>CM040807.1:28765095-29965095 GCA_022829025.1 Squalius cephalus
ATTTTCAGCCATTTCTTTGGTAACTACATTGATATTATGTCAAATAAGAGATAAATGTATTGTTTTTTGTGTATGATCAAATAGTACTTTATCATTTTATATCATTTTCCTTTAAATGGAAAGATGAGTTTTATTAGCTTGCGTTCAAAGCTAATCTCTAGGTCAAACCATTAGCCTTACAGAAAGATAGACTGCCAAAGAATTAAGCATGTGAACTGCAAACAATGAATGTTTTGTGATTCATTTTACATTCATTTACAAATAAATACATCACAAATTGTTTTGTAGAGAAGATTATTTTTATAAATTAACTTTTTTTTAAGATGGGCTTAAATGGTACAGTGCCACAAAACGCATGCAAACTAGAGCCAACACAAGCTAACCTTGAATGAAAAACACTTAACATTTCTCAATGTGGTCACAATGAAAATTACTATGATACTTATGTGCACAGTATATTTAAGCAACATGCATGTATTTGTCTTTTTCCACCAGTACTCACTGTGTACCATTTAAGCCCACCTGATGTGTTTCAATGAGGAATCCCTCTAATTGCAAACTTTGATATGACAATTCTGTCAGTAATTACTCACCCTCATGTTGTTCCAACCGCGTAAGACCTTCGTTCATCTTCGGAACACAAATTAAGATATTTTTGATGAAATCTGAGAGCTGATCACTCCTCCATAGGCTGCTAGGTGACCCAAAGTTGCTGGCCCAGAAAAGTTATTAAAGAGATCGTTAATATAGTCCAAGTGACTCCAGTGGTTCAATCTTAAGTATATCAAGCGACGAGAATACTTTTTGTGTGCAAAAACAAACAAAAATAACGACTTTATTCCACTATTCATTTCCTTCTCTCTGGGCCTCTAGTTGGTTTGCGTAGTGTTTTTGCGCAGCGCGTCTGTGTTACACGTCACCACGTAGGCTCACTATTGGCCGACGCTGGTCATGTGTGTGATGCGTGATGACGCAAAAACACTACGAGGCCCAGAGAGAAGGAAATGAATAGTGGAATAAAGTCATTATTTTTGTTTGTTTTTGCGCACAAAAAGTATTCTCGTCGCTTGATATACTTAAGATTGAACCACTGGAGTCACTTGGACTATATTATCGATCTCTTTAATAACTTTTCTGGCCCAGCAAGTTTGGATCACATAGCAGCCTACGGAGGAGTGATCAGCTCTCAGATTTCATCAAAAATATCTTAATTTGTGTTCCGAAGATGAACGAAGGTCTTACGTGGTTGGAACAACATGAGGGTGAGTAATTACTGACAGAATTTTCATTTTTGGGTGAACTAACCCTTTAAATCATATGAAATCAAGATGAATGGCAGCAAAAATATGGCAACAAACATACAATTATTTAAATAATGTTAGTTAATAATATAACTGTAATAAGTTTAGAAATGTTAATTAAAAACTAGATTGTAATGCATATGTCATTCTGGATAACGGATGACGTGTCCTGGCTAACAGAGGTTTTTTGTTATCCACGAATGACAAAACAAATATTTTTTCTTTATAATCAGGCACTAACTTAACCACCTATGGAAAACTACAACTTAGCTATCATCACTTAAGGTAATCTTTAAGATCAAATAGATCGTTTTTTTATATAAAAACATTATAAATGTTTTATTAGTGTTATCCAAAAGGACACATGATATTGCTACAAAGTGCACCAGTGCAATTCCTGACCTTTGCACATGTTCTGGTGCTCCTTCAGGGTCTTCTTTTTAATACAAGATTATGTCACATGACAAGCCAAAATGCATTATGGTATAAAATGGTCATTGACGACGTCTGTCAAAGTTTAAGTAACGCTTTTCGGGTTTTGCAGTTTATAGACAGTCCCTTCAGACTGGTCTCTCAGCCACCTGCTCATAAATGTATTTTGTCGATTAATTTCGAGTGGAAATTATGCCTAGTACGTTGTCTATACGCTAGGCAACTACTACGAAAGGAAAGAGATGTCATTTGTGTTTTAACAACGCTTAGCTCACGATGTATTGATCCGGGAAGTTAGAATCTGTGAATAGCTGAATAGCTAACTTTACTGAACTTTACTTCAGTGTGTAGTCCAGTTGTACCATGGGGATGCACCAAAATTTCAGCGCCGAAAGTTATCGGCGACAGCATTTTAGTTATTTGGCCTAAAACATCAGAGCCGTTGAGAGAGAGTTTCGTCAACTCCGTTCACTCCAATGGTCAAGATCCCTGGATTTTGCTAGACTTTCCTTGTTCCTTATTTTTTTTATTAAACCTTTAATAAACAACTTCCCAATGTTGTTTTTTGTGAATAAGGGATACACCCAAGTTTGATTAGCGCACAATTTAGCACACAATCTTTAGTTATATTCAACTTGCTCCTGCAGACTTGAGAAGCCACTATTTTCTCCTGGGGAAACCACATTCACACTCCTTTCTCTGAGCAACTGATCATCCACTGCAAACCATAGTAGACTACAAGAACATGGAGGAAATGACAGACAAAATGCTTGACATGTTTATTATCAATTTAAAAATCTATTGCAGGGTCATTCTACAGAAACGTCCACTTTTGGTTTAAAATGTATTTATTTTTCTAACATTTAAACTTAGACCACATTATTAGATTACCCTTTGACTTTATGAATACGCATAAATGACAGCTTAATGATTTTATATATTTTTTGTGCATTTATTTAAAGACTGCATGTACCATTTTACCTTACTTCTTTGGCAATATTCAAGGTTTTTATTAAATATTATTTAAATTATTTTTCAGCACATGTAGACAGTTACCGAAAAATAATAATAATGCAACAAATAAGGAGATTGTTTTATTTATTTTTTTGTTTTTTGTTTTATTTATTTAGTTTCCTAAAAGTGTGCTTGAATGAGGTTAGTTCGTTTGCACAACCATGTATTTGCTATAACAATGAAAATATTTGAAAACCAGTTCAAATCAAGTAATGATGCAATACTTTAAATTTTAACTTTTGAGTGTAGCAGAATTAAATGGATGTAAAATTATCATCATGTCACATGTGACATTGTATTTAATGTGACAGAAAAAAAAAGACAGTAACACACAACCAGTGACACAATGAATCACCAATGACATAAGACCAAATATAATTATTCTTCAACTATAATTAAGTAGATGAGACTAAATTGTTACATTTGGCATACAATCTAAACGAATAGCTTTGAATAATCTATAAATGGGAGTCACTGGTGTTACACCAGTGACAGTAACCAGTGACAATTTTCATGAAAAATTAATTTTACAAAATGGCTGCTGCAAGGTATCAAACCCCATGTTGCCAATCATGGTATACTAACTAAATTAAGTAGTTTAATCCATTTGTATTCTAGATTTTTACAATTCCCTAACAATAAAGTTGGTCATACCAGTGAGTGCAACTAAAATCTTCATATGAAATCATGAGATCAATAAGATTTCTGATAACTGAAAAGAGCCAGTAAATTTACTGCATAGTTATTCAGGAAATTGGAAGAAGGAAGTCATGTGAGGTCATCAGTGTGATTTTTATTTCAAAATAAGAGATATTTGTTTAACAGTAAAACCACCGACACAACTCAGGGGACCACTACTTTCATTATTAATTTTATAATATTTATTCTGCATTTTGTTTTTTGTATGTCATTTACTTAATATATTTGATAGTTATGTATATATTATTGTATTTTAAATGGTGTAAAAACCTGTTGTTGACCTCAAAATAAAGCATTTTCCCTCTGTACATGACGGTGGGGACGAGCACTTCTGCAGTGCTTGGAATTCTATATAATTAATAAAAAATCAAATATTGCCACTTGATGGCTCAAGAAGGTGTAATTGTTCAAATAACATATTGTTTTATTTTAAATATAAAATTGTTTCATTTGTAATTCTAAAGTGTTTTTTTAAGTGTAATATTTCTGTAAAGGCTTAGGGACATAAAAATGGACATTTCCATAGAATGACCCTGCACTAAATCAATGTAAATGTCAAAATATTACATAGCCTGAATGATTATTTGTGCCGACTTACTTAAACGAATGTTTTGTTTTATATTTGAATATATTATGCATTCATTTATATAGTAGGCTACACAACTGCATACGAATTGTAATCATTAAGATTAATTACATTTTAGCCTACATCTCACTTGTTTGGAATGGATTTTCTAAGACGATCACCTATCACCTGCAGATCTCCTGTTAGTGAAACCGTGAACATGACGTGATTGCCCTTAACTAACATACATGTTTAATAACATTAAAAAAAAACCTAATAAACATCTGCAACACGGTCTTAGGTAAGGCTACGTTAGCCAGAAATATGTTAGCATGACTGACGACAAATAATCTTCAAAAAGCAGATTTCTATATTTTAAAAACAACATTGCTGTAACTACATAGACAAACTACATTCACATGTCCGTGTATTATAATATTGCAAATCGATGCATATTGATTACAAATAACCAAAAAGAATCATAGTTCTTTTTCTAAAACGGACTTCCTGGAACTATCTGAAGTGAATACGAGAATCACGTGACGATTGGTCTTCCGTTGACGCAAATCTCAATGGCTCTGGAAAATATGCAATATAGGCTAACAAAAATAAAAATATGCCCCCGTGTTTAGCGCTTAGGTTTGACTCTCGCGAAGTATTTTTTGTAACTTTGCCAGCGGCTCCGCTTCCGAAGATGCACAACTTCGAAGCCACTGTGGTCGAGCAGGTAACTCTGTAGCATAGCATAGGCTAACTTTACCTGTGTCCTGACAGTTCACCCTACGTCCCTACCCGTCAGATTATCCCTGCAGGGCATCAATATTTCATGTTTATTTTAAAAACATTTGCATTGTAGGTTCAGTGTAGGGTAGGGGTAGGAATGGATGAAAGCCTCAAACCACATGAATATGATGATGGAAGCGCAAGCTGATAAGTAGCCTACTAGCATCGTCGGATCTGGAGGTAACGTTAGCTAAATCTGGTAAGGCAGGACCAATCGAAACACTTTGCCCTGCTCCTTGTTTAGCTCCGTGAGTGCGCTTTCTGCTCATTCGCTCACAGCCCAAACGAACTTCACTCATGTAGGTAATGCTCACCGGAGTCTGCTAAAATAACGTGCCTGACATGAAACTAATTAAACATAATTGTATATTTTCGATTTCGTTTTTCGGTCCAAGTGCATCCCTAGTTGTACCCAAATATACAAAATGGGTATTCATTATGATATTATGAAAATACCTAGTCCTGGTTGTATGAATGCATTATACGTAACGTAGATAAAGCGGGTAAAATATGAATCTGGGTGTGTTTTGTATGATGTTGATCAATTCATGTTTGATTGAAGAGAGAATGCGCAAATCATATGCTGTATTTTTGCGAGTCATGAATTATATTCTGAATCCATGCTTTTTTTTACTCCTGAATCTTTATGATCTGAATTGAAAGGATTTGTGAAACTTTTTCTTTTCTTTTTTTCAGGTGCATCTTTTGCTGATTCAGTGGAAGTGTCAGTGAAGGAGGGAGATTCAGTCACTCTACACAATGATGCTAAAAAAAACCAAGCCAGAATTCAATGGTATTATAATGACACTCGCATCGCTCAAATCAATAGAGATCAGAGTAAGATCTGTACAGACGTTAAGTGTAATGAAGATACTGAGAGATTCAGAGACAGACTGAAGCTGGATCATCAGACTGGATCTCTGATCATCATGAACATCACAGACACAGACTCTGGAGAATATACACTACTGATCACCAGAGGCAACATCGACAGTGAAAAGATCTTTAGCGTTTCTGTCCAAGGTAAGGCAATTAACGAATGTTTAAATAAAAGTGTTATGTGTTTAATCACATAATATCACACCAGAACAGTATAAATTAAATCTAAACTGTCTATCCATTGGCAAGCTGATAGTTTTAGCAGATCAATATCCTTGTGGACATCACTGTTCCCATCTCCCTCTTCTACCACTTCACTTCCTAGTGTCCACTCTCCGTACTGCTCTGTATAATAAATACAAAAAGGGCTTCAATTGTTGGTGATGCCAGTTTCTCTAACATCTCTGATCACATTCTCTTATCATCTGTTTAAATGGGTCTAATATTTTATACTCATTGGGTTCCTAGTTAACCAGGAATCCAAAGTAAAAAATAAAATTAATTTGGACTCAAATAGAAAATATTAGTGTCATATATAGAGTTTACAAACTGGGAGCCAGTTTAGTTAAAATGCACAGGGGTAATGTGCTGACACGAAGAGGTATAAACTCAAGACATGAGCAGTATATATTCTTATTTGAATTTGCCGGTAGACCTGCAAAAAGTGAATTACAGTAATCAACCTAGATGTAATAAAGGCATGAATAAGCATTTCTGCATCATACATAGAGAGAAATGATCTAATATGGTAAATATAATTTAGTAGCAGTTGAAGAGCTAATTAACACAAAGTGATACATTGATAGTGTATAATTTGTGTAAGGATTACACATTAATCATACGGTAATAAAGTGGTTTTTACCATTATTTCACAGAAACAAAGCACACACATACTTATTCAGTCTCGTGTGTAACTGTTTATTTTTAACCACAGGACAGCACAAAACAACACTGGGGCTTTAGTCTGGAAAGCATGCACATTAAAATTTATGTAAATTATCATATGTTTACATCACATTTTCTTTCGAAAGCATTACATTTATTTACATTTATGTGATCTGATGATCTTTGAGCGCTCTCCCCAGTTCCAATATAGTGTTATCATTTAAGTCAGAGCAACAGAGAGAGCTCCATGACAAAGCTCCATGAGTTATGATGTGACATATGTAAGCAATAAGGTACGAGAGGCTGTGCTGTATCGTGAATAAGTCATGTCTGAAGGGTGTTAGGCACGACGCGGAGCGGAGTGATACATAGAACCATACTGAAGCGGTTATAGGCGTGTTTTATTGTGAATCAAACACAGCTATTGACCAAGCAGAATCAAGGACTGTAACTAACCATTTATAAGCGGAGATAAAGATAGATATCAGGCAGTGCGGTATAGACGTATTGATAGATAAAATATGTAACCAAATAAATACACTATTGTGATGTATGATTTGTCTGATTTCATCAAGCGGTGTCTGTTATTTACACATCGGATTTTAAAAGTCTTTAATGCTGAAATGATTCACGGCACTGACCCTCTCCAGACTCACATAAACTGTTATGCTCAATTAATTTCACTGTTTTTCTTTTTGTTGAGTTTCCCCCCCAAAAAATCTTCAATCATCTGCTGGTTTGTGTTTCAGGTGTTTCTGCTGCTGTACGAGATGAAGTGAAGAGAAAGTCAGTGAAGGAGGGAGAATCTGTCACTTTAGATTCAGATGTCAAAAGAAACCCAAATGATGTGATGACGTGGTATTCTGATGATACTCTCCTCACTGAAATCACTGAAGATCAGAGTAAGATCTGTACAGATGTTCAGTGTAAAGAGAGATTCAGAGACAGACTGAAGCTGGATCATCAGACTGGATCTCTGACCATCACAAACATTAGAAACACAGACTCTGGACTTTATGAATTAAAGATCAACAGCAGCAGTCGTCGCCGCCGCAGTATCAGCAGAGTAAAGAGCTTTGACGTTACTGTCATTGGTGAGTGTAATTTATTCATTCAGGCATTTGACAGAGAAAACACCATTACATAGAAATATAAAGAAAGATGGTATAGTTACATCTCTTTATTTTAGTCCCTTGTCACTGATGAAATGGTACTTTTGACATCACTGTATGAAACAAGTGATCCCCTTTAAACAGAATCAGATTTAGATTCGCTCACACTGTTGTCTGTTTCTCTTTAGCGGATCCAGGTTCAGGTCTGTCAGGTTCAGGTCTGTCAGCTGTTGTAGCAGGAGTAGTTGCTGTTGTTGTTCTGCTGGTGTCTGTAGCTGCTGTTGCTGCTTGTGTGATTTACTTTCACCGCTGGAGCTCCAGAAATGGTAAGTATCACCTACAGTTTCTATAGAGAGAGGAAAACATCATCTTTATTGTGCAAAATTGTTGTTTCATTACGTGTGTGCTTGTATTTCAAAGCAGGCATGGAGTAAAAACAGCCGAGAGCCTCTGTAGAAAGCCCCAACAATGAGGTGAGATACTGAACTACTGTAGTTACGATGAAATGACATCACATTCAGATCTGTGTTTGATTTCACCTGCCCTGATTAAATCATCATGATAGGAAATAAACATTTCAAACAGAATCTCATTCACTGATTAATGACAGATGTGCTGATTTCTGGAGCTGTTTAATTCTCTCTTTAACCTTCTGTGATTCATTGTTTTCTTACAGATGGAGACTTTCTTACAGACAAAGATAGAGGTCACGTGACATGACAGGATCGTAACAGCTTCTGCAACATTATTCCCATGGGAAAATTAGCAGAAATGGATGAAATGCTTGTTAACGACAAAGCTCTTACCTTTACCTGTGACAGGTAACATTGTAAATACAACCATTGTAAATAAGATTATTGAACATATATTTGATAAAAGTACTTCTATTTTTATTTGCATCTTATAAACCTGATGTACATTTAATATTTAATAATATAAATAAATAAAAAATAGGAAAATGAGTGGACACATAATGAAATGCGATGTATCCTTCTTGTTAATGATAAAGCACTTTCAACCTGTTAGTGGTGAAGGGCTGGATTCTGTAATCCACTGGTGCCTTAATGTATATGTAATGAGTGATGATAATCAGCTTGAAGCTGACTTCTACCTGATGAAACTGCAACATGTCTTCAGTAAACTTGTCTTGAATTGAGTTCACTCTTGACTCCTGGTCTTCATTCATCATATCTGGCTCTGGGTCTGTAACTGTGTTATCCCCTTACACTGGAAACAGATTGTGTTAACTGTGTGACACTTATTTTCTAGCTTAATTTGTAATTGTATCGTCTAAATGTCCTTTCATTATTTGTATGAGGAAAGTTACCGCAAGGATATTTCAACTATTGTAAATAAGCTTATTCAACAGATATTTGATAAAATTACTTGTATTGTTATTTGCATCTTATAAACCTGATGGTCATTTAATATTTTAGCAGATTATTTTACCCAGAGCAACAAATGTCAGCTCTTGTATTTGTGTATCAATGCAAGACACCCTTGCAAACATTTTTTGTTATGTTTAAATATGCAAATTACATGTTATATAATTAAATATGCAACAAAAAGTTCTAAAACACAAATCTGAAGTCTGGTTCAAAATTCCTGTTTATTTATTTATTTTTGTTATTAGAGTCAATGTTTTCTTACTGAGAGATTTTGGATATCTCTACTGATCACTCCACAAGTCAGAAATTACTGTCAGCAGCCAAAAATAAATACATTTTAACCATTTTGTTAGACATAAATGTTGTATAAAATCAGGAAAATCATATATAAACAAACCCATCTGAAACCTTTAAAATATAGATAAGAGTAAAACTGTAAAGTTTGGTGTAAGTGTTACTGAAGTGGAGATTTCTGGCTCAATGTACTGTAGTAGGAAAACTCATTTTGAGAAAACAGCCTTTAAAGATATATACTGTAAATCGACAGATGCAGATAGATAAAGTGCTCTAAAACATACAATTAAGAGTGTATTTTGGATGTTTTCTGTCCACTAGTAAAAAAAAAAAAACACTTTATAAAAACCCCAAATCTCAAAATGTACAGATGGATGAAAAAACTGTTTCTGCATGTGTCTCACCTTAAGTGCTTGTAAAATAACTTTGAAACAGAAGATGTGAAGGTTTCTAGAGAACATTGTAAAAATGTATCTTGTTAAAGTGCATGAATTAATTTTATTCCTAAATTATTTATATTTAAATTACAAATATGATTGGGCTTTCTTGCTAAATATATACAAAAATATATACAAATTCAAGCCTAGAATCATGACAAATGTTATATAGGATGATGTAGTTCATTACATCATAAATACATTAAGTACACAGTTTTTAACTTCTGTCTCTCTCTCTCTCTCTCTCTCTCTCTGTGTGTGTGTGTGTTTCTATCCCAGTCTGGTGAGGTCCCCATGAGAAAACAAGCCTATACATCATACATAATTATTTGTTGTACTATATTTCCTTCTAATGAACTTGTGTTATGATGATTTACACTGTGTGTTTTTAAATAAACTGAATATATGAAAAGGGGTTTCCAATCAACCGACATTATTCATTCAAGTAATAGTTTATTTTTATTATGGCATCACCTCAATTAAAATTGAGGCCTGTACATGATTTATAGATGTAAAGCAGTTTGTTGGGTAATATTCAGGTTTCAGTGAAATTCTACAGTGATTTATTGGTGTGACACATATTTTTACATTTGTATTTGCGGGGTTGCTGTACATGAAACAAAGTGAAAACAGCAACATATCACAAATGAAGAATAACTGAAAAAAATTGACTAACAAAGAAATGTAAAATGGGAGGCATTTAAGAATAAAATGAAATATTCCAGAATATTCACCGTTTTGGCCACCAGATGGCCCAATACACCAGATTCAGGTCATGAACCTGAATGAACTTTACGATCCAATTCAGAGCATTGGTAAAGCAAAGCTTTGTTTCACATCACTAAAAAATTAGACCACACATTTTTTTCTTTACTGGCTGAAACTATACTACTAAACTACTAAATATATATCGCATGACATCTGTTCTGTTTTCTCCTGTCATCCTCTTGCAGCTCTGACGTCATTGACTAGAAGAACAGCAGCAGCCGCAGAAGCCACGCCCATCAACGCAGTGACAACCAATCGCAGCACAGCTTCAACTGAATCACAACATGGGGCGTGGCCTTCTGGAAAACAAAACAAATTAGCAATGATAAAACATAAGAAGAAATACAAGTAAATATTATCAAGATGATCCCAACATTTGTAATTCCGGAACATGAGCCATGAGGTTATGTTACACCTCAAGTAGATCTGCATATGTTGAAGGTTAAAAAGTAGAAAGAGAAATAGATTTGTCATAAGTATTTTCAGTATATGTTAGAGCCCAATATCCCCAGCATTTACAATTATTTACAGGCGGCTCAAAAGTTCCAGAGCGTCAGAGAGGGGCTGCTTTTTTAATTCTAGACAGTGGAATAAAGTTGACATCAAAATATACTGTAGAAATGATGGCAATAACCTACACACTTGGCTTTGCAGTATGAGGAATATAAACCTGGAATGTTTTAATTTGGTTTCAGTCTTAAAGAGTCACCAATATATTCTGTTTAGTATATTACAAATTCACTTAAGATTAAAGAATTGTTCAAAATTATATCTCAATCAGTTTTAAATGGGTTCCAGCACACAAAGTAAAGGGAGTAAAGGGAAATGAGGATGTGGATACATTAGCAAAACAAGCTTTAACAAGCTTTACACAGAGAAACTGTTAAAAATCCCAATTAGTCACTCTCCTGTCACTCTATTGGGAGACACGCCCACTTCCTGGAACTTTCTTCACCTGAGGATAATTACCAATCAACCTCACTAGTGTGCTGAATGTTTGCTCCTCTGTTGCGTCTATGTCTTTGTACGTTTATTTAAACCTTTTGTATTGATATTAATTTGATAATTGTTGATTTGTTTAAAGATTTTCTTTATGGTTATGTGAATGTATACTTATTATTATAATGATTTGTATCAGTAAAGTTAACTTTGTTTGATTGTAGACACCAGCAATATGCAGCAATTGTAAAGCCACATGAAGGAAATTGGACAATGAAGAAAGAAAGCAAATGGCAATAAATCAATTGAGAAGTAACTTCTGGACTCATTCCTGTGTTCTAATCGACACACCATTCTGGTAGCACTCATCCTTAACCAGCCAAACACCAAATATTGTTCAGAAACAATAGATACAAGTTCCATTTAGCAAGTCAGAAATTTAATCTGGAATAGAGTGATCGAAGAATGGCAAGTAAAGTGGAACAATGGAAATAAGGTATATAGGTAAATCAAGGAAAGAATACGATATTTATAATATAATAATGTTAGGGCATTCCAATTTAAAACACTTCAAATAATAGGGAAACATCCAGATGGATTATGTGAACAATGTCATGTTGAAGAAACAATACCTCATGCGATTCTTGAATGTATCAAATATGAACAAAAAAGGAACAATATGATAGAAGAAATGAAGAAAAATGGAATTCAAGAATTAAATTTTAAGGTTTTAATAAAATGGTCAAGTGAAATGAATTGTAAAGCTATCTTTTATTTTCTCAGGGAGACAGGGCTGATAAATAGAATATAAAACTCTGTTCAACCCTCCGGAGCAGAAGGTGGCGGTAATGCACCTATTACAATGGTTGCCAGCTACTGTTAAAAACCAAGCAGAAGAAGAATTATAAAACATAAAAGTGGTTTTCAACAAGCTCAAAATGAAATAAAGAAAAATAAAATAAAATAAAATCCAAAACAATATCTGCACAATCTCCTTTTGTGCTCCACAGAAGAAAACAAAGCTAACCTGTTTAGAAAGGCATGAGTAAATAAATTATGACAGAAGCTCATTCATAATGTCTGGCATCTTAAATTATCAGTCTCAATACAATCAACACATTAATTCAGTGAATGAATGTGAATAATATCATCAGCTGTACCTGCACATGTGTGACAGAGTGTGTTGATGTCCAGATGTGTGGTCTGGTTGCTGATGGGATTGTTCAGCACACAGCTGTAGGTGTTTTTATCCTGATATTCCACCTCCAGAGGTAGAGAGAGACTGATGCTGAGATCACACACACTGATGCTGGACAATACACTGATTCCTTTGTACCAGGAGAGAGTCGCATCACACACCTTCAACACTGATGAACACACCAATGAACAATTTGATGATGATGATGATGAAGAGCAGTGTGAAGAGTCTCTGATGATGACAGGAACAGGCAGACGAGCTGAGAAACATGAGAGAATAAACAAATCTGGATACATACAATCAACAATCCATATGTTCATTTGTGTTTAGTGTGATCACAGTTAGTTTCTGTGATCTTTATAATCTCAAATTATAAAATTTCAGTGTGTGAAAAATAAAATAAGAATATTTGAAGGACGAGAAAAATGATCTCTACTCACCATAGACAGAAACACTGAATGTTTTTGATGATCGTTTTGCTCCCCGTATCTCTAGTTGATAAACTCCAGTATGTTGTTCAGTTGTGGTGTTTGTGATGGTCAGAGATCCAGTTTGATTGTCCAGCTTCAGTCTGTCTCTGAATCTCCCATCAGGAACATCATCATATGTGGAGAAAATTCCATCAGCTCTACTGATTTGAGCTATTAGAGAGTTTTCAGCTCCATATTTCCACAGTATGTCGTCGTCTTCATGTATTTCAGTAACATCCGTGTTTAGAGTGAGAGAATCTCCCTCCATCACTGACACTGAATCACCAAACACACCTGGAGAACAAACAGAAACAGTATGTTTTTTTTTTTACAAATTCAGGTTTCTATTATAAATCAAAAATTTGCTGTAGTTTTTAATCTTTAGATGTGGATTGAAGAACAGGGTCAGAAACACAAAAGAGTCTCTGCTGATGCAGGAACAGATGATCTGGAAAACATGAGAGAAATAAGAATCTAATAGGAATAAAGTGTTTATTGCAACATCAGTCGGTCAGTGGTCAATGCTGATCCTGACCTGATGTTCTAAAACACTGTCTGTATGTAAAAGTGTTCTTTAGGCTGTCACCACACATTCACCACAGAGAGGAAAGAGGAGAGTTGGGTGGAGGAGAGACATTTTCGCCACGCTGCAGCTGTATGAGGGCAGCACATTTAAAGGGATAGTTTGGCCAAAAATGATATTTAACCCATGATTTACTCACCCTCAAGCCGTTCGAGATGCATATGTCAATCTTTTTTCAGACAAACACATTTTCAGTTATTTTAGAAAATGTCTTAGATCTTTCAGTGGTTATAATGTGAAGTTATGGGGTCCACCTCCTTCAAGTCCCAAAATGATAAACGAAGGCTTTCTGAGGGTAATCTGTGCGGTTTTGTCGTAAAAATATACATATTTAATACTTTATAAATGAAAATAACTGGATTCCGGTAGCGGTTGACGCGCGTTTAAAGTAGATGGATGCTGGCATAGAACGTAGGACGTAGCGTAGGAAGCGTCGTGACGTAGAACGAATGTAGAGTTTTGTTTTGCTCTGCTCTCTGGCTGCACTGTCACGTTCGTTCTACGTCACAACGCTTCCTACGCTACGTCTGCTGCACCGAAAACCGGGATTCATTCGTGAAGAGAACACCTCTCAAAGTGCCAGACGCCATTGAATGTGAGCATTTGCCCAGTCAAGTCGGTTACGATGACGAACTGCAGTCAGGTCGAGACCCCGATGAGGACGACGAGCAAGCAGTTGAACTTCACTGAAACGGTTTCTGACAGTTTGTGCAGAAATTCTTTGGTTATGCAAACCGATTGTTGCAGCAGCTGTCCGGGTGGCTGGTCTCAGACGATCTTGGAGGTGAAGGTGCTGGATGTGGAGGTCCTGGGCTGGTGTGGTTACATGTGGTCTGCGGTTGTGAGGCCGGTTGGACGTACTGCCAAATTCTCTGAAACGCCTTTGGAGGCGGCTTATGGTAGAGAAATGAACATTCAATTCACGTGCAACAGCTCTGGTGGACATTCTTGCAGTCATCATGCCAATTGCACACTCCCTCAAAATTTGCGACATCTGTGGCATTGTGCTGTGTGATAAAACTGCACATTTTAGAGTGGTCTTTTATTGTGGCCAGCCTAAGGCACACCTGTGCAATAATCACCTGTGAGGTGGATGGATTATCTCGGCAAAGGAGAAGTGCTCACTAACACAGATTTAGACAGATTTGTGAACAATATTTAAGAGAAATAGGCCTTTTACGTACATAGAAAAAGTCTAAGATCTTTCAGTTCAGCTCATGAAAAATGGGGGCAAAAACAAAAGTGTTGTGTTTATATTTTTGTTCGGTGTATAATATACTACACTCATACAACACATACTACACTCATATAATTACTATAATATAGAGCATACTAGTAGTGACAGAGTTGTGAGTATGTGACAGAGAAAATAATTGTTGTGTCATTCAGAGGGAAAATTTGTGAACTTTATTGTGGCAAGCAGGGCGGGGCCGAGAGCTGTGGGAATGGAGCAATTGCGAGAGAGGACAAGGCCTGGAGTATTTACGTTGTGTTTTGTTGTTTGTGCGGCAGTCGTCCACTTACTTTCATTTTGATGATTGTTTATTTTAATTGTGTGAAACGTCCACTGATACACGCCTCCTTAACTGCGCCTTTAACTTTACTACATTTATCATTTAAGTTAACTTTTCAAAAGTTAAAAGCTTCATTAAAGGTACAGTATACCTGCGTCCCAATTCAGAGGCTGCATCCTTTTAAAGCAGATTGCGTCACAGCGGTGCGATGAAGGCTGTCCCAATTCATACATTCCTTCAATTGTGGCCTCCAAATTCATCCTTCATTTTCCGGGCAATGAAGGATACAACAGATGTGCTGCATCCCAATTCACCTATTTATACTACACCCTAAAATGAGGAACTCTTTTTGTGAAGAAAAAATACATACTTTTGAGTGTATATCAGAAGAGTAGACAAGCTTTGAGACAAACTATCATGTAATTGTGTCTTTTACTTGGCATTCTTTTTTAGTGGTCGTGAAGTAATACTCAAGAGATTTAGCGATTTTGGAAGCAGTATGTGTCTACATAAATGCCACATTTGACTGCTTCAGTTACATCGGCGCGTTTGCCATCTTGGAACGGTCAAAGTGTCGTCACTCATAGTAAGAATCAATGACGAAACAACAATCTACAGCTTCTGGTTGCGAATCCCATATAAATGGAATAAACTTTCACAGGTGAGAATGTGTTGTTTGTGTTTTTCTATGTATGAACTCAATATTACAGGTTTTTATACTATGGTAACTCGTTAATGTTGTGTTAGCTGACGCCTTCGTCTTGTATTGTGTTCGTTTATCAAAATCATCAGCTGAAGTCTATTACAGATATAAATATTCATACATACGTCTAACTACAGTTGCAGACACTCAGTTACAAAATGGCAGACAGCACTGGTTGTATTTCACAACCAAAAGAACTCTATGGCGCCGTCTAAGTTATACGGTTCTAATGGAAATGTATTTATTTTACTATAACAACAATATTAACATGATTTAACTCATAATAACATTTCATAACTGAGAAGTTATCCCACCCCTACTTTAAAGCCCTTGATTTTATTATTACTTTTTGCAAATGTTTCACTGAAGTGTTCATCATTAATCATTTCATATGATGGACAATGAGTAAAACCATCAACTCTGAAATTATCGCAATAGGGGTGAGCGGGGCACAATCTAACGCGGGTTTAGTTGTAACACACATGTTTTAGATACTTCCACACACACACGCCAGCATGATGAAACTCAGTGTATTTACTAGTTGGCCTATCAACACTATATATATATATATATATATATATATATATATATATATATATATATATATATAAATGCGCCAAAATTCAAAAATCTTTAGAAGATATCACTGAACATTTATTTAACCATAGCAAAAGTAAATTTCTTACTTTTGTTAATTTTTCATCTCTATTTTTGGCGTTTATTTTAAAGTAGACAAATCTGATATTATTTTAATCTCCAATATGTTATTTAACAGTTGAGAGAGTTCTTTAACACTGATCTAACCAGCAGAAGACACTAGCAGGGTTTAAATCCCAGTTGTGCAGGTGGGGCATGTTGTCACACTGTGTTACAATGAGCCCCTATTAGAACCATGATATTCTATTCTATACTTTTATGAATTCTATTGAGAAAACATGAGAAAAAGGTGAATAAAAACTGATAGTCAATGTTCAGAAACAATTGACTGCTTTTTTTTAATCAGCCAGAGGATTTACATGATCTATTATTCCTAATTAAAAAAAGCACAAATCAATCCGAAATTAAATAGATTCCGCTCTTTTTATATATTTTTTTTCTCTTGTGCAACGATATTTTAGAATATGGCAGAGCGGGGCACAACCTAACACTTTTTGAAGGTTGTGCCCCTCTCTGCCCTACTTTTATTCTTAATAAAAAAGCAGCCAATTGCTTTGTATTAAAACTAAAGTAAGATTTAATGTCTTAAAAGAACTTACCAGCAATATGCCACATGTAGCACAAAACAAACAGATGAACCATCTTCAAATAACAGTGCTTGATATATGTGAACACTTGTGACAGACAGATTGTGAACTGACACAACGGTGTTAAACTGTGATATTAAGGTAGAGTTGCGTGTATTTCCTCCTCCACCGGATTTGAACACTAACCACATGTGTGTGTTACTCTGGCATGTGTTCTTTCTCCTTTTAAGACTTGTTCTTAGTAGCATTGTGTATTTTACAAGTTGTACCATTTAAGTTTTATATTGTTTTCGATTATTAACCTGACCTCTGGCCATACTCTATTAGTGGTGTTTGTGATATACCCATGGATGAGGTGTGCTTTGACTTTTATAAGCGATCAGGTGACGATGTTCGCAAGCAAAAGATTGCATTGACTTAACATGGGGATGAACTTTGACGGGTCATAGCTCTGAACGAGGATTTTGTGGAAATGTGCGGGTTTCCACATCTGAAGAGGATATCAAGTTCTGTAAGAACAGACCTCGCAAGAGCTGCCCAAATTTACATAGACATATTATGGTTAAGCATAACTCTGGATCACAGTGTCATAGAGACATGAGGGTGGGCTCATTTCACTCAAGCAACCAATCAGTCTCTCAGGATCATTGTGAAGCTAACAAGCCACACCCTAGCAACCATTTAGAGCACCCTAGCAACTGATCCCATAAACTACCATTATAAAAGGCCAGGATGGATCTCTTTGCAGCACATGAGGATGTGCTCGTTTCACTCATGCAAACATTCAGTCTTAAGTTTCTTCTTGGACACTCTGTATCAACACCCTGACCCTAGCAACAAATTTCCAGAGAAACACGTTCCATAGAGTTCCATTCAAATAGATCATAAGGGATATCTTTGGATAGAAGTGTCATAGAAACATGAGAGTGGGCTTGAGTAGCTGCACACAGCAAGCACCACTCACATTCTCTTCAGAAAATCTGTCTATTTTTTGTTGTTTTTCCACACATTACTATTGATTGATCAAGAAATCAAGTTTTTTCTTTTTTTTTAAAGCAACTTATAAATTATAATTATTCTATTTTTCTGTAAACTGTTAGTCAAGCCATCAGCTCAAACCACATCATGTTAGTCCACCAAGCTGTTAGTCCAGCCATCAGCTCAAACCACATCTCTGTTCAGATGTCACTAAATCAGACCACTGGCGGTTTCACTCTGACTCACAAACAGAGCTTGAGTGTCTAATGGATTCAGTGAATCATGTACCGTGCGTTTCACTCGGCATGAAAAAAAAAAAAAAACACTGAGGCCTTTCTGTGACTATTGTGAAATTTGCTATTATTATCATATATGTGTTTTTGCATGATAGTTAAAGATTAAAAATTACATGCTTCGAAACCTGCTGCTTTTAAGATCACAGTTATTGACACAATTTAAATTCACATGCAAAACACTGTTTTGGCATTTACCTTCTGCACTTGATACCAATGAGTTTTTGGTTGAAATGATGGCACCTCTATTTTTGGCGTTTATTTTAAATTAGACAAATCTGATATTATATTATTTTAATCTTCAATATGTTATTTAACAGTTGAGAGAGTTCTTTAACACTGATCTAACCAGCAGAAGACACTCATTAACTAATATTTACCAATAATGAACTGCACTTATACAGCATTAGTTAATCTTTGTTAATTATAATTTCACCATTTACTAATACTTTATTAAAATCTTGTTAACATTAGTTAATGCACTG
Source organism: Squalius cephalus (assembly GCA_022829025.1). Lineage (NCBI taxonomy): Eukaryota > Metazoa > Chordata > Actinopteri > Cypriniformes > Leuciscidae > Squalius > Squalius cephalus. The sequence continues at coordinate 28,784,060 of CM040807.1, forward strand.
TGAACTAACATGAACAAACAATGAACAGCTGTATTTGTATTAACTAACGTTAACAAAGATGAACAAAAACAGTAACAAATGTAGGCTATTGCTCATGGTTAGTTCATGTTAGTTTATACATTACAAACTAAATATTTAAAGGAACACTCCACCGTTTTTTGAAATAGGGCTTATTCACATTCTTTCATACATTTAGATAGGTGGGTAAATGCATTTTTGTCTCAGTGCATGCATTGTTTTAGTTTGACAGGGTCGGTGCTAGCTTAGCTTAGCACAATGAATGGAATCCTTTGTTGCCAGCTAGTATGGCCTGAGTAAAAGTGATAAAAAAAAAAAAAAAAAAAAAAACCACGTAATTACTTCTTGTGGCCTGCATATTCACAACGAGTACAAATAGCGATGCAGATTAACACTAGGTGATTTCCTAGGCAGATATTGACTTGGGACTCTATTAGGGGGAAGCACAGGCAAAGCACAGCTACTTAGGCGAAGCACTGCTACTTGGGCGCAGAGATATCACGCAACACATGAAATCCCACGACTTCCGTCAACATACCGGTGTGCATAGTAGCTGCCTGGCTATTTCCCCAACAGTAAATTAATGGCGATGAACTGTGGCGTCAAATGGTGGACAAAACGGCGCAAGCGCATAAACACAGCGCGCAAGTGAATTACAACAGTGTGAGCAACGTGACAAAGCTCGCACGGAAAATGTAAACATACAGAACTCTCAAATCCCAAACTGGAGGACAAAAAATATGATTGTGCGCACAAATTAACAAGTCGCAAGCAGAAATAACAGCCCCGAATCCTGACAGGTTCTACACGCGCAAGTTCTTTTCTACACACGCGCGCAGATTTGAACACACGCTCGAGTTCTTTTCTACACGCGCGCGCAGATTTGAACACACACGCACAGCTGAAATCTTTACGCACACGAGTCAGTTTTACACTTTAAGGGGCGGGGCTCAGACCTTCCTGTTAACAAATGCCATATCGCAGCTTCTCTGAAAATCTTTTGATTGGTTGCTATGCCGTGAATGATGTCCTCCTGTTGCGATTGGCTGTTATTGGCTCTCTCCGAATGAAGACACTCAAAACAGAAAGCGGGATGACAGACCTTAAGAAGTTTTTTTTTTACGTTTTCTTTCAAAGTTATACACACTCGTCGTCCCCCAGAAACAGTCCCACGGACCCAGCCTCAAACCTATGGCGTCATTTTTTAGTCAAATGTTATGAGCGTGTAAGACATGCTCACGAGCACATTGTTATTTCACACGCGCAAAAATGAACCTTCAAGCTGGCATGATAAAAGTACTCGCGCACAAATTCAACAACCGAGAGGTGTACAGGTAGCTGCGAGCGAGCGCCTGGCATACTCTCATAGGTTAACTCTGCTTGTACAGTGGAATCCTGCTCGCGCGCAGCGGGCTTCTGCTCGCGGAGTGCTGTTTTGCTCGCGCAGTGGATTTCTGCTCGCTCAGCTGATTTCTGCTCCCTCGAGTCTACACGACTTTTGACAATTTGGGGGCGGAAACCAAGGAGGGCACTGACCCTCTTATGATTGGTCACTTTCATCATGGGAAATTTTGGGAAATCCTAACCCCGCCCACCTTCAGACGCAGCGCGCGTCACTCAGCTAGCTCTGCTACTCCGGTTCTCTCTGTGTATATTTTAGGCAACGAAATATGTGATAAAACACCATACTAACTATTTTCGTTTTCATTTAAAGAAATCTTAAACATGATAGCCACACAAATGTGGTTCAGGCAATGCGTATTGATTATATTCACTGCACATAACGTTTGCCTATTTATAAAAAAAATATATATTTAAAACACAAACCTGCCTCTTTTCGTTTTAAATATAATATAAAAACATTAAACATTTTAATATGGTCCAGGCAATATGTGCATTTGTACTAAACAACAGATTTTGCAGTAAACAACATTACAGTTTTTAAAAAATTTAAATACAATTATTACAATTTAAAATGACAAAACTCAACCCAGTCTCTCTTTGTTAAATTTCAGTTTTATCAATATTAGCCATTATAAAAGTATAAGTAAAAGGTATAAGAAGCTATAAGCTACAAATAAAGCAAACAATTCAGTCAAACATACAAAGTCAGCGCTCTAGTCTAACCATACAACGATGACCAGGCGCTCGGCGCTCATGTACCCCGCCTGGAACAGCCTTTCCTCGGCTATAGTCTTTCTGACGCTCGCTGCTTTCGCTGGCGTCTCTGTAGTGGTTAAACATGAGATAATTCGTCTTGTGTATATCTAATGGGTGATTTTGGTCTCGTGAATCTATAATTTATTCCCTGGCCAATCGTTTTGGCTGAGGAGAAGTTTCATAACTTTATAAGCTATTTAACTTTACCGTTGTATGGTTAGACTAGAGTTCTGACTTTGTAAGTTTGACTGAATTGTTTGCTTTATTTGTATAGCTTCTTATACCTTTTACTTATACTTTTATAATGGCTAATATTGATAAAACTGAAATTTAACAAAAAGAAACTGGGTTGAGTTTTGTCATTTTAAATTGTAATAATTGTATTTAAAATTTTTAAAAACTGTAATGTTGTTTACTGCAAAATCTGTTGTTTAGTACAAATGCACATACTGCCTGGACCATATTAAAATGTTTAATGTTTTTATATTATATTTAAAACGAAAAGAGGCAGGTTTGTGTTTTATAAAAAAAATTTTTTTTATATAAATAGGCAAACGTTATTTGCAGTGAATATAATCAATACGCATTGCCTGAACCACATTTGTGTGGCTATCATGTTTAAGATTTCTTTAAATGAAAACGAAAATAGTTAGTATGGTGTTTTATCACATATTTCGTTGCCTAAAATATACACAGAGATAACCGGACTAGCAGAGCTAGCTGAGTGACGAGCGCTGCGTCTGAAGGTGGGCGGGGTTAGGATTTCCCAAGATTTTCCATGATGAAAGTGACCAATCATAAGAGGGTCAGTGCCCTCCTTGGTTTCCACCCCCAAATTGTCAAAAGTCATGTAGACTCGAGCGAGCAGAAATCCACTGCGCGAGCAAAACAGCATTCCGGGAGCAGAAGCCCGCTGCGCGCGAGCAGGATTCCACTGTACAAGCAGAGTTAACCTATGAGAGTATGCCAGGCGCTCGCTCGCAGCTACCTGTACACCTCTCGGTTGTTGAATTTGTGCGCGAGTACTTTTATCATGCCAGCTGAAGGTTCATTTTTGCACGTGTGAAATAAGATAATGTGCTCGTGACTCGTGAGCATGTCTTACACGCTCATAACATTTGACTAAAAAATTACGCCATACAAACCCAATCTCTTAAAAATTAATAAAGGCTGGTTTCTAAAGTACTTCTTCCTGCCTCTATGTATTCATGCTCATGGGTAGCCTAAATGGGTTCTGTAACAGAGACAGGGGTGCCACCAAGAGGCCCCAACAGCAGCAGCACCACTGCTCTGAATGTACCGGCAGATGGAGGCGAAAAAAATGAAGTGACGTGATGATGAGGTCAAAAGTTCAGTGTTTAATCCAATAGGTGCAACTGGTATTTACAGTGAAAATCCAAAGAAGAGAAAAAAAAAACTAAAGTAACAAAAATAAACAAAATAAACTGTTTAAAGTTATCTGCACACAAAATTTGGCTATACCAGTGAATCGGCCCAAAAACAGAGCAATAACTCTCAAACACTCACTCTACGAGCTTTCTAACCACACTGAGGCGCCTTCTTAAAAAGGCTAAGCCCCTCCTACTTGGACCAAACCATTTGGTAATTAAAGATAATAAAAAACATTTAAAGAAGACAAATCAAACTAGATTTAACAGTAACAAAGAGATAAACAGTTTGAATAATACAAAAAATACATATAAACATTGAAAACAAAACAACTCAATTAATTATTAATGTTGAACAACGTTTATCCAAGAATCAAACAGAACTCCAATCTCCCCCTCACACATGACAACAATTAACTGTGCCTATTGGCGGGAAAGAGACATTCAAAATGGTGGCAGTTCCTGTGACCGGGTTTCGTCTGTTTGGTAAAGTAAAATGTTCCTGTACGTAAGTATGACAATTTATTATTATGTAAGAGGTTAATTGAAATCAATAAACATATAACATGGTTACCGGTCTTGTTTGAGTTCTTTACAATATATAAATCAACAACGAGAAATTAATAACTCAGCAAATGAAAAAAGGGCATGGTGAAGACAGGTACAACATGAAACAATACACAATCAATGACACACATATATCTGCGTTAACTGGTGTAAAACTATGCGCAAAACAGATAGTGTGTTAAGATGTTAGTGTGAAAGTGTCTGTATGTATGCATTTTCTCAGCCCAGTGTCATAATAAGAGTCTTCTCCAAAATAAGAGTCTCTAGTCACAGATCCTCACTGTGACATTTCCCCCTCCCTCTCCAGACACCGCCTATGGTGTCCTCGAGAGAAAGTCTGCAGTGTAATTTTGTGACCCTGATCTGTACAGCACCTCAAAGTCAAACGGCTGCATGGCCAGAAACCACCTAGTAATGCGAGCATTTGTGTCTCTCATGCGGCCTAACCAGGCCAATGCTCGGTGGTCAGTTTCCAACCGGAATTTTCGTCCAAGCAAATAATACCTTAAAGAGTCCAGGGCCCACTTAACAGCAAGGCACTCCTTTTCCACAGTGGAATAGTTTACCTCTCTGGGCAGGAGTTTCCTACTAATGTACACAACTGGCTTGAGTTGACCTTCTTCCTCTTGAAGGAGTACAGCACCAATGCCATGTTGTGAGGCATCAGTCTGCACTGTGAACAATTTCCCAAAATCAGGACTCTGCAGAACTGGTTCCTGACATAATGCATCCTTTAAGTCTTTAAAGGCCTTTTCACAATCCTCAGTCCATATTACATTGTTGGGCTGGCTTTTTTTTGTCAAATTTGTTAGGGTTATTGCCCTGGCTGAGAAATTTGGAATGAATTTCCTATACCAGCCAACCAGTCCAAGAAACGCTCTAACTTGCTTCTTTGTCACAGGCCTTCCTGCTCCTTTAACAGCCTCCACCTTCCCCACCTGAGGTCGGATCACACCGTGACCCAGTACGAATCCAAGATATTGGGTTTCTGGTTTGGCGAGGGCACATTTATCAGGGCGGATGGTTAGTCCTGCAGCTTTGATGCGATTCAACACTTCCCTAAGTTGCTCCAGATGCTCTTCCCAACTTTGGCTGAAGATTATGATGTCGTCAAGGTAAGCTGCAGCATAGTCCTCTGTACCATGGAGGATTTTATCCATCATCCTTTGAAATGTTGCCGCGGCCCCGTGGAGCCCGAAAGGAAGGACTCGGAACTGAAAGTGGCCAAAGGGAGTTCTGAAGGCAGTAAGCTCCTTACACGCTGGCTTCAGCGGTACCTGCCAGTATCCCTTGCAGAGATCCAGCGTACTCAGGTACTTCGCCCTTCCCAGCCTCTCCACCAGCTCATCCACCCGTGGCATTGGATAAGGATCAAATTTACTAACGCTGTTCAGCTTCCTGAAGTCTAAGCAGAACCGCAGGGTACCATCTTTCTTCGGCACCAGCACTATGGGACTGCTCCATTCACTTGACGATGGCTCAATAACACCCAGTTGTTTCATGGTCTGTAATTCCTCTTTCATAACAGACAGTAATTTCTCTGGGACACGATACACCGACTGACGGACAGGTTTAGGGTCCGTGAGGATGATAGAATGTTCGACCAAGCCTGTTCTGCCAGGGGTATCCATGAACAGATGTTCAGGTATACATTCCCACAGTTGACGTCTTTGCTCTTCACTTAGGTGCTGCAAATTCAATTTGCTGTCACTGCGACAGGTCGGTAAATACTGTTCTTCTACTTCCTCTTCACCCTCTATGGCTCTCACCAGCATAGCAATGTCATTGCTCTCCTCTGCTTGGCCTGGAGTTCGATGCGTATGCCATTTTTTCAGCATGTTCACATGAAATGTTTGTAGAGGCTGGTTTCTTGAGGGAATTTCGATCTGATAGGTCACCGGACCTACCTTTTTTCTTTATCTGGTATGGGCCTTGCCACTTCGCTAACAACTTATTGTCGGAGGTTGGAAGCAACAACAGGACTTCATCCCCTGGTTCGAAGCTTCGAGATCTAGCCGTCTTGTCGTACCAGTGTTTCTGCTGTACTTGGGAGCTTAACAGGTTTTCTCGTGCCAAGGCAGCATTCTGTTGAAGTTTGTCCCTCATTTTCATGACGTAAGTTAGGATGTTCGTTCTCTTTGGGTTGTCTGTTGCCTCCCAGCTCTCTTTCAGGACATCTAGAGGACCTCTTACTTGGTGGGCATATAACAATTCAAACGGCGAGAATCCTGTAGAAGCCTGGGGCACTTCACGGTAGGCGAAAAGGAGGTACGGCAGCCATTTATCCCAGTCTTTGCCAGAGTCTGAAACAAACTTCTTTAACATACTCTTTAGAGTCTGATTGAACCTTTCAACAAGACCATCAGTCTGAGGGTGATATGGGGTTGTTCGTACTCTCTTAACGCCCAATAACTGATAAACTTGATGTAGTGTGCGACTCATAAAGTTAGTGCCCTGGTCTGTCAGAACCTCTTTTGGTATGCCTACTTGCGAAAAGAATTTCAACAAGGCTGAAGCTATCTGCTTAGCAGTAACATCTCTCAAGGGATATGCTTCAGGATATCTTGTGGCATAATCTGAGATTACTAGGATAAACCGGTTTCCTGTCTGGCTTCTCTCAACTGGTCCAACAACATCCACTCCTATCCTCTCAAAAGGTACATCAATCACAGGCAAAGGAATTAGTGGCGCATTTGCAGGAGTTCGACCAGCAGTGAGTTGGCAATCAGGGCATGTCTGGCAGTATTCTTTAATGTCTGTGTACATTCTGGGCCAATAAAATCTTTTAGAGATCCTCCAGCAAGTCTTTGCGAATCCTAAATGACCTGACCATGGAATGGAATGCCCTAATTGTAACACCTCACTTCTCTGTGCTTTAGGTACAACAAGCCGAAGATCTCCCTCCTTAGTCTGCTTATACAGGAGTCCATGTTTCAACACAAAAGGATCATCAAGTAAAACATCCGTATCACCCTTCTGCTTAACCTGATCAAAACATGTGTCTAGTGTCGGATCTTCCCTCTGCAGCTGGGCTAGACCATTCGGAATCACAATGTCTGCCTCACTTAATTCAGGTTCAGAAACATCATCGTTAGCCTGTTCTGAGGTGTCAATCAAGCCTGCTACCCAATCTCTACGTTTTTGCAACCTGTTGTCTCCTGTTGGTCCTGACTCAGTCTCAATATCAGCAGAACAAAAAGGCAAGGTTTGTAAGGGATCGTCTAGGTCTGGGTTGTGTGTTGTCTGCACTGCCTGCTTTGACTGAGCCCTTGTCACTACCCCACACCATTCTGTGTCCTGCAGTAATTCAGCCAACACTGGCATATCTGTACCAAGGAGGATGGGATAGGGCAGTGTCTCAGCAATTCCAACCTTCATCAGATAAGACTGATTCAAGACTTCAATATACACTTCTGCAGTAGGCAATGGAGTGTTGTCCCCATGTACACAACAAACAGTAACTGTTTCTGTGTCATTCCAGTCTTGTCTGGGCACATATCTGCTCTGCACTAGCGTATAAGTACAACCAGTATCTACCAAGGCTAAAACTGGTCTACCATTTAACAAGACAGATCTAATTGGCTGTGAGTTGCATTTCATGGGGGATGACTGAACTGAATGAGGAACATAACAAAGGCTTGCCGTTTTCGGTTTCTTCAAGGGGCAAAGAGGTCTAGTATGGCCTGGCTGTCCACAATGATAACAGACAACATCCTCCTTAACTACACTTTGTGAAGTTACCTGCGGAGTAGTGGCTTTACTTTGTGTGAGTCTTAGGATTCTATCTTGAGAGTTTGAACAGCTCCCCAACCCCTCAGACTTACCCCTGGCTGAAGGGAGGATTCCTGCATAGCGGAAGTTTCCTGCTCCTTTACGGGCTGTGATATATGCCTCTGCTAGTCTTGCAGCCTCAGCAGCAGTCGTTGGATCACGCTCCTTGACCCAAGTCCTCACGTCTGGGTACAAGACCCGTAAGAACTGTTCCAGAACAAGGGCCTCCATAATATCCTCTTTATTGCTGCTGGAATAGTGCACCCACTTGCAAAAAAGGTCCTTCAGTCTGACGTAAAGCTCCTGCGGCGACTCGTCGACCGGGGTATTTAGGTTACGGAACCTCAATCTATAAGTTTCAGCATTGATTTCATACTTTTTCAGTATTGCTGTCTTAACAACATCATAGTCTTGTGTATGTGAAGGGTCCATTGCAACAAACGCAGATCTGGCCTTACCAGTTAGCAACGGTATAAGGTGAATGGCCCAGTCTTCTTTAGGCCACTGGTACACCTCTGCCAGTCTCTCAAATGTCAGCAAATAGTGCTCAACATCATCAGAGTCCTCCAGTCTCGCAAGCCGTGGGTCCCGGTCTATTACCCTTGGTGCTGGTTTGTCGGAAACTGCTCCATGACTGATACGTTCCATGTCAAGTTGCATCTGTGTGACATGGTGACTGAGCACTTTAAAATTTTGTTCTCGCCGGACTGTCTCTCTTTCTTGTCGATCGTCTCGATCCTTTTGATATTCCATAAAGGACTTGAACATCTGCGCCAGAGCAGTAACAGCAGTATCAGCTCCAGCCCCAGAAACCATTGCAGCCTTCACTCCTTCATCTGGATCCTCCTCCACTTCACTCTGGTCCACATCCGGCCTTGTGCTCTCATCAGGCTGATTCCTTGTCTTTGGTGGCATTGCATAAAAACAAGAATGTCCACGTCACCTCAGCGGTACAAAAAAACTTCTGACACCAACTGTAACAGAGACAGGGGTGCCACTAAGAGGCCCCAACAGCAGCAGCACCACTGCTCTGAATGTACCGGCAGATGGAGGCGAAAAAAATGAAGTGACGTGATGATGAGGTCAAAAGTTCAGTGTTTAATCCAATAGGTGCAACTGGTATTTACAGTGAAAATCCAAAGAAAAGAAAAAAAAAACTAAAGTAACAAAAATAAACAAAATAAACTGTTTAAAGTTATCTGCACACAAAATTTGGCTATACCAGTGAATCGGCCCAAAAACAGAGCAATAACTCTCAAACACTCACTCTACGAGCTTTCTAACCACACTGAGGCGCCTTCTTAAAAAGGCTAAGCCCCTCCTACTTGGACCAAACCATTTGATAATTAAAGATAATAAAAAACATTTAAAGAAGACAAATCAAACTAGATTTAACAGTAACAAAGAGATAAACAGTTTGAATAATACAAAAAATACATATAAACATTGAAAACAAAACAACTCAATTAATTATTAATGTTGAACAACGTTTATCCAAGAATCAAACAGAACTCCAATCTCCCCCTCACACATGACAACAATTAACTGTGCCTATTGGCGGGAAAGAGACATTCAAAATGGTGGCAGTTCCTGTGACCGGGTTTCGTCTGTTTGGTAAAGTAAAATGTTCCTGTACGTAAGTATGACAATTTATTATTATGTAAGAGGTTAATTGAAATCAATAAACATATAACATGGTTACCGGTCTTGTTTGAGTTCTTTACAATATATAAATCAACAACGAGAAATTAATAACTCAGCAAATGAAAAAAGGGCATGGTGAAGACAGGTACAACATGAAACAATACACAATCAATGACACACATATATCTGCGTTAACTGGTGTAAAACTATGCGCAAAACAGATAGTGTGTTAAGATGTTAGTGTGAAAGTGTCTGTATGTATGCATTTTCTCAGCCCAGTGTCATAATAAGAGTCTTCTCCAAAATAAGAGTCTCTAGTCACAGATCCTCACTGTGACAGGTTCCATTCAGACCTTAACATTAAGTATTTTACTGTATGTCAACAAGATTCAACAAGATATTTTCGCCTAGCTATACCCAATGTTTAGATCTGTTGTGGTATTTATGCAAATTAGCACATTGTTATGGCAGATTTTGATATTGCCTTGTTTGATTCTGATATTGATTATGAACACAGGATTAATTTCTAGGTGTGCTGCTGACTGTGTGATATAATGACTGATGTGAGCTTCTGTGGGACAGGGAGAAAGAGGAAGACATGGGTTTTGCCTAGACCTCTGACCCTTAGGGTTAGAGGTGAGTCCATTTTGAAGCTTGCAGGCTGCAAGCTCTGCTGAAACTAAAGTTCAGTGTGTAACAGGATCACTGATAGAGCTTTCTATCCATTTACGGTTAGACAAAAAACCTTGAAGATAGCAGTATAAAGAGCCCTGCCTGTCTCTCTTTCTCTGTCGCACTTGAAGCACAGGCTATACAAAACTACCTCTGTGCTCCAACTCGATCTTTCTTGCAAGAAATAAATACTTTTGAATTATATTTGAGTTTCTGACTGTCTCTTATCCATGGATCATTGGTTAATGTGAATTTTTCCTTATCAACATATAATTAGATTATGCACTGTTTGTCCATGGTAACAAACAATTTCAAAAACTTGTAATACATTTTTTGTTTGTCTTGATGCAAGTAATCAACTCAACAGTAATTTTCATGGTGATATCTAAAGGTTAAAATTTTACAGAGCAACCAATCAAAAGATTTTCAGAGAAGCTGCGATATGGCATTTGTTAAAGGGGTACTTCACCTCTGGGAAGATGAATGTTTATTTAAAATAGGTCATTTATGTAGAAGAAATGTGAAGACATTTTTTAATTCGGAGCATTCTAGCCTGAGAAAAGCCAGAAAATGTATTTTTGGCTTATGTGGATGAAAGACAACAACTCCCAGAATGCACTTGCTTCGCTGCCCTAGGAGGCCACGCCTACCGGTTAGAGAGCACAGTCAGAGCCCGTCTGCGTCTACTTCCTATTAGACATTCTCTGGCGCAGTTGAAAACAGCAAGAAAGTTAGGCTACTAACTTAGTGAGTCTCCGTGACGAGTTTGCCCGTGATTTCGAGATCGCACAAAATGTCCGGGATTCGGCTTTTGCGTTCTACAGTCGCCATTCATCATGTTTACTGTGGCGAGCAGGACGAGGCTGACGGCCGCGGGAGAACAGCGCGAGGCCGGTGGCGTGATTACTGAGACGCGCCGGCGGGTCTCCCATCTCTCACGGAGGAGCGGGAATTTTCTTAGCAATGGTAAAACGCACATCAACCGATGACTTGTTTAGCGTTCATGTAAACACTACATTCAGGCTCACCGATCGGAATTAATTCAGCTAGATTTAAACAATGAATGGCGACCGCAGAACGCAAAAGCTGAATCCCGGACATTTTGAACGATCTCGTCCGCCGGACAAGTCCGGGAAAAGGAGGATGGTAACCCCTACTACTCAGCTTTCTCCTACTACTTAGTTTTCTCCACAGAACAAGAGCTTGCTAGCTTAGCTTCCAAAGCTGACACCGTGTACATTCTGTGAGTGAGATGAGATCCCACCCTCTATGGGCGGGTTGAAAACATGCGGAACAACGCCATCTACTGGCTGTAGTCTTTAGCCTCTGGCCAGAGAATCCTCCGATGACGCAAAATGACGATTTTTGCGTCATCGGAGGATTTTTTCCAGACAAAAAATACATAAATCTCTTGTCTCAGGGGGATATGAGGGTGGAAAGCATGGTAATTCGAAAATACTACAGGTTTTCTACTAATACAAAGCTTAATGCTAAATCCTGAAGTAACCCTTTAACAGGAAGGTCTACACGGCGTGTAGAAAAGAACTCGAGTGTGTGTTCAAATCTGCGCGTAGAAAAGAACTCGAGCGTGTGTTCAAATCTGCGCGCGCGTGTAGAAAAGAACTCGAGCGTGTGTTCAAATCTGTAGTAGGCCTACACGCGCGCAGCTGAAATCTTTACGCACACGAGTCAGTTTTACACTTTAAGGGGCAGGGCTCAGACCTTCCTGTTAACAAATGCCATCGCAGCTTCTCTGAAAATCTTTTGATTGGTTGCTATGTAAAATTTTAACCTTTAGATATCACCATGAAAATTACTGTTGAGTTGATTACTTATTGAGTTGAGTTGATTACGCGCGCAGATTTGAACACATGCTCGAGTTATTTTCTACACGTGTGTTCAAATCTGCGCACGCGTGTAGCAAAGAACTCGAGCGTGTGTTCAAATCTGCGCGCGCGTAGAAAAGAACTCGAGCGTGTGTTCAAGTCTGTGCGCGCGTGTGTAGAAAAGAACTTGCGCGTGTAGAACCTGTCAGGATTCGCGGCTGTTATTTCTGCTTGCGACTTGTTAATTTGTGCGCACAATCATATTTTTTGTCCTCCAGTTTGGGATTTGAGAGTTCTGTATGTTTACATTTTCCGTGCGAGCTTTGTCACGTTGCTCACACTGTTGTAATTCACTTGCGCGCTGTGTTTATGCGCTTGCGCTGTTTTGTCCACCATTTGACGCCATAATGAACATGGCTGATTTTGTGTGAGCCAGAAGAACCATACCTATATGTACAAGAGTTTACAGAAAATTAGTGGAAATAGAACGACAGGAGGAGCTTACAATCCCACCTCACTCTTTTCATTTGCTCCGGATGAATAATGCCATTACAGGGCTTGGCATGGGATTGTGTGTCCATGTAACGTGTTGTCTTTTTATTTTCCTGTTAAAGCTGTAGTCTACGATGTTGAAAATCGGTCGAGAAAGCCTGAGACGGTTGGGAAGTTTAAAAAACTCATCCCGCCCCTCCACACACACACCTCTCCCCTCTATGCTACCTGATGTTCTAAACCCCTTTGACCCGTGATAGGCGATGCTAAACGGCTAACATTCCAATGCCGACCAGGCGGGAAGGAAGTCGACCGGAAGTTGAAGCCGGCCGCGTGCCACCATCTTGTAGCAGAACTTCACCTGCAGTTAGCATCCCATTGACTCCCATTCATTTTGGCGTCACTTTGATAGCGAATAACTTTACATCTGAGGCGTTTGAAGACTCCATTTGTCCATTATTTATTTCTAAAGAAACACGACAATGTATAAAATGCTCCATTACCTTGTAGCTTATGTTATGGCCCTGTAGAAGCAGTTTTTGTAAAAGTAGGCAAACGATTGCATCATAACCACGCGACTCTCTGTCGCACAGTAGAGAGATTACCGTATGGACAGGAGGAGAAGCTCGCGGGCAATCGGGGGGACGTGGAGGCAAAATGACAAAATATGATATCTATGACAGCGACCCCATTGGATTCTTCTTCTTTTGGTTTTAAGGCGGGTTGCGAACCAACTTCAAAGGCGCATACCGCCACCTACTGTGATGGAGTGTGAAGAGAATGATCTAATTTCTAAATCCTATAATATAACCCACAATTCTTGATGAATTTTATAACTACATTTATCTGTTTCCTTGAATTTGGACTATCATTAATATATTAGTTATATTGAATTCCCGGCACCCTACTGCTTGAAGATCTTCCTTAAGAATCCTCCTTTCTTCTTCATATGCTTTACATTCCTTAAAAACATGTTCTACCGTCTCATCTAACAAACAAACCTCACATAAACCTGTGTTGTGCTTTCCTATAATGTGTAAAGTGTAATTTAAATTAGAATGTCCTGTTCGTAAATGTGTAAAAATAATTTGTTCTCTTCTACTTATATTGAGACTTATTTTGCTTTTCTTTACCGTTTTTTGAATCTTATAAAAATACCGCTCCTTATGACATGTATCCCAATCTGTCTGCCATTTCCTATTGCACGCTTCTAAAATTAACTGTTTACCTTCTGCTCTACTAAGTGATATGTTTATATTTGGTTCTTCCATTTTTAATGATTCTTTTGCTACTTTGTCTGCTTCCTCATTCCCTTGAATTCCCATGTGTGCTGGTACCCACATAAATCGAATTATAATTCTCATTTGTTTTAAACTGTACAACCTGATCATGATTTCTATTAAAATGACAGTTCTATTTGTTTCAGAGGATTGTAGACTCTTAAGAACAGCCATTGAATCAGTGCATATTATTACTTTATCAGGTCTAACTTCATAGACCCACTCAAGTGCCATTAAAATCGCTATCATCTCACCCGTATATTGATGTACCATTTGTTATTCTTCCAGCCTTTTTCACCTCAAACTCTGTAACATAGAAGGCAGCCCCTGTCCTCCCATTTTCTACATTCTTTGATCCGTCTGTGTATATTTGAAGAAATGAATAATGTGTGTTTTTGATATATTCACTTACATATGTAATTAAACTAACAGCTTCACTCATTTCCCTTTTATTCTCGTGTAATTGTGTATCTATTTCAGGTTGTGCTAGTAACCAAGGTGGAATTGGGGACATTATCACTACTGGAGCAAATGCTATCAAATCTAAACCACCTTCAGTAACCCACCCCTTTATTTTCCAAGCAAATCCTTTACCAGTTACATTTAAAATTTCCCAGCAGTCATTCAGGACTTACCTTACAGGATGATTATCCCTTTGTCCCTGAAGATTTATCCAGTATGCCATAGCTAATTTCTGTCTTCTTATATATAATGGCATTTGTGATGTTTCTACTTGCAATACTGCAATTGGCGTGGTTTTAACTGCTCCTATAATAAGTCTTAATGCCTTAGCTTGCATGACCCCCATTGGATTCAACGGAGACAAGTGAAGTCAATTAGAAGCAGTAACTTCCTGATGGTCGAGCGTACTGCGCAGACTCAAACTGAGCTTGACGACGTAGATGTGACGTGAGCAACCCGTCTGTCTTCTAGCAGCTGTGCCAAGCGAAATCTCAATCATTCCCTTCCGAATCTTGCAGAGACGGAGAGTGTGAGTAGAAGCTGTCCATGAGCGATGAGCAGGAGTAAGTATTTTGATTAATTACTTTGTCACTTTGCCTCCACGTCCCCCCTAATGCGCGCGAGCTTCTCCTCCTGTCCATACGGTAATTATTTACTGTGCGACAGAGAGTCGCGTGGGTATGACGCAATCGTTAGCCTATTTTTACAAAATCTGCTTCTACGGGGCCATAACGTAAGATACAAGGTAATGGAGCCTTTTATACATTTTCGTGTTTCTTTAGAAATAAACAATGGACAAATGGAGTCTTTAAACGCCTCAGATGTAAAGTTATTTGCTGTCAAAGTGACGCCAAAATGAATGGGAGTCAATGGAATGCTAACAGCAGGTGATGGTCTGCTAGCCAATGGTGGCTCCCGGGGAAGCTTCAATGTTTTCAGAAACATTGGGGGCTTGGTTTCGGCCATAATTCAAACTTCCCTCTTTACTTCATGCTTCTCTTTCCTTCACACACCCACCTCATGTGCACGCGCACTAACCCCGCAAACGCGCAAACCCCACCCTCCAACACTTCTTGTCGGTTATTGGCTGGAGCTCTGTTTGTTATGTTTCATGGTGCGGGTGAGCACAGTTTGTTTTTGTTGCCGTTTGTGGAGCTGTGGTGTCTACAGAGACCGCGTTTTTTACAGTGTGTTCAGGGGACAGGCAGCTAGCGGATAGTGAGGAGATGTTTGCTGTATGTGACAAAAACGTTTTGGCCTAAAAAACGTGTGACATCGCTTAGAGCACCTTTAACATTGTAGTATGCAGTGACTCAGTATCAGCTCTTATGAGTATGAAGACTGGAAAATCTAGTAGTCATCAAGAAATATTATGAAATCTTGTTTCTAAATTCAAGGGTATGTAGACAAGGGAAAAATATAACATACGTGGATACCAGCACATGTGGGCATATATGGAAATGAGAAAGTTGATAAATTGGCAAAAAAGGCAACAAAAAAAGTGCATGTTGACATTGAAATTAAATTGTCAAAATCAGAAGGGAAGAGTCTAGTGTGGAAAAAGATAATGGAAATATGGCAACATCAATGGGATCATGAAAGTAAAGGAAGACAACTATACATGATTCAAAATAAAGTATGCAGTATAAGAGAGATGTCAAATAGAAGGACAGAACAAGTGGTAATAACAAGACTTAGGATTGGGCATTGCAAGTTAAATGGAACTCTTCATATGTTAGGAAAACATCCTACATGCCAAAGCGATGAATGTCAAGAGGAGGAAACAGTTAGTCACATTTTTATGTCATGCATGAAATTTATAAAAGAAAGACAAGAGTTGAAATATAGCTTACAAGAAATTGGTATAGGACAGTACAATGTAAAAAGTATATTAGGATGTGGAAAGAGTGAGCAAGGAAAGAAATATTTGTTTTATTTTTTAAAGAGGACTGGACTGGAAAGAAGAATATAGCCTAATCATTAAGTGACATGATAATAGACAGCAGATGGCAGTAATGTAACATTGGATACCAACTGCCTTAAAAACCCAAAGAAGAAGAAGAAGAAGAAGAAGAAGAAGAAGAAGAAGAAGAAGGAGAAGAAGAAGGCAGTGTTACGAGGCAGAAACGCCATGATCGCAGCACGAGAAGTCGACATTTTTTTCGCTGAAACTATAATGTAAGAGTGGTGCACGGTCAGATTAAGTTTCGTGTACAATAACATTGTTGTGTGAGACGTAGGCTAGTTAAAACAGAAGTTCGGCTGATTGCGTCATCGGACAGAGAACAGTTTTGGAGACTGGCTGAGAGCACAAAAGAGTTGCTGGAGCTGTGAGTTTCGTGCGGAACACTGTTGTTTTTGACCCTATTCTGACTGTAAAAAATTTTGAGCGTCCTACTGTTTGTCTGAGTGATCCATAAACTCTGTTGGAGCTAGAGACATTGATTTTTTTTTTTTGTTGGTGAATCATTTAAATGCACTAGTTAGTGCGCGAGGATGCGTCTGTGAGCTGGGCGATCGGTTTTGAAGGAGTGATTTTTTTTTTATAGACTGACGATCGTCCATGATCAAGATTTGTTTTTGAGAGACATTTTTGTGTGTGATTCAGAATCATTCGATCTATGCGTGCGAGCTGGCTGAGCTGCGCCATTTTGTTACAGAAAGTTCCTGAGTTTTTCCTGGGCCGAGCTGAAACTTTTCTGTGTTTTTTTCTTGTTTATTACCCTGCCATCCTTTCGACATCTCACTGTCTTGTCTCAGCTGTTCATTAAGTCACCGCAAGTCATCACATCAAAGTTGTCGTTGCCACAGACTGGTATTACAGTTCAACACACACACACACGCGCGCGCGCGCGAACATTTCACTGATATAGTGTGAACTGAACTGAGTGTTAGAACAAACTGAGGGTTTCAACTGTCAATTTGAAGTGTGTTTGTGATAACTGAGTTGTTTGGAAACTGAATCATAAAATTGATTCATGAGAATCGTTTGTGATTTTCAAGGTTACCTACATTCGAAATGAGTTATTAGAGAAGTGAGTCATTTAAGTGGAGTGAGTTTATGAAGTGAATCGTTTGGATTGAACTACGAGTCATCTACATCCAGTGTTGTCTGTAAATAAGTCTGTGCCCTAATATTGACATTAATAGTGTAAAACACTTTTGAGGTGTTAAAAGAGGGTTGTTTTGAAAGTGTTAACCATTTGATGGTCTTTCAAGAAAACAAGGAATTTAAAACTGTTTATTTTTATTTTTTGTTACTTTTTTTATTTTATTCCATTGAAACAGATCCTTCCAGCAGACATATACACTCACCTAAAGGATTATTAGGAACACCTGTTCAATTTCTCAATGCAATTATCTAATCAACCAATCACATGGCAGTTGCTTAAATGCATTTAGGGGTGTGGTCCTGGTCAAGACAATCTCCTGAACTCCAAACTGAATGTCAGAATGGGAAAGAAAGGTGATTTAAGCAATTTTGAGCGTGGCATGGTTGTTGGTGCCAGACGGGCCGGTCTGAGTATTTCACAATCTGCTCAGTTACTGGGATTTTCACGCACAACCATTTCTAGGGTTTACAAAGAATGGTGTGAAAAGGGAAAAACATCCAGTATGCGGCAGTCCTGTGGGCGAAAATACCTTGTTGATGCTAGAGGTCTGAGGAGAATGGGCCGACTGATTGAAGCTGATAGAAGAGCAACTTTGACTGAAATAACCACTCGTTACAACCGAGGAATGCAGCAAAGCATTTGTGAAGCTACAGCACGCACAGCCTTGAGGCGGATGGGCTACAGCAAAAGACCCCACCGGGTACCACTCATCTCCACTACAAATAGGAAAGAGGCTACAATTTGCACGAGCTCACCAAAATTGGACAGTTGAAGACTGATTTGTGAAATGGCTGTAGCACTCTGTGGTAGCCAGTGTTAGCTGGTTTGACCAACTGGTTTGTAGGTTCCTGGCTTTGTGCCTGTACTGGCTCTTCTGCTATAATATTTTCTCTGCACTCAAGGTCTTTACACAGAAACACTGATTAAATGAATTTGTCCCAACTTAAATGAATTTGTCCCAGTAAACATGTGTGGGAAAAAGAGTATTGTCTGGCTCGTTTTTATGACGTTGTGTTTTAAAGCAATACCGAACAAATGTGTGAAATCAGAACGGTGTAGCCTATTTGGGTCATTCTACCAGAAACGTACATTTCCACTTATAAGAAATCTTGGGGGAAAAAATATATTTTTCTTAAATCTGAACGTTGAGTCATATGGAGGACATGTTAAACTATGAGAAAGACATATGCTATATGGAAAAAAATATTTTTCTTAAATCTGAACGTTGAGTCATATGGAGGACATGTTAAACTATGAGAAACACATATCATGCCATATGTTTTTATGATTGAATAAAATACATTTTTATACACATTTCACCCCTGAAATGTCAGGCCCTGTCACAGATAAATTTATATATGTTAGAATGGTTTCCTAATGAATTTATTTGATACAAATAGCATTTTCTTATTGAACACATGTCCCTGATTGTATCTAACATTGTTTTATAATGCCTTTAAGAAATATAAGTAACTTTTCGGTCAACTACACAAAATCACAGAATACCCGCCAGGCACTCATATAGCTTTAAAATAACTAACTTTACATAGGATATTTTTAAAAAAAGATAGTAGTGGATATATACCACCACCTTCATCTGCAAAGTTAAAAGAGATTAATGCATCAGTATTTCCTCAAATAGTACACCTTTGTCATAATTTCCTGTGTGACAGGACTGACCATGGCATGACAGGACTGACTTTATGGATTTTGATGTTGCAGAAAACGTTATGTTTTGTGTTCTTTATTTAAGTGTTGATTGGCATTTCTTTTTTAAATTATTATTATAATTTTAATGTTTATGAAATATTAGACTATGGTAAAATTCAGCCAAGGACATAGGCCTACATAATATTGCCAAAAGTATTGGGACAGCCCTCCAAATAATTGAATTCAGGTGTTCCAATCACTTCCATGGCCACAGTTTTATGTACGTTTCTGGTAGATTGTCCCATTTATTAAAGTTAACGTTACTTCTACATTCTGTTAGCCTAACCAACTGCAAATGATAAAAAAATTATAGTCAAGTTGTTGAAAGATGTAATTTATTGGATTTTGATTTAATTTAATTTTCACACTCATTTTTCCCTGAATATAAGCATATTTCTTACACTTAATTGTAACAGAAGCATTCATGTTTAGCTTGTTACTACAATAAATACTACTATAAATGTGACTATAAGGCATGGATATATTATAAACATTAACAGCATGATTTTCTGTAAAGCTGCATTGAAACAATCTGTATTGTGAAAAGCCATAAACAATAAATTTCACTTGAACTGGATATATGACATTGTACTTTATCACACATTGAGAGAGTTGTTTATCTGTTAGATTCAGTATTTCACAGTAAAGTCTGTTTATTAAAGCTAAAGTCAGACTGTGAGTCTTCATATGAGCAGGAATGGAAATAAATCCCTTCAAACACACAGTAATGAACGACACCTCAGTGCGTCTGTCAAACATCGACCGCAAACATCCAGCAGTAGAAGCTCATGCAGAACCAGCAACAAATCAAACCACTTTTCTGAGCAGATGTAAATCAGACCAGCTCAAACTGACAGGAGCTCCAGAGGAAGCCGAACACAGCAGACTTTATTCAACAGCCACATACATTCATATATTTCTCAAATGAAGAGGCAAAATGTTTCTTGTTTGTTGTTGTTTTGTGGATTTGTTAAAAATGAAAACATTGAGGCTTTCAAAAGTCAGATCATTTAGATCATTTGTTAAAAGTGCTCGTACATTCTTAAAGAGAGAGTTTCATTAGTCCGTCACTGAATCTCACGCTTCAAAAACCTCAAAACTAAAGAGCTGAGAGGAAATACAGCGGTTCCTGTGAACGCGATCACACCGCTGGTCTGGTGCTTGAAGATCTACTCTTGGCGATCGGCGCATAAACCACACGATCCTCCTCTTTAGCATCCTGTCAAAAACACAATATATTAAAATAAATGCATGGATGTCCTTGACATCGTGTTACAATATGCAGATATAAAACTAGCCAAACGTGGACGTTTTACACTAGAAACAAACACTGATGTACTATTTTAATTTAATACTGTGAAGCTGCTTTGATACAATCTGTATTGTGAAAAGTGCTATATAAATAAAGTTGACTTGACTTGACTAGCCTTAAGTGTGTCACTAAACTTCCATAGGCCTGTGTGTGAGAGACTTGCATTGTTTCCTTGAATTTGTTTTTTAATGCTTGCAAAATAATACTTGTTATAAAAATGTAATCCAATATAAATGTCATATAGACAGAATTGTGTTGATTTCCCAAAAGCTAAGAATCACAAAAGCACGTATAGTGTGTGAAACTCTGAAGATTTGGACTGTGATGTCATCAACTGACAGGAAATACATCATCAGTGTCTCATTACGAACACTGGAAATATTAACTAATGTTGATGATCTGATGGTTGAATGAGTGTAGTCGGTATTATGGCATATGTTTCTCGCATTGAATGTTGATCTTTATACATATTTAATATGGTAGTGTTTTGTGTTTTTGTCTGTATAATGATTATCACACACACATCACACACACACACACACACACACACACACACACACACACACACACACACACACACACACACACACACACACACTCACTGCTGAAATCATACACAGACATGAATTAGTGATAAATGATCTTACCGGTTTCTGTGCTCTTCTTTTGTGGAACAATGGCTCGACGTAGATGATTTCTTCTTCATGAGTCTCAACTGTTTCAATAATAATAAGATGTAATATAATAAATAGATGGATTAAAACAACAAAACTCAATTGTTGTGTCTTGTACAGATAAAATTATACACAGAAAAGTATGAAGAAGTAGGATATTTTTACTAGTCTCATGCATCAGCATAACCAGGTGTGCAACTCTAGCCCAACACTTCTTCACTGCACTCTCTCTGTTCACTGCACTATCTCCCCCCAGCAACACTTAGTGTAAAATCAATATAACATCAATGTAGATCTGTTTCTTTACAACATGTTATTAGGGCTGTTGGCCTTGGATCTGAGCTAATGCTCCTCAGTTTTTGAGTGGAAAAAGCATTATTTATGGATAATGTTGGCATTGTTCACTCAACAGATCAATGAGGCCCATGAATCCCATATTTGCCAATAATAGCATATAGCATAAATCATATTTTTGGAGGCCGGTCACTTTTGACCAGGATCATCGCAAGTGTAACAAGTACAAAAATGATCACATTTTTATGGGGAAGTTGTAATACCCTGCGTGAGTCAGTAAGTTTTAGTCCAATGCGATAACGTTAAATAGCGTTTTCACGAAAAAGAAAATTCTCTCCAGGTCAAAATTACCGCAATGCAACATGAGGGTTAAAAGGATAAAGTATATTATTATTTGGTATAAATCTTACCACCTTTACAAATTCAAACACTTGCCTTCTTGATCAGTTTTTCTACATTTCTTGCAGATGCAGAAGATCCCGACGACTGCAACAATCATCAGAGATCCAGCAGAGATCAACACTATCAGAGACACTGAGAGAGAGAGAGAGAGAGAGAGAGAGAGAGAGAGAGAGAGAGAGAGAGAGAGAGAGAGAGAGAGAGAAGAGAGTTATTAGTGTCAGCTAGTGATAAGAGAACATCACAGTTAGGAGTATTTTGCTGATTTACATTTAAATTAATTAAAAAATTCTAGTTTATTACATTTTACTGTGGGTTACAGTAAAAATTGCTTGTGTTTTTATTTCAGGCTGAAAGGCAGCAAAGAGCGGTGATGATCTATATATAAATATGAATAACAATCTGAGGTATGCCGACGACACATCACTGAAAATAAGAAAGATATGGCTGAGGAAACTCAAGAGAAGAAACTAAACATGAGGAAGACCGAGATCATGTCAACTGATAACACTGATAAATTTGGTGCCCTTGTGACCACTGATTCAACTAGAACTCGAGAAATATTACTTTATGGTGGGCAAGATGGTTATGAGGTCTTTAGACAAAATATTCAAAAGCAAAGTAATCAATTGCTGATGGAGATGAGACTATTCATACTTCATGCGAAAACTGGAGCAAAAACAAATCCTTTTTAATTTCTTAAGTCTATCAAGTCACCAAGACTCGAATCTGAGCTGATGGGACACAACAAGAACATACGTATCAATAATCCATATAACAGAGATGTTTATGTTGAGTAAAAACAAAAGAAGGAACATAGTCCATCAATTAGGAATCAATATAAATTTTAAGCAATAAAATACTGAACATTTGTTTTTATCACCAATCATTGAAACAGCTCCAGTCTTTAGTAAACACACACATAAATCATCAGAGCTGTGATACCTGCACATGTGTGACAGAGTGTGTTGATGTCCAGATGTGTGGTCTGGTTGCTGATGGGATTGTTCAGCACACAGCTGTAGGTGTTTTTATCCTGATATTCCACCTCCAGAGGTAGAGAGAGACTGATGCTGAGATCACACACACTGATGCTGGACAATACACTGATTCCTGCGTACCAGGAGAGAGTCGCATCACTCACATTCAACACTGATGAACACACCAATGAACAATTTAATGAAGAACAGCGTGAAGAGTCTCTTCTGATGACAGGAACAGGCAGACGAGCTGAGAAAGATTAGAAAAGTCAGAATAAATCATACTATCTGTTGAGTAAGTGTGCGATATTCAGATTCATGAAAAACACGGTCTGAGATGCCTGTATCAAACTAATTAATCCAAAGAAAAGTGTTGAAAAGTAAAAGTAAAAAATTATTGTGTATCTTACATTTTACTTTAGAATTAAAGAATCATATATTTAGGATATGTCTACTTCAAAGTGATTAACAAATAAAGGAAACCAATGTTAAACTCACAATAGACAGTGAGATTGAAACTCTTGCTCAGATTTCTGATCATCTCTAGTTGATAAACTCCAGTATGTTCAGTTGTGGTGTTTGTGATGGTCAGAGATCCAGTTTGATCGTCCAGCTTCAGTCTGTCTCTGAATCTCCCATCAAGAACATCATCATATACAGTGATTCTGTCTTCCAGTACACTGATTTCAGCTATTAAAGTGTTTTCATCTCCAAACGTCCACTGAATCACATCTTCATCCATCATTTCAGTGAGATCAGAGTTTAGAGAGACTGAATCTCCCTCCATCACTGACACTGACTTCACTGCATCTGTACCAGCAAACACACCTGGAGAAAAACAGAGGTAAACAATTTTTAAAAAAACAAACCAAATAAAACTCATGCCGTCTTTTCATTTTCTAGAATAATTTTCTACCTTGAGACTGTAAAACTATATTTTATTCAAATACCTTAATGTGACATTCACATGAACATTTCAATTAATTTAATGAGCTTATTAACAAGCTGACTGAATATTTCCATTATGTGATCAGTAATGATAGACCTGAATCCAAAAGATCATAAATCCAACGTATTACTTTTTATTCAAACGTAAGAATGAACTAAATCAGTAAAAACATTGATAAAAAAAATGCATTAAAAATAGCTTACCATCCAGAAGCCACAAACACAAGCTGAACAAAACAGTGTGAACCATTGTATTTGATCGCTGTAACATTATAATGGAAATCTCTGAAAGCTGTCTGTCTTGAACTGTGAACTGTGTGTGTGTGTGGATCCTCCCCCATCAGGACTCGACCACCCTTCACTGACCACACACTGGAATTCACTTTAAAATTACACAACAAAAGCCTTTATCAAGAATCACTGTATAGCGGCAGAAAACATGCTATACCACAAGAAGTTGATACATGATTTGGGCAGATTATTATTTTACTATGTTATTTTCTCTCTCTCTCTCTCTCTCTCTCTCTCTCTCTCTCTCTCTCTCTCTCTCTCTCTCTCTCTCTCTCTCTCTCTCTCTCTCTCTCTGTAGGAATAATAAATGTATGGATGTAAGTATAACTTCATATGTGATGTGTTAAATATTTAAGTGTCTATAAGTGATGAATGATGAGTCAGATTAATGTTACCTGTGACTCTTATTTGACTGTTTCTGAAACATAAGTGTGTTTTATCAGTTTCAGTTTTCGTGAAAAAGGAAGTCTGATGATGAGGTTCATTAACAGGAGAGGAAATAAAGACACTCTTTGCCCACAAACAACTGACACAGACATCAGTGTGCCTAACACAAATACACACAGATTTTCCATCCATCAGGTCAATCTTCTTTTTCTTTTTTAAATAAATGAGACCGCAGAAGTTTCACTTTGACTCAGTTGCTGGTGTCACATTCGGTGAAGCGTGTTCTTTCTCTGCGCTAGAACAGAACATGCTGTGGTTTTCTGTGGAGCTGAGGTTAAAAAAACATCTTATCTATGTTTGAATGCAACCATAGTGGGGGACTGAAAATCGTGTTTACCTTGAAATTAATCCTTCTATTTTCTTTGTATTGCATTCAGGCCTATTTGCAAATCAGTCTTTCTCATGAAGCTGTATGACTTATGTAGAAAATGCATGTAGCCTATTGAACATGTGTACCTTATGTTGTTCACACATTCACAGGATAAAGTTAGGCTACTCCATTAATTGCATCCTAACCCTAAGTCTATGAGTACATAGACAGTTAATTAATATTACTCTTATTTGAGTAAGTACAATGTAACTACGTCACATTAAAATGAAGTGTAACTGAACTGATTGCTTGCTCACCATCTAATCTCCCCTTAATATGTAGCCTCATTTGGATATGATCAACGATATTTGCTGGTTTGACTGGTCGTGATGTTTTGGCTCATCCGTGTACAAACATCATCATACTGGGAAGAAGGCATGTAAAGCTCTGTGGTTGTACTGGGAACAGCGCCTTCTGCTGGCTACTAATGCATGTTTCATCAACTGAGAAAGTTTCCTGAACAAAAGAAGGAAATAAAAAATAAATAAATTAGAAAATATAAATATTATTTTTATTGATAAATGAATCGTAACATACAACACCCTACATATTCCAACCAACCAAATCAAAACTAGCGACTTATGCAATTTTAACATAAATCGAAACTTAGTTTCGCCTGTTGTTGCCTGCCATCACGTGATTTTCTCATAAACGATACAAGCCTGGATACGGAATTTTGTAAAAAAAAAAAAACCTTAGTAGGCTACTCGATATAAAACACTGCCCCACACAACATCACTGATAAATGGTGTTTAAACATGTCCACTTACAATATACAAAAGTGTATTGTAGGCCTATATCTTATGCTACTTAACTGGGAAATCATGATCCAACACTTTGCAACCCCGCCTACAGATTAAGAAATAAAGGCACACCGTTCACTATCGCTTTCTTTAGAGACTGACTGGAACATCTCAACCACCTGATCGAGTTCTCCGTGTCCTCCACCATCAGGCAGTGACTTGCTCTGACAGCTCCGGGGAAACGACGATGCAGCAAATTTCAAGATTTAATTAAATTGATTTTGCATCTGAACATCAACAAAAATAAAATAATATAAAAATTCAAAAATGGGAGGTTATCATGTGCTCACTCTGTTTGTTTTTCTCGTCGATGGTAAGTCGCTTTACTTTGTATTTTTGATAGGCAATGCATTGACATATCAAATGCATTCATGTAAAAAAATGCATGAATTTCAAGTGCGTAGGCTATATAGTGATGTAAATTGCTTTGGATACATGTCTCTGCCGAATGCAGGTGTAAGCATCACACGTATGCACAGGATAAGTCACTCCATGAATTGCATCCTAATTCAGTCCGTTGCAAGTTTAAGTTTGCGCAATGCTCATGTTTTGTTTTTTTGGCGACCATAGTGACAGAGAATCTGTCAGCACTCCTTTTGTTCTGCCTGAACCCGTTTAACCAGTTCTGCCAGCAAACATAGTCACTAGCCAATTTAACACATTTAATGCTTTCATTGTAGTTTATAATGTAAAGGAAGTATCTCTCCCTTTCTTGTTCTGTTCCCGCAAGTGATAGAACAAAAAACGATACTAGCCTATAGTTTGCTGTTGATCACGTGATTTTCTGAGAAACGATACTTAATCTCGATTTCTTAATATAGCCTACAGATGAACTTGAGCCTCTGTTTCATACATAACGCCACCAATAAATGGTATTCACTGGTTTAGACTATAGCTGGTCTCCCTGAATAACAATGAGCTCAAACGTAAGTGCTTTAACTCCTTTGAAAGCAAACAGACCAGCTGGATGCGCAGTATAGGCCTAAAACCAGGAAACAGGCTTAGGCTGGTTTAAGATGTTTATCAGTAGGGATAACAACTCCAATATATTCACCTAGAATCATGACTGGTCGAAAAGGCATTGATATCTTACTTGTTAATTGTTATGAGGCTATGCTTGCCCTAACTTCAGTAGTAGTATGTATTTAATACAGAAGAGGATTAGGGCCAAGCAATAATAATTTTTAAAAATCATCTCGAAATTATAGTCATTATAATTAATTTTAATTATTCTCATTATAATATATTAGTCATTATAATTATACAAATAAAACCATCTCGAGATTAAAGTGATTGTAATGCGAGATTAAACTCATTAAATTTCTAGAAAAAAAGTCAAAATACAATGTTGAGGAAAAAACGAAATTCATTTTGAGAATAAAGTCGTGTTTCGAGAAAAAACTCGTTACAATTCGAGAAAAAAGTCGAAATACTATGTTGAGAAAAAACTCATAAAATTTCAAGGATAAAGCCGTTGTTTCAAGAAAAAACTCGACAAAATCGAATTCTTGCTTTTATTAAACATTTTATTTCTACCTTTTCTCAAAGTTTATTCTCAAAGCATAATGAGTTTATCTCAACATTTTATTTAGAGTTTTTTTAATTTTGCATTGTAATGACTTGAATCTCGAGATGTTTTTTATTATTATTATTATTATTATTATTATTATTGCTTGGCCCTAATCCTCTTCTGTAATAGTAATAGTTCTGTATGAAGTATTTTAATGTTTACATGTAAAATGAGCCTGTAAAAATCTGAATTTCTTTACCACATAGATCTTTATGATTTAAGATCTTATGTCATTGGCTTTCTCGTGATCAAACACATTGCTGTGTTGTTTGAATTCCTTGTCAAACACACACACACACACACACACACACACACACACACACACACACACACACACACACACACACACATAATTAATTAATTATTGTTAATCTTTCTCTCCAGGTGTGGTTGGTGACGCCTCTGGATTGAACCTGGTATCAGTGATGGAGGGAGATCCAGTCTCTCTAAACACTGGTGTTACCAAACAACAACGCGACAAGATGCTGTGGTATTTCAACGACACTCTCATTGCCCTGATCAACGGAGAGCGCAGTACTAGTTGTCTGTATGATGGAGAAGACGGGAGATTCAGAGAGATAGTAGAGGTGGACTATAAGACCGGATCGCTGACCATCACAAACATCACATCTGAACATGCTGGACGATTTGAAGCAAATTTCATCCAAAGCAAGAGCTCAGGAACCAGCCAAAGCTTGAACCGAAACAGCAAGTGTGACAGCACAAAAATCATCAGAAAAATGAGCAACATCGGCGACACCATAAAAACATTCATCGTTTCCGTCAGCAGTGAGTATCTTAGTCATTTTGCCTGCAGCACTTTTGACACATGAGATTGTTTGAATGTCAAAACCGTGTCATTCAAATACCAGTTTATCCTCTTTCCTTGTATAAAACCTGTTTCAGAACATATTTACTGCATGTCTGTTTTGGCTGGATTAGACTGACACTGTTCAGTCCTTTTCGGTAGACATACCTCGTGAATAATTCAACATTATGATGATATAAAAAATATTATGACTGGTTCTAAAAGACTCTTTTTCTGACTGCCTATCAAACTTAAAAAAATATATTTTATTCTCTTGTATTCTCCAGCTCCTCTGTCTGTTCCTGACAAAATCAATGACGAATTGGGCCAGACGGGGAAGGAGCAGGAGTCTGAAAGCAGTATGTTTCTTCTCCTTTTTTTTTACAGTCATGTGAAACAGTTTGTGCTGAAATGTGTTTGGTCTTCTGTGCACTTTGGTCTCGTCTGTCTAAAGGACATTGTTCTAGAAGTTTTTGTGTGTGTGTGTGTGTGTGTGCAAACCTACGCCCTGCTATGTTCTTTTTCCTGGCAACTGTTCCAAACATGCCATACTTGTCCCATATTTTTCTAATTGTTCTGCCATGAACTTCATAATTTCACGTTAACATGGTGAAATTGCTGGGACGTCCACTCCTGAGAAGATTGAAACTGTCTTGAAAATCTTCCTTAATGTATAGAATAATGGACTTCAGATGGTTTAGCAATGGCCTTGTATCACTTCATAGATTGATGGAAGTAACAGTTATTTCTCTGGTAAATGTGGCCCAAATCCATAAAAAATTAAAAAAAAAAAGGATCTGTTTTTTTTTTTTCAGATGTGTTCATATGGGAATTCATGTGACTTTTAAGTCACTCTACAGCAACATTTGTCACATTTCTGTGCTCATGGGAGTCACTTGAAATATTTTACATGCCTAAAGTTATCAAGATAGTTTTGAAAGGTAGTCAGTGAAGACTGTCAGAACTCATAATTATTACAGTGATACCGTTATGGGATTGCAGAGAGATGAACCCAATCGCAGATGGTATGCAATACACACAGATTTATTAAGCCAAAACAGGGAAAACAAAACCCACGATGGGGCAAAACAAGGCTGGTGGGCAAAAACAAAGACAAACTACACTAGACTAAGATTAAACTGATAACTAGACAATAAACTAACAACAGCTACAAGATCAGGACTTTACAAGACAGAGTTCTTCACAGGGTACTCACAGGAAGGTTTACACACACTGAGAATCACAATGAACCGGCACAAGACAGCAAACACAAGGGGATTAAATAGGGAGAAACTAATGAGGGAAACAGGTGACAAGGGTAAAGCAATAATGACTAAATGAGGGTAACAAGGAGGGCGGGGCTAGATGACAAGACAACACAAGCACATGGCCTAGCAAAAGGCCATGTGTGTGCACATAAAACATGGGCCTGTCATGATCCTGCCTCAAGACCAGGGAAAATCAAAGACTAGAAGGCAGAATCATGACAGAACCCCTCCCTTAAGGAGCGGCTTCCAGACGCTCCCTAAGGGAACACTATAAACACGTGACATGACGGACTGAGACATGGACACAAACCAACAAAACATGACAAAAACCAACAACGGCAAACATGAATAAACAATAACAGGGTTGGGGTGAAAAATTTAAAACAACAGACAAGGCAGAGGAGGTGGAGGAAACACAGTTCTTAAGGGGCAGTCCAGGGTGAACAGGTGGACTAGGGGTCTTGGGTGGACAGGACGATGGCGAGGGGTCCGGGCAGACTTGGATGGGGACACATGAGGAACAGTCTTGGGGGAAACAGTCTGGGGTGAAGTGGTGACAGGGGTGACCGGGGAAACGCACAGGGGTACAGAGGGCGAAGAAACAGGAAACCAGACCGGGGGAACAGCAGGGGACACAACAGGACACATGACTGGGGGTGTCGCAGGTGACTGTGGAGCAGAAGCAAGAACTGAGCTCCCCGAAGACGGCTCAGTATCATCGCTCCCCATCTCTGAATCGGGGAGATCATCGTCTGCAGCTGACTGGGGTACGGTGCTCACGGCAGCTGACTGGGGTACGGCGCTCTTAGACTCAGGACAAGACGACATGACTGACTTGACAGGGACTTCAAGAATTTGGACAAGACGTTTAAAGTATTCAGACATAGTCTCGGCAGCGATGAGGACAGGCATCTCTTGATGAGCAGAAACCTGCAGTAGCGGGCTCTGGAACAGCGCTGGCAGTAGCGGGCTCTGGAACAGCGCTGGCAGTAGCGGGCTCTGGAACAGCGCTGGCAGTAGCGGGCTCTGGAACAGCGCTGGCAGTAGCGGGCTCTGGAACAGCGCTGGCAGTAGCGGGCTCTGGAACAGCGCTGGCAGTAGCGGGCTCTGGAACAGCGCTGGCAGTAGCGGGCTCTGGAACAGCGCTGGCAGTAGCGGGCTCTGGAACAGCGCTGGCAGTAGCGGGCTCTGGGACAGCGCTGGCAGTAGAGGGCTCTGGGACAGCGCTGGCAGTAGCGGGCTCTGGAACAGCGCTGGCAGTAGCGGGCTCTGGAACAGCGCTGGCAGTAGCGGGCTCTGGGACAGCGCTGGCAGTAGCGGGCTCTGGGACAGCGCTGGCAGTAGCGGGCTCTGGAACAGCGCTGGCAGTAGCGGGCTCTGGGACAGCGCTGGCAGTAGCGGGCTCTGGGACAGCGCTGGCAGTAGCGGGCTCTGGGACAGCGCTGGCAGTAGCGGGCTCTGGGACAGCGCTGGCAGTAGCGGGCTCTGGAACAGCGCTGGCAGTAGCGGGCTCTGGAACACGCTGGCAGTAGCGGGCTCTGGAACGCGCTGGCAGTAGCGGGCTCTGGAACAGCGCTGGCAGTAGCGGGCTCTGGAACAGCGCTGGCAGTAGCGGGCTCTGGAACAGCGCTGGCAGTAGCGGGCTCTGGGACAGCGCTGGCAGTAGAGGGCTCTGGGACAGCGCTGGCAGTAGAGGGCTCTGGGACAGCGCTGGCAGTAGAGGGCTCTGGGACAGCGCTGGCAGTAGAGGGCTCTGGGACAGCGCTGGCAGTAGAGGGCTCTGGGACAGCGCTGGCAGTAGCGGGCTCTGGGACAGCGCTGGCAGTAGCGGGCTCTGGGACAGCGCTGGCAGTAGCGGGCTCTGGGACAGCGCTGGCAGTAGCGGGCTCTGGGACAGCGCTGGCAGTAGCGGGCTCTGGGACAGCGCTGGCAGTAGCGGGCTCTGGGACAGCGCTTGCAGTAGCGGGCTCTGGGACAGCGCTTGCAGTAGCGGGCTCTGGGACAGCGCTTGCAGTAGCGGGCTCTGGGACAGCGCTTGCAGTAGCGGGCTCTGGGACAGCGCTTGCAGTAGCGGGCTCTGGGACAGGCTGAGATGAAGGACGAGAGGCTCCCTTTCTCCTCTTCTTTCTCCTAGGTCGCGGTGTGGAAGTCATAGCCGGACTAGCGGCCGGTTGGAGAAGCTCAGCGGGATCTGTGACCTGAGTAGGAAGGGCAGTCTCAGGCAGCACTGACTCGGTCGAGGATGACTCCGACGGCGAATCCCAAGAAACCCGTCTCCCTCGTTTGCCATGGAGACTTTCAGGGACAACTGAAGCCTCAGGGGTGGAAGTGGAGCCAGCTACATTCATTGTGGTTACATGGGTAACCACAGCCAGGACACGACCCTCCGGGATCACTGACAGCTTGGGTGCGGGTGACGACAAGGAGGAACCCCGCAACTCCCTTCGTGACAGGAAGTCCACCATGTCAGCAAACGGGCGGTCTACCAACCTCTCCCGTTCAGCAAGAGGCGGAGGAGCGTTTAGACCCGCTATGAAGTAGCGGTTGAGAAGGATGTCAGGAAGAAGTCTCTTCTCATGAGCGACCCGAGCTTACTCCTTAATGGACCTTTCTCCTTGAGGAGGAATCGGCAGCTTGCCGATTCTGACGTCAAAGCTTGTCTTGTGCCACCACTCTATTAGAAGGTCCGCTTGGGACTCAACAGGCGAGGACATTCTGTCTGCTGGGTTCGATGTTGGCCGGTTCATTCTGTTATGGGATTGCAGAGACATGAACCCAATCGCAGACGGTATGCAATACACACAGATTTATTAAGACAAAACAGGGAAAACAAAACCCACGATGGGGCAAAACAAGGCTGGTGGGCAAAAACAAAGACAAACTACACTAGACTAAGATTAAACTGATAACTAGACAATAAACTAACAACAGCTACAAGATCAGGACTTTACAAGACAGAGTTCTTCACAGGGTACTCACAGGAAGGTTTACACACACTGAGAATCACAATGAACCGGCACAAGACAGCAAACACAAGGGGATTAAATAGGGAGAAACTAATGAGGGAAACAGGTGACAAGGGTAAAGCAATAATGACTAAACGAGGGTAACAAGGAGGGCGGGGCTAGATGACAAGACAACACAAGCACATGGCCTAGCAAAAGGCCATGTGTGTGCACATAAAACATGGGCCTGTCATGATCCTGCCTCAAGACCAGGGAAAATCAAAGACTAGAAGGCAGAATCATGACAGATACAAGCAAAACATCATAAATGTTTAGAAACTCTGCCTCTCTTTTTTTCACATCCTCCTCTTTGTTTTTATATATTGCCTGTGCATACATTAGCTGGCTTTTGCAGCAGATCACACTATACATAAACGCATAATTGCTTAATTTAATGTCCTCCGTATGACAACGTGTTGCGTGACGTCTTTTTATCGTTCTTTTGCTCGTGCGGGTCAGTTCAGGACCATAATCTGTTCACACTGGAATCTGATATTGGCCACATTTAAAACAACAATGTAAAGCGCTATAATCTGAGTAATAATTAAGCACTAAGGCCTGCAGTGTAGGGATGGGAACGACACGGGATTTGGGAAATCGACTGTCGAGGCCCATGTGTCGACTTTTTGTCGGATTGTCGGCCTTTCTTTTCTTTTTTTTTTTAAAGGGGGGGTGAAATGCTCATTTTCACTCAATCTCCTGTTAATCTTGAGTACCTATAGAGTAGTATTGCATCCTTAATATCTCCAAAGAGTCTTTAATTTTTATAAAAAGACAGATAGGCTGTGCCGAGTCTTTCCGCAAAAAAATGAGCGGCTGGGGGCGGGCCGTGTGGGCGGTGTGCTATAGCTGTGCTAACCGAGCTAACAACACACAGAGACAATTTTTTTAAGCAGTTTACTCACCGAATGCGATCGCGAACCTTTATCATTGTGACTGCTCGATCCGCATTAGACGATCTGCAAATCCGTCGATCTGGGCTTTGTTTATAAAACAATCATCGTCGAAATGCAGGGAACAAACAGTCTTACACAGCTCCGTTGATGCTCTGAAAAAACAAACTCCATCCACTGGTCCACTTAACGCTGGGTTCTTTGGGAATCTGTGCAGGGTTGTCTTGCCCTGGCATACAAAAACACACTTCTTTGGTGACATTGACTTCCAAAACCCGAGCACACAGCGAAAGCAGATGGCGTACTGCTTTCGCTATCTTGCTCTGGTCTACGAGTGCGCGCGCGCGTCTTTCCGGGAGAAGTGGGGTCAACGGTCAAGTGGCGATCCCATTTAGAAAAAATGTATTGTTTTATTTAAAATGTTTTATTTCATTATGGGAAAAGTGGCACTTTATGATGTGTATTTGAATAGGAAATGTAATAAATTAAAAGCCAAAAAAATAAAAAATGCAATTTGAAAATCCCACAAGCCCCGCCCCCTCGACATGTCGACACTCTATTTTTTTTGTCGAGTGGAGCATGTGTCGAATGTCGGTCGTTTTGTCGATAAAAAGTCCCATCTCTACTGCAGTGTGAAAGCAGCCTATGATCATTGCTGATGTCTTTCATGCTTTGCATTGCATTAACACACACCTGAAGGCTCCAGAAGAGCAAACTGACAAAACTTCTGCTTTTATCGATGTGATCACACTTGCTGATGATCAGTTCATCAAAGGCATTTGATTAGAAGTGCTAAGACTGCTACTAACCCTCTTCATTCTTATGTTAACAGTAAGTGTGTACCTAGTTTTTCACACATGGCTTCTCCATTTTGTCCAGAAGATTTTTTTGTCCCGATACATAGAAACTATGGAATTTAACGGGGTTTAATCCATTTTTTTTTTTCACATGACTGGATTACCAAAAACTGTATCAGATTCACTTTAATGATGTTCTGTGTTTATCTGTTCCAGGTTCAGTTCTGATTCTAGTTTCTGTATCACTAATATGTGCTGTTACTGTCCTGATGGCTGTTGCTGCTGGTGTGATTTGCTATCGCTATCGCCACAAGAGCTCCACAAATGGCAAGTTTCACCTACAGATACTATAGTAAGAGGAAAACAACATCATTATTATCCAAAATTAGCATTTAATTGTGTGTGTGTTCTTCTTACAGAAAAAGTGGAGAAAAACAAGCTTGAGCATCTGTTGAAAGTCTAATTTTGAGGTAAGATACTAAACTACAGTATGGTGGACATGTCTTAGGCATGTTACAACCTTCACAAAAATGTTTAAGTTAAATTTTAAAAAGTTTTGCTGTGATATGCCATTTGTAAATATAATTTCTAAATATTCTTTGTCCCACAAATTGTAATAATCAAGTGATATTTTTGAATTCACAAAGAATGTGAAAACCGTGCAAACAGATCTGATCTCACCATCATCCAGTTAGTCTGTGATTACATAGAGAGACAGAACAACTGAGACTATATCTGTTTATTAACTGTATATTTATAATTCCACTGACTGAATAGAATTTATATCAAAATCATCATCATTAATCAAAAATCTTATTAACTTACTGATGACAGATGTGTTGATTTCATTGTTCATCTCTCTCTATTTACCCTGTGATTCATTGTTTTCTTACAGAAGGAGAAAAACTGATGTCATGGCCCAGGTCATGGTTAGAAAAGAGGGGTTGATCATAAGTCTGAGTGGACGTCCATGATATAATCCTTGCACCACTCGTGTTCAACCTGTATGCTCCCACTGAACCAAATAATGAGAAAGAACCAAATTGCTTATCACACACTCTAAAATTGTTTTAGTTGTTTCAACACAGGTTTGGGTCAAATATGGACAAACCCAACCGTTGGTTTAAAATTTTAATGAAATTATAATAATAATATGTTTCTTTTATATAGCGCTCAAAGCATGTTACAATCAGTAAATATATCAAAAACAGGACAAATATTATAAACAATACAGTATACACATCAAACATCACAGATTATCATGGAATCTGAGGGAAATTCTGGAGAGAAAAATATACAAATATCTGACTAACAATCCAAACAGAATAAGCAGTAATGTTAAAATAGAGTAAAAATGAAGTAACCAGAGTAGTCACCAGCGGGAACCACAAAAACTTAACCACAATTGACTTGTATGAGTGTGAGAAATTTTTTAAACAACAATTCAAGACAAATACAAAATGGACAAAAAGTCACATGACAAAAAATAAACAATTAAAAAAATATATAATGTAATAACTAAATACAAAATTGATTATGTAAACCAATGGTTGGGTTTTGTTCATATTTGACCCACACATGAGTTGAAAAACATTCTGAGTGTGATGATAAATTAATAATTTAATCACAAAAAATATCTAAGTTACAATTAATAAATAATAGGGGTGTAACGATACACAAACACTGTTGGTTCAGTACGTCCCGCGGTTTTGACGTCACGGTTCGGTTCGGTGGGGGTGGGGGGTCAGAAAGCTAAAATAGTTTTTTTATTATGTGTGATTATGTGTAACAGTGATTTAATTAAATAACAAATTCTGTCTTTGTCTTTAAATGAATTCAATTACAATTAAACGTTTCGCAAGGATTAAAAAAAGAAATCTGCTAATGCTGTAAACTTGCACATTACTATTAAAAGTTAACAACAGAGCCTAGACTTTTAGCCTAAATTCAGTTGATATTTATTTTTAGATATAATAATCAATACTCAAACAACAAACTATGCAAACATGTAAACTGCACAAGTTGTTTGTTGTCATTTTCATGACAGATATTTTAAATATACTCAAGATATCATTAACCGTAAAGCAAAAACCGTAAACCGCAAAGTAAAATATAGGCTTATATAGTGCATATATTTTGTGAAAGCGTTCATTTCTCTAGCGAACCAACAAGCTGTGGACACTGAATGGTAGGCCTGAGATAGGCCTAAATGTAATGCTGTGACAAACTAAGCTGTTTTATTGACGTCTTTCCGCTGTTGAAACACTGATTGAGCGATTACACAAGTTATGATGCGTTTCAGTAATACATATATCTTTCAACATACCTTCAGGTGTCCATTCATGTTTTTTCTATAACTGAGGAAGAGATGATCGCGTTCACTCGCGTTGCCGCTTTAAATGAGGAGCCTAATATACTGTACAGTGATCCGTCACGCCACATCAAAGAGTGCCAAAACGGCATTTATTGTTTGAATTTCGTAATCAAATATACACCTTGGTTATTATTGTAAGTAACAAAACACGGAACTTATTGCGATTATTATAATCATTATATGTGGTTAATGGTGGTTAGGCTACAAAGCTGTATTCGTTGTGTACACATAAGACATGAGGTCCACTGAGCCAGGGCAGTGTATCGGTTTTTCGATGGGTTTGAATTTTGTTACACCCCTAATATATAATTTGAAAATAAAAGCAATCAAAATGAAACTAACTTTAAAAGATAGATGACATATGTCAAGATAGATGATGTATGTTCAATTTCATAAGACTTTCCAGTAGAGGGGATGTCAAGTGACCCAGGGGGAGATGGGTGCTTGAATTATTTGCTTTGCTCAAACTTCCAATAGTCTTTTCCTTGAATTCTTTTTGCTGCTAAACAGACTTATAACTGTGTCAGAAACACATTCTTACAAAGATTTTCCTATTTTTGGCTCGACTCATTCGCAAAAGGCTAAACAAGAAGAAAGGAGGATCGCATCAGCAGTATCGACTGATGAACAGCTGGCCAACTTGAAGATAATGGTGCACCAGCTGCAGTCAAAGGTAGATGATCTCGAAAACAGAGGTCGTTGTAAGAATCTAAAGATACTGGGACTGCCAGAGAAAGCCGAAGACTCGAGCTCACTCTCTACAAACCTTCGAGACATGATTCTGTAGTGGTTAGATCTGCCTGCAGTGCAGACTTTCCTGCTCTGGATAACGAGAGGGCTCCTAGATCCCAGACTTTCGCATCTAAGGGTGCTTTCACACCTGCCTCATTTAGTTCGGTTGAATCGCACTAGAGTTCGTTGTCTCGTTTGGGCAGGTGTGAATGCAGCAATCGCACTCGGGTGCGCACCAAAAGCGGACGAAGGTGGTCTCGGTACGCTTTCAAACAAACTCTTGAGTGGTTAGTTTGTGGTGAGAACGTGATCCGATCTTGAACAGACCCAACTGCCAAAGAACTGCGCATTTTTGGACTAAACCAGCTGCCGTAGTCAACTGCGCTGTGCATTAAGGAATAAGGACTAATGTTTGTTGACAGTCTGCATGCATGGCAGCTCGCGGATTAATGCACGCCTCCTCCTGTGACTTGCGATGCGCCTTCGCCGTGTGCAATACATTAAAACATTACTTTCAAGCCGCATCATCGCCTAAAGTGGTGTAGGCAAACTATATAATATACTATGAGCAGGGATACCACCATCCCACGCAGTCGTCTCTCCATAGTAAAAAGCGATGTTTTGTCTGCCGAATTTTCCTCTTCTTTGTTTACTTCCGGGAGTTCTGTTGGAATTTTCCCACACGTTAATTCTGACCAATCGAAGTGCAGTTATGGAAATACCTTCAAGACATTTGGCCAACGAGTGATGTGGATGTTGTCACGTGACTGCATTTTGGTTCGTTTCATCAACTGATTCGAACCAGAGCGATCAGTGTGGTGTGAAAAGGAACCAAAACGCCTGAAAGATGCTACAAAGTATAATTTTCCGCCCTTGGTCCGGACCAAATGAACCGAACTATTCGTTTTCTACAGTTCACTGACAAAGAAGCAATCCTGAAAGCAGCCCTGAAGCCCATTTCTCATAACGATTCAGAGCTTTATTTCTATTCGGATTTGTCAGCCAGCGCTTGTTGCAGAAACGTAGAGTGTTCGGGCCGTGAGCAAAGCTCAATCATCTCGAGGTCTGTATCATGGCTTTGCATATCAGATTAGGCTCAGGTGCCCGGACAATGAAACGATTCATCTGTTCAATGACCAGGAGGCAGCCAAGAATTTTTTGGACTCTTTGGACAACTAACTTTGCTCTTGGTTTAAAATCTTCACTTTGGTTCTAGGAGGAATACCCTTATGATTCCACTGGACATATGACACAAGTTCAGGACATATTAAGTGTCATTACTTAATCTAAAAATTTAATTTCAGTCATTAATTACTCACCTTCATGTCGTTCCAAACCTGTAAGACTTTTGTTCATGTTCAGAACACAAATTAAGAACTTTTTGATGAAATCCAAGAGGTTTCTGAACCATTCATTGGCAGGAACGCCATTGCAAGAAGGCCCAGAAAGGTAGTAAAGACAATGTAAAAATAGTCCCTGTAACTCCAGTGGTTCAACCTTAATGTTATGAAGTGACGAGAATACCTTTTGTGCATAACCAACCCCATAATAACGACATTATTCAACAATTTCTTCTCTTCCACATCATTCTCCTACAATGTTGATGTAGTGTAAACAGTGCAGCAGTTCCAGGTTTTACATCAGAACGCTGATGTATTGGCCGACGCTGATCACATGAGCACCACGACACATATGCGTGTGATGCCATCCCAGGAGCCGGCCAATAATGAGTCTGCGTTCTGACCTGAACCTGGAACTGCTGCACTGTGTTTACAACGTGAACAGTGCAGGAGACTGACACAGAAGAGAAGAGATTGTTGAATAAAGTTGTTATTTTTGTTTGTTTTTTGCACACAAAAAGTATTCTTGTCACTTCATAACATTAAGGTTGAACCACTGGAGTTACATGGACTATATTAATCGAGGGACAGAAAGCTCTTGGATTTCATAAAAAATACCTTAATTTATGTTCCAAAAATTCTTGGGCCGTGCACACCGGGATGATTATCGCACGCTTTATGCCGAAGTGTGACTAAATAAAGGGCACTAATGTGAGTATGCATACCGACAAGCAAAACGGCAGGCGCAAAAGTATAGTTTAGAAAAAAAAAACGCCTCTGAGCGCTGTGCCACCTTGTGTATTTCTGTTTTCAATAAGTGCCATCTACTGTCAGGGAGTGAATTTGCGGTTTCAATGGCCAGTGGAAATTGATTGGGTATAAACACAAAGATGCGTTGAAAATCGTCCCGGTGTGCACGAGGCTTTACGGGTTTGGAATGACATGAGACATGAGTTATTAATGACAGAAATTTAATTTTTGGGTGAACTATCGCTTTAAGCAAGGATAATCATGTGCAATTGATCTGATATTACTGTAGTATAAGGTTATGAGACGCATTATATTAATGCTTGGCTAAAGAGATGCGTCTTTAATCTAGATTTAAACTGGGAGGGCAAATCTTTGTTTCAGTTGTCTCATTTAACACCGTTACACCGCTAGTTCTTTCTGTTTTAGTTAAAGAGTGGTTTGTGATGGGGCTGCTTAATTTGGTGGTATTACCATGTTACCAGCTGTTTCAAGACATTTTGGGTATTATTCTTTGACTTTTTGCTATCATCTGTGCCTCATAGTTTGATACTTACATGTTTTTTCCAAGATGAACAAAACTTTTATGAATTTTGATGCCTAAATGATGTCGCCATAACGAACCACACCACGGTCACACGATTTAAACGTCACCATCACTAAGCTTCTGACAACTCTTTCAGGTTTTTTCAAATGTATCCAAAAACATTTTCCCAGAGGGTTTGAGTTATTCCACTTTTTCAGCATTGTTATAAACTATTTTGAGTTTATTTGTTCGACATGATGACATTTTAATCTCCTCGACAGAGTCTGTTGTCCCATTTAGACACTTGTTAGCAAACGCCTTTTTCAAGACACGTATCAGCTCAATCACGAGTGGGGTAATACTGATGTTTTTTATGTCGTAAAATAAAACGTGAAAGTGTCTTGAGCTTGTGTTCACCACAGACCTTATTTCAGCCATTTAAAGGAACACTCCACCGTTTTTTTAAACGGGGCTTATTCACCGTCTGTCCTACATTCAGATAGGTGGGCAAATGCATTTTTGTCTCAGTGCATGCATTGTCTTAGTCTGGCAGCACCGCTGCTAGCTTAACTTAGCATAATGAATGGAATCCTTTGTTGCCGAATAGCATGTCCTGAGTAAAAGTGATCCAAAAAAAAAAAAAAAAAAAAAAAAAAAATTTACTTCTTGTGGCCAGCTTATTCACAACAAGTACAAATAGTAATGCAGACTAAGAGTAGGCGATGCAGATATTGACTTGGGACTATATTGGGGTGAAGCACAGGCAAATCACTGCTATTTGGGCGCAGAGATATCACGCATCTGCTACATCATTCAGGTGTTGCGTGATATCTCTGCGCCAAAGTAGCAATGCTTCGCCTGTGCTTCACCCCAATATAGTCCCAGCAGTCAATATCTGCCTAGGAAATCGCCTAGTGTTAATATGCATTGCTATTTGTACTCTTTTGTTTAATATGTAGGCCACAAGAAGTAATTAGTTTTTTTTTTGGATCACTTTTACAGGACATGCTATCCGGCAACAAAGGATTCCATTCATTATGCTAAGCTAAGCTAGCGGTGGTGCTGCCAGACTAAGACAAAGCATGCACTGAGACAAAAATGTGTTTGCCCACCTATC
Organism: Squalius cephalus; assembly: GCA_022829025.1. Classification (NCBI taxonomy): domain Eukaryota; kingdom Metazoa; phylum Chordata; class Actinopteri; order Cypriniformes; family Leuciscidae; genus Squalius; species Squalius cephalus. The sequence goes on from CM040807.1 coordinate 28,824,858, forward strand.
TAAATGTAGGGGAGACGGTGACTAAGCCCTGTTTAAAAAAATTGTGGCGTGTTTCTTTAACCAAACCCCTAATCAAAAAACCCATTGAGTTCAGGACGATGGAGCCGGAAATGCTAAAATGTGACTCGCTTCCGCGTTTTGGCCTTGTGTGATATAACCTGCACATACTCTGGGTACTATTATTCTGATAGACCCTTTTTTTTACAAAACCGGGAAATTACTGGAAGCAGGTGCTTTACAACTTGTGGTTTTTGTGAAATCCTTATGGAGAAAATGAATGGGAAAAATATTTCCCCAACTAAAATCGGTCTGTCACTGTTGTCTCCGAATGAATTTGCCTGTGTTTGGTTGTGTTGGGTTGATTCAAAATAATCTGTTTAAATGTTGTAAATTACATTTAAGGCAAAATATCACATGGTATGTACAAAAAATGCATGAAAAAGACTGTCCAAAATCAGCACAGGACCCCAAAACAATGAACAGCCAAAGCCCAACATAAGAGCTACAAAGCGCTATAAGGTTGCTACTGAGTTTTAAGATTCAGTTGTATTGTTGTATTGGCATTGCAAATACTTCTACATTTGTATTTTCAAATCTTTTGCACTAAATAATACCTTTGACCACATTATCTTTTGGATCTCATATTTTTCCATATATTTATATTATTTTTGTTTCATTTAAATGCTTTGTTTGCTTTGAATCCTGCTGCTCTTTAGATCACATTAATTGATTAACAATTATTATCCACAGGCAGTATAGTCTCAAAACACTGTTCTATCATTTCTTCTGCATGATAAAAAAAAAAGTGTACATGTATCACAGTGCAGAATATTTACTGTAATAGTTTTTACAGGACAAATCAATCAAATAAAACCTATATCAATTACAAACACTCTTTTTATTTATTTTTTATTTACTTACTTTTTTTTTACATTTTGATTCTGACATGTCTGTAAAACCACAAGACCTTTCAGAACAACTGAGCTTCATGCTGACTGCACTAGTCCTGTAGGAGACGGTAAACTCAAAACAGAAGAAGTCTTGCTGATATCATACGCGAGCATCGTCGCTTACTTGCTAGTAAGTGAAAGTAGTAAAAGGAAAGAAACACATTTTTCTTTTTCTTCTTTTTTTTATCAACACACCTTTACTTTCTTTCCTGTTTTAGCCCCTCCTGTCAAGAATGTGAGGAAAAGACACAGAGCGTTTTCATAGGCCTATGAGATGTCTACAGAGCCCCGCACAAAAATATATAATTAATGATTATGAGAATAATGAATAATGTTCTCAAATCTAGAGTTCATGTGTAGAGCCCCGGTGATACTTCGAGCACAGCTTCATGTTGTATCGAGCCTTCTTAGTGTTTTAAAAATAACAATTTTGATGCTATCATAGTAGTGCCCCGAGCACTCTCATTCAAAAGGTAATTTGACCGGAAATGAAAATACGGTCAATCTTAAAAGTGGCGTTTCCATCCTAATTATGCTTTTACATGAAAGTTTGCCTCGGGTAGGCCTACATAAAAAAAAAATAAAAAAAACAGTTGCATTTCGGCGAGAGTTACCCTTTAATAACAGTAGGAGTCTTGAACTGTAAACTCTCAAGTGTTGGCTTTCTAAATATACAGTATGTTGGTTATGTGTCTGTCAGAATGACTGTGCAGCAACCTCTTTATTTTGTGTGTGTCATTTATGGCCCACTTACCAAAATAGGGAGAAAGGGTTATCACCAGGAGAATAGAAAAAGAATAGTCACACTGTATCTTGACAAGAACCAACAGAGGGCTGAAGAAAACATGGAGTACTTATACACATAGAATAACACTAAATACAGGTGTGATTCGTCAGTAACATACAGTAGGTAACTAACAGTGAGAATTTAGTGATTATGGCAATGAGAAATTAACTGAGAGGAAACACAGGAGCATGAACAAAAATGCAATAAAACATAACGTGACAGCACTGCTAGTACACTATAATTCATGGTCAACTGAGCAGTACTATTTTATACAGCAAGGCTGTTTTTACTCACATTTGCTACTCGGAGAGTGTTCTGTGTAGGTCGATTTTTCTTAAAAATCCCTGTATTACAAAGCAATTTTTAGAACAGCATTTTATTGATCTTTCTCTGAATTTTACTTCAGTTTACTGGGATGGTCATAGAGTGTAAAACTAGATGTGCTTTTATGTACATGTTAATGTTAATATTATAGTTATTCTCACCAATCCCAAATCTCAAGCACAGACTCCTGGTGAAAGTGATCACACAGCTGGATCTTGAACTGACTTAAGACATCTTCTGACATCGGCATACACCACTTCATCCTCCTCTTTAACATTGTTCAAAACACAAGATAATAATAATAATTCAACATTTGAAACTGGCCATTTAATGATAAGTTTGAGTTCAGTTTTTTCTACTATCTGATCAGGTCCAGCTCCTTGTTACTCTTAACGTGAAGCAGCTTGAGGAAATGCCATCAAATGTTGTGACATCTCATTGATATACTTAATTTAGAAGTCAGAAGACTGACTATTGTCAGAAGACTACTATGTCAATAGACAACTATGATTCCAGATTTTAAAAATATATATATATATATTTGAGATGCCAGCTTCAAAATAATGATTCAAACAGAAAGTGTTCAATTGACTGAAAAGAAAAGTCAGAAATATGTGTGTATCTCAATATTTATAATTTTAAGATTGAAAAATCAATTATTTCGGATTTATGCACTTTAATTATAAAAATGATTTAACTCACCGTAGACGGTAACACTACAAATCTTGGTTACACTAAAACTTCAGCAAGTGAACATGCTGGAGTTAATCAACTAGAGATTAACTCCAGTATGTTCAGTTGTGGTGTTTGTGATGGTCAGAGATCCAGTTTGATCGTCCAGCTTCAGTCTGTCTCTGAATCTCCCATCAGGAACATCATCATATACAGTGATGCTGTCGGCCTGTACATTGATTTCAGCTATTAAAGTGTTTTCATCTCCAAACCTCCACTGAATCAGATCTTTGTCCATTATTTAAGTAAGACACAGAAGTAGCTGAGATTAATATTTCTGTGATGTTATTTTTAGTTCTCAATACACTGTTATCACAATACAGGCAATCTTTGGGAGGAGCCACACGGGTGTCATCTTAAATCTGATTGGCTCCTTCAGTGCCTCTGCTCTGGAGAATGAAGGATTATGGGAAGCCACATAGTGCAAATCAGGAAAAGAGGTTGAAACACACTCCACTAATGTTTCACAGAGAAACATACTTGAACAAGACTCAAATGAACAGTCCTTAAAAGCCCTAGACTTTACTTTGTACTTGCACATATTAAAATATATAATTCTCTCTCAGTTTCAGAATTTAGTATTAATGTTTCATTGTAATTTTTTTTTATTATTAAGAAACGTCTCGGTTGCGTATGCAACCCTCATTCCCTGAATAGTTAGGGAAAGTTAGGCATTTTTATTGCCAATCTGCAAAAAATGTCTTACCAATAGCTTTTTTTACCACGTGTTCCTATAGGTGTCTAACACCTTTGGCCAAATCCTCGGGGAAACGCCTGGAGAGGCAATCGAAGTTGAGGTGGCCAGACGGCCTGGGTAAAAATAATGTTTTTTTTTTAAAAAACAATATTACCTTTTGAGATGTCCAACTAGGTTTTTTTAGGAGTGCTGAATCTTTCCCAGCCATTAGTTTTGAGAAAAAATGACTCAAAGTCCATACAAAAATCCAAAAAAGTGGTTTTATTGAACAATTACAAAACAAAACTTACTAAATCAGTTTAAAATTTAACAAACCTCATCCAACTCCCCTACATCTTCCTCAGTCCTGTTATCATCTGGCTGGTTGATGTTCTGGCAAGAGTTACCATGACAGTTCCCACAAACAGAAATACGCTTAACGCCTTACGCTTGCATCAGGGACCGGTGCATAACCTTGTTCTCCTTGTTTCCATCCATACTCAAGGACATCCAGTGATGGACTATGTAGTAGCAGTAGCCGATCTCTGGTCTGGAGATATTCCCACAGAGAGAGCTGTGCTGGAGCTCCTGTAGTCGGAGCCAGTTTCTCAGGCTTGATGCTCCCGGCTGCGGCCCGCTTGCTGAAGATATCAAATCTTAAGTCTTCCAAATCTTCAGGTGGATTTCCGCAGAATGTGAGCTTGAACAGTTCGCAGCCTGCTTTGATGATGTCACTTTTCTTGTCTCTGATGTCATTTAACACATCCATGGCCCGCTCTGCTTTGTCAGTCTTGGTGAGCAAAGTTGGTTTGCTAAACTCAGAAATTGCTGACACGGTATCGCAGCCAGAGAAGCTGTGTAGGAAGATCAGGTATTTACGGTATCTCTCCAGGAGGGCATCCCGGATCTTTCCAACATCTTAAGACGTGTCATACAGAAGGGGAAGCGGAGATTAACTGGTTTTGATGTATTAGAATATTGTGCAAAAGTTAATTTATTTCAGTAATCAGATATTCTAATTTTTCGAGTTTCACATTGGTTCTTTAAGGTTTGCATAAATTCCATTCTGCTGTTCTCATATTTGATTTCAGTGTCATTTGCTATAACAGGCATGAACTAATAAGTGAATTCTTAATTTGGTTGTAAAAATTTGCAATATTTCTATAACCAGAAAGAAAGTTTAAATTATTTTTTTATATCGAAGGGGTAACTAAATGCAGTGCATAAGTGCAGTTTGGAGTCCAATAAAGAAAGTGATAAAAAGTCTGTTTTGGCGTTTTAGTTTAAGTATTGATGCTCCCTTACGTTTATTATAGCAAAACCATGATTATTGATTACCATTTGTGTAACAGAAATACCAGAGTTAAACTGTTTTTTTTTTTTTTTTTATAGCAAAACCATGGTTAATTTGTGTGTACTATGGCTTTTTGGAACAATAATCCGTATGATCAGTGAAGTTTAATAGCCGTAAATCTGTTGTGTTAACAAATAAAACGAACTGGAAAATGCAAATGCAAATAGTTAAACATTTTAACACGATGAATATGCAACTGTTCAGTCAAAACATAGACCTTAATGCATTTTACTATTTTGTATGCAGTCTATTTTTTAAGCTTCATGAGCTGGATCCTGATTTCTGTAAAAAGTTGATTAAGACTTTTAAGACACATGACGTGCTTCTAGGCTTTGGGGTTCATTTGCAAAACGTAAATGTAGGAAACCAATCCAAGACGATTAATATTATTTAACTTAAGTTATGATTACAAATTACTTTATTTAGGCTAAATGTATTTTTATCCGCCGGAATGCATGACGTCATTAGGCTACGTGCGGTGTCTCGAGACGAACTGTCCGAAAGAACCGGTTCGCCGGAAAGAACCGGACTTTCCAGCGGCCAATGAGGCGTCTATATTATTATCTCTATGATCACTGCAGTGCAACCAACATGGTTAATAATCGATACTAACAACTTCTCGCTTCCTTAATATAAAAAAAGAGCTGACATATCCAGCTGGAGAGAGAAAAGATGATGGCAAGCTATTTTGTCCTCACAGTCACAGCATGTTTTATCGCGGCTGGTACGTATCTACAGTTTAGTTTACTATGGACTCATCGATGACAGATGCATTTCTTCGTTACTTTATTTCTATTTTTATAAAACGATTTTTTTTTTAAGTTTTACATTTGGCTGATACCCTTACAAGTCCACTTGGACTTACTTGTTATTTTGTTTAAATGTAAAAACACTGAAAACACAAGAGAAATTACTTTTTCCACAACAATTGCACGTTTGTTACTCTGTCATTTATTTTTTATTTCCAGCCTATGAATGTTTGTGTTCGTGTGTTGACATATCTGTAAAATAAATTACCAAACGTTCGTGTAATACACGTTTATTAGGCTGTTACGGTGAAGAAATGTTCCCTAACCGGCTAATCGACCTGTGACAACACCGGTAATAAATGCCGTGCGCATTTTACTTCCAATTAGGCTACTTGAATGGTGGATTCATTGTTATTGTTTAATGAAAAACACGACAGCAATGACAAACTCGCTTATTAAAACAAACTTTTTTAACAAAACGAATAAGCAGCACCATGCTGCTATAGCTTAATGAAAAATGACTCTGCTGCTGCAACTCTCGCTCGGCTCACGCTGAATTTGAGTTATTAATTGTAGTATGTTCTCTAAAAATAGTTAAGTAGCCTATTATTTTATCCATACCCATTCAGGTATTGCAGTAGCCTACTCGTGCGATAGAGACCTTAAATGTGCAGGGCTGGTGGTAGTCTACTCCCGGTAAGGTTTACTGCTCTAACTGTACAAAATAATTTGTAGCCTATAAAAAAATAAATAAATAAAATGAAAATAAAAACTACGATGGGGGCGGTGCCGCGGTGGGCAGGTGGTGGTAACACCGACTATTGCAGCAAGCTAATATAATGTTTATAATGTATCCGTTTGTATTTATATAAGTATATATAGCCTATTAATTATTAACCTAATTCATATAGAGTAAATTGTCATTTTAAAATGTGAAACCGAGTGACTGGTAGGCTACTAACTGAAAAATGGTGAAACATCAACTTCTTTTCGCCTCGTTTATTTTACTCGTGAGTCTGGCTTTCGTTATTAGCCTACAGCACATGAGGAAGTTGGAAACAACACGAAAGCCTAAAAAAAAAAAATAATTGAACAATAAATCCAAATGACTACATCTGAATTAAAAATGATGAAAAATATTGATTTCTATCACTTAGTAGGCCATGCCTACTCGTCTCACCAGCGCAATGTTTCAAATCAACACAACACTTTTTTTTTAAATGTTTTAAATGCTTGAAGAAAAGAAAGGGGAAAAAACATTAACAACAATTAATGTAATTGTCCTAAAATAATACAACAATATTCCAGAGTTCTTCAGTCCAGAATAAGTTCCTCCAGTCTTTCAGTCCAGATTAAGTGCCAAGTCCTTAAACGCAGCACTTTTAGCTTTTAATTTTTTAGAGAGCTCAATAGATTCAGTTTAAATCTTAAAAAAAGGAGGACTGAATGTAGAAAATTTACATTTGTGAATGTGATATTTAGCTAACAGAGAAATAAGGTTTATAAAATAAATATCACTTTTCTTTTCACATTCATGAAAACCAAAATTACATTTCTATAGCCTATGTAAATTCAAAGTTAGGATTCACATAACATTTGGTAAAATCACCAACGTCACACAAAAATGTCGCTTAGAAAGAGCAGTTCCAAAATAAATGTAAATTAGTTTCAGGTTTCTCTAAACAGAAAGAACAGATGATATTAATATCATTCTTAAACCTTTTGAGACAACACTTATCACAGGGTAAAACCTATGAATTAACTTAAAGGTAATTTCTCTCATTTTGTTAGTAGCCTATAGATGTAGCCTATGTAGATGTCACATTCCACTGCTCTAGACATGTAGGCTCGCCCGCCACCTTACAACGGCCAGCGTGTCGTCACTCACAGTGGGAATGTGGTTTCTGGTTGTGAAACTGCCGATATTTAAATTCCTGAAGAAACAGGATAACCTTTCACAGGTGAAAATGTGTTGGTTTGTGTTTTTATGTATTAGCTGAATAGCCTATTATATGGCAGGCAACTTTTAATGTTTTTCATTTTAACTTTTTAATGTCATGTCAGCTGACACCTTCGTCTTTTTGTCTTGTTTTAGTTTAGCAAAATCATCTGCTGAAGTCTATATTCATGCGTCTATACTGAACTGCTCCAATATGGCCGTGTTGAGCACTTTTATGATGGATAGATGCAGGGTTCGAATTACAAAGTGGCTTTCGGGGGAGCCCTATTTTCCGATCCTCCCTGACTGACTTTAACGCTTTTGGTGCATGTCCGGGCATTTAAAACAATAGATTTACAGTAAACAGTACTACAGAACGTACTTTGTTACTTACGTAACCTCGGTTCCCTTAGAGATAAGGGAACGAGTACTGCGTTGCCTTGCCGTGCTATTTCTCTCACGTCAGGTGTTTTCGCTTCAGTCGATTAGATCTGTCATATGGCGAGTTTTCTCTGTAAATACTCTTCTATTTGGCGCGCAGAGTCTGGCAGGGCGCCAAGCACTCCTATTGGATCGCGCACTTCTGCTTTCTCGCCATTGGTTTGTGCAGTTGCCTCAGCACAGCCTATCAGCGCGCTCGCGCGAGCTCTGATGCTCTCGCCTGTGCTGCAGCAATGCGTTTTAAAACTAGATGTACCGCATCGCGGTACAAAATATGACCGCCGCTCAGGCCTGCACTGGCTTTCCACAAAAATAAATGACGTGGAGTAATTTGGCTGTATTGCGTGTTTATGTATATACCTAAAAAAAGTAATAGTATGTGCATGTCTGTCTGTGTGTGTGTGTGTGTGTGTTTCTGTATGTGTGTGTGTGTGTGTGTGTGTGTCTGTGCGTGTATGTGTGTGTGCGTACATGTGTGCGCGTGTGTGTTTGTGTGTCTGTGCATGTGGATTTGTATGTGTGTGTATGGGTGTGTGTCTGTGCGTGTGGATGTCAGTGTGTGTGCATGCTTGCGTTTGTTTGTATTCCTGCATGTGTGTGTGTGACAGTATCATCCTAAACCAGCAACCCTTCGCTCAACAGCACCATCTACAGGCCGATGAGTGTACAGTCACTAAATGTGCACATAAATGAATTTATTTTATACCCCCCCATGGATGAAATTCTACAAAACTTAGCAGAGGATACCCCCAGAGGATGTCAAGTTAATCATACACATGAAATATGGTGCAGTTCTGAACATCTCCACTGAAGATAGGGGCGATTAAAGCAGAATAATATTGCATTTTCATTTTTTATGGGAGGGGCGCAAATCACAAATGAGTGATTATGGGCTAGGTTGATGTGGGCCCTTAAGAGTGGGCCCTACATACCATAAAAATTTCTTCATCCTCGGTGCCACGGTTCAGGTAGTTATTTAGGAAAAACTGCATTCTTTTTGGGTTTAGGGGGGGCCCAGCGCGGGGGGGGGGGGGAGTGGCCCCCGGGGACCAAACGAAATTTTTCCATAGAAGTCTAGTGGGGCTACATGCCCACCAAATTTCATGTTCCCCGGTGCTTCGGTGTCCCTGGTATCATTGACGAAAAATTTACGGGGGCCCCAGCGCCCATAATAAAGGCTTCAATATTCTCGAGAAAAGCAGTTTTCCCTTGTACAGAATGTACAAGAAATGTACAGAAAATCAAAATCTATATGCGACACAAAAAATGGACAGTGTTTTAGAGCTCCCCCTAAATGTCTCAAAGTAGGCTTTCAGGGGAGCCCAGGTCCTTTTCAGGGGAGCCGAGCTCCCCTTAGCTCCCCCGTAATTTGAACCCTGGATAGATGCACTTTTATGGACTACAGAAAACAGCACAACAGCTGGTGTTCAAAGCTCCGGTTCCCATTTAATCAGTGTCCTGAGATTCACGCATAGAACCGCACACAATCAAACTACGCTATTTTAACGCCATGTTCATTGACCCCTATTATTCTGTAATTTGTGCCCAGACAGCAACATAGTTTCGCCCAGATCTGGCGCACATCTGGTACGTGTGGATTCCACATACCAGATGTGGGCCAGATCTGGGCCAATACTATTTTGCTGTCAAGTCAAGTCAAGTCAACTTTATTTATATAGCGCTTTTCACAATACAGATTGTATCAAAGCAGCTTCACAATATTAAATAAAATAGTACATCAGTGTTTGTTTCTAGTGTAAAACATCCACGTTTGGTAATGCTGATCAATAGTATTGTTGATTGATTAATTAAATTAAGTATCCCCAACTGAGCAAGCCAAAGGCAACAGTGGCAAGGAACCGAAAAACTCCATCAGGTGACCTAATGGAGAAAAAAAAACCTTGGGAGAACCCAGGCTCATTCGGGGGCCAGTTCTCCTCTGGCGTTTATGAACTAGAGACCGGATTTAACTGTAAGATTAAAAATATTATATGAATGCCTGGCTGAAGAGATGCGTCTTTAATCTAGTTTTAAACTGGGAGAGCGAGTCTGAGCAACGAACAGTATCAGGAAGGCTATTCCAGAGTTTTGGTGCTAAATGTGAAAATGATCTCCCTCCTTTGGTTGATCTGGATATCCTAGGTATGACCAAAAGCCTCGAATTTAGTGATCTTAAAGAGCGCGATGGATTATAGGGCGATAGAAGATCCGTTAAATAGACTGGAGCTAAGCCGTTTAGGGCTTTATAAGTCAGTAGCAATACCTTGTAATTAATACGGGACTTTATAGGTAACCAATGCAGTGATGATAAAATTGGTGTTATATGGTCAAATTTTGCTGTCTGGTACCAGTTTTGTTAAGATCCATTTTGTGTCAGCACAAAAATAAAGTAACTGTTTATTTGTGTCTTCAGGTGTGTTTGGTGTTACAGATGAAGAGAAGTCTGTTATGGAAGGAGATTCTGTTACTCTAAACACTGGTGTTACCATAAAACAACGTGAAGAGATGCTGTGGTATTTTAATGACATTCTCATAGCTCAGATCAACGGAGAGTCCAGTGAGAGCTCTTTATATGATGGAGAAGATGGGAGATTCAGAGACAGACTGGAGGTGGACTATGATACCGGATCTCTGACCATCACAAACATCAGATCTGAACATGCTGGACGATATGAAGCAGAGAATATCAGAATAGACAGTTCAGGCAAAAGGCAAAGCTTGAACAGAAACCGCGAGTGTGACAGCACAAACAGCACTCATGACGACACCATAAAAACATTCAGTGTGACCGTCAGCGGTGAGTCATTTAATGTCATTTACCCTGAAGTATTTATTTATTTTTTTTACAAATTGAATATTATAATTAAGTGCTTTTTCAATATAGTCTGTTTGAACAGTGACATTTATTATTGTTTATTCTTTTATAATTGTGTATTAATGTTCATACATAATCTGTTTCAGAACACATTAATAACTACACACTGATTTCTGTCATTCAAACATTAAAAAGAACTTAGTAAAGTGTAAAACTAAACTTAAGTCCCATTGTCATGCACTTGGTGAGACACCGAAAGAAGTTTTTGTCCCTGCTTTTAATGGTTTTCCTACAGCTACAAATGAGCAGAACTGCCGTAATGAACAGTTTTCATCTTTTCATCTTGAATATCAGGTCTAGCCAAACCCAAAGAACAAAAAAGAAAAACGTGGATGGATATAGTTCAGGGTAAGTTTTCCTCCTTTATTTTTTTTAAAAAAAAGTATATATATATAGAGAGAGAGAGAGAGAGAGAGAGAGAGAGAGAGAGAGAGAGAGTGCACCAAATATTTTCCAATTTATAACACATTATTCTCAAGGGTGGAGTCTTCCCCCATATTGATCTCTGTCATTCATTTTCAGATGTGTCAGTGGTGATATTAGTTAAAGTAAGAAGAAATGTATTTCAATTAATCATAAAATGGCCCTATGTCACTAGACATTAAGGAATCATGTTCATTTCAAATACTTATATCACTGACAACAGTAGTACGGCCAGGATATTGTCATTTAAAAAGTGGACTTGCAGCCCTCAACTGATGTTGATGTTGTCATCTTGTGTTTTGGGTTGATGCCCCACCCATCTACCAATCACGAAGTCAGTAGTGTTTCGGCATCCGGGTTGCCAGCTCTGCTGTAGTTACCACAGCTGCAGCTACAAACGTGTCGGATAAAAAAAATGGCAAACATTACGAAACCGAAAAGACTCGTTATGAATCTGAAAGACATAAACATAATTAACAGAAAAAAACTTACTGTGTAGGACTCGTCACTTGCCATTGGAAGCTCCTTGTAGCAGCCTATGTTTCTGCTGGATCCTGCAGCATATCTGGCAACCTCGAGTCGGGGGGGGGGGGGGATACACCGTAGTGCAGTACCAGTTTTGGCCACAATCTTACATACGGTTCCTTTAAGATATTAACCCCCTCTTTCTTCTCAAAAGCGCATAGATGTTATTAACTTTCTAATCGTCACACCTTTAGTACTGGCACCTGTAATCTACTGATGTGTCTGTCTGAATGAACATATGGGTTTAGTCACATGGTGTGACATGTTCTCTCTTTTATTCGAGCTGCACTTCCTTACCTTAGGTCCGCCTTCCTGGACAGTGGGGTTAAAGGTCATCAGGCCAGACTCAAGTTCTCAGTGGCATCCCTCTTTCTGTCCTCTCTTTCCTGAAGCTGTGCTTTCTCTAACTTTCATTCTCTAAGACTAAGGTAATATTTCACACACATGCTGGCTGCCATATTTATTTTGATGCCATATTTATGCCATTTATTTTGTCTAGTGAAAGACAAAAATAAAGAAGAAAGGCAAAATATGAAATGTCATGGATTAATATTTATTGAGTTATCCACTGTTTTGTAGAGTGGGGTCAAAATGACCATTTTCACCTGAGATTGAGTCAAATTACAGGGGGGTAAAATGACTTTAAAAAGATGACAGCATCATAGTTTTATTTTTTTACACTGAGATTGGAAGGTCTATTAGAAAATTATGTTGATTTTAGCTGAATTCTTCCCATTTTCAAATGTTGAAAACCAAATGTGTTGTTGTGTTTATCCAGTCCTGACTGTTGACGACGTAGCATAAATGCAAACCAGACCAGTAACCCAGGGTTTAGGAATGTATAGTGTGAGTGTGAGATTATGAATAGTCAGCATTAATTGTTAACTCCAGGTAAAGTATGAACAGTGTGAAACATAAAATGAGACAACCCAGGATCCCATTTACCCGGGGTTTAGAATTACACATTGTTAATAATTTAAAGTGTCAGAGCTTTCAAATGTTTCAATGTAGCAGTGGATACTCGATCTGTGACTATGCTTCACATGTTTTTTCCACACAATAGAATTTTTCACACAATAGAAAATTGTAATAATTCAGGTGTTGAGAATTGTAGTAAATTTCTGTTAGTTAACAGGGTTTTTTCCCCTTAGCTTTTTGAAATGTAAAATGTATCTCCAATTATAGAATCACTCACCTACTTCTGTGTCCGAAATAAATTGTAGGCTCTGTGACAGTTTTATATGAAAATGAGCTTCACTTTAATGAAATAGTTACTTTAATAATAATCCTCATATCATTAAAAACACATATGGCTTCTGTCAAACATAAAAAGGAAATGTTTTGAAGGCCATTGCTTATAGTAATATGCCAAAATTACTTAAAATGGAAAAAGTCTCTCTGTTAAATTGAGCATGAACCAGAACTTGCACATTTTTTTCTGAATGAATCAGAATATTGAATGAGAAAAAATAGAGGGTGGGGCTTAGTTTTAAAGCACGGTTGGATGTGGTTATGTTTGTTCCGCACGAACCGCCAAACTAATGAACGCCATTCCAGATGGAAAGCATATTTTCTCAAAAGATTACAAAGACAAACCATTTTGTTTTCCTCCTGTGAATTAACTTGCATGGATTAATTGTTCACCACAACACTAGTCTGTGCGCTAACTAAGTTAACGGGGTCGGTTTTGATTTCATGAAGACCTTAACAAAGAAATAAGTTCTCCACATCTTTACTTTGGACCTCTAATGTCTAGAGAATATAACCAGAGTATATCGAATACACGCACTGTAAGATTCACTCACACTAATGACTTTTTGTGTTCCAGATCATCTGTTCTCGTCTGCACTTGGTGCAGGATTAGGTTTTGTTGGTGTTTTCAGTATTTACTACTGGAACTATGGTAAGTATCATCCAAAGTTACAATAGTGAGAGGAAGAGAATATATCCAGTGGATATGGAATTAACACTCTGACACATTCACTCACACTAATGTCTTTATCTGTTTCAGGTGATTTTGGATTGGCTGTAGAAATTGCATTAATGCTAAGTTTTGGAAATTTTTTTCGGACACTGATTCAGACAGTTTCAGAATGGCTGGACTGTATTGACTGCATCTGACTTCATTGGGATCATCACGGGGCATTGGTAAGAATGCACAAAAGTCCAATCACTGTTGTTTAATAGTATAAACATACAATGCGGTCCATTAACATATGTATGTGATATTAAAGGTTGTATCAGCGATTTCAGGCACAAACATCAGGCACAAACATTCACCAACCACTCAAAACCAAAACAAATAGTGTTCCAACCAATCACCGACAGTGAGGTTTTGCACTCGTGCACGGCTGCACGCGATTAGCTCTGTAAGTTAGATTAATAATAGTAGTAATTAGTAAGTTAGATTAATTTACTGAATCTTTTCAACAATGGCAAGTATAACCTACAGTTTTAATTGTGTGTAATTGTTCTAAGCACATGGTAACCAATTAGTTTAATTGGAAAATAACTAAGGTAATATATTATGCAGTATATAATTGAAGAAAACTATGAATGTACATCAGATTAGGTTTGATTTTGCCTGTGTGTATTGAGTGTTCAATAAATAAACAAACAAACAAACAAACAAACAAACAAAAAACAGCAACAAGAATGTTATATATATATATATAGTGTATTAATTGTTTGATTGTTTAATGGTTTAATGTCTGAATAATTGCCTTAAAAATAATCAATTTTTATTCAACATCTTGATTATATATAATGTACAAGATCTACACCGTTCCCTCTGTCCAAATAGAAATCACAGCACAATCATTCCAGTGGAAAATAAGAAGAAACTCATTCAAGTGCTGATTTTCTGACAACGCTGTTCGTTTCTCATTTTACAATCTGTGATTTCTTGTTGAGAACCGTACAGCATCAAAATCACATTTATTGATTTAGTAGAGTAAACAAAGTGTATAAAAGTTTGTGTGTGGTTTAGTTAAGGTTGTGTTAACCGCTCGTTTCACCACAGAGGAACAGCGAAGGTTAGAGATGATGATTTTGTGCCTCGTTGTGAAGGAACCAACACACTTGGTCATCCAATTTTGTAACGATTTTATGTAGTGGCAAATGTGCAAAATGTAAATTTTCTCATGAGTCAGTTCATACAATTTCATACAAAAATAGGAATTAATAAAATTGTTATGTTTTCTAATGTTATTAAGTTGGAAAGAACCAATGAATCTGTCACTGTGACAGTTGTTTTCTTCTAATTAACATATTATAAATACTGCTGATTATGTGGCTACTTTTCAGACCAGATTGGTAAAGTATCTGTTTAGCTGTGAATTCCCTGATCGAGCACCTTTTCTTCTTTCTAATGTGTACGTTTTATTGCGTTTTTAATGAATGTATCCATTTTACTGCTTTTTACATTTTGTTTCTTACCTTTATTTTTTTTTAAATGACTATGTAAAGCCTTTTAAATTAAAACTGTGTGTGAAATGTGCTATGTGAATGAACTTGCCTTGCATGTTTTTAAAGATGAAGATGAAAGAACAAAGCTTTTGAAATTAAGTCGCTTTTTTCTTTTGAAAAACAAAACATAGAAGCCCCCACAATAACACTCACAGTTAATGTAGGCCTAATGTGTGTCATAAATCTCTTGATCATTTTTGCTGCTGTCCTGTAAGTAGAGAAACATGGTTTACAGACTTCCAATGTGATGCAAAATTATATTAATAAAGGCACTGTGCCTATTTTTTGTTCATGGTAATTTCAAAACGTCATATGCCAATCTTGGAAGGTTAAATTCTATGGTAGAACACTATATGACGCTGTTGTAGTAGTATAGTATGCATACTATCTAGGTTGTCTCCAATCGACATTCCCTTTCTATTCTGAGTCCACCTGGGTCGTCTCCAATCGATGTTCCCTAACGTCTCCAATCGACGTTTAATATATAGTCTACCTAACTAACTTGCTTCCCTAACTAGCTTTCTTCCTGCGCAGGAATAATTGACAAACAGACTTCAGCAAATGTCCTCTAAATGCTTTAATCACGGCCAGAGGATCTCTCGAGCAGTTCTCGGAGAATCTCCGCCAAGAAGAAGCAAGGCTGGAGGATCTCAGACAAATTCCATTGAGAATCCCACCAGCTAACACGAATACAACAGTTTTTATAGAATAAGGAGGTATGGCAAACATGTCATGCTGCATTACATAATTTCTCCACAATTTTGTTTGGTTTTCATAGACAAACACCTCTGTTACCAGGTAAAGCAAACTTTATTTTAATGATTACTTCATTGTTATACCATGGTCTGGGTGAATACTCGATTCTGATTGGCTGAAGGGTGTCCGTTAAAAAGTGATATAGAACACCTAAATAAACCGTCAGGCGTAACCAAGGAAACCAAGTTATTGTTTGTAACTTGTAACTTTAGATTTCGATTGTAAAACTAATTAAAATATAATCTAATGTTTTAAAAATGTGGTTAATGCCCTTCGAGGTGTCCATTGTCAGGTATTAATGCGCAGGTTCACGCCTCGCCGTCGTCCATTAAGTAAGGGATAATGTATAGTGAGCCGGTTGTTATAGTGAATAACAACCCCGACAGGCTGAACGGGATCCCGACGCGAAGCGGAGGGATCTTGAATCAGCCTGAAGGGGTTGTTATTCACTATAACAACCGGCTCACTATACATTATCCCGCTTATTACATGGCTACCTACAAAATAAATAAATAATTTGACACAAATTATTTATTCAAAAAGGAGTTTATTGATTTAAAAACGATTGTATTGCTTCCGCTAAAGAAAATAGTCCGTTCTGCGTCCATAGCAACGCGCTGTTTATCATGGCAACGGTCTGTTATACTTCGCAGCGGTCTGTTATCAAGAAATAACAGACCGCATTCTACATTGGAATTCAGCCAAGCCATGTAATAATACCTGATAATGGACACCTCGTCGGGCATTAACCCTTACTTAATCACAAGGTTCAAATTTAGTCACCTGTCTAGTTTCATTTCCTAGACGTAGAATAATCACACTATATCTTGACAAGCACCAACATAAGATTGAACAAAACAGTACTTATACACAGAGAACAAAACTAAATACAGGCGTGATTCGTCAGTAACATACAGTAGGTAACTAACAGGGAGAATTTAGTGATTATGGCAATGAGAAATTAACTGAGAGGAGGAAATAACACAGGAATTGGGCTGATCTAGACGGGCTTTCGCAAGAATTCATGAGAAGTCTTGGTCAACTGAGTAGCACCGTTTCATACACTGAGCAAAGCCATTTTTACTCACATTTGTTACTTGGATAGTGTTAATATTAGGTAGATTTTTCTTAAAAACCTCTGTATTACAAAGCAATTTTTTTAGGACAGCATTTTATTAACCCTTCTCTGAATTTGACTTCAGTAAGATTCCCATAGAGTGTAAAACTAGAGCAAAACTCAAAATAAAAGTGCACTTTTATACTAGACATGTTAATGTACATGTTAATATTCTAGTTATTCTCATCAATCCCAAATCTCAAGCACAGACTCCTGGTGAAAGTGATCACACAGCTGGATCTTGAAGACATCTTCTGACATCTGCATACCCCACTTCATCCTCCTCTTTAACATTCTGTACAAAACATAAGATGGTAATAATAATAATACAACATTTAAAATCTGGGCTTTAAATGATGTTAAGTTTGAGTTCTGTTTTTCTACTATCTGATCAGGTCCAGCTCCTCTCCACTCTTAACGTAAAGTAGCTTGAGATGTCGGTCTCATCAATATACTACATTAAAACATGTCATGAAAAATGTCATGAAAAATCTGTTCTGATTTGTTTTTGTGTAAATGCAGACTTATTAAAGCTAGTTCGACTATTAAAGCTTGTTTAAAAGCTACTTTTAATTTGTATTTGTCTGTTGTGTCACATATGGAGAACAGCAGAAATACGTGCATTTTTTGTCACATTAATTTCCTTTTTTGTCAGACAAAAAAACTCTCGGTATACACAACTCCATGAAAAAGTTTTAAAGGATGTAAGTTGTGAAAATGTCATGATCTAGGACCTTTACAGTGTGTGTCATTGTAAAGACTTTACTTCTATCCTTCACAGCCTCATTTCAATCTGCATGTCATCTAACCTGACTAAGGTCTATTAGGGCTATACATATACATTTTTAGCATTACTTGTAATAATACTTGATTAAAACTCTTGCCTTGATCAGTTTTTCTACATTTCCTGCAGATGCAGAAGATCACGACTGCAGCGACAATCATCAGAGATCCAGCAGAGATCCACACTATCAGAGACACTGAGACTGGAGGAACTGAAGGAGAGGAAAAGAGAGACAGTCATTAGTGTGAGTGAATGAGTGTGATCTACACACATATATCCTCAGTGCTGGGGTACCTGCACATGTGTGACAGAGTGTGTTGATGTCCAGATGTGTGGTCTGGTTGCTGATGGGATTGTTCAGCACACAGCTGTAGGAGTTTTTATCCTGATATTCCACCTCCAGAGGTAGAGAGAGACTGATGCTGAGATCACACACACTGATGCTGGACAATACACTGATTCCTGCGTACCAGGAGAGAGTCGCATGGCTCACATTCAACACTGATGAACACACCAGTGAACATGATGATGATGAAGAACAGTCTCTGCTGATGACAGGAACAGGCAGACGAGCTGGAATACATGAGAATTTTGAAAAAAGTTTATTACAGCATAGCAGTGGCAAGGTACATCACCGGTGTCAGAATGAACCCAGAACATCCAAATCTCAAACTTCCTTCTTCTCTATGATAATTAAGCCATTTTGGGGATTAGCTCACTCTAAAATATACTTTGGAGTGGAATCTGGGTTGAGAGAGAACAATTTTGTACACGATCAAAAAGTGTTTATTGCAGCGTCAGTCAGTCAGTGAGTGTCTCTTATGATCTTCACTCCTCTATCTACATTTCTAAAATATATTATTTAAACATATTGAGAGAGAAAAAATTATGGTTAATTAAAATAATTTAGTAATTTTAAGAATCACAATAATTGCAATGTTCAGATACATCTACTTTAAATGTAAAAACAGGTGAAACTAATAAAAAAGACAGTGAGACTGAAACTCGTGCTCAGATCTCAGATATCTGATCATCTACTTCATAACGTCCAGTATGTTCAGTTATGGTGTTTGTGATGATGACTTGCCTTTAAATATAATGACTCACACTCACCATAAACAGCGACCCTGAAAATATTTCCCTTGTAGAAGCTGTTGATCAGTAGTGTATAAACTCCAGTATGTTCAGTTGTGGTGTTTGTGATGGTCAGAGATCCAGTTTGATTGTCCAGCTTCAGTCTGTCTCTGAATCTTCCATCAGGAACATCATCATATACGGTGAGTCTGTCGGCCCATTTATTGATTTCAGCTATAAAAGTGATTTCAGCTGAAATTAATTCATCTTCAAACGTCCACTGAATCAGATCATCATCCATCATTTCAGTAAGATCAGAATTTAGAGTGACTGAATCTCCCTCAATCACTGACACTAACTTCACTGCATCTGTATCAACAAACACACCGGAAGAACATATTAAGTGTCCCATATAAATGATTTACTTAAAGGAGTCATAACCTGCAATTTTCAGTTTTCCACGAGAATCAATGAATGTTATGATTGCCTACCGATTATACACTGGCCGGGAAGCCGATATTTAAAAGTGAAGCGTTTGTTTACCTCAGGGTAAATAAACCAGCGCGCATGCACTCAAATACGAGATTTTGATTTCAGCCCCGTCTTGACGTCATGGCGGTGCAGGATATACCATATATGGACACCGCAAACCTATGCCGCGGGAAGCCCGCCCCTCTCCCCCTCATATTCAGTTCAGTCGAGAAAGATGGAGAAACGAGTGCACACCTGAGTTGCTCTGTGGTTGACTGCCACAAACAACATGTAAATCTGTTTTCTCTACCAAAAACGGACCAAACTATCAGGGACCAGTGTATGAAATTCATTTTTAATGACGCTGTCCCAACAACCCTTTAAACTGGCTTATCATTAGGAGTCTGCGCTAAACATTTCACACAGGAATCATACACAAATTTGGGGCTCTGTTTGGAAAAAGATGCAATTCCAACCATCAGAGACTTGCCTGAAATTGAAACGGTAATACTGAGTTTATATTGCTCTACTGTGTGTAACGTTAACAAACAGCAGCTAACTGCTAATGCGGCTATTGTATGCTATCGGGATTATTAGCTTCGAGGTAAACATGGGGAATGGCTGCTAACGTTACTTTGCAAACAACAAATGACTGAGATGATCATCATGAATTCAGCTATTGTAAATTGATTGCCTAACGCTTATATGAGGCGCCGTCTAGTTTGTGTGTGTGTGTGTGTGCTCGCGTCTTATTATGAGTAACTGTTATGTGCGCGAGTTTGTGTGTGTGTGCTCGCGTCTCATATGAGTATGTGCGTGGAGAGTTCATATAAATGTATGTGTGACTACTTAGTATGTATGCAAGCGTGTTTCATAAATGTGTGCGTGAATGAAGTTTGATTTAAGCCCTAAACGGCGCCTCATACTTATACACTGGCCGGGAAGCGGGTCGCGGCCAGGTTGGGTTCATTCATAACTTGGCGCCAAGATGTCATTTTGGAATGATATGCTAAAGCGTTACCTGCGGTGTCAACCCCCATCCTTCCTGCCACCAATCAACGCGCCCCTCATTTGCATTATTAAAATGACCGTCCACGACAGCCAAAATATCACATCAGATCTCGCGAGACAATAATGCCTTCAGAAATAAGGGTCTGAGGAGCTTATTTTTTTTTTTTCCACTTTTCTTTTTTAGAAGGGCCTGAAAGACCATAATACAGCAGTATGTATACAATGTTATACTAGATTATGACTCCTTTAAAGTCCAATTTGTGTAGGCCTAACTATAATGAAGAACAGAAAAAAATACATGCAAATTTGTCCAAAAGACAAAGAAATGGGAAAGCTTGAAGTTGAGCTCCACATAAATACCAGCCTCAGCTCTGTAGATAAAATACTTGAACTAAAAACTAAAGCATGAACAGAAAAAGCACTAATATAAAAAAATATAAAAAAATACATTTATAACTTACCAACCACTTGCCACAAACAGAGGAGTATCAAAACAACACAAACCATTTTCTTTGAGCGCTGTTAGATTATATAACTCAGGAAATCTCTGTTTTGTCCCAGGACTCGTGCTCTTGTGGATCCACCCTAACTGACCACCTTCAGCTGACCCACACTACTGTGATCATATTTTCCAGAGGTGTAGTTTATTATATAATAAAGGTTGTGAAATAATTGCCTAAAACTAACTCTACTTTTGTGCTGCACAGATATTATTGTACAATGCCAGGATAACCAGATAACTGAGTAATTCACGTATGAAGAACAGGCCCCAGGGTCGGTTCAGCTTCTGTTCACTGATCAATGTTTATATGAATAAAAGCCTAAATTCAATCGAGCGATCGAGTCTCTTAGCTTTTATTAGCATTACGATCTCTTTCTGAACTTTTTGAAGTGTCAAAGTGGTAGTTGCGTAGCTGTCAATGGAGTGTCTCTTATGATCTTCACTCCTCTATCTACATTTCTAAAAGATTATTATTTAAACGTATTGAGAGAGAAAAAAAATATGGTTATTTAAAGGGGTGGTTGATTATGATTTCACTTTTCTAACATTAGTTAGTGTGTAATGTTGCTGTTTGAACATAAACAATATCTGCAAAGTTACAATGCTCAAAATGCAAAGCAAAGGGAGATATTTGCTTTTAAAGAAATCGTTTTTTATGGACTACAACATACGGCTGGTTGGGACTACGCGACATTCCTCCCGGGTTAGTGACATCACTAACCCTAAAATTTACATAAACCCCACCCCCTGAACACAATTGATAGATTATTAAGACAGAAAAAGGACACAAGCTCCGCCCTCTGTACTGGGAGCAGCAGCTCATTTGCATTTAAAGGAACAGACACAAAAACGGAGCGTTTTTGCGCACCCTCAAAAAGTGACAACTTTAACATGCTGTATAAAAATATCTGTGAGTTATTTTGAGCTAAAACTTCACATACACACTCTGGGGACATCAGAGATTTATTTTACATCTTGTGAAAAGGGCATTATACCACCTCTTTAAAATGATTTAGTAATTTTCAGAATCAAAATAATCACAATGTTCAGATAGATCCACTTTAACAGGTGAAACTAAAAAAACAGGTGAAACTAATATTAAACTCACCATAGACAGTGAGACTGAAACTCGTGCTCAGATTTCTGATCATCTACTTCATAACGTCCAGTATGTTCAGTTATGGTGTTTGTGATGATGACTTGCTTTTAAATATAATGACTCACACTTACCATAAACAGCGACACTGAATAGCGCTTCCATTCTGAACCTGTTGATCAGTAGTTGATAAACTCCAGTATGTTCAGTTGTGGTGTTTGTGATGGTCAGAGATCCAGTTTGATTGTCCAGCTTCAGTCTGTCTCTGAATCTCCCATCAGGAACATCATCATATATGGTGAGTCTGTCGGCCCGTTTATTGATTTCAGCTATTATGTTTTCAGCTGAAATTAATTCATCTCCAAACGTCCACTGAATCAGATCATAATCCATCATTTCAGTGAGATCAGAATTTAGAGTGACTGAATCTCCCTCCATCACTGACACTAACTTCACTGTATCTGTGTCAGCAAACACACCGGAAGAACATATTAAGTGTCCCATATAAATGATTTACTTAAAAAGTCCAATTTGTGTAACTATAATGAAGAACAGAAAAAAATACATGCAAATTTGTCCAAAAGACAAAGAAATGGGAAAGCTTGAAGTTGAGCTCCACATAAATACCAGCCTCAGCTCTGTAGATAAAATACTTGTACTAAAAACTAAAGCATGAACAGTAAAAGCACTAATATAAAAAAATATTAAAAATACATTTATAACTTACCAACCACTTGCCACAAACAGAGGAGTATCAAAACAACACAAACCATTTTCTTTGAGCGCTGTTAGATTATATAACTCAGGAAATCTCTGAAAACAGATGTTTTGTTCCAGGACTCGTGCTCTTGTGGATCCACCCTAACTGACCACCTTCAGCTGACCCACACTACTGTGATCATATTTTCCAGAGGTGTAGTTTATTATATAACAAAGATTGTGAAATAATTGCCTAAAACTAACTCTACTTTTGTGCTGCACAGATATTATTGCGCAATGGATAACAGACCTTCTGCCTGTCAGTGATCTGACGCCACTCATCAACATGTTTGAGTTGACCAATCAAATTAAAGTAGGCGGGCTTTATGTTGTAAACGCTCATAAAGTGTGAGATAATGTTTGACAGATGTTTTACAATAGAAATGTAAAACGACCAACATAAATATTTAGGGATGTAAAAAAAAAAAAAAAAAAAAAAAAAAAAAACTTTTGTCGAATTTCACTAATTTTTAATTGAGAATATAGGCTATAATTTACGTGATTCGTTGCAATTCGTAACTGTCAATGTAACGAGACAATAAACATTAACGAAGCCGTTTACATCAGGCATAACTGCAGAGAGTTAACTAGTTTAATTAAATATATAATAAGACATCATTTAAAATTAAATAAAATTATTTTAAAATTATAAAAATTAAAATAAAATGTGTTTGAAAGGAATGTTTTTGTTAAATTTTAATAAAATTATTTCTGTGTAGAGGAGATTTTTAGTATCACCTTATGAAATATATATATATATATATATATATATATATATATATATATATATATATATATATGTTGTTATGATCAAACAAATAAAATTCACTGCTGCTTGAAAAGGAGTGGGATGAAGTTTAACACTTAATTTCCACCCCCTCTTTCAAACTCTTAATACATTAGTTTACTTCCTTTGGTATTATACACTTTTTTACAAAACACAAGCACATAAATCTTCATACATTTATTCAATATGTTAGCAACAAAATGTCTTGCTTAACCAAATCATTTTCCTTCATTTTTATAACATTCAAAAATAATTTCTTTAAATCTTTTCCTGAATTGTTTTATATTTGGACATTCCTTAAGCTTCTCATTTAAGTTGTTCCACAGTTTCACCCCTTGTATGGAAACACAAAATCTTTTCTTCCTACTGTGTACCATTGGTAATATGAAATTTAATTTTTCTCTCAACACATACCCTCCTTCTCTCCGAGTAAATAACTTTTGTACATTTTGAGGTAAGTCATTACGCTTTGCCCTACATGGAATTTTCACAGTCTGTAAATCCACCAAATCTTTAAATTTTTGTAATTTGGACTCCTTAAAAAATATATTGGTATGTTCCCTATAACCCGCCCCATGCATGATCCTTAAAGCTCTCTTCTGTAAAATGACAAGTGGCTGAACTGTTGTGTAATTGTTTCCCCACATTTCTACACAATAAGTGAAATATGGCAAAACTAATGAACAATAAAGCATACGTAAAGACTTCTGATTTAAAACTTGCCTTGCTCTACCAATTATTGCTATACTCCTTGAAACCTTGCTCCTAACATGACTAATGGGAGGTTTCCAGTTCGCTTTATTGTCAATTATGACTCCTAAAAAATGTATTTCATTAACCTTTTCAGTGTTCACTCCATCCAGCTTAATTTCAATTTGCTAATTATTTCGACCATTACCAAACATCATTAATTTTGCTTTAAATTTAGTGATAATTTGTTTGTATCAAACCATAATTTAATCTTCTCTAATTCCTTATTTGTCTCCTGCACTAGCACATGAAGATCACTGCCAACTGAAGATAGTGTCATCAGCAAACAACACTAATTTCAATACTTCTGACACTTGGCATAAATCATGAATATAAATAAGAAACAAACTCTGGCCTAACACGGCCCCCTGTGGGCCTCAACAAGAAATTTACAGGCATTCAGAAAAATAATCTCCCAGTTTCACAAACTGCTTTCGCGGAGTCAAATAACTTTTATCCAGTCTAATACCTTTCCTCGGATCCCATATCGCTCTAATTTTCCTAACAAAATGTCATGATTGATGGTATCAAACGCCTTCTGTAGATCAATAAATATTCCAATAGTATGCATTTTGTTATCTACTGAACTTGATATTTCTTCTATAAATCTAATCCTGTTTCCATTAAATAATTAAGATGCTCCAGAGCAGGTTTGAGTTTATGGACCTGTTTCTATATGACAGCAACTCCAGGATGAGCTTTGAAGAACCCAACAATCCTGGATCATGTCAACAGTGAAAACCAGATAACTGAGTAATTCACGTATGAAGAACGGGCCTCAGGTTCAGTTCAGCTTCACTGATCAATGTTTATATGTGAATAAAAGCCTAAATTCAATTGAGCGATCGAGTCTCTTAAAAAACAAAATTTAAATAATCCACTTTATTCATATGGATTAGCTTTACGATCTCTTTATGAGCTTTTTTGAAGTGTCAAAGTGGTAGTTGCGTAGCTGTCAATGGAGAGACAGTAATACTGTTTTGTTAAAGTGCATGAATGAATATCCCTTTCTAAGTTATTTGTATTTAAGTCACAAATAACTTGCTTGTAGGATTCGGCCTTCCTTGTAAGGATGAAAACCCCTCGATAGGCGACTTAACAGATACAATGACTAGGCCCTAACTGTTGCATTGTGTTCCTCCTGCTATTAGTGATGGGAGAAATTAAACTTTTCAAAGCATCGATGTTTCGCAAAATGATTCAATGTTTTGAAGTGTTCAAAACACCACACGCTGGCAGACCTGGGGGCTGTTCCATAAAACAAGATTAGAGTATAAGCCAGGCTTATTTCGGTTAGTCAGACTTATTGTCTGTGGATTCTGTTTCATAAAGCAAACTTAAAATAGTTCAAACTCAGTTACCCTGGCAACTTATGCTGGGAAACTAGCCTGGTCCAGGGCAGGCTAACTGTCAGGCTAAGCCTCAGCTGTCACACAGATCCTCTAACACTGACCGACAAGAACACAATGATATTACCACTGACACTCTCTCATACCATTATTGGACTTTATTAACCACTATTAGTCCAAAAATAAATACACAGTATACAGAAAATCAACTTAAATAAGGCTACAATGATAAATTAGACAATATAGACCTATATATAGATAGATAGATAGGCCTAAATACAATATTATATATATATACATATACTACAGGTTTTCTTTTTTTTACTGGCTGAATGTTTTGTGCCCAAGATTTAATTAGATTGTTTTAAAGATTTATGAATACATTTCTCTCTGGTTTTGTTTGGCAGCTGTAGTACATGTTTATGATTAGAAGAACATTAGAACACAATCTGAAAAAAGCTTTGTAAAGCAGAAGTTAAAATCACAAAATTTAAAATAAATAATTACAAAAGCAGAGTATAAATTTTAACTGGTAAGATGAATCTGAGCTTAGTAATTGACAGTATTAGCCTACATTTGATTTACCCCAATAGTCCCTTTACAGTTATTGCTATCATAAAAATATACACACAGGTTTAAAATTCTAAATAAGGCACATCTTTTTATATATATATTTTATATATATATGATATATATATATATATATATGTATAATGTACTTTATTATGTCTTTCAATTCAAACACATTTAACACAATTATACAATTATACAAATTGACAGTTCCTTTAAAGACATCATATTTCCCCCAATAAATATTCCTTATTTTTCCTTCTACTTTTTTTTCTTTTGTGATAATACCCACCAACACATAGCCTAAAAACACACGATTAGAACAATAACCAAAAAGTACATACACTGTAAAAAATCCAACTCACAAAAAGTTAGACTAATTATTATATTTAAGTTAACTGGACAATTAAATGCAAAAATGTTGGCTTAACTAGTGAAAAGTCGTTGGTTCAACAATTGTTGAACCAACATAGTATTAGTTGTAAATTCGATTTGTAAATGCGAGTTAACAAGCATACAAGTTGGGTTGGAAGTTGGAGCATGCGCACTGTAACGACCACGAAGTTGGCGCATGTGCAGTGAAGCGCGCGAACACCGAACAGTGGAAAGACGAAGGAGCCATTTTGACCATCAGCGTGCGAGACCTACGGATTTACTTGCATCCAACGTGTTTCTTCTCAAAGTCATCGTTTTATGTAAGTAATAAGTAGAATATATGCATTATTTTGAAGTTGTTTGTAAAATTAGTATGTATTATTGATCGCAAAGCCCTGTTAACGTATGCATGGTATGATTTTTTTTTTCTACGAGCAAGATTAACTGTTAAACAAGTCTCCTAACTTCAGCATTCAGCATTTAAAATGTTTATAATAGAATCTGAGGTAATCGTTTTGAATTAAGAAGTTCGAAATCGCCACTTATTTTAAACTAACTTTATTTAGTTTGGGATTTTTTGCAATAACGTGACACCAAAGAAATATTTTAAAGTCGACTCTTTATCTTGAATTTATAGGCTAATGTTATTCACACACGCGTTGCCGTGGGCTAATATAAATTTCCCATTTCAGACAACTCAAAGTCAGTGAAAATCTGCACATTTTGTCCTTGTGCCCTTTGCCTGGCTAGGCATTCTCACGTGTTTCTACTCATCGGAATCGACAAGACTGCTAAGTTAACGGCTCATTTAAAGTAAGTATCATTTTATGGAGTTGATTTTGATTTGATATTAACAGATATATGCACATAAAATCAATGAATTTGCAAATGTATTTTGCTCTCCACAAACATGCATTTCAACTTGTGTCTGTAATTAATTTGATCTAATTCAAAGTAACGTTACCACAAATTGTATTAACAAACATGTCTTTTTTGTAACAGTCTCATCCCAAAACGTCATATACTATAACGTCAATATGAGACGGTTCGGGTTATGGTTAGGTTTAGGTATGGGTTAGGGGTACCGCAATGTCTGTTGTAAACCATTTGAAGCCAGTTAGTCAATGTTACAACCAAGACCTGTTTTATTTCTATCAACAGTTATGTAATGAATTCAAACGCATTACCAGTGTGGACCTCCTCGATACTTTCAGATCAGCAATAAACCAGCACACTCCACAACTCCTCAAGTTGTACAGAGCAAGAAAGGGGGCATTTGGAAACGAAATGGAAGATCTTCTCAACAAGCTTGATCAGCAGGTAACTTGTTAAGGTTACCAATAGATAGATGTTTTTAAAAAACGATTTATAAGAGCCATTTGATATTTTATTTTCAGAAGATATTTTTGAAGAATTATGACAATGTTTCAAGTGTTTCAAGTGTTCAAGTGTTTCAAGTGTTCACTAGCTGATTAGATTTTGGTTCTGAACTTACTGCATACAATACTGATTTCCTATTAAAGCCATCTATTTTGATTCATGGGCTCATTAGCAGAGGCTCTGTGACTTAAAAAATACATGCAAACTCATAACAAAATTAAATTAATAACAGTGCATTACAATATTTTTGTTGTTGTTTTGTACCCATTTTTTTTTTTTAGACCACAAATATTGTGTCTCATAGAAGGCAAACCGTCCTGGAAGGTCTCCCAGTGTTTCTCAGAGAAGACTCTTCAGCACTTTTTAGAACATGCCAGGTGAGTCATGTTTCATTACTTATACATCATCTTGCCATGGTAATGGGAATTTTTGTGTTAAAGGGATGGTTCTGAGTAATTTCAACCTTAGGTTCCTTTGCACCATGACCTTGAGCCAAACCCCCCCCCCCCAGGTGGATGTTTGACTCATGGTCATAGTGCAAAGGACTCTAGGTTGAAATTACTCTGAACAACCTGTTTAAAGGAGAACTCCAATTAATTTCAACATGGAGATATTTTTTATTTTATTTTTTTGTAAATTTGGAGTGTACAACGTCAAAAATCAGTGTTGCCTACACGTGTTATCCTCTTTTTAAAATTTGCACCCTGTTGACTTAAATGGGACTAGTTTTAAACCTGCTTTTAGCCTCTTAACATCCTTGATATGACATTTCAAGTGCCCAGCCATTATGAGTGATTCCTTCAAGAGGGAGTACGGTGAATATGACTGACTGCATTAGATGTAAAAGATATGAATAAAAGTGATGTTAATTCAGCCAGCACACATCGTGTTTACATCCTGTTTTCAGTCGACTGTTCGACAGTACCCAACAGTGTACACTGTTCTATGTACTGTAAAATTATCTCAATGTTAAAATTGACTGAAGTTCTCCTTTAACAACAAACAGATTGTTTTGATTATTCATTAGTTATTGATTTAAAGTATATTTTTGCAAATACACCATGATTCAGTCAATGATTTTGTATGCAATTTGTTAATCTCTAATATTATGAATTTTAATGAAACTGAAAACATACCATCTTGGTTATTATAATTGCTTTTTTGTGATGTAGCTTATTCAGGGCAGTACTAAATTGAAAAATAGCCAATTGTATTTTGTGTATTTATGTACTTTATAAAATTATTAACATCTTGCAGGTTCTGCAGGTGGGATTGCAAAATTTAGAGCACATCAATTACTTAATAGTTCCTTTTTTGTTGTT
Source organism: Squalius cephalus (assembly GCA_022829025.1). Lineage (NCBI taxonomy): Eukaryota > Metazoa > Chordata > Actinopteri > Cypriniformes > Leuciscidae > Squalius > Squalius cephalus. Next base: position 28,854,204 of record CM040807.1, read on the forward strand.
GTTGTTGTTGTTGTTGGTGGTGTCAAGTGATACTGATTTATTCTTTTTTTATTATTATTATTATCATCAGGACTCCAGAGGACAGACAGACCAGAGGGATGAAGGTGGGAATCCTTATTGTAATTGAAGATGATGCCTGCCCCAGCACACTGCCCAGTGTCATCAAATTTTCTGTTGTGTTGGAGGAGGTAATTGTACTGAAAGATTTGATTTTGAGTACCCAGAGAAACTGAAATACTCTTTTGAGGTTATTGAAGGTGTTCAAGGAGATGAGCTCTCATTGTTCTGCTAGTACCTCAAAACTAAGATTTTACTGTGACTTGTTTTTAAACTGTAAACTTGAGGTTGTGAAAAACATTGTGCCACTGTTTCAGCAATTTAAACCCAAACGTTGAAGGAACACGCCAACTTTTTAGGCCATTAGCTTATTCACAGTATACCCCAGAGTTAAATAAGTCCATGCATACCCTTCTCATCTCTGTGTGTGCTGTAACTCTGTCTGACGATCCCACTGCCAGCCTAGCTTAGCACAAAGACTGGAGGTAAATGGCTCCAGCTAGCATACTGCTCCCAATATGTGACAAAAAAAAAAAAAACCCAGACCTTCTTATTTATACTAGCTGTAACTATACAAATCTTAACATGTAAATAGGAAAATGTTGGTGTTATTTTGTCACTTATTTGGGATTGGTATGCTAGTTTGAATCATTTACCTCAAGTCTGTGTGCGAAGCTAGGCTAGTGGTGGGTCTGTCAGACAGAGTTACGGCATGCACAGAGATGAAAAGGGTGTGTATGGACTTATCTAACTCTGGGGAAACAGTAAATAAGCTAAAGTCCCAAAAAGTCAGCGTGCTGCTTTAACTTGCACTTGCATTGCTCATTTGTGTTTCATATTAACAATGTTAAATGTTACGCATAGAACGTGTCAATGTGATAACACTTTGAATGTTAAAGAAAAAGTGTTTTTTCTGCATTTTTTTTTATTACTTTAAGAATAAGTATAGCTGTTGAACATTGTTTTTTGCTGTTATGAAATAAAACTTCCAACAAAATTTCAAGAATGTAGTAGTTTTATTTTTTTAAACCTGTAATGTTTAAAAACACATTTTTAGTCCACTTAACATACTTTATTAAGTTAAGTTAACATAACATTAAAAGTTGAAATTTTAGAATTTTCTAAGTTTTTTTAACTACAAAAACTCAATCAGCTGAACAAAAGATCTTAAGTTGGGAGAAATGTGACTTTACTTAGTGAATTGAGTTAAGTGAACTACTTGATTTAAAAGTTGAGTAAACTCAAAAAAGCCATGCAGCAAGTTGCCTCGAAATTTTAAGTTAAGTCAACTTTTTTTTTTTTACAGTGTAGACACTTTTACATATGATTTAAGGGGGAAAAGACAAAAAACAATAAATAAATTGTAATAAAAATGTAACATTAACATATTTATATCAAACTCTTATAATGACACACAATTCCTAATAGTTATTCAAGTAATATTATTTGAATATCAAATATTCAATATTAAATAAGTAAATAAATAAAATAACAAATAACTAGAAATAAAAGGGAGGGAGGGTTATATAAAAATGTAGTTAATGTAGGCTAATATATATTCCTTTATTTTATGGAATATTCTTTGATTTTAGAGTTGCACATATCTTTTCAAAATGTATACATTTGCTCTTAATTTCATGTTATCCTCTCCATAATGTACTTTAGAAACTAAATCTACTCATTTAAAACTGGGGATTCTTGCTTTCTCCAAAAAAATATTGCATTAAAAGCTGTAATTCTCAGCATTCTAAATAAGTATACATCATCTTTATTAAGTAGCATAGGTCCTATACCCAAGACTATATTTTGTATCTTTATATATTTAGTTTCTTAAAAAAAAATCTTCCCTGAATTATAGGCTACTTCACTGAAGTACTTCTGTTCGCTAGAAGTTCAGTGCAACTTATCCAACATCCTAAAGATAAATTATTATAATTAGAAGATATTTCTAGTGTTATAAAATATCGCATATTAATTTTCCAAGCAAAATGTATATTTTAGTCAGAATTATTGCGCTCCTATTTGGCGCGCATGCGCGCAGCAGCGCTCGTTCAATATGAAAATTAGCAGCAAAATGGATACATTTGCATGACTTTCGAACATTTACAGATGGAGAATATAACTGTAAAATGTAAGTTTTGAACTGAGGGAGGAAAAAAACATGTCACAAACGCATAACACAGCACAAAATATACGCTGTTTGATGGTGGATCGATTTGATCCACGATCGACCTCTAGGGCTGCTTAAGAAACGCGTGCACACGCAATTATCTAGACTAGATAAACCTGGATCGAATTAGTGAGATTGCGTGAGCTTCAATTACCTTTTATGGAACCACTTTAGCCCCAACTCATTTGTTAGGCTCATTCAAGTCCGGTTTTGGAGTTTAATCCCCGCTTTTCTAAGCGTCTTTTATGGAACAGCCCCCTGGTCAGAACAGTGGTGCAACAACATAATCAGGCTAAACACGGATAAAAACAGCTTTTCCAACCCATTGCAAAAGCTTTATTGAAAGTAAAACCTATCAAATGCAATTAACTAATCATACCGTTAAATATTAAGTGTCTGAATGTGTTCTTTTATCAATTTTTGTTTTGTTTGTTTCATGGATTGCTCATCTAAACAGGACAATAAGAGACTTTCAACTATTATTCCTTTTAATTATTACTAATAATTACTAATGTCTCATTAAACCTGTACAAATGTATAAAACTGATCAGAGATCATGTAAAACCCTAGACATTTGTTCAATCTCACTGAACCCAGGTGCTTCTCAATATCCCTCCTCGTCTCCTCGCTCCTCCTTCCTACAGCTGCCAACTTTTGAGTTTAGCTTGGAGTGAAAATGCTATACAGAGAGCACTGTCAGCTGGTATTATTATTAAATGTTAAAAATTGCAACTCAATTAAATATAATGCGTTTTTTTATTATAATAACAACGTTATAGTATTTTTACATACATGAATTTGAGTAATTTGAGGAGTGTTTCAGAGAAGATATGGAAAAGAGATTAAAGTTTAAAAAAGATTTGATTTCAGAATAACAATTTTGTAATATTGGAAAAATATAGTAAATGTAGTTCAATCAAAGTAACTGTGGAGCAGCATGACGGTCTCACAGGTCCTTAACACAAATATGGGACATTGAGCTTGAACAGCGCTCATCGTTCCAGCAACGGTTAGCTGTAAGGTGAAATAATGAAATAAGTTATTCTGATCATTAAAGTGGTGTTAGAATCAAAATAAAATAGATCGTTCAACTGAAGGTGCTTTGTGAAATCCAAATTAATAATTTCATGTTACTGTATGATGTGAAACTGGATTGTAAATTATAACTGAAAGTATAAAAAAAAATCTGACTGTATTCTTACAGGAAAGGTTGATCTCCAAACAGTTCTCGGCACTATTTAAATTGTTAGGTTCTCCAGCGCACCAGTGGGTATACAAAAACACAGTTCCATCACTCCACAACCAGTGTCCTTCCTAAAGAGTGAAGAGAGTGTAAATTCAAAGAGTGCACTACTGTTGTCAGACTTTAATTTGAATTAAGTTCAGATTTGAAATCAAACTATCTTCATTAGAAACTTTGCCTTTACTGTTTAAAGCAGAAATGTTAGTTTAGACAAACAAATAGGTCTCTTTAGGACACACAATTGAACTTACTTGTACAGCATCATGAGCACCAATCCAAGAACGTGTGGAAAGAGGCACCAGACTCAGCAGGAAATCATTTTCCAGTGTATTACGCACAGATGCGAGATTCGCACCAAGACTTTGACAGTTTCTCTAAAAAGACAGATTTTTTTATTGTCAATACAAAATTATTATTTTTTTAGCATAAAGCAAAAGTGACAACATTTTAAACATTCCACTTTATAGTAAGTGTCTTTAACTAATATCACTGAAATAAAATGACTTGTAGGATTTACTTGATAAAATCCTCATGACAATTTACACATTTTAAGTACATTTTACTGCTTCTGCTCTGTACTTACCTGTTATAGTGTTGTTAGAATCAAAATAAATTCTAACTTTTATTTTTATTACCAAAAGACAGATATAAAGACGTATGTACACAATAAGTGCATTGTCAAATGATTCATTTAAACTGTTAGAAATGGTTCTGGTGAAGTAAACAATATTTTATTTGTTATTATCAAGTAAAATCTACTTACTATTGGACTTAAAATTAGTTTGACATTTAATTGAAGTATAAAGAATATATTAGCTAGTAATATTTAATTTATTTAATTTCACGTATAGAATTAAGTAACATCTACTTAAATTTAACAAAATTAACTTTTTCCTCAGACAATATAACACTGAATTAATCCACACTTTTTAAGTGTATGCTTTACTTAGAAACATCTACATAAATAATTTAATAGATATTGAATAGAATACATAATGTATATATATATATAAGTAACATGGCACCTGAACACCTCAATACTTGGTACAAAATACACAATGACCTTAACATTTGATAGATCTTTTTGAGTGATTGTGTCATTTTGAGTAGAAAATTAATCCAGATGTCATAAAAGGGCAAGTTAAACCTACCAACAAAAGCAATAAAACGTTGTAAAGGCAGCTGGAAAACAGTGAAAAATCAACATAATTAATTATTAATGCCCCAGTGCATGATGGGAACCAGTATAATAAAAGTTGAGTAGGTTTTACTTAATTTTATATCGTTGATATTTACGGTTTAATTTCCACAAGCTTGAATTTATTACTAATATATAATTCTTGCCTGAACTAGATTTTTCATGTAGAAATTACTTTTTTTTTCTGCAGTATTTACTTCACCACCGAATAATTTTTATCAGTTCAAACAGGGCCGTGCAGAGACCTCTGGAGGGGCAGGTGCTCAAAGTATAAAAGGGGGGCACCTGGAACAAGGCTTTAAATGGGGCTGTATTTTTCCTGGCTTAAAACGAGGCGGACGTGGTAATATCCTAATAATGTATTTTAATAATAAGATAATTAAATTTGTATTTTTTTTTTGTAGATCATATAGCCTAATTTGTTTCCCACAGTATTTTTTGGGGTTGAGCTCGCTAACTGTAGGGGGTCCGGAAGAAAATTTTGTACATTTTAAAGATAAATTCATCAAAATTAACATTTATATAAAATAAAAGTTCTTCTTTTGGCAAAATTACATTTCCTTAATAGCCTAAACAGAGGCTTTTCTTCACTGTTTGAAAACTCTGATTTTTTGTACCTTTTATAAAGGGCATCTTTCCCCTAATTTTATTAAATGTAGCCTATGCTCCATCTTTCATTTCAAATTCTTAAATTTGATCAATATATTCAATTAAAATAATAAGACACTAGGCTGTTACCAATCAAATTAAATAATTTACATTGAAAAATTAAAACTGTATTAAATTAGATTATTTTAAATATTTTTGAATATACAAAAATAAGGACTGTTGGAAAGATGATACTTTATGAAACTAAACCGCCAGTAGGAGGCGGCAGGCGACCGTATTAATGAGCGAGTCATTGAGTCATTCATTCAAACGATTCGTTCAAACGGCTGATTTATTCAGAATGAGGCAGTTTGTGAATGGGTAATTGAGTCTTTGACTCAACCGATTCGTTCAAAACGCTGAATCATTCAGTAATGCAACAAGTGTTGCTGTGATGCGCTATGGTTCTGTGGTGATCTTTGTTTGGAACTATTTTCGCTGCAGAAACAGAACAAAAACAGTCACTGCGTCTAAAATGTAAGTGACTTAATTTTAACTATTTGTTTATTGACCTGTTATGAAATCAGTCTCGGTTTCAATCTTGATGGCATTCAGGAAAACAGTTACTTCTACAGCCTACACACTGCAATATAAACAACATCTCTGCATGCTCTCTTCACGTCGTCCTTGTAAAATAATAATAATAAGTAAACAAACATCAAAATCACTTCGCTGAGAATGAAACGCCACTTACCAGCAGCCGCAGATTTGAAGATATCTTCTGGTAGTGCGCGTAGCCGCGCGAAATTAAAAAATGTGCGTGCAGCGTGAGGAATGAGTTAGTCAGGTGAAAGGTCATCATGTGGGTCATTTCATTTACGGCTAAATTATTATTAATTAATTTTACTAATAGTTAGGTTGGGCAGGCATCCACAAAAGGGCCTTTAATTACAAAAAAAGGAGAGGAAATTTTGCCTTGACAAAAGGGCACTTTGGGCACCAAGGGGCAAAGGGGCAGGTGCACCCAACGCCCCCCCCCCCCCCCCCCCCTCTGCACGTGCCCAAATGAATCATTTGACATTGCACTTATTGTGTACATACATGTCTATACATCTGTCTTTTAGATGTAGTTAAAGACACCTAATATAAAGTGTGACCAAATCATCTTGTTGTAACACATTACCTCTGCTGTGAGCCAGTTAGTCGGATGAGAAATGTACTTGTAACATCGGAGTCCAAATTGTTTCCATCTATCAGGGCATCTACTGGCTAAACCAACTGTGTCCAGTCCATTAACATTTCTTGTAACATTCACTGCAAAGAATGTTTAAATTTTCATTTATGTAGCTTATTTTATGTTTTTGTGCTGAAAATATGTGTACTTTACACTGTTAACCCCTCATTAACCATGCAGATATTAGTCAATGGAATATTGTACATTTCCAAAATGTTTGGGTTTTAACAAAATTAATGTCTTGGTTACCTTCTGCATCCCCCATGGAGAAGATAATGAAAAGAAGCAGACAACTTTTCAGCATTGCCATGATGAACCTGAAATTAATAAGCAGGAAAAGTTAAATGTCTGCATGCACTCATATGCTGCACACTGCTATTCTCAACGCATTTAAACACAAAGTGCAACATTTATTCAGAACTCACTTTGGTTTTTAAATTGTTGCCGTCAGAATCTCAGAGGAAGATTTTGTGAAGTGCCAGAGCCTGTGTAACACCAGAACATTCTCATATCTATTGAATGAAGATGGATCATATTTATACACATAATATCAGCCAATAACATCCGGGTGTCCTGGGCAAAGATCAAACTTTACCATATCTGGCATATTAGTTATAGATTTATAGTAACAATTAAGAGAGGTCAAATGTTCAAATGTATGTGCGTGTCTTGAGTTCCTGTTTGTGTGCGAGACCAGTGTTCAAGGTCTAGTTCTTCACTGAAAATTTCTTTGCTTTTTAAGGAAATGTCACATGTATGGAATTAACTAAGTTAGGTCAAATTAACAAAGTAAATTTAACTTGGCCAGTTAGAGTTTGTGGAGTAATTTCTACTTGCTCATTTGAAGTTTACTTTGTTTCAAGTACATTTCACTCACTCTTTGTTTGTAAATTTTACTCAATGTAGCACTGATTTCCTCAAAGGGCGTCACTTCGAGGAAATCCATTCTATATGTCATAAAACCACAAATTACTGAACATGACAACGATAACATAACAACAACAATAAGGTAAGATAGACTAGATGGCCTAGATAGATAGATATCTTGAAAACTATTCTGACTCTCTATTAAGTTCTCCTAAATGTCAATAAAAGTTAATTTTTAAGAGTTTCCTCTTAAAACCTATTCACAAAGCTGCTGAGACCAACTTTTACTCAGGAATACCAAATTCACAAAGTTTTTAAAATGTTTTGGTTTTTAAACTGTCGAAGGTAACTTGGTGAGTTGGCTCTCGGCTGTGTATATATGCCTCCTCTCGAGCTGATTAGACCGTTTGAACGTGCTCCTCCTGAAATTTGCTTATAAATTATATTTTTTTGCTTGAATTCTGCAATCTCTCAAGATGCAGACATTTAAGAGGCACTTAGCCTACATTATTAAACCTTTATTTGAATAAACACTTTTATTTTAAAATATTAATTTGAATATGGCAACATGATACCTCGTTCTACAATATTTCTATCACTGAGAGACTCCTCCGCCATCAGCCAATCACTGTGGTCATAGGTAGTTATTCATCCTCAAGTTGTTTCAAATCTGTATGAATTTCTTTCTTCTGCTGAACACAAAGGCAAATATTCTGAAGAATGTTGGTAACCAGACAGTTGATCAACCCCACTGACTTCCATAGTAGGACAAAAAAATACTATGTCAATGGGGTCCATCAACTATATATCAGCTTGTGAGCGTGAGGCACAAACATGAGCCCAGCACTTCCCATAATAAAATAAAGACTTTTGAATGTTTTGCTCATCAATAACTTCACACATTCAGTCACTATGTGATAGCTCAACGTGAAAAACTGCGTTAATGATAAATCAACTGATTTTCTGACGTGAAAGTCCCACGACAAGTATTTTATTGCCGCTTTTGTTAAACAAACTTTTGCTATTGCAAGTAATGAAATCTCTTATGTTTTCATCTTTACATTAATACCAGCATCATGTAGTGCAAATGTTTAAATAATGGACATAGCCTATTGCACAGGCTTTTTTAATCGATGAACAGCTCCATCTGTTTATTTGGCAGTATAAAACTTCAGGTCGGGTTTTTTTTAAAGATATTAAAGGTGCAGAAGGCCAAGCAAAACCCATAGTCATTACAAAGAGTAAAGATCAAGCACCTAACAAGGTCTATGTGTGTTCATTCGAATAGCTTGTTTTCCCCCACGGCATAAACAGATTTTTCCCAGTAATCCCGACCAGCTGTGTCTGAAATCGTCCCCTATATCTTTAAATAGGGTATGGATTGGCGCTGCTTTCACTATACTAGCAATTCAGCTCCCGCCTTTTTGCCAATTTTCGTTTATCCCGGAGTGACGCGATAACAAGATGGAGACGGCTGGCTCCGCCCACTTTCGGCTTAAAAAATGCTCTTCAGAAACCTACGGGTGACGTCACGAACACGACCTGATGTGTGGAAAACCTGTGTGTGTTATTGTTAGGCACATTGGTGTGTGTGTCAGTTGTTTGTGGGTAAAGAGTGTCTTTATTTCCTATTTCCTTTTAATTCTAAGAAAGACTGAATAAGAAATAAAAGATGAAATTCTGCAAATGTATAATTTTAATAACTGCCTGTTACATAATGTTGTATTAAGTGTAGGGATGTTAACCGATGACCGTTTGACCGGTGGTTGACCGTATCAACGTTAACCGATTAAAGTGGTCAGTAGTCGGTTAAAAAAAAAAAAGTGATCTCTAAATTAGGCTATTATAGACAGTGGACTAAACGCTACTTTAGCCATCTAATTCCAAGATCTTTTCGTGTGAATTGAACAAATTATCCTCACACTCAATTTTTCGTCACTCGCCTGTTTGTACTTAATAAACCAATAAAAACCTTTGGCGCGCGGCGCTCACAGTGTTTGGGTTCGCAGCGCGCGCTCACAAAGTTTGAGGAAAAATAAAGGCTAAAACACTCTAGGTTAGAGCCAGGGCAGACGACAGGATGAAGCGTGCAAATTTGGAAATACATTACATCTACATTTGAGGAAGGATCATCAATGGTAGCAGATAAGGTGATGATGATAATCATCTTTCTTTATTATTGTTAGCACTAACGTTACCTCAAACCAAAGTGGCGTCTCGCAGCTGTCATTTTCTTAAAGGGATCTCCGGCTAGTTTGATAACTTAGCCTTATTGGGTTAGCGATACCATTTGCGCCACAAACGTGATATAATAACACACCCGATGTTTACGTTGTAGCGAGATATTTTTAGATAAAGTTTTTACCTGTAAGCCGCCATTGTTGTTTTTACCCATTGCATTCTGAGCCGCGGCTTCTAACGCTAGACAAGCGCCTTTATTTTCAACGTGATCATTTTGTACCCAAAAGCATTTCGAAAACCATTTGTCCTCCGATTACACACAACTCCTCGGCGGAGTCGGTGCCGCGTTTGCGGGACTCATGTTTCGCGCTGTAGGGGATTTAAAAAAGTAACGTGAGTGGAAGGGCGGCTCCGGGCAGTGTGTGTGTGAGCGGGAGGAGTTACGAAATTGCAGGCGCGGCTCGAAATGGCTGTTATTTCAAATAGTGCGGAGCATATTTTAAACTAATCGGTTAACCGGTTTCAACCGGCTAATGAGCCTCGGTGGTCGGTCAAGAAAATGTTTAGTTTTCGCCATCCCTAATTAAGTGAGTCTTAATAAATGCTGTTTTGAGACAGTAATATCTAGTGGGTGGTCTCTGATAGGTGGTCCTGATGGGGGAGGATTACACACACACACACACACACACACACAAATCTGTGATATTTGCATTATAATGTCACAGTGCTCAATGACAATGGTTCATGTTGGCGTTTTGTTCAGCTTGTGTTTGTGGCAACGGTTCGGTAAGTGTTTTTATATCATTGTTTTACAGATTTAGTTTATGCTCTGCTTTTCATAAAGGGTAATATGATGGATTTGTATTAGTTTTTTCCAGATAAAATACTCTGAAGAAGAGCAGATAAATTACTGTAAGATCTCGTTTGGATTCAGGTTTTTCATCATAGATCATCACTTTATACACAGATTCAATCAGAAACACACTCTTCATATCTGAATATCCCAGTAAAATATATGAAGCAAATATACATCTAGTTTTAAAGTCTTGAGGCAGAAAAATCTTCTAAACTGTTATTTCTGTAGTGCAACATCAGTAAACAAAGAATTCATAATCTCTAAATACAAAGGCCAGGAGTTTTGTACTGTATATAAATATTGTTTTCCTAAACAGTATCACCAGTTATTCCCATTTCTTCTTCTGTCTGTTGATTTTTCTTTTCATTTAGTTTTTTTTGTTTTTGTCTGTGCTTCTCGTCTGTTTGTTCTTCACTTCTCTTTGAAATAGTTAAACTACTGACATAAATGTAGCTTTTATCTACAAACTCTCTGTTCTCCAGGAGTGTGTGCTGACACAGATGCAGTGAAGTCAGTGTCAGTGATGGAGGGAGATTCAGTCTCTCTAAACTCTTATCTTACTGAAATAGATGATGATGATCAGATTCTGTGGAGGTTTGGAGATGAAAACACTTTAATAGCTGAAATCAATGTACTGGCCGACAGCATGACTGTATATGATGATGTTCCTGATGGGAGATTCAGAGACAGACTGAAGCTGGACGATCAAACTGGATCTCTGACCATCACAAACACCACAACTGAACATGCTGGAGATTATCAACTAGAGATGATCAGAAATCTGAGCAAGAGTTTCAATGTCATAGTCTATTGTGAGTTTAATATTTGTTTCTTTAATTTGTTGCATTGTAAAACAAATCAAATTTTACAGACAAAATTTGTACTCTAAACTCTTTTTCTCTAATTCTCTTTTTTTTAATGACTGTATTTTTTCTTAAACATACAAATGTAGCTTATGTAAATTTACAAAAATAATCGTGATAATAATTTGTGAATTCACCACCAACTGGTGTGGTGCCTTTAATGGACATGGTAGAAGAAAACAAATATGAGATGGGAGGAAAAATAATAAGTCAATGCGTTTGTGTTCTCTCCTATATGTTTTACAATCCACCAAGAAACTTTGCATTATAGAAAGTTTTTATCTCTTTGTGAACGAATGCAAAGATTCTCAGTGGAACACAAAAGTATTTGTGAGGGAACGCAATATTTTTCCTCCATCTCACTATTTCCTTCACTATATATGTATATAAATTTACAGGTTGTGATATGGCCAGTCATTTGACCATTGCTTTATTTTTTTTTGTACAATTTTTTTTACAGTGTAACTCTGAAGTATGTATCTTAGTATTGATAGTGATTTATTCGAATCTTTCTCAGCTCGTCTGCCTGTTCCTCTGATCTCAAGTAACTCTTCACACTGTTCATCATCTTCATCATCATCATCATCATGTTCACTGGTGTGTTCATCAGTGTTGAATGTGTGTGATGCGACTCTCTCCTGGTACGCAGGAATCAGTGTATTGTCCAGCATCAGTGTGTGTGATCTCAGCATCAGTCTCTCTCTACCTCTGGAGGTGGAATATCAGGATAAAAACACCTACAGCTGTGTGCTGAACAATCCCATCAGCAACCAGACCACACATCTGGACATCAACACACTCTGTCACACATGTGCAGGTACCACAGCACTGATGATATATGGTTTATGATATATGGTGATGTTTTTTTTCTCTCTCTCTTTCATAAAATGAAAGTTGCTGTTGATTCACATTTTGTGTGCCCCAAATAAATCCACAATATTTTTCTTTTTTTTCTTTCAACATTGAAACAGAAACAACATGAAACAGACTGTCAGCTCACTAAAATCACTATTTTATCATTGGTTATTTAGAAGTCCACTGCTGTGGATCTACTGAAGCATGTGATCCGATTGGTCGTCTCTGCTGTGGTGGGTGTGGCTACTGTCATTCTTCTGGTTTATGACATCAGATCCACAAGAGGAGGAGACTAATGGAAGATCAGTTGAAGAATCAACAGCTTATGATAGTTTCTTATGAGTGAGAACTCAGTGTGTCCACTGATCTATATAGAATGACTGTATATAGAATGTCATTTTATATAGATCAGTGAGTGTGTAACCACATTTGCGTAAAGAACCTAACAACATGTTTGTACGTTGCTAGAATTATCTGTACTGTTGATCTATCAGAACCTGTAGAAATGACATCAACTGCATGTTCGTGAAATATTGTATGTTTGTTTTTGGTGTCCTTAGTTAGTTCGAGGCTTGGTCCTCATTTTCTAAAGCCGCTGGAAGTATAGAAGATCTCCTCAGTAAACTGTGAACTAATTGAACTTCAAAGAGGATATTATGCTTTTTTACATGATCAGCTCATTAAGCTTATTTTTTTGGGGATTTTACTATTTTAAACTACAATTTTAAAATTGTTGGTGTAGTAATTCCTTTAATAATCCCTCTGATTTAACAATATCCTCTTCACAGTATTATCCCTAATTATATTTTTTCTACAGTTGGTTACAGTTGAATTTTCTCTTTGTAATTACAGTCACAAAGAAAAAATGCAAACTGAGTAAAAACTAAGTAAAGTGAAATAGAAATAGTATGTTGTACTGACAAATGCTTAGTGGAGTTTACTTTCATTCAAGTAACTAAAAAATACAGATAGACTTGATAATTTATAGGTTTCCTATAGGATTTCTTGATAGGCTATAGCTACTCAGAATTACTATTTTCAACAACTAAATAATTTAAAGTGAAATGTGTACTACTGTGTATTATGCTGACTCCCAGAGTGCACATCGACATGCATAAATTAAGCAATTGCTTTGTTGTACTATTTTTTTTGGCTTTTTTGGGCCCTTTTTTATGTGTCAGTAGCCTATTAGTAGCCTACAGCAAAGACAGCAATTTGTTTTGTTGAAATTAATTTAGTCTTATTTAAATTAATTTAATGGTTATCATTTGTTGTGTTTTGCATACAGACATCAACATTCAGGTTTGAAACAAATTATTTGCAAAGGTTTCGCAACTTCACGACTGTCGGTTGTCAGTTGCCTTCTATCCAACAATGTCAATAAAGAGCCATTTCTGAATAATCAACCAATTTACTTATTAAACCGAATTGTTTCATATTTGTCATGTGTAAATTGGAGCAAATCTTGAAAAATGTAATTTCCTGGTTAGGACACCAGGTGGCGCTTTAGTGGTATACAATTACAATATGCGTACTCATCCCTCTAGTGGTCAAATGCTGTTGTTACAGTTTCATTTGTTTATAGTTTCACATCATCTGCTAACTTTGGGCTCCACTTCCAATACACGAAGCAGAGGAAGTTAATGAGGTAGTAGACTCGGTCAATAACCGGCATATTATGAACCCATGTTTAAGATACAGAAGCATAAGTTGGAAACAAAAATTTGCATGTTGAATATTTCCACTTGATGAGAACGTCATCATCCTTCCGTTCCGACCAAAAAGGCGGTCCGTTGCTCGATGACGTGTAAGGAAAAACATTAACGCTTTACAGTTGAATAGTTTTGTTCAGTTGTTCAACGCAAAAGTCTCCTAGCAGCCGAGTCACAGGGGATAAACACTGCTCTAGCACTTGTATAGTAAAACTGTAATATAGAGTTATGAACAAAGAAGATAATTTGGCGCGCTTCATCCATCTGCTGCTTGTTGTACAACTCCCTGGTAACAGCGCCATGTTCGCGTGGTGTCGTCATACACCCGTATCCAATTTCAACGTTGTAAATCTGATTTCAACTGATTTTATATTACACTTTTCTTACTAGATGTAGAAAATTACGATCCTGAATAGTGTTCTGAGGAACTATAAGGTTGTAAATTAGGGATGGTAAGATTAAAGGAGAACTCGGTAACTCTAGCGAACTCTAGTCACTTCTTCGCTGATTTTCCCTTTTGTTGTCGCATGTTTTCCCCATGAGCTCCCCCTACAGCTGTGGGGGGGCGTATATTTCACAACACAGTCGTAAAAAACTCACTTGCGGCGGCCTCCCCCCCCTCTCTACCGCTGCTCATGTGCGTTTGTTTTGATCGGAGCAAGCCAACTGTATCGTGTGGAGCTATGTCTACCGAGGTGGGTAATCTGGTAATACATCATACATGCTTGTGTGTTTATGTCGAATTGCCGTAAAGCAATTTGTGTTTCGCGCTCGTTCTAGTTCTCGCTTCTCACAAGACTTCCAATTTCTATCTTGCCGGGACGGTAGTCCCCAAGTTGCAAGGTTGGTTTTCCGCCTGGGAACGCTGGGGGGAGCGGGGAAAGTCACCAATATCACCAGAACAGGTTGTTTAACCATCCAAATGATTTCTAGACAGTTTTATTAAGTTAAAAAAGTTCTCCTTTAACCGATTCGCATCAATGCATCGGCATAAAAGCTAACGATGCGATGCATCGATTTAAATAAGTGTGCATCGGATAAGTTGGCATTTGTATCGCGATGCATCGTTTCTAACATATTTGCATATATTCATTTATATTTATTATACTTCTACTCAGGGGCGTAGCACCAAATTTTGGGCCCTGGGTACAAACCATCTTGCTGGGCCCCCTTACCAAATACCATAGTGATACCAATGGGTGGGGTATTGCATTTTTATCATAAAAACACTTAAAAAGTAAACAAAATAAGCCACATTCTGATTAATATATTTTTGTTTTATTGTCAAAAGTACAAGGTAATTGATGATTATTTGTCTGTTTAAAATAAATGGAGACTATAGAATCACAGGGTACACTAACCGCCAAACTAGACATTCAGTCTTTGAATTACGTTTTTAAAATAAGTCATTTTCAATCATTAAGATGTGCATTAAACTGAGAACAATCCTGTACTTAATGTGAGAGCGTGCGCTAGCTAATTTGCATAACAATGTGGTAAAATAGGCGCTAACGATCGGTGTTTTCGCGGGTGTTAGATTTTGACAATGGAGGGAAATATACAGTGTTTTCATGTAAACTTCTGACTCTATTTAAATTTAGTGATATTTTGTTTGTATCAAACCATAATTTAATCTTCTCTAATTCCTTATTTGTCTCCTGCACTAGCAACTGAAGATCACTGCCTGAACAAAAAATATCAGTGTCATCAGCAAACAACACTAATTTCAATACTTCTGACACTTGGCATAAATCATTAATATAAATAAGAAACAATTTCTGGCCTAAAACTGCCCCCTGTGGGACTCCACAAGAAATTTACAGGCATTCAGAAAAATAATCTCCCAGTTTCACAAACTGCTTTCGCTGAGTCAAATAACTTTTATCCAGTCTAATACCTTTCCTCGGATCCCATATCGCTCTAATTTTCCTAACAAAATTTCATGATTGATAACATTACTAACACTAGGCTATATTGGAAGTATTTTTTTTTTTGACATGTCCTCAAAGACATGTGTAGGAAATTAGCCTGAAATTACTCAATAGACAGTACAACGGAACAGAATGAGGACTAGCTGTGATGTCCAGTCACAAAGTAAAGATCCGCACACCGGAGAGCTCCCATTCACAAAGTTTATTTCAAGTGTGACGTTTCTGGACTTTACGGCCCTGGCTTCCTAAGACTAGGAAGGGCCGTAAAGGCTCGAAACGTCACACTTGAAATACATTTTGTGAATGGGAGCTCTCCGGTGTGCGGATCTTTACTTTGTGACTTTGCATTCTATATGAGATTCAGCACCCGCGTACCTGACTGGGATGTGCGTGATTATACTGCTCCTCTAGCTGTGATGTCCGCCACAAATTCGTAAAGGAGTCATGACCTGTAATTTTCACTTTTCCACGAGAATCAATGTATGTTATGATTGCCTAACGATTATACACTGGCCGGGAAGCCGATATTTAAAAGTGAAGCGTTTGTTTACCCCTAGGGTAACAGTTCGTAAACCAGCCCACGTGCACGCGCACTCAAATACGAGATTTTAACAAGAAGTCCTCGGCCTCACTGCAGCCTGTAGAACGATGACGTAGTTGGATGATCCAATACGTATTGGATGGGGAGGTTCGGATCATTTTGCTGACTCACTTGTTCGATCTCGTTCATCAAAATGAATGAATCTTTTTTCGAGTCATTTCGTTCGTTCGGGCTTTAAATATTATACTTTTAACTGGCAAATTCCCCGAACACATCCACCTACGCAATCTTGATCATATTCTGAATTAAGAAATCATTATAATGCAGTCAAAAATAATTTACAGGGAACATAAATAATTAGCCTACTTTACCTTCCGAGTCTTTCGTTCATTTGTCACGTTCATGAACATAATTCGCATGCGCTGGTCTTAAGTGAGATTATGTTCTAACCTGTGTAGTAGTAGGCCTAGTAGTAGCCTACTGATAAATAGTAATAAGTAATTATTGATGATTAAGTAATTATTTACATAAATGTGATGCTTTCCTGGTTTCTCTCTACATACATGCAAAATAGTTAATTTTACAAAATTTTAAATCGCATGATTTTAAACCTAATGCGTGTATACAGAACATTTTAAAATAAAGCCATTTTATTTTATTCAGGTCACATTTGCTGTTGAGTGAAAGCAAAAATGAGTCAAGTAATTGTCTCTGTAATTTTAATCATAGAATTAACAACTTACAAGGCTACACATTCAAGGGAAAATTCAAAAATAATAACAGCATCAAGACACTAAATCTTGTCAGAAAAAAAGTGCTTAATGATATTTTGCCTGGTAAGAGTTCCTTCTTTAATGGCTATACTATTTTTTCCACAGTGCTCTGTACATAAGGTCCCTTAAAATACGGAATCGTCCCGTATTTACAAGTAAGATGATGCGTCCCGTATCAAATCAATAAGGGACGGGATTTGTCCCGTATTTTTCATTAGGCCCACACATAGTTGAATAAAAACATAAGGATTTTGCAGTATGGATAATACTAATAGCAAATATAAAAAGATCAATTTCACAATAAGTAGTGAGAAGCTCATTGCATGATTGTATTTTAGCGTCTTTGTTTCTATAGCGACGGAGTTTTATGCACGAACATCATGCCATGATGTAGCCTACATAATTTTTTTTTTTTAAACCTGAATTTAAGTTTAATATACAAACTGATCACAGCATTCCGATCACGCATTTGTCACTCAAGTGATCATTTATATTTAACTTAAATTCAGGGTTTTTTTAAAAAAAAAAATAATAATACATTTGTACAGACCAAAACGCACCATGCGCGTCCAGTCCAGCATGCGCGTCCTGTACGTATAGAGCATCACAGTCCCGCCCACAGCCGGTTCCGGAATTAAAAATTCAATACAATTTCTCCATTGACAGTTGGGATATAAGCCATAAAAACGTAACCATACATGGTAGACTTTAAACCAGCTACGGCTGTACTAAGTGATTGTATATGCTCATATAACCGCCAAAAGTTCATGGGGCACTAACCTTGTTTTGGGATAAATGCCTTTTATTCGCGATGTCTTGGAGAAGTACTTCATTACCCACAATCCCGAACAATCCCACAATCCCACAGTGATGCATCTGATTGGTGGAGCTCGTGTAACTGTCTGGTTAAACCAGTGGGTAAGCGTTTCATATTACTTTGAAGGTACCCCTGGGAGCCGCCATTGGCTAACAAGCCTTCACCTGCTGTTAGCATCCCATTGACTCCCATTCATTTTGGCGTCACTTTGACAGCGAATAACTTTACATCTGAGGCGTTTAAAGACTTCATTTGTCCATGGTTTATTTCTAAAGAAACACAACAATGTATAAAAGGCTCCATTACCTTGTATCTTACGTTATGGCCCCGTAGAAGCAGTTTTTGTAAAAGTAGGCTAACGATTGCGTCATAACCACGCGACTCTCTGGAAATTACCGTAGAGACAGGAAGAGAAGCTCACAGTCAATCGGGGGGACGTGGAGGCATAAAGTCCGATAAAGTCAAGGGAGAAGGCCATAGAGAGTCATGACGTTGCTCCTGCTCCTAGCTCATGGACAGATCCTACTCACGCTTTCCATCTCTGCAAGATTCGGAAGGGAATGGTTCAGATTTCGTTTGGCACAGCTACTAGAAAACTTACAACTGTCAGGCAGGCTGCTCACGTCACATCCACGTTGTCAAGCTCAGTTTGAGTCTGCGCAGTACGCTTGGCAATCAGGAAATGAGGGCTTCTAATGTGCTTCACTTTCTCTCCGTTGAAACCTATAGGGTCGCTGTGTCCAGTTTATATACTGTCTATGGGTTAAACCCCGCGAAAGTCCGTGAAGACTGAAGATCATAAAAAAAAAAAAAAAACCTGTGTTTGTTGCGTTTTTTGCACGGTAGACTTATCAGTGCAATCATGATCTCCTTGGCTGCCACACAGCAAATGTCAGAGTGTTAAAATCCCAGAGTTTTGATGACCAGAGTATAATTTATACACTTTGGAGTAAACTGGGCTTAAAGTACACTTGTCAGGTTTCACCATAAACTCTCTCAAGTGTTGTGTGTTGGTTCAGTGTTGATGTGGAGCTGTTGCAGTGTAAATGGTGGGATGATGAACTCTTTGAGAGTCAATCTGTTGCTGTACCGTCCGCATGAGTTTAGGTTTCGATACGTCATCAGATCGACTACGCGTTGTCATTGGTTGAATCAAGATGCATGCAGCCTCGACACCAGTTTCTTTCCAACTGACATCCGAAGACGTCGTCGACATTTTGATTTCGCATGACTGCAGGTAAGAAACCACCAAGTGAATCATGCCGAATATTCCTGTTTGTCTTGTTTTAATTCTCATAACTAAAACACTAAAAACGCTAATGTAGAAGTAGAAGTGGTGTGACGTTTGGTAATTTAGTTTAGCTAGCTAACTTACTATACATTGGTAGCTAAAGTAATTGCCAGTGTTAAATCTGGTAAAACTGTTTTTTTAGTGGTAACGTTAATCAAATGATCAACCATTAAATTAAATTTCAAAATGAAAATGCAGCATTCATTTGTGCTGCCGCTCCCTATCTCGGGCCTTGTGCAGGCAAAATTGACTAACGTTAGCTAGCCTTGAAAGCTAACGTTAACGTTACAGATTCCTGTCTGAAATGATTGAGTCTGACTTTATTTGCACTACATTTGGTATTGTGCGTGTTCAATAAACCAATTGTATTTTTATGTTGTAGTAACATGTGAGGAAAACTACAGCAATGCTTTTCAAAGTGCAGTAAGTTTACCAAGGTCCTTGGCAAGGAAAGAAGTACATCAAACTCAATGAAGCATCATATCCAGCATTTCTCAGGGAGGGTAAGTTATTGTTAATAGCATTTTTCTCTTTATAATTGAAGTTTAGATCAGTGGTCGTGTTAACCGAATATTTTCCGTCATTGACTGATTTTTTTTTAGCAGTCAAAATGCTTGATTTTAATTTATTTTTTCATGACGTCAGATGTAACTATAAATATAAATAAAACTGGCTGACAATCGTTATTTTTTATTTTTTGTTTTCCGCGAGGCATCCTCTGTTACGAAGCACGTCTCGCGTAATTCCATGTATTTGGCGCCTCGTGCAGCCTATTCGCCTGGCGCGCAAACATCTAGCAGTAAGAAATGTTGCTTGCTTTCATTTGATCGATAACTGGCTAGAAGATGATAGGCCTAAATAAAAACTGATTGCGTCGACGATCAACAGACAGAAAGGCATCCCGTTCTGTAAGAAACACACTAAGGTAATCGGACACAAATATATACAATTATGAATTTGAATGAATTCTTTAAAAACATTAATAAATTTATTAACATCGAATCAATATATAATTTTAATGTAGGGAGGGAGGGAGGGGGATGTTCTTTCCGTCGTGCACGTTTGTGTGAGCACTCTGGTTTCCATTTACAAAAGCAAAAGTTTAAATTTTAACGTCTGCAGCATTGTATGCATTGTAGCCAATCGAAAGTTTAGTTTTTCATGATGCTTAGAGGACTAAACTTTCGGGAGTGACCACCGCTTTTACCAGAGTGAGTTCTGTAAATAATAGTTCCGTGATAACCATAGCAACGGACGCGACAAAAAAAAAAAAAAAAACCTCTGATATGACAATATAGCCTACTGTAGATCTGTGCATCATGTCTTACTGTGTAAATACAGACTAACAGAGCTGCCACTGACAAGAATAAATAAAACAATGTGTTTGCTGAATATGTTTAGATTCAGTTAAATAGTCTATTGATAACACTTAAACACTCTTTTTCACGTATCCTTTTTAAAACAATGTTTATTTATTAAAATAATATTTTAAGGAAGATATTCATGCATTGTATACTCATTATTATCATTATTATTATTCCAACCATCTACAAAAAACTCAACCAGTTGACAACAAATGTACAAAAATATTATCACATTTTTTTAAAAGTATCCAAAGAGTGATTTAATATACAAAAGTTGTATTTATATTGAAGATTCTAATATATATTCTTATTTTTGTTGCTGCTTGAAAAATGGATTTAGGAAATAAAATGGAAATAAAACGAAAGCTATTAAATGTCTTATAATTAAAATATGAAATAGATTATGGTGCAATTTTTACGACCATATCCATCAAAATAAAGGGCAATGTGAAAGTCTTACGCTACCACTGGTTTAGATGTATGTTTATATGAAATTTTATTCTTAGCACCATGCTAGTCTACTGTACTGCCCTACAAAGCAAAAAGGCAGTAACTGCATTTTTGGTCAAAAATGAGTTATTATCATTTTCATGACATTCAAGGCATCCTTTGTTATGTGACAAAACATCTTATCTCAAATGTGTGTCGCTTTGGAGAAAAATGGTAATAGTTTTTGGAGAATCTGTAGTTACTGCCTTTTTCCTTGGTATTGTGCCACGTTTTTGGTAAGTAATACAAAGCAAATTTACAAAGCAAGAATACAGTAACTGCAAAATAGGGGTAAAATATCAAATTAAATATGAGGATTGATATATACAAAGAATAAGCTAATATAAAGTCACAAAACAGCCACATGTCCAATAATCTACCTACAACTACTTAGGCTGGATGACAGAATAACTTTAAAGTCATTTTTCTCAGTTCTGCACTCTGCGTAGTTACTGCCTTTTTGCTTTGTAGGGCAGTGTAGCTTTGCCCATTAAGATAGAAATAGTGCTAAAAAACATTATTGTTCTCCCAATTTGTTGCATTTTTATTCATGCATTTATGTTTTTTCTGTATTCAAAGTTTAAGAGAAGTTCAGCATACCCCCTGAGACAAACATGTATGTGCTGGATGACAGTGGAACAGAGGTTGACGCAGAGGTCTTCAGCGACATCCTGGGTAAGTAACACTGCTCCCCTCTCTAAAAGATCCCTACTCCAAAAAAGGCTTGAGTACATATTTAAAAGTAAGGTTAATCTTAATAAACAAGTGAATAATGTTCTGGTGCATTTTAGAAGTCTCACACTTATTTTCTAAAGATCTCTATTGATTCATGCTAAAACAATTTTTTTTTAAACATTTCCATCTTTGTTGATACTGTCTTTAGG
This sequence comes from Squalius cephalus, assembly GCA_022829025.1. Classification (NCBI taxonomy): domain Eukaryota; kingdom Metazoa; phylum Chordata; class Actinopteri; order Cypriniformes; family Leuciscidae; genus Squalius; species Squalius cephalus. Next base: position 28,876,118 of record CM040807.1, read on the forward strand.
AACACTTTTTTGACATAGGCAGCAATGAGGGCTACATTGCCTGGAAGATTAAGAACAATTTACTATCGTTTTCATAGGCTTCAATCTGCACAATGTTTGAAGGAGAGCATTGTGCAGAATAAAATTTCCCCGATACACTACATAAACTACAGAAAATAAAAAAATGGCCTTTTAATCCAACCAATTGATTAATAATTGACAGGTTAATTGATTATCAAAAAAAATGTTAGTTGCAGAACTAGTATTGTTATTGAAAAGAGTTTTGAGTTTTAATATTTATGTAGTATCAAAAGTTTTGGTCAGGTGTATATCATGCTTAAATAAGGTGCTTCTGCCTTCTCAGGTTGGGATAGTGACATGGCCTCACTGCTACTGCTGGTCTACCTACTGCCACCACCTCCAAGTGGAAAGAAGGGAGCTGTAAAGATCAGTACCCGGGAAGCTGTGGACCATGTAGTCAAATTTCATAAGGTCAGTGTGTCCTGATCTCCAATGGAGAGATCTGTTTCTTTTCAATGTCACCTTCACAGAATTTTAAGTCTGATAATTTATGTTTTGCCTCCTTGAAGTGCATTGCGAATAGAGAGTGGGGTTCACCTCTTTTGACTGCAGTCTTGTGCTCGTTCATTCTTATTTTTAGTTGTCTGTCTTGCCAACGTATTGGAGTTTGCTGGGACATGTGATAAGGTAACCAACATTGATGACATCTCTGTTTAATTCCCTCTCTTTGTGTGACCGTGGTACAAAAACCTTGGTTACCTTATCACATGCTGAATATATCCTGCATGGGAAAGCTAACTGTGCAATCAAAGGTTTCTGTCAGAGTGTGACTTATCCATCAAAATGTGAAGTTCAGTGTAATTCATTTCAGTTTATTGTTATCTTACAGTCATGTCGCAGCCTTCAGGAGCACTCTGGTCCAAACCAGCGGAGGCAACCCTACATCCTGGCAGTTGGGACGACAAGAAAGCACATCCACGAGTTCTACATTGCATTGGATGGTGATCTCCTTCCCTGCAAGGGCAAGTCTTCCCTGTCAGCCTTTGATGAACTTTTCAAAGCACATTATGTTTTCGACATCTCCTATGACCAAGCCTTAAATGGCATGTACACATTTGTGCAGACCACCATCGACAACATTGATGTAGATCATTCTCACGAAACTCCCAGAGTCAAGGACCTTAGAGCTAAGCTCCTCAACTAAAGAGTTATGATGTTCAGATGCTTTGTTTGCAAGTCTGGGTCAGTCAATTGATGTGTGACCAGACTGGATGCCACCAGAGATTTTGGACTTTTTCAGGCTTTAGAAAACATCTCTATAACAAACATAACGTTAAAAGTCTAGATCAATTTGAGAACAAACCCGTCACAGTTGAGAACGAACCCGTCATAGTTGACGTATCTGATGAACCCGTAGTTAATTAATTCCAGAGCAACCAGAGAATTCTCAAAGCTGTAATGAGACCAAACTACTTATGGTTTTGATAGAGATTATCAATATGTGGTTCCTGTACATGTGTTTGTATGAGTTTGTGGTTTTTGAACATCCATGAACATTGTTAAATAAACGGACATTGCACTTGAAAAAGCACTGACTTTGAGTATTTTTCACTTACTGATGGTTCTAGGTTTACACTGCAGGTGTTGGAAACTATTGTAACACTGTAAATAAAAAAGTACCAGCTTTAGAGTACATTTGTACTCTCCAAGTGTTAAATAATGAGCTCTGCAAAGGTTCCAGGTTTACACTGCAGGTGTTCAAAAGCACTGAAACGGTGTCAAAAGTACTAGTTATAAGAGTACATTTTAACTCTCCAGGTGTTCAAATGTAACTCTATTTTGAGAGTATATATTTTACACTTTTTACAGTGTTCACTGAACACCGAACTCTTGGACCTATATATACACTGAAACCAGTGTTCAGTGAACTCCTATAGAGTACATTGAACACTCTGATTTTTGCTGTGCATGATGGCTTTTTTCAAGGAGGAAAACAAAAGTGTTAAAGGGGGTGAAAACCACTTAAAATCGGGTCATGTAGTTGAGTGTAGCGTGTCCGAGGGTCAGCTTGTGGGTTTTGTAAGGGCCAGCATGAGGGACAAGACTTACAAAGTTTATATGAGGGGGAGAACGCAGAACGCCGCGGACCGCCAAAACTATTAAACCTTGCAGGCTGTTGGTGACCCGGCTACCGGCAGTTTCATAAACACGTCCACACACAACACAACATGCTAGACATTACAAATAATTGTAAAGTAGGCTAGAATGCATGCTACATGATTTGGAACCTTTGAACAAAAACATCTTCAACCTGTCCTGTCAGCAGAGTGTCCTGTAATATTGAGAACAGGCGCGCTCAACTCCCAAATCATTTATGGGTGCGAGTAATAAAAAAAGTTATCAAAAATAAAGACGAAAAACCGCACTCTCAAGGTATAATTTCATGAATTTATTGTAACCATGTCAACACAGACGCGTTTCGACCTAAGCCATCATCAGTGTGTAGCAGAGTGTCCCTGTGTCATAAAGGGCTTTGAAATAAACACACAAACTACACACTGAACACACGCTAAACCATCTCATTAAACATGTCTTTTCACAAAATAACCCTAACTGTTAGCTGCTAACGTTATCGTTAACCACTTTTCACACACGCACACAATATAAAATACACGATAAAATACACGATGATAAATATAAAATTCAATACGCAATAGCTATAAAACACTATTATTTACACGATTACTACTGAAATAACTGCTATAAACTGCACAAGAAAAAGTTCGCGTGGCTGTGGTCAGATTTTAAAGTCGCTCTAAAGGCTCTTTCGCGGTTGTGGCTTCAGTCGACTTCAGTGAGGCGCGGTGGTTTATGGGATGAGTAGTTCCTTCGCTCGGAAATGAAAATATGTACCCAGTCCAGAGCATGTGAGCGGAGTGGAGCGGTGAGAATCTCCGCTCATCGCTCACTGAACTGTTCACCCCTCCGCTCCCCCGCTCAAAGCTACATCAGGCCGCTCCGCTCATTTTCGCTCAGCGCTCAACCCAGTTTGCTTCGCGCTCCACTCAAATCACCCCCCGCTCGCTCCAAAAAAGGAAAAAAAATCTACATGTAGGCTATATTACTTGTAGCGGTCCCCAACCTTTTTTGCGCCACGGACCGGTTTAAAATCAGACAATATCAGACACGGACCGGCCTTCAAGGTGTGTGGCGGATAAATACAACAAAAATGATTAAAATGATACGACTGGCATAAAAACTGGGGTATTTTTTTAAATATCCTATAATAATAAACGTGAATCCAATGTGTAGGCCTACTCGCAATTTTATTAACAGCGTCCTCTAACATCGCGCAGGCAAATGAGAAAGTCTGAAAACAAACAAAATGCCCCCAAAAGAAAAAAAATCTCTATGTTTTCAGTGCTGATGCGTTCACGTAACATGTAAGGGCACCTAAAAGCTGTCACAACGAACCGGCAAAATGATTATGAATATGTAAAATATAGCAGAAGACATTTTAATTTTTTTTATGTCTGTCGGCTGGAAAGATGCTGACTCGTGATCTTCGCAGTAGTGAACGCGCCTGAGAGAAATGCACATTTCATACGGGAGAGCAGAATCCGTGTATCATTCGTTCAGTCGTTTTTTTATTTAATATTGAAAGTAGAAAAATGAGAAAACAGTTCCTTTTTCGATTTTCATTTTTTCCAAAACAACGAAAAACAAGAATTCAGCTTGAGTTTTCGTTTTTCGTTCTGATGTAGAAAAATGTATAAACAGCTGGAATATTCGAATTTTACACGTGGGTGGGAATGAAACGCCCCTTTCATTTGATTTGTCAGCCGAAGATCAAACTGTCCCGTCATCAGTTCTTCCTCAGTTCTGCACTGCAGAATAAAAGTCCTCGCGTTGTGATTCTTAACGCGTTTATTGCAACTACATTTCATCTTTTTTTTTCATCAAATAACCAGACTAACATGGCTCGACACAAACCGTACTGGGAAAAACACTAGACAGGGCTTTCTTCTGTGTAGACCAGGAGTTCTCAAGTGCCAGGGGTTTGCTATTTTCCTATTTCCGAACTGTAAAGTCACGTTTTTTTTTTTTTTATCATGAACCACGCTGTGTTTTATTCTTAAGTGACTATATAATGCATTTTACTTAAAATAATCTAAATGTTGACTTTGAAAAATAGGTGCGTCAGAAGGCTATTCACTCTATTTTGGTTCATTTTTGGTGTGCGCCAGAAAGATGTTCAAGGAGACTGAGACGCGCTAAAGCAGCGCATCATATTGTTTTCTTTATTTTCCAAAGGCATGACATTTTGTAGTCATTTTGAATGTACACAAATAAAAATATAAATGTTACTGTTTCGAATGACAGAGTATTAAACGACAGAATAGTATTATTTCCCCTGCTGAGCAACAAATCCAAGTGATGTCGCCGGCGCATCGCTCGCTCACACAGCATCTCTAGGCTATTATCAGTTCACTTCTGGCATGGCTAACATCGCAGCCTGTTCATTATTAAAATAAAACACAGTCAACCAAACATATAAAAAGTTATTCTGCTTAATTTAATTGGTCTGTTGTACAATATAAAGGCTGTGCCGCACAGTAGGCTACTTGCTGTTATTCCAAACTCATTTCCCTTGCTGTGAAGATGCTGATTTAGCCTATACGTGTATTGGGACTCGACTTAAGTATAAAGCCTTCTTTACATTACTAGTTAGCATCCAAATGTTACATTGCAAATATGGAAACTTTGGACCGAATGAGAGATGCGCGAAACCAACGTCGGTACAGTTTCAGTTTCGATTCAAATAAATTCGTTTAGGCTTGGCGTTTAAAATTGGCTAAATGTTGTTTATAATAAAGGACAAAATAGGCTATTTTATAAGCTATTAGGCTATATTTTTATTATACGTGGCTACTTATTTTTCATTCTTGTTGTTTTCTGAATAGCCTCATTTAAAGATTTGACATAGGCTACAGTAAGGGGAAGTAAAATACGCATAGACATAGCCTATATGTTATTAATAGTGTTTATAATGTTAATGTTGCATTTTATTTACCGATCTTTTACACTATTTCTGAATAGGCTAATAATAAAATGCGTTTGTTTCCCTCTCAACATGACCCGGTGCGCTGCGTACAAGCGCACATCTTTGAGATATAAATTAATACATTTTAATAAAACACAAGGCCTACATCATAAAACTCAGAAGAGTGTGTATTTTAATATCTCTGTTGTTCTCTGTTCTCCGGTTGTTAGATAGTCAGTCTGGGGTGCGTTTCCCGTACAACGATGCAACTCGCTGGTTTAACCATCATAGTACGATGCATCTTTAAAGAAATCAACTAGCTAGTCACTACTGTTTCCCGAAACCATGGTACCTGTGTCGCAGATCCATGGTTTGAACCACATTGGTTGGAGCTGTCGTTATGACGTTCTTCTTCTTCTTCTTCGTTCTAATGGCGGACTGGTGCTATGGGCACATATCGCCACCTGCTGTAAATTTGGTTCTTTTCTCTTTTCGACTGCGCTTTCTTAGTGACGATGTGGAGTAATTACGTTAACAACTCAACATTCATTCTTTGCACAATAAAATATATGCATATATAAACACAATGTTGTCTTCTCTGATCCCAAAATCTATAACTATTAATTTCACAATTTCATATTTATTAATTTCTAATTGAATATTGATAGATCAGCACAATTAAAATGAAAATAAATGATGGGTTTTAAAAACACTGTGATTGTTATACTATTGTGTACACCTGTTGCATATTTTGCTTAAGATCATTAGCCTTCCTATTTAAGTCCCCTTGCCATACAGCTATGTGTTCATATGACCTGTCTGAAAATGACGCGAAAACCACAAATTTCAAAAAATGAAGTCACAGTTCTTTTGGAGGAGGTGGAGAGTAAAAAAATACTGCTATTTTCAAAGCTGAAAAATTGTGTTACAAATGCTGATAAAAAAAAATCCTGGGCAGAAATCACCCAAAAAATAAATGCTGCTGGCTATGGTTATGAGCGAAGCCCAGAAGAAGTTCGAAAAAAGTGGGCGGATTTCGCAAGTGTGACCAAACGGAGGGCTGCAGCACGTAGAAGGGAAGCAAAAAAGACTGGTGGGGGTATCAACTCCGTTCCTCCTCTGACTGCAGAGGAAGAGAGAGTTTTGGCCATCCTGGGGCCTGAGGCCTTGGAAGGGATCCCTGGAGGCATAGATGTATGTGCGTCAACCAGGCCTTTGAATTCAAAGCTGAGCCCTGGAACATCAGGCCCCCTCCACCCTGGCCCTGGAACATCAGGCCCCCTCCACCCTGGCCCTGGAACATCAGGCCCCCTCCACCCTGGCCCTGGAACATCAGGCCCCCTCCACCCTGGCCCTGGAACATCAGAACCCCTTCCACCTGCCCCTGGAACATCAGAACCCCTTCCACCTGCCCCTGGAACATCAGAACCCCTTCCACCTGCCCCTGGAACATCAGCAATGAGTCCTGGTCTTGGGCTATTGCTCCCTTCTTCTGACTCCCCTCAGTCTGAGGCCTCCTCATGTGCTGGGCAACGTCGTTCTGGCATTCCAGAAACCCAGCCATTAATCTCCCGCCAAAGGAGAAACAGGGGACGTTGTGGCTGCAGTGAGAAGCTGCTTCAGTCGGAGAAGAAGAAGATATCTGAACTCCAGGGAATCAGGAGAGAACTGAGAGCCCTGAAGGAGCAGCAAGACCAACACCATCAGGAGGTTATGGCCTATAGGAGGGCTAAATTGGAACTCCTGCAACAACAAGCCAGCAAGCCCTCTTTAACCATGTTTCTACCAACCGACAGTAAGTGAAAATTGTGTTATTTACTCAGTATGGAAAGTCAAATCATGTGTGGATGACAGCCATGTAATCTTTTTTTCTTTTTTTTCAGATCCACAGATGTAACCCTCTTTTTTTTTTTTTTTTTTTTGGCTACATTGTTGGCCATCATGCCTCCCTTCTGGCAAATGGGGCTCTGGTGAAGCTGTGTGGTGCATGACATTCAATTTGTTTTTCAGTGAGTTAAAAACCTTCACCAGTTGAACTGAAATACAAATAAAAAATGTTATGGCCAAATATACTCTTTTGTAATATGTTTTTCAAGTGCTTTTCTAATACACTGGACATTCAGTTTAATATGAGGAAAAGAGCATACTATTGTGACTTGACTCAAAGTAGTATATTAATGCCATATAAAAATGCAGGCATTACTGAGTAAAGCTGAAGCATGTTTACCATGCCATGTCATCCTTTATTAAATACCTGAATAATGTGACCAAGCCTGATAATGAAACATATGGAATGGAACTTTTATTTTGAAGTGGTGAGCCACCATCACATAAACCATAAAGTAAATGAAAATTTTGTTAATTCACAACATTAATATCATCAATGGCAATATAAGCCAAACATAACACAAAACACTCTTAAGTGCTTTCTTAAGAGAAGAATGAAAAATATGAAATAACAGAATGACAACAGCCTATTTTAGATGGTAGAAGATGGTAATAATTAATAGTAATTCAATTAATTTAGAATGATTATTAGCTAAGGTGTTTCTATTAACTCAAAAGCAGGTGTACTAATGCCTCTCCTAATAAAACAGTGTGTATGTGTGTTTCAAGTGCTCAACAATGGCAGCTTTACAAAGATTCTTACAGCTGGAGCACAGAAGGCGACTGAGAAGTCAATCAGTTTATATAAATGCCCACATAAGGACAAATTTTACCCCTCTTGACTCACTATCTGATGATGCAATTTTAAGAAAATTCCGTCTTCCAAGGACCAAGATCCTTGAATTATTTCAGATAGTGAAACCACACCTTCAGAGGGCAACAAGAAGAAACTACGCCTTAAGTCCAGAGGTGCAGTTGTTAGCTACACTGCGTTATTTTGCTGTTGGAAGTTTTATGGAGGTGGTGGGTGATGGCCTGGGGCTCAGCCAGTCTTCAGTCAGCAAAACTGTGACAACAGTAACACCTTTGCTATTACAGCTGATGAAGAGCATCCTGGTTTTCCCCAAAACTCCTGAGGAAATACAGCTGGCCAATCAACAATTCTATGATATTGACAACATCCCCAGAGTGATTGGCATCATTGATGGCACCCTAATCCCAGTATTAAGCCCTAAGGTAAATGAGCCCTTGTACATTTGCAGGAAGGGCTATCCAGCCATTAATGTTCAAGTAGTGTGTGATCACCAGGGAATGTTCACTGACATTGTGGCAAAATGGCCTGGAAGCACACATGACTCTTTTGCATGGGCCAATTCTGCAATTTGCCAGATGGCTGAAGAAGGTGGCTTTGGTGATAGCTGGCTCCTGGGAGACAGTGGATATCCTCTTCGCCCCTACCTCTTGACACCTGTGCAGCATCCAGCCACCATTGCAGAGGAAAGGTTTAATCAGGCCCATGGAAGGACACGCTCTATAGTGGAGAGGACTATAGGACTGTGGAAACAACGTTTTCGCTGCATCAGCAAGTCCAGTGGTGGCCTGAAGCTAAACCCCACCAAAAGCTGTTCTGTTATTGTGGTTACTGCAATTCTCCACAACATTGCAGTAAGGGAAAATGTCCAGCTTCCTGAGGAGGAAGTTGGTGCTGTTGGAGCCGATGGTGAGGAAGATGCTGTTTCTGATGATGATGATGATGATGATCCTTTGAACCCACATCAAGGCAGAATGCATCCTGCAGGAGCAGAAGTCAGAGAACTTTTAATTCAGAATATGTTTGGATGGTAGGCTAATATTTTACAGTTTGGATACAGACACAGTATACTGTGTTTTCTATTATTTGTTTAATTTAATCTGACATAACTTGTGTTAATAAATAATGTTGTTTATTTGCCTATGTTTCCCCCCAGCAGACTTCACAAAAATACTTTTGCAAACAATAAATATGTATTTGTTTCTTATAACGCCATGAGAATATTATATTCTACTACACAAAACTGCTTATTTATAAAATTTTACTTCATTCTTTAACTATATATAAAAAATACTGTGGTTTGAGTGTGTAATATTTTAAATAGCCTATGTTATCGTATGTAAATTAGCCTACGTTTCCATATGTTGCGTATGTGTAGGCTACAGTAGGCCTACAGATACAATTTAATATTTAAGGGTAAACCCCTAAAATAATTTTTGTAAAATATTGTTATATGATTATTTGTCTTTGGGAATTTAACAAAGCTACTCACTTGCACACTCACAGTTTCTTCGCACAAACGAAACCAAGACTGCGTCCCAACCGGCATTAATAATCCTTTCGGAGGGCACTTCGAAGGGAGAATAATTGCAATTGTCACTCTATTATATCGTTTCAAATCATTTGTAATGAAGAAATCAAATTGTGTAAAACCTGAGCACCTCGACTTTAAGTCATCCAAATCACTTAAAGTGAATGGTGAAAGCTTCGAAAGAAATAGGCTATAGGGTCGATAGCTCTGAATAGAACACATCCCAGCTGCTGCGAAATCAATGACGTCGACACAACAAACTAACAAGGAACTATGCTTCTAACGACAGCTCGAGAGCTGTCGTTCCAACCACACAAGTTTGCGATGCTGTTTGCGAACGTTCGTTGGAACGATGGTTTCGGGAAACACCAAATCGTTGAACTATGCTGATAACGACGGAACTTGCGACCATAGTTGGCTAACGATGCTTTCGGGAAACGCACCCCTGAATGTCATGCGTTTACGTTAATATAGAAATATTATATTGTCAATGCATTATTCTTTTCTTTTTGTATTAGTGTTAAAAATATTAAATTTACAACTAATTATATTGATTTATATCTTCATTTATTATTTAAAAAAAAAATTACTGGGCGAGGGCGACCATGTAGGCTAACAGCCGTCATTTAGGCATACCCAGCTGATGCAAAGCGTAGGTGAATTTATATCTACACAGAAGAAAGCCCTGTCTAGTGTTTTTCCCAGTACGGGTTGTGTCGAGCCATGTTAGTCTGGTTATTTGATGGGAAAAAAAGATGAAATGTAGTTGCAAAAAACGTGTTAGGAATCACAACGCGAGGACTTTTATTCTGCAGTGCAGAACTGAGGAAGAACTGATGACGGGACAGTTTGATCTTCGGCTGACAAATCAAAGGAAAGGGGCGTTTCATTCCCACCCACGTGTAAAATTCGAATATTCCAGCTGTTTATACATTTTTCTACCTCAGAACGAAAAACGAAAAATCAAGCTGAATTCTTGTTTTTCGTTTTTTTGGAAAAAATGAAAATCGAAAAAGGAACTGTTTTCTCATTTTTCTACTTTCAATATTAAATTAAAAAACGACTGAACGAATGATACACGGATTGAGCAGTCTGTTTTCTTTCGTTTTGAATTGTTCTGTTTAAAAGTAGACATTTCAAGCTTTATATATAGCCTATGTCTCAGGTGTGTGAGGCAAGTTGGCTATACGCTGAGTTTCGGTTCATTCATGAGACAAACTCCAGGTTCACGCCGGCGCCTTCGTATCGTGGTTATCTATTTTCTAATATATTTCTAATATTTAATAATATTAAATCCAGACAATGGTTGATGAAACCTTGATTAAAATTAAGATACAATTAATACAAAACGAAATTAATTTTAAAGACAGGCTTTGTGCTTTCTGTTTGAGGTCTGAGTGAAAGTTTTAAAGCAGTCTTAGTGCCGCCTTCAGAGCGCTCACGTCCGTAACGGAGAACTGTCCCGTCCATAACATTTTTTTTTTTTTTTTGTATAAATTTCTAAATAAATGTGACTTATAGTCCAGTGCGAGGCTAGGCCTATGTTTTTTCTTCTTCATGGCGCATTTTTTGACTGATGCGCCTTATAGGCTACTCCGGAGCGACTTATATTGATAGGCTACACCTGTATGAATTCTCATTTTACTTTTTGAACTCCATTATTGAGCCGAGTTTTGCCTGAAAATAGTCTACTGTTGATGACTGTGCAAGACAAATGGATTCAGGGTCAGGCTTGACTGAGCATGCTTCAGACTCGTGGTGTGAGCGGAGCGAAATTGGAGCGGGAAATGCGACGCTCCGTCCTTTTGAAATTGCCGCTCTGCGCTCTGTCCAAGATCCGCCCGCTCGCGCTCCCCGCTCGCTCCCGCTCCACTCCGCTCACATGCGTCCCAGTCTTGTACCTTTGACTTTTTTTGGATTTTCTCGTCGTTTTTTTAACTCGAAACGATATGTTGTATGCCTATGAGTTCAGCCGTAGCTGGTTATCCTCAGACATGCTCTAAAACTCTTTAAATACGGATTTTCCAAAACGTCAATGGGAGAAATGAATGGGAAATTTACTTCCGGAACCAAAGCGCTCTCGGGCTGTGGGCGGGACTGTGATGCTCTATTGGATCGTCCAACTACGTCATCGTGCTACAGGCTGCAGCGAGGGGTGTCTCGATTTTAATTTCTGCCCTGACTTGACGTCATGACGGGGCAGGATATACCATATATGGACACCACAGACCTATGCTGCAGGAAGCCCTGCCCCTCTCCCCCTCATATTCAGTCGCGAAAGATGCAGAAACGTAGTGCACACGTGAGTTGCTCTGTTGTTGACTGCCAGAATCAACATGTAAATGTGTTTTCTCTCACAAGAACGGACCAAGCTGTCAGGGACCAGTGGATTAAATTCTTTTTTAATTACGCGGTTCCTACAACCCTCCCCACTAGCTTAACGTTAGGTATCTGTGCTAATCATTTTACGCCGGAATCGTTCACAAATTTGGGGCAATATCAGGCGAAGAATTGTATATATGACAACATATAATTGTATTGATTTTTTTATAGAATAGATAAGGATAGCAAGTAAGGATTCTTAGTTTACACTGTATGAATATACACTGATTCTTGTTAAAGCTACACATTTTTTTATTATTATTTATTATTTTGCGAAAATGCGATTTTCTCAGCTTTTTGCTCATGGTGCTTTTTATGAAACTTGCCAACATTCAAGTGTTGATAAAAGACGCACGAAGCTAGAATAAAACATTATTGAAATTGTTGAACACCATGAAATTGTGAAAATGACCAAAAACACCTTTTTTATTTTTTTACACTGGCGAGAATGTTAAGATAAAATTGTTGGTAATTGGATGATGATTAGAATATGAATATCAGATTTTAAATTTGTCATTTTTGAACAGGGTCAATTAAACATTAAAAGAAAGGGAGAGATATCAGAGTTCTTTTTTTTAACAACTGTTTGAGTTTTATTTTTAAAGTCAAGAAAAACAAAAATACAAAGCAAAAAGCAACAATACAAATCCAGAACCCACCCCATCCCACCCCTGGTAGACTTCAAGAAAATAAAACTCAAATACAGACATAGAATGTCAACAACAACAACAACAACAACAACGCTATTAATAAAAAAAATAAAAAAAAGATAAATGACATAGATGTTAAAAAAAGTTAATATAACAATATCAAAAGCAGCATGCCATAAATTCACAGTCTTAACATTGGATCCATGTATACGACGAGAAGTCGAGAGTTCCATTGATATAATGTCCAGCTAAGACACTGTCCATGTTCGTCTGTCCATTGTGTGAGGAGCTGTGAGAACGGTTAACAGTAAATAACTTTGTTGAATGGATAAGGTAAGGTCCCTAAAGTCGTTCAAGAAAAAAAAAAAACATGTGGGGTCAAAGAAATATCAGTGTCCAACAGATATGATAAGTCCTGTGAGAGCTGGGTCCAAAAAGGTGAGAGAGAGGGACAGTCCCAAAAGAAGTGTAAGTACGTGCCTTGAGATCCTTGAGAACAAAGATTGCACATGGGAGAGGAGGATAGATTCATATAGAAACGTTTCATAGGAGTCAAATAAACCCTATGTAGTAATTCCCAGTGTATCATTTGGTGATTTGGGTTCTTTGAAGACAGCTTAAACATCCTCCATACCTGATCCAAAAATAAACTGTGCATCTTCATTAAGATCCTTGGCCCAAACATTTGTAATAGATAAGGGTTTGTATGAGTGCTCAAGAAGATACGAATAAATAACCGAAACAAAAGAGGGAGATCTCTCAGAAGGAAGGATTAATTTTCGCAGTGGGTGAATAGGTAAATGGAAATCCCAAGGCACCCCTTATTTGCAAATACATATAAAAAGATGTACCTTGTAAATTATATTGAGCTTTAATGTTCTGAAATGAGTTTAGACCCATATCGTCATAGATCTCTCCCAACGTGTTCACTTTTTTTGTCGTCCATTGCGGACAATAAAAAGGGACCTTGCCAGACAAAAGATAGTTATTACGGAAAATAGGTGAATGCCTATGCCAGATTGTAACTTGGTGTGTTTGCTTTTCAACTTCCCTCCAAGTGGAGAGAAGATGAGTTACAATAGGACCAAACTGAAATTTACACTGCCTCAGTGGAACCCCAGAAAAAACAATATGCTTCAGTTCATAGGGATACACAATCGCTTCCTCGATTGCTCTCCATGACACAGAGGTATCCGGATCAAACCAGGCTGATAAAGGGCGGAGGGTAAAGTCTTGTGCATAAAGTCTAAAATTAGGGAGAGACATGCAGGCCTCCATGTAATCTTCCACGCTGTAAGGTAGTCAGCTTGATTCGAGGACGTTTCCCATCCCATATATAACGAGAAACGCATGCATCGAGTTTATTCCAGAAGCCAGCAGGTGGAGAAAGAGGAATCATAGATGAAAAGAAATTAATACGTGCGAGCACATTCGTTTTAATTACAGATATACGAGCATGAAAAGAAGTAGGGAGACGAGACCAATTCTCCAAATCTGAGGATATTTTTGCTAAAACACTATTCAGGTTTTTCGAGATAATATCCTGCAGGGATGGAAAAATATCTATCCCCAGGTACTTAAAGGATTGAACCACTGGAGTAGATATGGATAGGGGCGTGGACTCAATTTTAAAGTTGAGGGGGAGTAAACATGACTTGCTCCAATTCATTTTAAACCCAGAGAGGGATCCAAAATAAATTCAACACCTGAGGGATAGAATGTGACGGTTTCTCCAAAAACAATAAGATGTCATCAGCAAACAATGAAATATGATGGTGTGTGTTCCTTATTATTATTGGGGAGATAATTTCAGATTGTTGGACCGCTTGAGCTAAGGGTTCCAAGGATAAAGCAAACAACAAGGGAGAAAGCGGACAACCCTGACGAGTACCTCGCTGTATAAAGAATGGATTTGAACAAACTGAACCTGTAAGAACAGTAGCTGCTGGATTGGTGTACAGAATTTTAATCATGTTTATGAATCTTGATCCTAAACCCAGTTGCTGTAGAACCAACCACAAATAGTTCCATTCTAGCGGGTCGAAAGCTTTCATCGCATCCAGAGATAATACTGTGCAAGGGGAAGTCAACATATAGCCTGCGCAAGTTATCCGTGGCGAAACGAGATTTAATGAACCCTGTCTAGTCATAATGAACTAATCTATTCATAAATCTCTCTAAACGTCGGGCCAGCACTTTTGCATACAATTTAACATCCGTCCCTATCAAAGAAAGTGGCCGATAGCTAGAACAGGAAGTCGGATCTTTATCTTTTTTTAAAAGGAGAGAAATAATAGCTATATTAATCGATGAGTGAAATGCACCGTGAGAAACTGAAAAATGTATCATATCCAACAGAGGGCCTAAGTCAGACCAGAAAGCTGTATATATTTCGATTGGAATACCATCTGTGCCAGGGGATTTCCAGAGTTCTTTTTAAATAAGCACAAACATAGTCCAGTCATTTTATGAAAAAAGGTTGAACAAATTGCAACAGAAGCAAACTCAAATAATTTTGTATCCTCATTATGTCCCGAGTAAGGAAAAAAAAAGTCCAGAAGAATCCCAAATAAGGGGAAAGTTTTGAATCCCCAGAAACAGTTTTCATTTTTTTTTATTTTAACTGCCTTTTGTCTTCTGCATTCTCCTTACCATTGTCTCCTGTTCTTCCCTCAGACTCATCCCCCACAGCCCCAGCCCCAAACCCCAAACCCCATCTTAAAAATTAATAAAGGCTGGTTTCTAAAGTACTTCCTGCCTCTATGTATTAATGTTCATGGGTAGCCTAAATGGGTTCCATTTTAACATTAAGTATTTTACTGTTATGTGTCAACAAGACATGTTCACTTGGCTAGACCCAATGTTTAGATCTGTTGTGGTATTTATGCAAATTAGCACATACATAATTAGATTATGCACCGTTTGTCCATCTTAACAAACAATAAAAAAAAAAAAAACTTGGAATACATTTTTTGTTTGTCTTGCTGCAAGTAAGCAACTCAGTAATTTTCATGTTGATATCTAAAGGTTAAAATTTTTACCCCATTCACGTGAGAAAAAAAAAAGAATGAATAGGCGTATGAATAGGCTATATTTGGGTCTTTTTCGAAACATTGCCCTAATGGGATTCTTCGGGACTTTGTCTTAAAATGACTGGACTAACAGGCAGATCAGGTGCAAACAGACCCCAGCCCTTGCATCACCACTGGCTAGTCAGAGTCAGTGTGGTCAGACTTCAGAACCAGCAACAGGTGCATCTACCAGACACAGGCAGTCAATAATATACCAAATTCAGGAATTTAAGTTGAGATGATTTTGCCAGATTAAAAGGATAGTTCAGACAAAAATAAACAAATAAATAATTATAATTAGAAAGAATTTTTATAAATTATTATAAAGAAAGAATTATGTTGTATTAAATCTTCCTAGGATAAGCTTTTATATTGATGGGCAATAAAATTGTTTACATTTTTCAAGGACATGTCTGCTTGATGCCTACTATATCTAATAAAAAAAAAGTAAATAAACGCAGCAGTTCATAACAGACATATGCGGTATCTTATCTCCTTGGTGCTTCAGCTTTGTTTTCTGCAAATATTTTGGATGTTCAACACATAGACACAAACAGAGTGACCCAATTCCTTCCACAAGCTTTTCCTCTCTGTGTGTCTGTGTGTCTGTGTGTCTGTGTACCACTCAATGGAAACGAGCCATTAGACTTCTAAATCTAATCACATTCAAGGAACATACGCACAGCAAGAACCAATCACAGCCGTTCAACGGCTCTGAAACCAATCAGGATTAGTCACGTGTGTTATTCGTATTTTTCAAATTTAAACAAGTAGCCTACAACATATTTTTGGACAACATTTAAACATCTTTGGAAAATGTATCTATATGCAATTAAAATAATATGATGTTCATATCCTTGTGGGAATTTCAGTAGTAAAAACATCATGTAATGGACAACAGCCTAGCCCTTAAAGGTGGTATCAGTGATTTCAGGCCCAAAAATATATATATTTTTTTTTTCCTAACGATCCACTAGCTGCCCGCCCCATAAGCATGCCGTCAAAAAAAAAAAAAAAAAACACGTCTCTGTAGGCAGCCTAGGCTCTGAGATCTGCACGCAAAACAAATGGTTTCACCAAACACTCAAAAAAAAAAAAGGTCAACTTTTAAACGAAACTATTCAAAACGAAAAGAAATAGGCTACTCTGAGTAATCCATATGAAATGTGCATTTCTCTCTGGTGTTCATGGCGAGTCCGCATCGTCAACTTCATCTTTGCAGCAACACAGAAAACACCAGTTTATTAATAAACAATTAAATGTCTCCTTGCTATTTTTGACACATTCATACTTTTGCCGGTTCTTTGTGGCAATCTTTATGCGTGCGGCCGTGCGCTTGAGTCCGGCATTTTCTCCTTAGCTTGAAGACTCACTACATTAGGCATACGAGAGTTAGTTAACGCTGCCATTTATTTATTTTTATTTCACGTTTTTAATGTACTATTATACTATAATGGCACGGCTCCATATCCTCCATGGCCGCTCACTTGCTTTTCACAGATATAGGAGAATGAGATTGAACAGGGCACATCGTTCCAGCAACGGTTAGCTGCAAGGTGGAATATTGAAATCAGTTATTCTGATCATATGGTGTTGTTAGAATCACAATAAAATAGATTTCATAAATAGCTACGGTGATGTGAAATTGGATTTTAAATTATAACTGAAAGTATATATATATATATATATATATATATATATATATATATATATATATATATATATATATATAAAAAAATAAAAAATAAATAAAAAAAAACTGCATTCTTACAACTAAAGTTGATTTCCAAACAGTTCTCGGGAACACCAGCATTGTTAGGTTCTCCAGCGCACCATTTGGTATACACAACCACAGATCCATCACTCCATAACCAGCGTCCTTCCTAAAAGAGAGTGAAGAGAGTGAATACAAAGAGTGCACTACTGTTGTCAGACTTCAGGAAGAAGCGGATTAAGGCCAGATTTGAATTCAAACCATCTTCATTAGAAACTTTTCACTAAAATTTCTGCTTTAAACAGTAAATGCAGACAAACAAATAGGTATCTTTAGGACATACAATTGAACTTACTTGATCAACATCATTAGCACCAATCCAAGAACGTGAGGAAGGAGAAGGCAACAGTCTCAGCAGGAAATCATTTTCCAGTTTATCATGCACAGATGCAAGACGCGCACCAAGACTTAGACAGTTTTCCTAAAGAGACAGATTTTTTCATTGTCAATACAAAACCAATTCTTTGTTAGAATAAAGCAAAGTCTGATTTACTTGATAATGAATTAAGTTCATTTTACTGCTACTACTCTGTACAACTGTTATCAAGTAAAATCTACTTAATATTGGGCTTAAAATTAGTTTGACATTTAAATTATACTTAACATTTAATTGAAGTACTTACGTAAATATTACTTTACATTTAATTTCACATGTAGAATTAACCTGTTAGAAATCCTGCAAATTCTGCCAAAAACGCCTAAAAAAGGCCTACCCAAATTAAATTGCTGGCTGTTCTTGAACCATTTGGAGTATATGCATGGTGTTGGTCTCTTTTGAAAGGGGACACTTTGAGGTTTATTCCCAAACAGTCAGAATCAATGTAAGTCTCACTGGTATTGAGTAATAGAACTTTGAACACACTAAAAAAAAAGGGGAAAAAATTCCGCCTAACTTTTTTTTTGTAAAAAGATGCCTGCAGATAACAATAGCTGGGAGGTATTAGCTGGAAAACACAGTGGGATCATAGCATGAAGCCTTACCAAGCCCAATTTAATTGTTGATAACAATACCTAAGCTAATGAGTGTTTTCCACAGGTTTATATAAATTTATATCTAGGCGCCCCCCCAAAAAAGCCACTTGGAGACTCCAAATGACACTTTGTAACCACAGACACATAACATGCTGTTATTCTTGAATGCTTTACTGTACAGGCATAATTTTGGTCTCTAATGAAAGGTTACACTTAGAGCTATTCTATTCCTTATTCAGATTCACTGAAAATAATTGTTGACACATAGTAACAAGCATAAACACATTATATTGTTTTTTTGCAATTCTTGAAACTGAAATTTGTGCAAATAACAATACAAAACAAGTGTAATGGTATTAAAATATTGTTTAATATTAGTATTTTATACACTACATATATATCAAACTATTTAAAAATTCATGATTAGGTTTTTCTTTGGTTATTGAACCTCTCTAGGAAGGTGAAGGATAGGGTTCCTCTCTTGATGTCCATCATATGGCTTTCAGCTGACTCCCATTCTTCATCCAGTTCAATGTCAGATGATTTTCTGTGATATAAAAAAGCAAAAAAACAGATATAATTTACATCTTTTATGTATTGTGTACTATTTTACACACACACACACACACACACACACACACACTAAAAGCACCAAACAAACACGGACAAACACAAACCCGTGGATAAAGACACACATGGACATAAACAACGATACACGCACACCTCATAACAATAACAAGAGCGCTAAAAGCACCAAATACACACAAACAAACACAAACAAACACAAACAAACACAAACAAACACAAACAAACACAAACAAACACAAACAAACACAAACAAACACGGACAAACACGGACAAACACAAACCCGTGGATAAAGACACACAGGGACATAAACAAACGGATAAATGTACAACACAACAGTAACATGAGCGCTCAATGCACACATACGCTTGAGGACGAGCTTTAGCCATCTCCAGCTAGCATTGGCCATCTCAAAACAGTGAAACACAAACACAAGATACTCAGAAAAACACGTCAAATATGTTATATAGTATAATAAAACACTTACTTGTCGAAAGAGACGATTTCCCATCATAAAAGCCTTTCTCCAAAGTCATATGTCATTTGCTACAGCGTTACGCAGTTTTGCGCACGGACGAACTGATCCAAAACAAACATTTGCGCATCGTCATTGCTGGCCCTGTGTGTGTCCCTCCCACTAAAAGTGCATATCAATGTCTTCAGGAGATCGTTGGCTTTACAAGACGTCTGTCATTTGCTAACATTGCTCCAATTGGAGTAGCCAAATGTCCGTCAAAGCGAAGGATGGACCGTGTCCCTAATGCGCGGTGAATGGCTCAGGCTGGAGGAAAACCCCCCTTAAAACTCCGTGATTCGCTGAAATTCGCTGTCACTCAAAAGTTCAGGGGTCAGCGGCCATTTTGAAGTCAAAATAGCTGCATTATTTACATGTCATTTGAAGATTTACCATGTATGTTCGATAGATGTGAGAGCTCTGTCGGCTAACTTGGAATGCTACTCTTCACAGTAAGTGGATGTTTATTGATATATAAATGTGTTATGGACTAAATACTTCACTGAATTGATTGTATGGAGCCTTTACAGTGTAACTAAACCATTGTTGTTGCAATGTAATGGATCAGTGGACGAACAGAAGGCTTTTTAGGCAAGTGTCTTCCACTTCCTGTTTGTTTATTTGGCTGTTGGTGGTCTGACAAAGACACAGATTGTACCCGCTGTGTTTATTGTATCCTAAAATGGCTTATATCGTTAGAATCACAAGAATCTCAGCTTTCCATAGATATGCGACTTGTAACAATTTATTTATTTTTTTTTTTTGTCTTTCATAAAGTTAACCCTTCAAACACCCAAAGTCCCGCCCACGACCCGTCGGAATTCGAAAGGGTAACATCTACTTAGACTTTAGTAAATTTAATTTTACTCTGACAATATAATACTGAATTAAAGCACACATTTAAAGTGTATGCTTTTAGAAACATTTTAATACAATAGATATTGAATAGATTACATATTGAATCTATACATGGAATCACCTGAACACCTGTTTTGTTTTGTTTACTGTGTTTTTACTCTGGTAAAAGTGCCCATGTGACGTTGTTTGTGCGTCGTGACTTGTTAAGTTTCGCTTGACCAAACAGGAGGGTGGGACCTGCTGTATCCAATAAAGAGGTATTAGGCGTGTATAAAATAGGTTAGTGCACCGCGGCAGCAGTCCTCATCGTGTAAACAATACTTTGAAACAATGGGTATTATGAAAAGCGCTATACAAATAAATTTGAATTGAACACCTCAATACTTGGTTGGTACACAATACACAATGACGGTAACTTTCGATAGATTGTTTGAGTGATTGTGTAGTTGAGTAGAAAATTAATTCAGATTATACAAAATGCAAATTACTAAACCTGCCAACAAAAGCGATGATTAAAAAGGTGTAAATACAGCTGAAAAAACAGTGAAGTCAACATTATTAATTATTCATGCCACAGTGCATGATGGGAACACCAGTATTATAAAAGTTGAATAGGTTTTACTTAATTTTATATTGTTGATGCCACAGTGCATGATGGGAACACCAGTATTATAAAAGTTGAATAGGTTTTACTTAATTTTATATTGTTGATATTTAAGATATTATAGAATTGACTTTGTCTTGCCTGAACTTAACTTTCCCATGTAGAAATTATATTAGTTTTTTTCTGCAGCATTTACTTCACTAGAGAATAATTTATCAGTTTAAATTAATTTGATACAATACACTTATTGCGTACATGTCTTTAGACCTGTCTTTTAGATGTAGTTAAAGACACCTAATATAAAGTGTGACCAAATCATCTTGTTGTAACACTTTACCTCTGCTGTGATCCAGTTAGTCGGATCAGAAAAGTATTTGTAGCATCGGAGTCCAAATTTCGTCCACTCAGTGGGGCAAACTGTGTCCAATAAAAGAAATATTGTACGTTTCCAAAAAGGTTTTAAAACAGCAAGGATTTTTACTAAATAAAATGTCTTGGTTACCTTGTGTATCCCCCATGGAGAAGATGATGAAAAGAAGCAGACAACATTTCAGCATTGCCATGATGAACCTGAAGGAAAAGTTAAATGTCTGCATGCACTCATACACTGCACACTGATATTCTCAACACATTTAAACAAAGCACAAAAATACTAAAAAACATTTATTCAGAACTCACTTCGGTTGTTAAAGTGTTGCCGTCAGAATCTCAGAGGAAGATTTTGTGAATAGCCAGAGCCTGTGTAACACCAGAACATTCTCATATCAATTGAATGAAGATGGATCATATTTATACACATAATATCAGGCAATAACATCCGGGTGTCCTGGGCAAAGATCAAACTTTACCATTTCTGGCATATTAGTTATAGATTTATAGTAACAATTAAGAGAGTTCAATTGTTTAAACACGTGCATGTCTTGAGTTTAAAATCTAGTTCTTCACTGAAAAAAAAAAAACTTGGAAAAAGTTTTTGCACTCATATTATTTAAGGAAATGTCACATGTACTGAATTAACAAATTAAGACAAATTAACAAAGTAAATTTAACTTGGCCAGTTAGAGTTTGTGGAGTAATTTCTACTTACTCAAGTATTTCTGAAAGCAACCCACGTGTAGCAGCACAAACAGCCTTCTTCAGGGTGTGCTTTCCAACCAAACAATTTCCTCTTTTATGTGTGCTAATTAGAAACACCTGAGTGACATAATACATGCACATTCAGAGAAAGTCCACTAGGTGGCTACATTGCAAATTGAATCCAAAGACCAAAAAAAAAAAAAAAAAAAACTATTATGATGAATAACAAAAGTAGGCTAGACACAGAAAGCATATATCACAAAAAAGGACTGAAGTCTATTTCTTCATTCAACCCAGGGTATACTGTGGCCTGTAGCTCATAGAATGTTTCTCTCTGTAAAATTTACTTTAATCGGTCACCACCCCGAATACTCTTTTTAATCATTTGTAAACCCTCAACCATTAGGGCTTCTGGATTATATTGAGCACATTTTGGAAGTGTTTTGCCATAGGGTAATCTAAATGAGCTTTTCTAATGGCATTTTTATGCTCCGATACTCTGTCTTTAAGACGTCTCTTGGTCCGGCCTACATAAAAGCATCCACATTTGCATGATAACCTGTATACCACAAAAGTAGTATTGCAATTAATGAATGCTTTTATGTTGTACATCTTATGTGTCTTGCAATTACAGAATTATTTGCCTTCTTTAGAACAATGATTACAAGACCCACATTTAAAGTACATTTTAACTGTCTGTAAAGCCAAGTAATCTGTTTTTTGGCAGGAAGATGACTAGGTAGGCTACTATCTTGTAGTGTGAAACTAATTTTTGGAGATGCAGAAAAAACTTTAAGAACAGGATCACTCTTGTACAGTTTCTGTGTGATAGCCCCTTTCCTAAAAATTGGTTAGACATGACTTTAGCTTGCACTTCAGATATTCATTATCGGTATCACAAATACGTCTTCTCCAACAAGTCTCCATACACAAGTTCATGTCGGTATTTGTTCTAAAGTGGACAATGGTTCTACCCTTTCCAAAATATTTGAATATCATGTAAAAGTTTATTTATTTCCATAATTCCATAAAAAAACGTTAAACTTCTATAGATTATAGATTCAGGGCCCACAACTTAAACGATTTGAAGTATTTAGTTGTTTATTTGTACATAATTTGGGCTTCCAGCTCATAAAACCCACGGAAACAGGATTTCAAAACATTTGAATATTACATGAAATCACACAGTAATACCATGGTCATTGAACCAGGTTTTGGTTCTTTTGGCAGTGTGGGCAGTTGCAAATCGGTCCTTGCAATGAACCACTGCTTCGGAGCTTGTATCATTACGTCACTAGTCACGTGAAAATGACTTCTGAAGCAAACACACTGGTTCACTCCTGTAGTGAACCACCTGACTGCTTCGACAGCCCAACCCAGTGTTGACAGGTTTGAAACCTGGCGGCTGTAAAAGTCTTTCTTTTAAAAGTGAAGCCAAACCATGGCAACACCGTGGGTTGTAGTAGTCGGTGTCTCTAAAGCTGGTGAAATTGTTAAAAAAAAAAAAAAGAAATTGCCTTTCACCAAAGACTGTGGAGAAAAAAATATTTCTGAATAAAACCATACGTCCATATTTTCTTACTGTCTATGGCTCCGAACCACTGATTCAAAACAAAAGATTTGGAAATGTTTAGAAGCTTCATGAAGCAGTGTTTTGAAAATGCCCATCACCATACAGATTAATGAATGTGGTTAGGCTACTCTGTATCATCAAAATAAGGTCAAAAGTCTCAGAAGTTGAAATGCTCTTCCAGTCTTTGATCCGGTCTTTAAAGATGTAATATCTGTAATGTTTATGATGATCAGCTTTGACTCTTTTATTATACCCTTAAATTATCATATGTATGATAGTTCAATAAGCACTATTTAGTTTTCTCTTCAATTCTATTCTTATTGGTGTGACATAGTTATACACTTGTATTTGTGTTGTTGCTGCATACAATTATAGCCTACAACAAAATTAAAAAAAGCAACATAACATAAATTAAGAAAAGATAAAAAACAACAACACTGCAGTGGAAAAGAAATGTAAAATGGATGACATTAAAGAATAAAATGAAATATTCAAGAATACTTATAGTATCGTTTTTGCCACCAGATGGCCCAATACACCAGATTTGAGTAATAAAGCCTTTACAATCCAGTTCAGAGTAAAGCATTTCAAACACTACACAATTAGACCACACTCATTTTAAAACAATATATGCAATATATGTCACACTATTTATAATGTCTGTTCTGTTTTCTCCTGTTATCCTCTTGAAGCTCTGACGTCATTGACCAGAAGAACAGCAGCAGCCGCAGAAGCCACGCCCATCAGCGCAGTGACGACCAATCGCAGCACAGCTTCAACAGAATCACAACAGGGGGCGTGGCCTTCTGGAGAAACTAATGAAACAAATTATAAATTAAATTAAGATTTTCAAAAAGCTGACTTTAGTCTCTGTCATGACCTAAAAATGATCTTGTTTTGTGCTCCACACAAGAAAAAGAAGGTAAAAACTTTTCATAAAGACACAAGTAAATGATGACAGAAGCTCCTACATTCTTTAAGTTATCCTAAGTTATCAGTCTCGAATCAACAAATTAATTCATTGAATATATCATCAGTGCTGTGGTACCTGCACATGTGTGACAGAGTGTGTTGATGTCCAGATGTGTGGTCTGGTTGCTGATGGGATTGTTCAGCACACAGCTGTAGGTGTTTTTATCCTGATATTCCACCTCCAGAGGTAGAGAGAGACTGATGCTGAGATCACACACACTGATGCTGGACAATACACTGATTCCTGCGTACCAGGAGAGAGTCACATCACACACATTCAACACTGATGAACACACCAGTGAACAATTTGATGATGATGATGATGATGATGATGATGATGATGATGATGATGAAGAACAGTGTGAACAGTCTCTGCTGATGACAGGAACAGGCAGACGAGCTGGAAAAGAGAGAAAAGTGAATAGTTTAGAAAGTGTTTATTGCAGCAGCAGTGTCAGTCAGTGTCTCGTGTGATCTTCATTCCTCTCATTATACATATAAAATATTATTATTTACACATATTGAGAAATATCAGAGAGGAAAATGATGCTTAATTGAAATGATTTTGTCATTTTAATAATTAAGATACGCCCACTTTGATGCTAAAAACAGATATTTAACTCACCAAAGACAGTGAGACTGAAACTCTTTCTCACACCTCTCATGTAGTTGATAATCTCCAGTATGTTCAGTTGTGGTGTTTGTGATGGTCAGAGATCCAGTTTGATGATCCAGCTTCAGTCTGTCTCTGAATCTCCCATCAGGAACATCATCATATACAGTGATGCTGTCGTCCTGTACATTGATTTCAGCTATTAAAGTGTTTTCATCTCCAATCCTCCACAGAATCAGATCATCATCCATCATCTCAGTGAGATCAGAGTTTAGAGAGACTGAATCTCCCTCCATCACTGGCACTGACTTCACTGCATCTGTGTCAGCAAACACTCCTGGAGAACAGTTTATCACAGATTAAGGGTCTCAAATCATTTAAATAGACCAGTTTTGTAACTCCAATGAAGAACAGCAGCACAGACACAGAAGTAGCTGTTTACAGTAGCTGTAATTTTTTTTGTAATGTTATTTTAAGTTATCAATACACTGTTATTACAATACAGGTGATCTGTGGGAGGAGCCACACGGGAGATCTCATCTTAAATCTGATTGGTTCCTTCAGTGCCTCTGCTCTGGAGAATGAAGGGTTATGGGAAGCCAAATAGAGCAAATCAGGAAAAGCAGATGAAACTAACTCCACTAATGTTTCACAGAGAAACATAAGATCCAAATGCACATATGAAAATATAGATCTCTCTTAATATCCAAACCTAGTAGGCTATTAATGTTTCATTGTATTTTTTTATTAAGAAACCAGAAACTATACACAACAAACAGTAAAATAAACGTCAAACTAGCAATATTAACCAAAAATCATTTGATGTCATTGTTTCCAAACTGATTCTGCTGTTTTTGCCCCGTGATATAAATGAGTTTTTTGGTTAGTTTCAGTTTGGGTTGAGCATCTTTTATCTGAAATCTGATCAAAAGTACTTATGGCTCTGTATTAAATCTCTGTAAATATAATGCATTAAAACTAAAGTCTTAAAATGAATATGATTAACTCACCGACCAGACGGCACACGCAGAACAACACACACATGTGAAGCATTTTCAGATAATAGCACTATATGTGAACACTTCAGAGACAGAGAGTCTGTGAACTAACAGGACAGTGTTAAACTGTGAGATAGTGTTACTGCGTCTGATTCTCCACCAATAATATTTGAGACCGCCCTCTTACTGTACATGTACTGCTACTCTTCCACTGGTTATTAATATTCATCTGCATTAGTATTGCACTGTTGTAGGTGGCGGACCAGACACAATACCTTTTCAGTTTTTTGTTTGTTTGTTTTGCGAGCAGCCATACATTTCTAATATTTTATTGTAGGCCAATAATCAATATTTTGCAAATAATGTGTGAAGGTCTTAGGATGGTCACTAAGGGTTACTAACTAACACTAACTTTGTTTTCCATCAGTCGATCACACACACACACAAACCACACGTCTGAAGACACACTGATGCTGAAGGTTTATTTCCATCAACAGATCAAACCACATCTCTGTACTGAAGTCAGCAGAGGTTTACTTTGAGCTGCTCGAGTCCAAGTCAACCACACTCATGTATGGTCTGTGCTTCTTGTGTGCTTTGCTATATATATATATATATATATTAGTTAAATATATTTCTTTGAATCCTGCTGCTCATTATCACATTTCATGATTAACAACTTGAATCCACATGCAGTTTAATCTAAAAACATTCTGTTCTGTCATTTCCTCTGCATGATAAAAAAAAAAAAAAATCAAGTTTATATACTGAAAATACTGTGCAGAACATTTACTGTTTTTACAGGACAGATCAATAAAACAAAAATATATTTAAATTACAAACACTTTTTATTTATTTGTATAGCGCTTTTCACAATACACATCACTTCACTTTTTAAATTCTGTGATTATTTATTTACTTTGTAACATTTTGATTCTGACAAAAACACAAGAGCTTTCAGAACAACTGAACTTCCCCATGCTGACTGCACTAGGCCTGTAGGAGGCATAAACTCCATCTGTCATAGAACACACAAACACAAGAAGAAGAAGTATTGCTGATATGTCATGCATAGAGCATCATCGCCAATAATATAATCCATCAGCCGGAAAGCGTACCTTCCCCGGGCGCCGCCATTGATTAGCGGACCATCACCTGCTGTTAGCATTCCATTGACTCCCATTCATTTTGGCGTCACTTTGACAGCAAATATCTTTACATCTGAGGTATTTAAATAACACTTTGTTAAAATGTATTCCGTGAGTAATGTGCATATTTCACACTTTCAAAAGTGTTATTTTAACTCCAAAATGGAGGGAGTCATTTATACATTTCGGGAGTGTTAAATGCTTTTTAACAAAAGGAATCTTTCCAGAAATAAAAGCAAAGTATTTAACCTATTGATAACATTGATTGCACATCAAAACAATCCAGAAAGTTAAAATGTAACCTTAGTCTGGGATCATAGTAGAATTATGTTCATTGTAAAGTTAAAAAAAAAGGCAAAATGCAAACAATTGTTTTAACAAACTAGTTTTTATTAACAAACAAGTCCCTTTACATCATAGGTTAACTTAAAATAAATAAAAGCAAAATATAGGCATTTGTCATCAGAATTATGTGAAAGCTGCTCATCAAATGGTCTGTATCTTTGTAATAGTTCAAGTCCTGTACATGTCAGTGAATGTAAGTCCTGTGTCAGTGAAGTTGAGTCAATACCTTCGACTTTGCAACAGTACAGCAACAACATTCAACAGATGAAGAACAGTCGAAGGATATGAGTGGATCAGTTGTGTCCAGTTCCTAACAGTAAAGTTCAGTGCATAGTTGTTTCACAGATCAGGAAAGGCTGTGCAGATCCAACTTTCTCAAAATCCTGTAGTGCTGAGTCCCTAGACAACACAAAACCAGACCAATTACAATTAATACTTTGTGTTTTATAAATACAGCAAGTTTATGGTGGAAAAAGTTCAGTCATCTTAAACTTTCGTGACTCAAACAATAAACTATTTTGGTTAGATTAAGACTTGAATTTACTGATTTCCAAGTAAATTAAAGACTTAATTCATCCAAAAATGTAAATTATGTCATTAATTATTCACCCTTATGTTGTTCCAAACCAGTAAGAGTTTTGCTCATCTTCAGAACACTTAAAGGAGAACTCCGGTCAATTTTAACATTGAGCTCATTTTTTTGTAAATTTGGAGTGCTTAATAATACAAGTGCACAGCTAATGTGAGTGATTCCTTCAGAGTGAACACGGTGAATCTGACTGCAGTAGATGTGAAAGATATGAATAAAAATGATGTTAATTCAGCCAGCGCACATACCTGTGTTTTCTTCCTGTTTTCGGTCGAAGTCCATAGTAATCGATTGTCGAGTTCACACGCATAGGTTTAGTTACCTATGATCACACATGTGAACTCGACAATCGATTACTATGGACTTCGACCGAAAACAGGAAGAAAACACAGTGTAGCGATATGGAAGAAATCCATATCAGCTTTTCATTTTTTCTGATGGGCGGAAACCAATGAGGAAATTTAGAATAAAAGAGCGCTAGAAACGGAAGTTGGGGCGCGAGTAAAAAACAAAACACACCTGTAGGTTATTATTGGAGTGGGACACACGCTACCTGAAGCTGAAGGTCGTACTATTCTTTGCTGGAATCTCTGTGCATGCGCTGACTGGGTGCGATCGCCAAAGTGACGGAGAAATTGCTCTACTGCGTCTGCATGGTTCGTTCGCCTGCCTGGTGCAACATAATCCAGCCTGGTTCGTTCGCCTGCCTCAGGTACTAGTGGTGATGTCCATCATCTTTTAACCTCACGCCAAGAGTTTCCAAACTCACGCCAAACTCTCGCCAAGCCTCCAAACTCTTTCTCCGGCCCAGGATTTGCGGCCGCTACACAGACTGCTTCACGCAGCCACCACCACACACACACACACATACACGCTCATTGTACACGCACACACCCATACACAAACACTCGTTTGAAGTGTTTTTTTTTTTGTGTGTGTGTTTTTTTTCTCTTTCATTTCTTTATTTTGGCTGAAAATTGAACACAAACTGAGTTTGAAAAAAAGAACGAACTTTAAAGACATGATGGTGAATCAAGGACTATCGTGATTTTGTTGTTGTTTGTGAAATCTTGAACAACTTGAACAGCAACCTACTTATTGTCTGTTTGCCTTAAATATTTTGTTATTTGTCATGTGAGGTAAAGAAAAAAAAAAACTCTGTGAAAATTTAACTTTGTGTAGTTTATTTTATTTTATTTCTTTGCAAAAATGTTTTCTTAAAATATACATATTTTTGACCAAACCCTTCAATTTCTGACTGTGTGTCATTTAAGCCCTATTCTACATTATTGTGGGTATTTGAAGGAATTTATTTTCGTTTTTTGTGTAACAGTGGTTTGAGTTATCTTCGGGGAAATTGAACTTCATTACATATATATATTTTTTTTTTACTTGACAAGTTTTACTTGTCTGGCGCCCGAACAATTTAAATTTTATTAAGTCAAATTTGATTTGGGGCAGCCACCGTTACAACAGGTATGTGCGCTGGCTGAATTAACATCATTTTTATTCATATCTTTCATATCTACTGCAGTCAGATTCACCCGTGTTCACCCCGAAGGAATCACTCACATTCGCTGTGCACTTGTAATGACACATCAAGGATGTTAAGAGGCTAAAAGCAGGTTTAAAACTTGCTCCATTGAAGTCAACAGGGTGCAAATTTTAAAAAGAGGATAACACGGTGTAGGCAACACCGATTTTTGTCGTTGTTCTCTGTATTGACAGCACTCCAAATTTACAAAAAAATTAGCTCAATGTTAAAATTGACCGGAGTTCTCCTTTAAGATATTTTTTATAAAATTTCTGTCCCTTCATCGACAGCCTATTCAATGACCACTTCCAAAGCCACGGAAAGGTATAAAGGAAATCATAAGTAATCAATGTGACTCAAGTGTTTTTTTTTTTTTTAATGAAGCAACAAGAGTGCTTTGTTTGCACGAAAAAAAACAACAAAAAAAACTCAACTTTATTTACAAATTATTAATCTTCGCTGCACACTCACTTAACAACATCTGCTTTCACATCAACAACATGCACAACTCGTAATGTTCTCATGAACGCATGTTGGAAATTAATATTTTATAAATGAAGTGGTAAATGTGTTGTTGCTGCAAACACAGCACTTGCGTAGTTTAATAAAAATGTAAGTTAAACCACTGGAGTCGCATGGAGTACTTGATGTACCTTTACACCTTTCTGGGTCTTGAACGTGGTATTTGCGTGGACTGTCAATGGAGGGACAGGAAGCTCTCAGATTTCATTAAAAATATCCTCATTTGTGTTGTGAAAATAAAAGAAAGTCTTACATGTTTGGAACGAGATTAGGGTAAGTAATGATATAATTTCAATTTGTAGGTGAACTAACCCTTTAGGAATAAATTTAGACACGCACCTTAAAAAAACTCACTAAATAGTCAGCTGACGGAAGAATCTTTGTTCCCTTCTTGTGACTTTGTGATGTTGGAGGCAGGTGATGGGCAGAGATTTCCCAGTCAGTTGAGTCTAAAATTAAAAAACAAGAAAACATCTAAACATCTGTAAAGTAATTTGACAGGACAAATTCAAAATGAGTGTTATGAAACAAAAAATCTAGTTATACCAAATAGCAACAAAGCTATGATTATTTTTTGTTTATGCACATGATTATCTCATATGTTATCTGTAAAATCTGACCCTCACCAGGTTCTAGTCTGTAAGTTACAGCCTTTAAAGACCAAGCCTGGTTAGCCTCATGGTGCAGCATGGAAATGCAACACAAATAGCAAAATCAATACATTTAAACATTAAAGCATATCCAAACTTCAACCAAAATTGAATCTGATAAATACATTTTAATAAACATTTAATCTTAAAGATTTACTTACACATTCTAAGAAAATTAGTTTTTCAGTTAACTATAGGTTTCAGTTAAGATAAGTTAAGTTAGGTGTGCTGGCAAACGAGAGTAAAAGATAGTTTGAGGATAAATACACTATGATATTTGCACATCACAAATATTGTCATAAAACAAAATAACATTATAAAATACGTATTGTAAATGAGTTAAAACACTTACTGAGTGTTTTCACTGTTAAAAGCAAACTCCGTGTCTGCACTGCGTCACGAGTCAAAGAAGATGCAGGGCATAACTTACGTCTGTAAGAAAGGTTTAGGCGCGCACATCACTATCGTTATAAAACAATATAATGCCATTAAATACATGTTGTAAATTAGGTTAAAAACACTTACTTTCGGTGTTTCCCCTGTTAACGTTACAACCATCTCGTCCTCAGCTCCGTATTGAAAGATGTCGCCTTTGAGAAAGGTTTCGGCTCGTTTAAGCATTTAAACTTCTCTATAAATCGATATGTTATAAAATACATATTGTAAATTAGATAAAACACTTACTTTCGTCGTTTCTCTGTTTAAAAGCAACCTCATCCTGGTCTGCTCTGCATCGCGCGTCAACGAAAATGCCTTCTGAGACCTGTTTAGCCGTTCACAGCACATAAACAGTGGCGGAACTAGAGTTTTATACATGGGGTGGCCAGGGGGTGGCCACTGCTACTTTCGGGGGTACACCGTGCACACACACACACACAGTGGAAAAGCTTGTGGAAGGAATTGGGTCACTCTGTTTGTGTCTATGTGTTGAACATCCAAAATATTTGCAGAAAACAAAGCTGAAGCACCAAGGAGATAAGATACCGCATATGTCTGTTATGAACTGCTGCGTTTATTTACTTTTTTTTTTTATTAGATATAGTAGGCATCAAGCAGACATGTCCTTGAAAAATGTAAACAATTTTATTGCCCACACAGCAAAATCTCCAGTGTTGAAATCCTGGTGTTAAGGACTTTTAGAGTAAAGAGTTAATTTTCTGGTGTTGAATTTCAAGGGATTAACACTGCTAGTGTAAACCGCACTCTCTGGCTGGTGTAAATATGTAGAGTTATTAAATTTACACCGAAAGAGTGTTATTAATTACATCCGGGACATTTACGCGCCGGGCGCGACGAAACGACCAGAAACTTTTTTCCCACAGACGCCATTTTCTTTGACTCGCGATGCAAGGCATACGAGGAGGGAAAACGCAGATATTAAGTGTTTTATCGCATTTATATATGCATTTTATAAACTTTTATTACATCATATTGTTTTATTACAATATTTATGTGCAGGGGCGGGTCTACGTGGTGGCCAGGGGGGGCACCGGCCCCCCCTGAAATTCGATTGGCCACCCCAGGTGCCCCCCCTATAGATGTCTTGTGATTGGTTCATTTTACGGCCAATCAGTTTATAGACTCTACTGAAGTTCGCGATTCAAAGAAGTGCAGCGCCAGAGAAACAACGGTCATCGCGGACTTGGACTTTTACTTTATTAATCAAGAGTGTGAAGTCAAGACACCAAACAGAGCTGCCAGTCACCACCGAAACAGAAGTTTTAGTTCCAGAAGTTCCAGCTGTTTTAGTTGAGGTCTGCCTTCTTTCTTTTTCGACTGTTTTCCTCTCTTTCTGCTAGAGCTGCCAACTCTCACGCATTCACCGTAAGACACACGCAATTTATTACGAAATTCAAACAATAAATACCGTTTTGGCGCTTGTAAATGTGACGTGACAGATCCCTAGCGCACGTGAACAGATCATCTCTACTAGCTAATAGTAAAAAAACATGAATGAACACTGAAAGATACAGTACAACTTACCGAAATGTATTCCTCATACAAAATATCGATCAATCAGTGTTTTTCATCAGTGAAGAGGTCAATAACATAGCTGGAGAACAATTATGTCACATTTACCTCAAGTAAGGGTATTGTTGGCAGTGGAAACGCTAGCCAATTCATGGTTTTCCGACCCGAACCGTACCGTACCACTCAATGGAAACGAGCCATTAGACTTCTAAATCTAATTACATTCAAGGAACATACGCACAGCAAGAACCAATCACAGCCGTTCAACGGCTCTGAAACCAATCAGGATTAGTCACGTGTGTTATTCGTTTTTTTTCAAATTTAAACAAGTAGCCTACAACATTTTTGGACAACATTTAAACATCTTTGGAAAATGTATCTATATGCAATTAAAATAATATGTTCATATCCTTGTGGGAATTTCAGTAGTAAAAACATCATGTAATGGACAACAGCCTAGCCCTTAAAGGTGGTATCAGTGATTTCAGGCCCAAAAATATATATATATTTTTTTTCCTAACGATCCACTAGCTGCCCGCCCCATAAGCATGCCGTCAAAAAAAAACACGTCTCTGTAGGCAGCCTAGGCTCTGAGATCTGCACGCAAAACAAATGGTTTCACCAAACACTCAAACACAAACACTGTCCATTTATTTATTTTTATTTCACGTTTTTAATGTACAATATTATACTATTATGCCACGGCTGCCACGTCTGTTCCACGGCTCCACCCTCCCTGGCTTTTCACAGATATAGGAGAATGAGATTGAACAGGGCGCATCGTTCCAGCAACGGTTAGCTGCAAGGTGGAATATTGAAATCAGTTATTCTGATCATATGGTGTTGTTAGAATCACAATAAAATAGATTTCATAAATAGCTACTGTTGGATTTTAGATTATAACTGAAATATATATAAAAAGTAAAAAAAAAAAAAAAAAAAAAAAGACTGCATTCTTACAACTAAAGTTGATCTCCAAACAGTTCTCGGGAACACCAGCATTGTTAGGTTCTCCAGCACACCAGTTGGTATACAAAAACAGAGATCCCTCACTCCACAACCAGCGTCCTTCCTAAAAGAGAGTGAAGAGAGTGAAGACAAAGTGCACTACTGTTGTCAGACTTCAGGAAGAAGCGGATTAAGGCCAGATTTGAATTCAAACCATCTTCATTAGAAACTTTTCACTAAAATTTCTGCTTTAAACAGTAAATGCAGACAAACAAATAGGTATCTTTAGGACATACAATTGAACTTACTTGTACAGCATCATTAGCACCAATCCAAGAACGTGTGGAAGGAGAAGGCAACAGACTCAGCAGGAAATCATTTTCCAGTTTATCATTCACAGATGCAAGATGCGCACCAAGACTTTGACAGTGTCTCTAAAGAGACAGATTTTTTCATTGTCAATACAACACCAATTCTTTGTTAGAATAAAGCAAAGTCTGATTTACTTAATTGATAATGAATTAAGTTCATTTTACTGCTACTGCTCTGTACAACTGTTATAAAGTAAAATCTACTTAATATTGGGCTTAAAATTAGTTTGACATTTAAATTATACTTAACATTGAATTGAAGTACTTACGTAAATATTACTTTATATTTAATTTCACATGTAGAATTAAGTAACATCTACTTAGACTTTAGTAAATTTAACTTTTTACTCTGACAATATAATACTGAATTAAAGCACACATTTAAAGTGTATGCTTTTAGAAACATTTTAATACAATAGATATTGAATAGATTACATATTGAATCTATACATTGAATCACCTGAACACCTGTTTTGTTTTGTTTACTGTGTTTTTACTCTGGTAAAAGTGCCCATGTGACGTTGTTTGTGCGTCGTGACTTGTTAAGTTTCGCTTGACTAAACAGGAGGGTGGGACCTGCTGTATCCAATAAAGAGGTATTAGGCGTGTATAAAATAGGTTAGTGCACCGCGGCAGCAGTCCTCATCGTGTAAACAATGCTTTGAAACAATGTGTATTATGAAAAGCGCTATACAAATAAATTTGAATTGAACACCTCAATACTTGGTTGGTACACAATACACAATGACGGTAACTTTCGATAGATTGTTTGAGTGATTGTGTAGTTGAGTAGAAAATTAATTCAGATTATACAAAATGCAAGTTACTAAACCTGCCAACAAAAGCGATGATTAAAAAGGTGTAAATACAGCTGAAAAAACAGTGAAGTCAACATTATTAATTATTCATGCCACAGTGCATGATGGGAACACCAGTATTATATAAGTTGAATAGGTTTTACTTAATTTTATATTGTTGATATTTAAGATATTATAGAATTGACTTTGTCTTGCCTGAACTTAACTTTCCCCATGTAGAAATTATATTAGTTTTTTTCTGCAGCATTTACTTCACTAGAGAATAATTTTTATCAGTTTAAATTAATAATTTGATACAATACACTTATTGCGTACATGTCTTTAGACCTGTCTTTTAGATGTAGTTAAAGACACCTAATATAAAGTGTGACCAAATCATCTTGTTGTAACACTTTACCTCTGCTGTGTTCCAGTCAGTCGGATCAGAAAAGTATTTGTAGCATCGTATTTGTAGTCCAAATTTCGTCCAGTCAGTGGGGCAAACTGTGTCCAATAAAAGAAATATTGTACGTTTCCAAAAAGGTTTTAAAACAGCAAGGATTTTTACTAAATAAAATGTCTTGGTTACCTTGTGTATCCCCCATGGAGAAGATGATGAAAAGAAGCAGACAACATTTCAGCATTGCCATGATGAACCTGAAGGAAAAGTTAAATGTCTGCATGCACTCATACGCTGCACACTGATATTCTCAACACATTTAAACACAAAGCACAAAAATACTAAAAAACATTTATTCAGAACTCCGGTTGTTAAAGTGTTGCCGTCAGAATCTCAGAGGAAGATTTTGTGAATAGCCAGAGCCTGTGTAACACCAGAACAGTCTCATATCAATTGAATGAAGATGGATCATATTTATACACATAATATCAGGCAATAACATCCAGGTTTCCTGGGCAAAGATCAAACTTTACCATTTCTGGCATATTAGTTATAGATTTATAGTAACAATTAAGAGAGTTCAATTGTTAAAACACGTGCATGTCTTTAGTTTAAAATCTAGTTCTTCACTGAAAAAAAAAACTTGGAAAAAGTTTTTGCACTCATATTATTTAAGGAAATGTCACATGTACTGAATTAACAAATTAAGACAAATTAACAAAGTAAATTTAACTTGGCCAGTTAGAGTTTGTGGAGTAATTTCTACTTACTCAAGTATTTCTGAAAGCAACCCACGCGTAGCAGCACAAACAGCCTTCTTCAGAGTGTGCTTTCCAACCAAACAATTTCCTCTTTTATGTGTGCTAATTAGAAACACCTGAGTGACATAATACATGCACATACAGAGAAAGTCCACTAGGTGGCTACATTGCAAATTGAATCCAAAGACCAAAAAAAAAAAAAAAAAAAAACTATTATGATGAAAGACAAAAGTAGGCTAGACACAGAAAGCATACATCACAAAAAAGGACTGAAGTCTATTTCTTCATTCAACCCAGGGTATACTGTGGCCTGTAGCTCATAGAATGTTTCTCTCTGTAAAATTTACTTTAATCGGTCACCACCCCGAATACTTTTTTAATCATTTGTAAACCCTCAACCATTAGGGCTTCTGGATTATATTGAGCACATTTTTGGAAGTGTTTTGCCATAGGGTAATCTAAATGAGCTTTTCTAATGGCATTTTTATGCTCCGATACTCTGTCTTTTTTATGCTCCGATACTCTGTCTTTAAGACGTCTCTTGGTCCGGCCTACATAAAAGCATCCACATTTGCATGATAACCTGTATACCACAAAAGTAGTATTGCAATTAATGAATGCTTTTATGTTGTACATCTTATGTGTCTTGCAATTACAGAATTATTTGCCTTCTTTAGAACAATGATTACAAGACCCACATTTAAAGTACATTTTAACTGTCTGTAAAGCCAAGTAATCTGTTTTTTGGCAGGAAGATGACTAGGTACTATCTTGTAGTGTGAAACTAATTTTTGGAGATGCAGAAAAAACTTTAAGAACAGGATCACTCTTGTACAGTTTCTGTGTGATAGCCCCTTTCCTAAAAATTGGTTAGACATGACTTTAGCTTGCACTTCAGATATTCATTATCGGTATCACAAATACGTCTTCTCCAACAAGTCTCCATACACAAGTTCATGTCGGTATTTGTTCTAAAGTGGACAATAGTTCTACCCTTTCCAAAATATTTGAATATCATGTAAAAGTTTATTTATTTCCATAATTCCATAAAAAAACGTTAAACTTCTATAGATTATAGATTCAGGGCCCACAACTTAAACGATTTGAAGTATTTAGTTGTTTATTTGTACATAATTTGGGCTTCCAGCTCATAAAACCCACGGAAACAGGATTTCAAAACATTTGAATATTACATGAAATCACACAGTAATACCATGGTCATTGAACCAGGTTTTGGTTCTTTTGGCAGTGTGGGCAGTTGCAAATCGGTCCTTGCAATGAACCACTGCTTCGGAGCTTGTATCATTATGTCACTAGTCACGTGAAAATGACTTCTGAAGCAAACACACTGGTTCACTCCTGTAGTGAACCACCTGACTGCTTCGACAGCCCAACCCAGTGTTGACAGGTTTGAAACCTGGCGGCTGTATTTCTTTTAAAAGTGAAGCCAAACCATGGCAACACCGTGGGTTGTAGTAGTCGGTGTCTCTAAAGCTGGTGAAATTGTTTAAAAAAAAAGAAAAAAGAAATCGCCTTTCACCAAAGACTGTGGAGAAAAAAATATTTCTGAATAAAACCATACCATTTAATGAACACTTTGTCTAAGCCTTCTGCATGTACCCAAAGCACACCCTCTGCCACATCTTTTTTTAATTTGTTTTATTATTAATAAGAGAACATATGAACATTGTTACATAAAAACATGCATCAAAGACAGAAACTTCAAAAACCCTCTGCTACATTACACAAGTACAACCAGTTACACAAGCACATCCTTTTCAACATACACAAATATCAGTCCAGTTAACAAGTGATAGAGTTCTGCTTCCCACAGCCAAACAAGATAAAGCTTTCACACATGATACTGCCCTGCTAAAAAAAACTATAGAAACCATTACAGAAATTCTATTGGATTTAATGGTTTTCATGGGAATTTTATTGGTTGTAATGGGAATTATAGTGGTCTCTGTGGGTCTCTACTGGTATGTGTTGGGTTCTATTGGTGGGGGCATTAAATCCTAATGGAATATATCCCAAACACACTACAAAAAAGAATTCTGTAGTGGTTTACATAGTAAAAGCCAACGGTTACTATTGGTATTTTAATAGAAATCATTAGAATTTCTGTGATGGTTTCCAACTTGTTTTAAGCTGGTCTGATCTTCTGTCCTTGTCTAAAGAAATAATTACACACACACGTCATGCTTAACGTTTTATTATCAAGGTGAACACATGAAATTCATCAGTATCTGTAAAATTCACCCACATAAATGAGTTTCACAGCACTAACACTGTTTCAGCTTTGATCGCCTCGGTAAACACGTCATAAACGGGGCGTTAACATATAAGCCTACTTGCATTTTATGGTTGTCAGCTTTGTTGCATTACATTTACTTCACCAGGAGATGGTGCTGCAATTTCTATCTGAATGAAGCTTCGAGTAATGAACCATTTTCGACACAATTGTATCAGAGAGCAAAAATGCTTCGAAACACTTCATTTGGCCATCACTAGACTCTGGGACTGTAATGATGCAGGGTTGAATCCAGAGCCCGTCTACGGAGAGCCTTGGCACTCCCTATTCAGCCCCATTGTATTGTTTTTGGTTGCAGTTCCATTAGAATTCCACTGGGGGTGATCGCAAGCGAGTGCAGACTGAATGGGAGTCAATGGGGCTATACGGCTAAATGTGTCTCTTTCACCCGATTGCCGTTGAGAAATCTCAGATTTTATTGTAGGCTTTGCAAGTTCAACATGGGTTATAGGTCGAAAGTTGAATGAACGAGTATTTATTTATTTTCGATTTCTTACAGGTTGAGTTGTTGTTGCCCATAACACGCTAGCATTCTGCTAATGACGTCAGCATTCTGACGTCATTGACATTTTAAAAGACTTTTTAAACCAAATAAGTGACTCTAAAAAAATCAAACACCCAGCAATGTGTAATTTCTTTGCATCTCCTTTCGCATACAACATTTAAATTACTAGACAAAAAATTATATCCTGAGAAAAGTGGGTTTTGAGGGGTATTTCGCCATAGAACTCCATTCATTCTGCACTCGCGAGCGAGCGCCCCCGCATGGATAGAGACGTGTTACTGCAACCAATCCAGAACCCGGAAGTAAGCAGAGAGTGCCAATTCTCTTCCTATTAGACATTCTCTGGTTGAATCCAAGGAGGAAGCAGGATCCATTAGCCAGCACACACTTTAATTAAACAGACTCAGAACTTGACAGACATAACTATGGAACAGGGCTCACAAACAAACAACATTACAAAGTCAAGAAACCACAAACACTGACACAAAACACAGGGTTTAAATACAGAGGCAAACAAGCTAAACAAGATAACAAGGGGGCGTGGCTAATGAGAAACACCTGAGGAAACTAATCAACAAAATGGGGAACTGCTAACATGGGACAAGACAGGGGAACACAGACATGAATCGTGACAGGGACCTTGGGTTCCAAATGAGATGCAAAATTTGCTCGCATCAGAAAAGAGGACTTTGGTCCACTGTGCTTTATTAAATCCAGAGTCAACGCAGCCGTCTACCAGGACGTTTCCAGAGCACTTCATGCTTCCTTCAGCAGACAAGCTTTATGGAGATGCTTCCTTCATTTTCCAGCAGGATTTGCACCTGCCCGCAGTGCAAAAAGAACCAAACCCTGTTTTCAATGACCATGGTATCACTGTATAATTACTGTGTGATTTCATGTAATTTTCTAATTTTTTGAAATCCTATTTTTGTGGGTTTTATGAGCTGGAAGCCCAAATTATGCACATATAAACAACTAAATATTTGATATCGTTTAAGTTGTGGGCCCTGAATCTATAATCTATGGAAGTTTAACGTTTTGAATGGATATGGAAATATCCATGATATTCTCAAATTTTTTGGAAAGGTATGGGCCTTTTTTTTTTTTCATTGGATTTTAGCTCAAAATGTGGCGGCACATTACTTATAAAGCGGTCAAGGCACTGACGTCCATGTAAGCAGCGCAGTTTGAGAAGATTCCAGTAGCACCTGAATGCAGTAGGCCTACACAAGATCCGGGGGGAGGAGTCGGATCTTATATAAGGGGTGGAGATTGGTAGGTTTAGGGGTGGGTTTATGGATCAGGGGGTGGAGATGGGTATGGTTTAGGTATGTAAGGTGGGAGGAGTTGGATCTGGATCCAACTCCTCCCCCTGGGTTCGTGTTCTGCAGTGAGGACCATCTCTAAGATGTGAGTGCGACTCCTGTTTCGGAACGTTCGCGCAATCGGAAAGAAGATGAGGCCCTTCTCTGACTACGTTTGGATGTGTGAGTAGGTTAACGTTAAGTATTAAACTGTTGGTGAGATGGCATGAGATGAGATAAAGCAAAGCTGACGTTGGTTTTGGTACGATGACAGTTACACAGATGTGTGAGCGAATGTATGTTGGGAGTTGAGAACCAGTGAGAAAATGTCCGGTACCCGGTAACTTTATCAGTAATATAACTATTAATTTAGTTCTGCTTAATGGTTCCAGAAGACTGTAATTTACAGTTGCCATGAACTGTCTACTGACTAAATCAGCCATCAACACAGTGTGTGATTTGTTTACATACGAGCTGCGGTAACTTAGGTCTATAGACCAATTTCGAGCAGACGTCACAGTTACGTCACGGCGCTAGCTGGTGGCAAAAGGAAGGGAAAACTGAAGGCGGCCAACACAAACCAGCACAGATTCGGCTACATAATAAGGAGCTTAAATTATTATTATTGTTATTAAATGTCATCTTGTTGTGTTGTTGGGTGCAAGAATCAACGGCGTACAGGCTCCAATTTGAAATTTTATCACATAATGTTTTCTAAATGATTGTGATTATTTGTGAATCATCTATGATTTTAGTTTTGATTGATTGTGACTATACTTTTTGAAGAACCTGGTAAAAAAGGGTAATCAAATACATAGTTAAAAAATGAATATGCTGTATCTGGAATTTTTATTTAATCACATCGTTAAAATTGCACCGTAATGTCACTTACATTGTCGTCTTTGTGTCTGGCCGTGGCACTGGCTAGGCAGAACTGCGGATCGTAGGCTAACGTTACCACACAAGGCTTAAATTGTACGTGACCATTACAGTTATAGGCATCTAAAGAATATGCCCTCAGTTTCTCTTTACACTCAGTATCGGGTAGGTGTAGAAATTAGGCCACTCAACCGGAGGTAGCGTTGACGTTAATCCTGTCAGATCGTCCATTCATTGACTGAGCGCATACAAGTCAGCCAATCTGGGATGTACGTTAAAATAAAATTTTCCATATAACAATCGCGGTCCTGGACAGTGAGTGACCTTGCACATTAAGATAAAATCGGATTTTCTCCAGTCATTATTAAAAAAACAAGCTTACAAAACCTACAAACCAACGTTAGTAAAGTGGCCAGAGGCATCGTTCTGCCACCACCTAAGCTCCGCCCACACAAAAACGTCACCATGTTTACCAACTGAAAATTGGTCTATATGAGTTAGCACGGTGTGTGTGTGCGTGCCAGATTAGCAGGAGTCGTATATGACTATGACTATGTCTGTGACACAGCAAAACAATGAATAAAAAGATTTAAAAAAAAATAGTCTAATAGTTGTTATTACTTAAAATGATTTCGTTAATAACTTGACAGCACTTAAATGTTTATTTTTACAAGTTAAAGAACAATGTTTGTGTGATTTCTATTTTTCACCTTTAGGCAAAAAAGGGGAAAAAAAAGCTGGCTGGTAAAAAGTTAATGTGGCAGGTGGATTTTTAAATTAAGTTAATTTCAGGCCCTGTATATATATACAGTATAGGCCTAATCCATGCTTTTAAATATGAAAATGACCCATTTATCATATTTGTTGAGTAAATATGTAATCTTTACAACAAGGGGATGCCTTTGTTCTGTTTAGGGCAGTCACTTTGAGGAAATTCATTCCATATCTCATAAAACCACAAGTTACTAAACCTAATGATGATATTATATGGCCTAGATAAATATAGATAGACATCTTAATAACTATTCTAAATAAATATATTTATTTATACCAAACATTTAATAACACACCTCTCCATGATGTTATTCATTTTAAATAAAGAGCTAATATTTTTTACTTTCCTACTGGGCAGTGACTGACTATACTGTAGTAAAATTTTAGGCTTTTTACTACTGTAATGAAGGTGGACTGGTTATTAGGTAGAATTGGTCATCGCCATGGTGTGTCGGTAAGAACACGGAAACAGGGAACCCATTTGAATGACTTTAATGTCCACCAAGTTCACTGGTTACATTGCAGTAGATGGTAACTTATGGGCGTGTGTATGTGTGTGTGTGTGGTCTAAACAAAGGAAAGAAGAAATAAATGACATAAATTAAGTGAGTCTAGGATAACATAACATTACCACATGTAAATTACCAGATAACATAACAGATGTAAAACTGTGCATGACACTGTAACACAATATACATAAATAATGTGAATCCTTAAACTTATTGGCTTTATGAACCAAATCTACATGTATGCATACAGGTCAATATACATAAAGTGTACATTTGACTGGTTTATCCTACATCTAATCTAACTAACATTTGTATTAGGCGGAAAATATTCTACAATAACATAAACAAGTTCACATAATGCAATACTGAATACACAACAACCGTTGTGCGGAGCCGCGGGTCTTTCGTGCATCTCTCTATCTTACATATAAACAACTCAGCGATTAATCTTGATCAGCAGCAACAGCAATATATGTAAGATGAATAAAAACTTACTTTGAGTCATTGACGCACACAACTCTGGCAGGTATTAGGATCAAAAACAACACACGAACCATCTCTCAACGATAAGGTGAAAACTAAACTAAAAGATTATGTGCAAGGTCATTTGACCAATCCTACGATGTGATTGGCTGTCCGTCAGCGTGATCGGGGCATGACAGCGTGATCGGAGCATGATCACTATGTCGGCTTATTAGTATATTTGTTGGATGGATAATATAGTTGTCCAGTAGATGGCACTGCTGACCTCCTCTTTAACAACTACTACTTAAAACATTTTATCTTATCTAACTTTGACCACAATGATTGAGTGATTTGCTGTTTGGGGTGGGCTCTGTCAATGATTTAATCATAGAAATATTGTAGAATTCAAATAAAGTTTTTTTTTTTAAGTTTTTTTTTTTAATGTTGCCATATTCAAATAAAGGTTTTAACATGTAAAATGTTTGGGTTTTAAAACTGTTGAGGTGTGTCGACCTGTGGTTAGAAGCATAGTTTCTTTAGTTTGCATAACAAATGGACTCAAAAATCCTTATCTTGAGCCAATAAGCAAGCTGACATTCGGTTAAATCAAAATCTTTTATTTAGGCAAGGCAAGGCATGGCAAGTTTATTTATATAGCACATTTCATACACAATGGTAATTCAAAGTGCTTTACATATAAAAAATTAAAAAGAAATAAGAATAATTAAAATAGTTTAGAAAAATAAAATAAAATACAGTACAGTACAGTACAAACAGTTGGATGAACAGTGGCACATAATTGAAGCCAATGATTTAAGGGACCATTTCTTTGTTAAAGCCTTACTTTCCAGTTTGACTAAAGTGTTGCTCTCCTTCAGAGCAACTACCAACTTCGCATTATCTTTATGTTTAGAGAAAACTCTCCTGTTTATAGTTAGAGCCTGGCCAAATCATTTTAAAATAATAAA
The DNA here is from genome assembly GCA_022829025.1 of Squalius cephalus. Lineage (NCBI taxonomy): Eukaryota > Metazoa > Chordata > Actinopteri > Cypriniformes > Leuciscidae > Squalius > Squalius cephalus. Next base: position 28,919,789 of record CM040807.1, read on the forward strand.
AATGACAACAAAATGTGTTTGAAAGAATTTTTTGTTAAATTTTAATTAAATTATTACTGTCCCTGGACCGGTGCAATAGAGACTACTCTAGTAAGACAGTAGCAGTGTCTAGGACCCAACAATCCTGGATCATGTCAACAGTGAAAACCAGATAACTGAGTAATTCACGTATGAAGAACGGGCCTCAGGTTCAGTTGAGCTTCTGTTCAATGATCAATGTTTATATGTGAATAAAAAAAAAACATTAAGTTCTCTCTGTGCAAACACAGGAATGTACAAAATTCCCCGCCTCACACATGCGCGAGTCAACCTTGTTCAGACTTGTCTGATGCATGCGCAGAAAGTTTCATTTGGCAGTGTCCAGTACCAAATTTATATGGAGTTTCCTGCCATTCTTTATTTTAAATGGCAGAAAACTTCTATGCCTACTACTATACCGAAAACCATACAAGGGTCGGTGTTATACTGCAATTCCGAGCATTCTCCCTGGTTTCATGTCTCTTGGTTTTGGATTTCTTGCCTGTTTTGTGGATTACTCTTTTGCCCGTGTTCCCTGCCTTGTTGTGTTTGTTTGTATAGACGGACTGCCTGCCTGTGCTTGACCCATTGCCTGTGTTTGATTACGATTCTGGATTACTTAAATAAACTGCATTTGGATCCTCAGCCTTTGTGTCTCAGAGCAGTTTGTGACAAAGGGGCCCTGTATGAGTTCCATATTTGCTTATAATCCAGGAAACAAATATGCAAATGTCTTCTTTGCCAATATAAAAAAAAAAAAAATAATATATATATATATATATATATATATATATATATATATATATATATATATATATATATATCTTTGACAATGATAAGGCATGTGTGCAGCTCCAGCATGCTTAAAGGCAGGGTAGGCAGGTTTTTTCGAAAAACCTTTTTCCCAAATTTGTTTAAATTGTCTTTATATACCAATACATAATTAAAATGTAAGTACTCTGAAAAAGAGAGTATAAAAATTGAGTGTCTGTTGTCCTCACAGGGCGCAATAAACACAGCTACTTATTTCCATTCGGAACGAATGAAATGATTGGCTGGGCGACTGTCACTCTCCCTCGCTACCATGACTACCACCCCTGCTGCTACAGGAGCTGCTCACATGCGCGCACCCCTTTGACTCGAGGAGGGGAAGAGGCACGGAAGCTAGGAAGAATCTATAGTGAGTACTAACAGCCATGTTAGTTGTTTATATTCATAATGATAGAGTTAGGTATTTTATTACATGTGATTCTGACATGCACTGCGCTCCTCTTCGCTCAGCGCTGGCAAAGGTGTTTTTTTTTTTTTTCATTTATAAATAAACACGCCAACTGCTCCGCAAGCCGACCCTGTCCTCTTCCTTCCTTGAATTTGAATTTTGTAACAGCGTCCTCCAGCTGAGCGGTCGGCATCGCGCGTTCATGTGTTTTGGGGGTCATGGCTTTGGAAGGAGCCCAGAAGGCAGGGGGTGGGAGTGAATGGAATAAGTAGCTGTGTTTATTGCAGCACTGTGAGGACTACAGACACTCGGTTTTTATACTCTCTTTTTCAGAGTACTTACATTTTAATTATGTATTGGTATATAAAGACAGTTTAAACTAATTTGGGAAAACGTTTTTTTTTTTTTTGAAAAAACCTGCCTACCCTGCCTTTAAACTCCGCCCATGATGATGACATTACTTAATGCCATACTAATAACCATATCTTGCTAAACAATATACTTATATTTTTACATACATGAATTTGAATGTCCACAATGCACAATTTGGTTTTTCAATGCTTTTATTATTTTGAGGAGTGTTTCAGAGAAGATATTGAAAAGAGATTAAAGTTTAGAATATATTTAATATTAGAATAACATTTTTGAAAAGATGATATCGGAAACATTTAGTAAATGTAGTTCAGTCACAGTCATTTAGTAAATGTAAATGTAGTTCAGAGACAGTCTCACAGGCCCTTAACACAAATATAGGGCACTGAGCTTGAGCAGGGCATATCGTTCCAGCAACGGTTAGCTGTAAGGTGGAATAATGAAATCAGTTATTCTGATCATCAAAGTGGTGTTAGAATCAAAATAAAATAGATCGTTCAGCTGAAGGCGCTTTGTGAAATGCAAATTTCAAAGTAATTTTGTTACTGTATGATGTGAAATTGGATTGTAAATTATAAGTGAAAGTATAAAAAAATCAGACTGTATTCTTACAGGTAATCTGCAAACAGTTCTTGGGACGCTGGTAATTGTTAGGTTCTCCAGCACACCAGTGGGTATACAAAAACACAGTTCCGTCACTCCACAACCAGTGTCCATCCTAAAGAGTGAAGAGAGTGTAAATTCAAAGAGTGCACTACTGTTGTCAGACTTCAGGAAGAAGCGGATTAATTCAGATTTGAAGTTACCATCTTCATTAGAAACTTTGCCTTTACTGTTTAAAGCAGAAATTTTAGTTTAGACAAACAAATAGGTCTCTTTAGGACACACAATTGAACTTACTTGTACAGCATCATGAGCACCAACCCAAGAATATGTGGCAAGTGGCAACAGACTCAGCAGGAAATCATTTTCCAGTGTATTATGCAAAGATGCGAGATTCGCACCAAGACTTTGACAGTTTCTCTAAAGAGACAGATTTTTTTTATTGTCAAAACAATATATATATATATATATATATATATATATATATATATATATATATATATATATATATATATATATATATATATATATATTTAGCATAAAGCAAAAGTGACAACATCTTAAACATTTGCAAATAAAGTCTGCTCTAATTGATTATTTGCTCAGTACCAGTTTTTCCCCCAGTACAGTAAAAGGGTTTTATCAGCATCTCTTGATATGCCACACCTGTGAGGTGGATGGATTGTCTCAGCAAAGGAGAAGTGCTCACTAACACAGATTTGTGAACAATATTTGAGAGAAATAGGCCTTTTGTGTACATAGAAAAATTCTTAGATCTTTGAGCAAAAACAAAAGTGTTGCATTTATAATTTTGTTCAGTGTAATTTACTTTGTTTTATTTTTTTTGCCTGAGCTAACTTTTTCATGTGGAAATTACATTTGTCTTTTGTTTTTTTTTTCTGTAGCATTTACTTCACCACAGAATCATTTTTATCAGTTCAAATGAATCATTTGACATTGCACTTATTGCGTACATACATGTCTTTAAATCTGTCTTTTAGATGTAGTTAAAGACACCTAATATAAAGTGTGACCAAATCATCTTGTTGTAACACATTACCTCTGCTGTGATCCATTTAGCCGGATGAGAAATGTACTTGTAACATCGGAGTCCAAATTTTATCCACCCAGCGGGGCATCTTCTGGCTAAATCAAACTGTGTCCAGTCCGTTAACATTTCTTGTAACATTCACTGCAAATAATGTTTACATTTTTATTTATGTATCTTATTTTATGTTTTTGTGATTATGTGCTGACAATATGTGTTTATACACTGTAAACCCCTTATTAATCCTGCAAATAAATAATGCAATATTGTATATTTCCTAAATGTTTTTAAATAGCAAGGGTTTTTACAAATAAATGTCTTGGTTACCTTCTGCATCCCCCATGGAGAAGATAATGAAAAGAAGCAGACAACTTTTCAGCATTGCCATGACGAACCTGAAATGAATAAGCAGGAAAAGTGAAATGTCTGCATGCACTCATATGCTGCACACGGCGATTCTTAACGCATTTAAACACAAAGCGCAAAAATACTTCAGGAAGAACATTTATTCAGAACTCACTTTGGTTGTTAAATTGTTGCCGTCAGAATCTCAGAGGAAGATTATGTAAAGAGCCAGAGCCTGTGTAACACCAGAACATTCTCATATCTATTGAATGAAGATGGGTCATATTTATACATATCAGGCAATAACATCCGGGTGTCCTGGGCAAAGATCAAACTTTATCATTCCTGGCATATTAGTTATAGATTTATAGTAACAATTAAGAGAGGTCAAATGTTCAAATGTGCGTGTCTTGATTTCCTGTTTGTGTGCGAGACCAGTGTTCAAGGTCTAGTTCTTCACTGAAAAAACAGTCAAATCTATTCATTTTTCTTTTGCAAATTTTTGCACTCATATTTTTTTTAAGTAAATGTCACATGTATGGAATTAACTAAGTTAGGTCAAATTAACAAAGAGCATAAGTAAATTTAACTTGGCCAGTTAGAGTTTGTGGAGTAATTTCTACTTACTCATTTGAAGTTTACTTTGCAATACTCTGTTTCAAGTACATTTCACTCAATGTAGCACTGATTTCCTCAAAGGAAATCCACTTCGAGGAAATCCATTCTATATGTCATAAAACCACAAGTTACTGATCATAACAACGATAACATCAACAGCAATAAGGTAAGATAGACTAGATGGCCTAGATAGATAGATATCTTGAAAACTATTCTAACTATCTATTCTTTAAGAGTTCTCCTAAATGGCAATAAAACTTCTTATTTAAGAGTTTCCTCTTAAAACCTATTCACAAAACTGCTGAGACCAACTTTTCCTCAGGAATACCATATTCACATAAAGTTTTTAAAATGTTTTGGTTTTTAAACTGTCGAAGGTAACTTGGTGAGTTTGGTAATTTGAATATGGCAACATGATACCACATTCTTTAATATTTCTATCACTGAGAGACTCCTCCCCCATCAGCCAATCACTAGTTAGTTATTCACCCACAAGTTGTTTCAAACCTGTATGAATTTCTTTCTTCTGTTGAACACAAAGGGAAATATTTTGAAGACTGTTGGTAACCAGACAGTTGATGAACCCCATTGACTTCCATAGAAGAAAAAACAAATTACTATGGAAGTCAATGGGGTCCATCAACTATATATCAGCTTGTGAGCGTGAGGCACAAACATGAGCCCAGCACTTCCCATGATGAAATAAAGACTTTTGAATGTTTTGTTCATCAATAACTTCACGCATTCAGTCGCTATGTGATAGCTCAACGTGGAAAACTGTGTTAATGATAAATCGACTGATTTTCTGACACAGTTTGAGTCCTGTGACAAGTATGTTATTCCCGTTTTTGTTAAACAAACTTTTGCCATTGCAAGTAATGAAATCTCTTATGTTTTCATCTTTACATTAATACATGTAGTGTAAATGTTTAATGTTTAACAGCTCCATCTGTTTATTTGGCAGTATAAAACTTCAGGTGTTTTTTTTTTAAAGATATTAAAGGTGCAGAAGGCCAAGCAAAACCCATAATCATTACAAAGAGTAAAGATCAAGCGCTTATTAAGCGTGTGTTAATTCGAATAGCTTGTTTTCCCCCATGGCATAAACAGATTTTTCCCATTAATCCCGACCAGCTGTGTCTGAAATCGTCCCCTATACCTTTAAATAGGGTATGGATTGACGCTGCTTTCACTACTAGCAGTTCAGCTAATCCCGCCTTTTTGCCCATTTTCGTTTATCCCGGAGTGACGCGATACCAAGATGGCGACGGCTGGTTCCGCCCACTTGGAAACCTAAGGGTGACGTCACAAACGCTACGTCCATATGTTTTTTACTGTCTATGTGTTACAGAGCAGGCTTCCACTTCACCTCCTCTTCACCACTGTAGGCCACTTTCACCAGAATATTAACCGTCACAAACTCAATATCCCAGCATGCCACGTACCCGGGACTAATTACACAAACACCTGCAGCTCATCCACACTCACCCATATAAACCCTGTTCACTCTCAAGTTCATTGCGAAGTAGGCTATTGCATTGCCCCGACGTACAATTTCTGAGCGTTTACCCTGTGTTTGCTGATCTATCTCTGACCTTGGATTGTTTATATTGACTACTGATTCTTCTGCTGCCTACCTCGACTCGGACTGTTATATCGACCACTGTTTGCTCTGCTGCCTGTCTCGACCCGGATTGTTCTTTGGACTGTGATTCCTGCCGCCTGCCTCGACCCTTGCCTGTTAACGACTTCTGCTTTGTGATTACCTCCGTTGTTCTGTCTGCCCCTGATTTACCCTGCCTGTTAAATATTCTAATAAAGCTGTAAATGGATTCGTCTGCGTCCTCCACATCATTACACTATGGCTCTGAACCACTGATACAAAACAAAAGATTCGTAAATCGAAGCTTCATGAAGCAGTGTTTTGAAAATGCCCATCAACATAATGAATGTATAATGAATGATTACTCTGTATCATCAAAACAAGGTCAACAGTCTCAGAAGTTGAAATGCTCTTCCAGTCTTTGATCTGGTCTTTAAAGATGTAATATCTGTAATGTTTATGATGATCAACTTTGACTCTTTTATTATACCCTTAAATTATCATTTAGGCCTATGTATTATTCATAGCTGTTTATCAGCTCAATAATCAATTTTCAGTTTTCTGTTCAAATACAAGGATTTATTGGTGTGACATAGTTTTACACTTGTATTTGTGGGGTCGCTGCATACAATTATAGCCTACTACAAAATGAAAACAGCAACATAACTAACATGAAACATAAAATGAAATATTCAAGAATACTTATCATATCGTCTTGGCCACCAGATGGCCCAATACACCAGATTTGAGTAATAGACCCTTTACAATCCAGTTCAGAGTAAAGCATTTCAAACACTTAACAATTAGACCACACTCATTTTAAAACAATATATGCAATATATGTCACACTATTTATAATGTATGTTCTGTTTTCTCCTGTTATCCTCTTGAATCTCTGACGTCATTGACCAGAAGAACAGCAGCAGCCGCAGAAGCCACGCCCATCAGCGCAGTGACGACCAATCGCAGCACAGCTTCAACAGAATCACAACAGGGGGCGTGGCCTTCTGGAGAAACTAATGAAACAAATGATAAATTAAATTAAGATTTTCAACAAGCTGACATTAGTCTCTGTCATGATCTAAAAAATATCTTGTTTTGTGCTCCACACAAGAAAAAGAAGGTAAAAACTGTTCAGAAAGACACAAGTGATGACAGAAGCTCCTTCATTCTTTAAATTAATTCAGTGAATAAATGCTATGATATCAGGGTTGATATCAACTAATATCATCAGTGCTGTGGTACCTGCACATGTGGGACAGAGTGTGTTGATGTCCAGATGTGTGGTCTGGTTGCTGATGGGATTGTTCAGCACACAGCTGTAGGTGTTTTTATCCTGATATTCCACCTCCAGAGGTAGAGAGAGACTGATGCTGAGATCACACACACTGATGCTGGACAATACACTGATTCCTGCGTACCAGGAGAGAGTCGCATCACACACATTCAACACTGATGAACACAACAATGAACAATTTAATGATGATAATGAACAGTGTGAAGAGTTACTGATGATGACAGGAACAGGAAGACGAGCTGAGAAACATGAGAAATTTGATTTGATTGTAAGAAAAAAAAATGGTTGATGTCGAAGATCTCAAAACGTTTATTACGCCCCCAGGCGAAAGCCTTTACAGTCAGCCCAACAGTCAGTATGTGCACAAATCACAATATAAGGGTATCAGGTCCCCCTGTGTTAGGCGGCCCTTCCCAAAACATGTGTCAAACCCTAGCCACACGAGCCCTGGCCTGGCAAGCCATCCCCGGTGTGTCGAGTTGGGTTATTAACACAATAAATTCCAATTCGCTCGCAGACCCCCAAAGTTTCAGGCGGTCGTCGAGACTTCGGTGAGAAGCAGCGTGTGTCACGTCCTTCGCTCTGAAATCCAAAATTTGTTAGCAAAAGGGGCGATAGAACTAGTCCGCGTTCTAAACTATTAGTGCGCGTGCTAAACTATCTCGACAATTGGCTGGTTCTAGCTCAGTCGAGAACCAAACTTTTATTACACAGAGTCGGGCAGCCTGTACACCCTGGCGAGAGACCTCCTTATTAGGGCGCAAGCCAATCTGAGCTCTCTGAGAGCAGCGCATATCCCTGGCATTTGGAATACGGGTGCGGATATGCTGTCACGGGGCAACACTCCCCAAGGCGAGTGGTTCCTGAACCCTCAGAAGGTGCGTCTGATATGGAGTGTGTTTGGCGAGGCAGAAGTCGACCTCTGCGCAGTGTTCTTCTCGAAGAGCAGGGATGGTTGACCCATCACTGGCTCAGCCTCCCCCTTTATGCATTTCCCCCATTTCAATGATCCCCTGCTCTCCTGCTGGCACTGGCATGTCAAGCGAGTGGGAGATCTGCAGGCGCTCTCTGTGAGCCCCTCCTGTTTGGAGTTTGGAATTGGTGACTCTAAAGTAACCTTCAAACCCAGGCATGGCTATGTACCCAAGGTGCTCTCAACACCGTTTAGAGCACAGGTTATAATAGCTCTTCCCCCTTCCGCACAAGATGGGGAGGCTAATTTGCTCTGCCCTGTCAGAGCACTGAGAATATATCTTGAGCGTTCTGTGTCTTTTAGACATTCAGAACAGCTCCTTCGGTGGCTGATCCAAGGGATCTCCAGTCACGAAAAAAAGGCTGTCCAGGTGGATAGTGGATGCCATATCTCTGGCATATACCTCAGTGGGTCAGGTTTTCCCTATTGGTTTTCCCTATTGTTACTAGAGCCCATTCGACTGGTGTATGAACATATATATATATATATATATTATCAGGCCCGACGGTGTCCGGCCTTTTTCAATATGTATAATTGGGTTCTGGCTTGTTTCTGTGAGCTCAGGGATCTTGAGCCGCAGTAGGCAACCAGTTACTTAGTGCGGCATTTTACATGGCGCCCCCACTGCGTATAGCTACGCAATACGACGTGACCATTCTCAAAAGGGAACCGAGGTTACGATAGTAACCAAACACGCTATGGTGTTTGTGATGATGACTTGCTTTTAAATATTTTAAATGACTCACACTCACCATAAACAGCGACACTGCAGATCTTTCCCCCGTTGAAGCTGTTGAGCATGTTCAGTTGTGGTGTTTGTGATGGTCATAGATCCAGTTTGATTGTCCAGATTCAGTCTGTCTCTGAATCTCCCATCAAGAACATCATCATAAACAGTGATTGTGTCGGCCCGTTTAATGATTTGAGCTATTACAGTATTTTCATTTCCATATTTTCATGAATCTCAGTGAACCCATAGTGAGCATGGATCCACACTTCGAAAATAGCCCGGAAATAGTAGACCAGACATCAGAGCAAGGCGGACCACACCAGGACACATTTCTAACCGGCATGCATCTCGAGGGGATCACCGGTGATCGGTTCTGCACATATTTTGCTCATCTCAAACAAGCCTAATGTTGGCATGCTGACGCTAATTATTTGGTTCATGAACAAACATGTTTTTGGATCAAAGAATCAATTCACTGATTCACTTGCATGTACTAACTCATATATTTGCTCACTGAAATCACCGCAATTCGAAGATAATGAATTGGCGAAATAATTGTGCAAGTGTAAAATTAACTGACGACCATAAACAAATAAAAATAGGCCTAAACCAAAAACTAATTTGCTGCCATAACAAAAAAATAACAAAAAAAAACTATTTGATGCAGATCGCTGAATTAAAATGATTTTAATAATTTAATTTTTTTTGCGATACCAGACCCTTTTTGAAACACTCACTGTGCACCAGTAAAATATTGCTGATTACATTCGAAACGAGAATTTTTTTTTTATGATCATGTCCTTTGTGTTTTCTATCAGCTGTTTAGAATCAGAACTAGCACTGCCAGAATAGTGAATAAATCACTATTGATCTAATTAAACAGTTTTAGAAAATGGTCTGAAATTGTTCGTGATTCAGTTTGATTCATTCAAACAGTTCACTCAATCTCTGATTTGTTTGCAGAGGTTTCTCACACTGAAATATTGGTATATTATATAGCCTACGACAGAAAACAAAAAGGGCCCTGGATGAGTTGCATATTTGCTTATAATCCAGGAAACAAACATGCAAATGTCTTCTTTGCCAATGATGAAAAAAAAAATCTTTGCCAGTGATGAAGCATGTGTGCAGCTTAAACCCCGCCCCTGATGATGATATAATTTAATGCCATTCTAATTCATATCCTCAAACCTTGCTACACAATATACTTATATTTTTACATACATGATTATAATTGTCCACAATGCACAATTTGTTTTTTCAATGCTTTTATTAATTTGAGGAGTGTTTGAGAGAAGATATGGAAAAGACATTAAAGTTGAGAAGAGATTTGATTTCAGAATAACATTTTTGGAATATTGGAAAGATGTAGTAAATGTAGTTAAATCAAAGTAACTGTGGAGCAGCATGACGATCTCACAGGTCCTTAGCACAAATATAGGAGAATGAGTCTGAACATTGCGCATCGTTCCAGCAACGGTTAGCTGTAAGGTGGAATAATGAAATAAGTTTTTCTGATCATTAAAGTGGTGTTAGAATCAAAATAAAATGGAATATTTAACTTAAGGCACTTTGTGAAATCCAAATTGAGTCATTTCATGTTACTGTATGATGTAAAATTGTAGGATAGTAAATTATAACTGAAAGTATTAAAAAATCAGACTGCATTCTTACAGGAATAGTTGATCTCCAAACAGTTCTCGGGACGCTGGTAATTGTTAGGTTCTTTAGCGCACCAGTGGGTATACAAAAACACTGTTCCATCACTCCACAACCAACGTCCATCCTAAAGAGTGAAGAGAGTGAATACAAAGAGTGCACTACTGTTGTCAGACTTCAGGAAGAAGCGAAGTTCAGATTTGAAGTCAAACCATCTTCATTACAAACTTTGCCTTTACTGTTTAAAGCAGAATTTTTAGTTTGACAAACGATAGGTCTCTAAACACTCTAAACAAAAATTGGGTTCTTTTTTCCTACCCAAATCCTGGGTTGAGCCTTTTAGGTATTTTTGGGGGTTATTTTATCAGTATTTGGGTAGTTTTCTTGTGTTACCCAGAGCTTGGGTGTGTTATTTATTGTAGGCTTATGCCACAGGTCACTTCAGGAGAGAGCACAGCACTGTCAAAATGGTGCATGTCTTCTGTAAAATACAGGTTTGTGTACATTTTATTTTATCTATAAATTCGTTATTGTGCTGTATATTGTTTACATTTTATGCAAAGCAACACAGGGGCAAATACAGGGGCGCGATGAGAGTCACTAATTCTACACAAGTGTCGTATGACTCACGTTAGTCTTTTCGCCTGATGGAAACGCCGGATGCCTTGCATAAAATTTTATTCAAAAATATGCAGAACATAAATACGTGTGGTGTTAAAATATGTTCTCATAACTGTACACTGATTGTTTATGGAGAGGTTATTGAGTCATTCATATTACGGCTACGAGAGAAATGCAGGGTTAGAGGTTCCCCTGCTGAACACGACCCAAGTGCCGGCACAAGATCCATCGCCGTTACGGTGAAAACTGGACAACAGAGACTGGTCGATTACACTTGAATTACTTATAAATGTTTAATTTTCACTTCTAATATTTCTTAAACAAGCTTAAATGTTAGCAATATGTATTAAAAATTATATAAAATATACTGTACTGTAAAAGAAAAGAATCAACTCTTATGGATTAATCAACCCATTATGCTGGGTTAAATAAACAACCCAATTTGCTGTAAAATAAACCCAGCATGAGTTCTGTCCTATTTACCCAGCTTGTGGGTTGTTTTTAACCCATTGTTTTTAGAGTGTAGGACAGACAATTGAACTTACTTTTACAGCATCATGAGCACCAATCCAAGTACGTGTGGAAGAAGAGGGCAACAGTTTCAGCAGGAAATCATTTTCGTGTTGATTATGCACAGATGCGAGATTCGCACCAATACTTTGACAGTTTATCTAAAGAGACAAAAAAAAAATTAATTGTCAATACAAAATCTTTTTTTTTTTTTTTTGCATAAAGCAAGTGGCAACATTTTTGACATTTGCAAATAAAGTCTGCTCTAATTGATTATTTGCTCAGTACCAGTTTTTTGTACTATTTATTTGTAATAAAGAAAGTTTTGTAATAAAGAAATAACATTCCCACTTTATAGTAGGTGTCTTTAATATCACTGAAAAAATAACTTGTAGGATTTACTTTTTAAAATCCTAAATTTGCACTAAAACACATTTTAAGTCAAGTTTACTGCTACTGCCCTGGGATGCGTTTACCAAAAGCATCGTTAGCCAACTATGTTCGCAAGTTCGTTATCAGCATAGTTCAAAGAGTCGGTGTTTCCCAAAACCATCATTTCTAACGAACATTCGCAAACAGCATCGCAAAGTTGCTGGAACGACAGCTCTCGACCTGGGGTGCGTTTCCCAAAACCATAGTTGCTAATCTGTTAGCAACTTAGTTGGTTGGCAATGGGAAATTGCTTTGCAACCAACAAAGTTTTGGGAAATGCTCCCCTGTGGTTAAAGCATAAGCCCCTTTCACACAGCGCATTGAACCCGGGAAATCGCCGGCAAATTGCCGGAACGCCTTCTGTGTGAACGCAAACACGACCCGGGTTTAATGCCGGGATTGATGCCGGGTTGGGGACCTAGTAACATTGCCGTGTTCAGTCCCGGGACGCGCGCTGTGTGAACAAAAGCCGTAATAATGCCGTGTCGTAGTGATGACGCTGAAGCCGGGATCGTTCGCCAGCTGTGAAACGGTACGAAATGCGCAATTTTATGATCGAATCAGAGAAATAAATGCACAAGCGTGGTTCCTCGAGAGAGAAATCGCAGCTCATAAGCAAACTGAAGACGCTGCTGAGACAGTAAGTCACATCGATGTCACGTGTCTTTCCGGGACATACACGGGTTGTGTGTGAACGCGCTCTCTGATTCCGGAAAATCACTGGCAGTGTGAATGAACCAAAATCAAATGAACCCGGTCAAATCCCGGGTCACTTTATCCGTGTATTTTCCGGAATCTCTGTGTGAAAGGGGCTATAGTTTCTGTAGTGTTGTTTTTGGCGGCCTGTTTTAATTTTAGTCTAGTCTTTGTGTCAAGCTGTCGTTTTAGTTTTTATTAGTTTTAGTCACGTTCATACTCTTTTTAGTCTAGTCAAGTTTTAGTCGACGAAAACTAATGACATTTTAGTCTAGTTTTAGTCGACGAAAATTGTATTTTAGTCTCTTTTTAGTAATGCAATTCTATTTAACCCAGTCAATAAAGAATTTCAAACAAGGTTATCTTATTATATTTAGTATATTTAGGGCTGTGATGGCAGTTTTTTTACCACCGCGGTAAATGGACCAACTACCGGCGGTGGTTGGGGGGTTATTTAAAAAAATAAAAACTCGTTTTATATTTCCACACAAAGACGCGTGATATAGCCTAGCAGACTCTGCGCTCTGAGAGGGATGTGGGACACGAGCAGAAAAGAGACCACCGATCTCTTTATGCTATCTTCGTGTTTTCTACTTGATGTAAATTGGTCTGAATAGCGAATTTTATCCTCCACATGGGCGAAATATTTAGGCTGTTTGAGATTGCGCTGCCAGAGAAAGTGAAACTAAAAATCACCCGCGCGTGTGAAACGCGCTTTGCAACTAAACTTGACGCGCCTATGTCTAATATAACAAGCACAAACTGTGTTAAAAAGAATTTGACATGCAAGTACAAATGTAGGTGTAACCCCTCTCACCGGGTCCTTCACACCCCGCTCCGTGCGGGTCTCAAACCCGGAACTCCGGCATGAGAGTCAGGCGCTCTAACAAGGAGGCTAAAGACTGCAGCCTCCAGCATCTGTCGCGATTACTAGCTGGCCTCCGTTACACTGGCTATACTTTACCACAGTAAAGAATACGAATATAATAGGCCTAAAAGCGAACCAATGAAGAAACGTTTATAATCCCTTTAGAAAATCGGTGAGACGTGAGTGAAGATTTTGGAAAAGAAACAAGAGATTCCATGCAGGGATGAGTCACGATTTTTGGATATTCGATTAGTTTATTTAATTATAGAATATCGAATAGGTTGTGCGATTATTCTCTAAAATAAAATCTCCATGTTCTGGTGCTGATGCGATGACGCGTTCATGTGACCAGAGACGCTGCCAATAACGCACATAACAGCTGTCACAAAGAACCGGCAAAAGTAATGATTATGAATGTGTCAAATATATCACTGAGACATTTTAATAGAATAACTTAATGGAATAATATTGTTAAATTCGCTGATAATCGGGTGACCAGATCGCAAACCAGAATTTAAAGCCGACAAAGCTATGGCTTCACGCACAACTCTCTCATTCGTCGTGACGTTATAACATTTAGTCTCGTCTCGTTTTGGTCAACGAAAATGAAGAGACATTTTAGCATAGTTTTTATTTTGTAAACCACATTTAGTCTCGTTTTTATTCGTCAACGATAATGCATCATACATGTATTTTAGTCATCACATGACCAGCATTTACGTCTCGTCTCGTTTTCGTCAGGTGATAACGGTTCGTTGACGACAATATTTCGTCATAATTTTCGTTGACGAAAGCAACACTAGTTTCTAGTTTACATGACGTGTGGACTCAATAAATCCTTATCTTAAGCAAAATAAGCAAGCTGACATTCAGTAGTCTACAATCTTTATCCTTTATTTAGAATACATGTCACTTACGTCTTTTAGTTTGTCAAGAGATTTAAAGCGTCATTCTTCGAGAAGCCCATAGAGAGTCATAAAGTTGCTCCTGCTCCTAGCTTATGGACAGATCCTACTCACACTCTCCGTCTCCGCAAGATTCGTAAGGGAATGATTCAGATTTCGCTTGGCACAGCTACTAGAAGACTTACAACTGTCAGACAGGCCGCTCACATCACATCCACGTCATCAAGCTCAGTTTGAGTCTGCGCAGTACGCTCGGCAATCAGGAAATGAGTGCTTCTAATTTGCTTCACTTTTCTCTGTTGAAACCTATGGGGTCGCTGTGTCCAATTTATATACTGTCTATGCCCACAACGTGACAAGTACTTAATTATATTTAATTCATTTAATTTAGTTTAGTACAGAATTATAAAAGTTGAGTAGGTTTTACTTAATTTTATATCGTTGATATTTACGGTTTAATTTCTACAAGCTTGAATTGACTACTAATATAGAATTTGCTTTGTTTTGTAAATTCTTGCCTGAACTAACTTTTCCATGTAGAAATTACATTTGTTTTTTTCTGTTGCACTTACTTCACCACAGAATCATTTCTATCATTTTAAATTAATCATTTGATAATGCACTTATTGTGACATACATGTCTTTACATCTGTCTTTTTAGATGTAGTTAAAGGCACCTAATTATGACCGCCGCTAGCGTAGCTAGCGAAAGCGGTCATATAGGGATTGTCAAAGTTTTTTTTTTTTTTCGTCATCTAACTGAATTTTTCGTCAACGATACCAGGGACACCGAAACACCGGGGAACATGAAATTTGGTGGGCATGTAGCCCCACTAGACTTTTACGGAAAAATTTCGTTTGGTCCCCGGGGGCCACTCCCAACCCCCCCCGCCACCCCCCCCCCCCCCCCGCGCTGGGCCCCCCCAAACCCAAAAAATTAAGTTTTTCCTAAATAACTACCTGAACCGTGGCACCGAGGATGAAGAAATTTTTAAGGTATGTTGGTCTACTAGACTTTTACAGAAAAATTTCGTTTGGTCCCCGGGGGCCACTCCCCCCCGCCCTGGGCCCCCCCAAACCCAAAAAATGCAGTTTTTCCTAAATAACTACCTGAACCGTGGCACCGAGGATGAAGAAATTTTTATGGTATGTTGGTCTTAAGGGCCCACATCAACCTAGCCCATAATCACTCATTTGTGATTTGCGCCCCTCCCATAAAAAATGAAAAATGCAATATTATTCTGCTTTAATCACCCCTATCTTCAGTGGAGATGTTCAGAACTGCACCATATTTCATGTGTATGATTAACTTGACATCATCTGGGGGTATGCTAAGTTTCGTAGAATTTCATCCATGGGGGGGTCTAAAATAAATTCATTTATGTGCACATTTAGTGACTGTACACTCATCGGCCTGTAGATGGTGCTGTTGAGCGAAGGGTTGCTGGTTTAGGATGATACTGTCACACACACACATGCAGGAATACAAACAAACGCAAGCATGCACAGACACTGACATCCACACGCACAGACACACACCCATACACACACATACAAATCCACATGCACAGACACACACACACACAAACACACACACACATGTACGCACGCATACATACACGCACAGACACACACACACACAGACACAGACATACACAAACACACAGACAGACATGCACATACTACTACTTTTTTTAGGTATATACATAAACATGCAATACAGCCAAATTGCTCCACGTCATTTATTTTTGTGGAAAGCCAGTGCAGGCCTGAGCGGCGGTCATATTTTGTACCGCCATGCGGTACATCTAGTTTAGTTACACATTACCTCTGCTGTGATCCAGTTAGTCGATTGAGAAAAGTACTTGTAGCTTCGGCGTTCAAAATTGATCCATCTGGCAGGGCTTTTTTGGGCTAAATCAACTGCATCCAGTCCATTAACATTTCTTGTAACATTCACTGCAAAGAATGGTGTTATTTTTTATTTATGTAGCTTATTTTATGTTTGTGTGATTATGTGCTGAAAATATGTGTACTTTATACACTGTAAACCCCTTATTAATCATGCAAATCCTAATCAATGGAATATTGTACATTTCCAAAATGTTTGGGTTTTTACAAAATAAATGTCTTGGTTACCTTCTGCATCCCCCATGGAGAAGATAATGAAAAGAAGCAGACAACTTTTCAGCATTGCCATGAAGAACCTGAAAGTAATAAGCAGGAAAAGTTAAATGTCTGCATGCACTCATATGCTGCACACGGCGGTTCTCAATGAATTTAAACACAAAGTGCAAAAATACGTCAGGAAGAACATTTATTCAGAGGGTTTCTGTTCCAAAACTCACCTTGGTTTTCAAATTGTTCCCTTTAGCAGATTTTGTGAAGAGCCAGAGCCTGTGCAATACAGTTATATTCTCATATCTATTGAATGAAGATGTGTCATATTTATACAAATAATATCAGGAAGTAACATCCAAGGTGTCCTATGGGCAAAGATCAAACTTTATTATTCCTGGCATATAAATAATTATAGTAGTTATTAAGAGAGGTCAAATGTTCAAATGTATTGAGTTCCTGTTTGCGTGCAAGTGTGCCAGGGTTCAAGGTTCAATTTTACTACTACTCTGTACAACTTACCTGGTATTATCTAGTACAATCTACTTACTATTGAACTTAAAAATAAGAAATTGAACTTAAAACATTTGACATTTAATTGGCACTTAACATGTAATTGTAGTAATTAAGTAAATATTACTTAATTATTTTAAATGCATTTAATTTCACATACATAATTCAGCCTGGTCTCATTGTTAATACGTAGGTATTATAATTTTCAAAGATAGAAAACAAGTACGTTTGGATGCATGCTGAAACGTATAATATGGACGTATCTGCAACGTTTAAACGTTACATTATTACGTTTTTACAGCTAAAAAACGTAAACTATTTACGAATATTTCATATCATAAAGATCTGTATAATTTCCTTTTTACCATTTTATAGATTATATGTAAGATCTCTTAACCCTACTCCCACACCTAAACATACCCATTTTATTGACAATATTAAAAGGATAAAACGTAATGGACAGATATAGGGAAATGGCAGTTTTATTAACAATATAGGCCTAGCATTTAAAAAATAGTTTGAGCCACTAATCCTACCCTATACCCTAAACCTAAAAATTTCTTAAAACTACGTAGGCTACAATTAGAAAGAAAAACAACAGACATACAACAGACAACATACAACACATATAATCACAATAATTTATTTATTGAGAAAATGTCAAAACCGGTACCATCGTTCACATGACGATGTGTCGCAGTCCTCTCTGGCAGTATATAATAGTTTTGTATAAGGTAACGTTACAGAGCAGAATTTAAGTTATTAATCCATGAAAATATTAATCCGGTTTCGGTTCGCTGTTTGCTTCGCTCTGTGATGGCGCGCGCGCGCTTCTCCATTTCAAATGTAGCACAACAACTTAAACACAGCATGTCGCAATCTGTGACGAAGCATATGCGAGAGCCAATGAGCGTTTGATATCACTGCCGTAAAACATGTCGTAACGCTTCGGGCGCAATTTTTGAATTTGAATTCACTACGAGCGCGGGATTTGACGTTTACGGTCTCTGCTGAGAAATGGAGATGAAGATCACTCACTGGATAAAGGGCTGAATTTGGATCTGTTTCTTGCAAACAACGTATGGATTCTAAAGATTTGGATTGCATCAAGCTAATAAAATGTATGTCTTTTGTGAATTTATATGTTGTGTTTTAGTGTATGGGTCTAGGAGAAAACGCCTTTTGTGTCTCACTGTAAATAAACCAAATATTACAAAATGGTTAAACGATTAAAGAAGGTATTTTTAAGGTTTTAAAGTGTATTCTTGTTTAACACCATATAGGCTAATCCTCCAAAACGAGTTTGCAGCAGAAGGTACGAACAACTCGTACGAAATGTTATTATTTATGAGTAACATTAAACTGTATTAATAAATGCGACCAAAAATTTAATTGATAAGACAATTGAATGCAATAGAGTCAAAACATTAATGCCACGATTTGAATATGCATAAGTTAAATAGGAATACGTACAAATTTGTACGTCGGTAAAGTTGTTTATACGTAAATAAATTACGTTTTTGTGCTGTCAATACGTACATTTTATACGTTTTAATGCTGTAAATACGTCAGTATTATACGTTTCTGTGTGTATAAAACGTAAATAAATGTACGTATGGTAGAACTACACTTTACGTAAAAATACACACGTATTCTCATGAGATCACGTTGCATAATTAAGTAACATCTACTTAGCTAAGTTAAGTAAATTTAACAAAACTAACTTTTTACTCAAACAATATAACACTGAATTAAACCACACTTTTAAAGTGTGTACTTTACTTAAAAACAAAGTAAATAAAACAATAGATATTGTATAGCCTAGATTACTGTATCTATATAATAGAAGTAACATGGCTCCTGAACGCCTCAATAATTGATACACAATACACAATGACATTCGATAGATCGTTTTTGAGTATAAATGTGTCATTTTGAGTACCTTTTTAGAAGAGAACTACCTTTTGATTTAGAATTTACATGTTTTTTTACTGTAGCATTTACTACACCACCACCACCACAAAAAAAAAAAAAAGATATATATATATATATATATATATATATATATATATATACACACACACACAGTATAATCCATGCTTTTAAATATGGTTTACTTGAAAGTAAACAACACAGTAGATTTTGTGTTACACTTTGTGAGACTACACATCTACACCAACTGAACACTGGGACCTCAATACTTGGTACACAACAGTGAAAATTACCCATTTATCGTATTTTTTGAGTAAATGGGTAATTTTTACAACGAGGGGACGCCTTTGTTCTGTTTAGGGCCGTCACTTTGAGGAAATTCATTCCATATGTCATAAAACCACAAGTTACTAAACCTATGACGATATTATATGGCCTAGATAAATATAGATAGACATCTTAATAACTATTCTAAATAACTATATTTATTTATACCAAACATTTAATAACACACCTCTCCATGATATTATTCATTTAAAGTAAAGTGCTAGTATTTTTACTTTCCTACTGGCCAGTGACTATATACTATAGTATAATTTAGGCTATAGGACTATTTACTACTACTCAAAACATTTTATCTTATCTAACTTTGACCACAGTGATTGAGTGATTGGCTGTTTGGGGTGGGCTCTGTCAATGATTTAATCATAGAAATATTGTAGAATTCAAATGAAGGTTTAAAAAAAATGTTGCCATATTCAAATAAAGGTTTTAACATGTAAAATGTTTGGGTTTTAAAACTGTCGAGGTGTGTCGACCTGTGGTTAGAAGCATAGTTTCTTTAGTTTGCATAACATATGGACTCAATAAATCCTTATCTTGAGCCAATAAGCAAGCTGACATTCAGTTAAATCTATATCTTTTATTTAGGCAAGGCAAGGCATGGCAAGTTTATTTATGTAGCACATTTCATACACAATGGTAATTCAAAGTGATTTACATATAAGAAATTAAAATAATCAAAAGAAATAAGAATTATTAAAACAGTTTAGAATAAAAAATGAAAGAAAATACAGTGCAAACAGTCGGACGAACAGTGGCACAGTGCTCATTCAGTAAATGCACATAAACATGTTTTGAGTCTGGATTTGAATGTGATACTGTAGGAGTGTATCTGATCTCCTCTGGAAGCTGGTTCCAGCTGCGGCTGGCATAATAGCTAAAAGCGGACTCACCATACATGAACCTTTGGTATTTTTAGCTGATATGATCCTAGTGATCTGAGTGATCTGTTGGGTTTATATTCAGTGAGCATATCTGCAATGTATTGAGGTCCTAGGCCATTGAGTGATTTATATACCAGTAATAAAATCAATCCTAAATGTAACTGGGAGCCAGTGTAAAGACCTGAGGACTGGTGTTATATGTTCATATTTTCTGGTTCTGCTCAGAATCCTGGCGGCAGCGTTCTGTATGAGCTGCAACTGTCTTATGGTCTTTTTGGGAAGGTGAAGGGGGTGGATTGGAATCCACTGCTGCTTCAATGTATATGTAATGAGTGATTATAATCGAGGTATTAATCAATATTTTTCCTTCTTAATATCAAATGAGTTGAATTACTTCTCTGGAGATTTTACTTTGTTATAGAAGTTACCAGTGTGATTCTTAAATGTTCTTTTCATGTAGGCTATTAATGTCTGTATTTGATATTTGAATGCAGTAACAGTGCTTGCTTATTCAGCCCGGCTTCAAGAAATGAAATAGGGACATGTTTTGTGTTTGAGAAAGGTCTTCAACGTGTTAAAACATATAGGGGTCATTGAAGCCAATGATTTAAGGGACCATTTCTTTGTTAAAGCCTTACTTTCCAGTTTGACTAAAGTGTTGCTCTCCTTCAGAGCAACTACCAACTTCGCATTATCTTTATGTTTAGAGAAAACTCTCCTGTTTATAGTTAGAGCCTGGCCAAATCATTTTAAAATAATTAAAATGACAACAAAATGTGTTTGAAAGAATTTTTTGTTAAATTTTAATTAATTTATTACTGTCCCTGGACCGGTGCAATAGAGGCTACTCCAGTAAGACAGTAGCAGTGTCTAGGACCCAACAATCCTGGATCATGTCAACAGTGAAAACCAGATAACTGAGTAATTCACGTATGAAGAACGGGCCTCGGGTTCAGTTGAGCTTCTGTTCTCTGATCAATGTTTATATGTGAATAAAAGCCTAAATTTAATCGAGCGATCGAGTCTCTTCAAAAAAAATAAATAAATAAAAAATCCACTTTATTCATATGGATTAGCTTTACGATCTCTTTATGAACTTTTTGAAGTGTCAAAGTGGTAGTTGCGTAGCTGTCAATGGAGAGACAGTAATACTGTTTTGTTAAAGTGCATGAATTAATTTCCCTTTCTAAGTTATTTGTATTTAAGTCACAAATAACTTGATTGTAAGATTCGGCCTTTCTTGTAATTCGGCATTAGAAGGATGAAAACCCCTCGATAGGCGACTTAACAGATACAATGACTAGGCCCTAACTGTTGCATTGTGTTCCTCCTGCCATTAGTGATGGGAGAAATGAATCTTTTCAAAGCATCGAAACAATTGAACCAAATGTTTCGCAAAATGATTCAATGTTTTGAAGTGTTCAAAACACCACACTCTGGTGGACCCGGTCTGAACAGTGGTGCAACAAAATAATCAGGCTAAACACGGATAAAAACAGCTTTTCCAACCCATTGCAAATGCTTTACTGAAAGTAAAACCTATCAGATGCAATTACCTAATCATCTAATACCGTTAAATATTAAGTGTCTGAATGTGTTCTTTTATCAATTTTTGTTTTGTTTGTTTCATGGATTGCTCATCTAAACAGGACAATAAGAGACTTTTAACTATTATTCCTTTTAATTATACTAATGTCTCATTAAACCTGTAGAAATGTATAAAACTGATCAGAGATCATGTAAAACCATAGACATTTGTTCAGTCTCAGTGAACCCAGGTGCTTCTCAATATCCCTCCTCGTCTCCTCGCTCCTCCATCCTACAGGGCTGCCAACTTTTGAGTTTAGCTTTTAGGTTAAAAATTACAACTCAAATAAATATAATGCATTTTTTTTATTATACTGTAATAACAACATTATAGTATTTTTACATACATGAATTTGAGTAATTTGAGGAGTGTTTTAGAGAAGATGTGAAAAAAAGAGATTAAAGGTTAGAAGAGATTTGATTTCAGAATAACATTTTTGTAATATTGGAAAGATGTAGTAAATATAGTTCAATCAAAGTAACTGTGGAGCAGCATGGCAGTCTAACAGGTCCTTAACACAGACATAGGGCACTGAGCCTGAGCAGGGCCTGTCGTTCCAGCAACGGATAGCTGTAAGGTGGAATAATGAAATAAGTTATTCTGATCATTAAAGTGGTGTTAGAATCAAAATAAAATAGATCGTTCAACTGAAGGCGCTTTGTGAAATGCAAATTAGTCATTTCATGTTACTGTATGATGTGAAATTGGATTGTAAATTATGACTGAAAGTATTAAAAAAAAATCAGACTGCATTCTTACAGGGATAGTTGATCTCCAAACAGTTCTCGAGACGCTGGTAATTGTCAGGTTGTCCAGCGCACCAGTGGGTATACAAAAACACAGTTCCATCACTCCACAACCAGTGTCCTTCCTAAAGAGTGAAGAGAGTGAATACAAAGAGTGCACAACTGTTGTAAGACTACATTTTTATTAAATTCAGATTTGAAGTCAAACCATCTTCATTAGAAACTTTGCCTTTACTGTTTAAAGCAGAATTTTTAGTTTAGACAAACGAATAGATCTCTTTAGGACACACAATTGAACTTACTTGTACAGCATCATTAGCACCAATCCAAGAACGTGTGGAAGGAGAAGGCAACAGACTCAGCAGGAAATCATTTTCCAGTTTATTACGCACAGATGCGAGATTCGCACCAAGACTTTGACAGTTTCTCTAAAGAGACAGATTTTTTTTTTTATTGTCAATACAAAATGTTTTTTTGTTTTGTTTTTAGCATAAAGCAAAAGTGGCAACATTTTAGGCATTTGCAAACAAAGTCTGCTCTAATTGATTATTTGCTCAGGACCAGTTTTTTTCTGTATAATTTATTTGCAGAAAATACATTTTTACTATAAAAAATAGCATTCCCACTTTATAGTAAGTGTCTTTAACTAATATCACTGAAATAAAATGACTTGTAGGATTTACTTGACAAAATCCTCATGACAATTTACACAGTTTAAGTACATTTTACTGCTTCTGCTCTGTACTTACCTGTTATAGGCTAGTGTTGTTAGAATCTAAATAAATTCTAACTTTTATTTTTATTATCAAAAGACAGATGTAAAGACATGTACAAAATAAGTGCATTGTCAAATGATTCATTTAAACTGTTAGAAATGGTTCTGGTGAAGTAAACAATATTTTACTTGTTATTATCAAGTAAAATCTACTTACTATTGGACTTAAAATTAGTTTGACATTTAATTGACACTTAACATTTAATTGAAGTGTTAAGGATATATTACCAAGTAGTAAATTTTAATTTATTTAATTTCACATATAGAATTAAGTAACATCTACTTAAATTTAACAAAATTAACTTTTTCCTCAGACAATATAACACTGAATTAATCCACACTTTTTAAGTGTATGTCGTTTTTTATATCGTTGATATTTACGGTTTAATTTCCACAAGCTTGAATTTAGTACTAATATATAATTCTTGCCTGAACTAGATTTTTCATGTAGAAATTACTTTTGTTTTTTTTTCTGCAGCATTTACTTCACCAGAGAATCATTTTTATCAGTTCAAATGAATCATTTGACAATGCACTTACTGTGTACATACATGTCTTTACATCTGTCTTTTAGATGTAATTAAAGACACCTAATATAAAGTGTGACCAAATCATCTTGTTGTAACACATTACCTCTGCTGTGAGCCAGTTAGTCGGATGAGAAATGTACTTGTAACATCGGAGTCCAAATTGTTTCCATCCAGCGGGGCATTTGCTGGCTAAATCAACGGTGTCCAGTCCATTAACATTTCTTGTAACATTCACTGCAAAGAATGTTTTAATTTTCATTTATGTATCTTATTTTATGTTTTTGTGATTTTGTGCTGAAAATATGTGTACTTTACACTGTTAACCCCTTATTAACCATGCAGATATTAGTCAATGGAATATTGTACATTTCCAAAATGTTTTTAAATAGCAAGGTTTAAAAAAAAAAAAAAAAAATGTCTTGGTTACCTTCTGCATCCCCCATGGAGAAGATAATAAAAAGAAGCAGACAACTTTTCAGCATTGCCATGATGAACCTGAAAGTAATAAGCAGGAAAAGTTAAATGTCTGCATGCACTCATATGCTGCACACTGCGATTCTCAATGCATTTAAACACAAAGCACAAAAATACTTCAGGAAGAACATTTATTCAGAACTCACTTTGGTTTTTAAATTGTTGCCGTCAACAGAGCCAGAGCCTGTGTAACACCATAACATTCTCATATCTACTGAATGAAGATGGTTCATTTATACACATAATATCAGGCAATAACATCCGGGTGTCCTGGGCAAAGATCAAACTTTATCATTTCTAGCATATAGTTATAGATTTATAGTAGTAATTAAGAGAGGTCAAATGTTCAAATGTATGTGCGTGTCTTGAGTTCCTGTTTGTGTGCGAGACCGGTGTTCAAGTTCTTCACTGAAAAAACAAAACAAAAAACAGTAAGTCAAATCTATTCATTTTTCTTTTGCAAGTTTTTCATATTTTTTAAGGAAATGTCACATGTATGGAATTAACTAAGTTAGGTCAAATTAACGAAGTAAATTTAACCTGGCCAGTTAGAGTTTGTGGAGTAATTTCTACTTACTCATTTGAAGTTTACTTTGCAATAGTCTGTTTCAAGTACATTTCACTCACTCTTTGTTTGTAAATTTTACTCAATGTAGCACTGAGGAAATCAGTCCACTTCGAGGAAATCCATTCATAAAACCACAAATTACTGAACATGACAACGATAACATAATAACAACAATAAGGTAAGATAGACTAGATGGCCTAGATATAGATTTCTCGAAAACTATTCTAACTATCTATTCTTTAAGAGTTCTCCTAAATGGCATTAAAAGTTCTTATTTAAGAGTTTCCTCTTAAAACCATTCACAAAACTGCTGAAATCAACTTTTACTAAGGAATACCATATTCAAATAAAGTTTTTAAAATGTTTTGGTTTTAAACTGTCAAAGGTAACTTGGTGAGTTGGCTCTCGGATATGTATATATCTCGATCCTCTCGAGCTGAGGAAAAGGAAAATATTTTGAAAATGTTGGCAGTCAATGGGGTTCATCAACTGTCTGGTTACCAACATTCTTCAAAATATTTTCCTTTGTGTTCAGCAGAAGAAAGAAATTCATACAGGTTTGCAACAACTTGTGGATGAATAACTAACTATGACCACAGTGATTGGCTGATGGGGGAGGAGTCTCTCAGTGATAGAAATATTGTAGAACGAGGTATCATGTTGCCATATTCAAAGCAGTTGTCTGGACAGTTGATGAACCCCATTTACTTTCATAGTAGGAAAAAAAATTACTATGTAAGTCAATGATAAATCGGCTGATTTTCTGACGTGAAAGTTCCATGACAAGTATTTTATTGCCGTTTTCATCTTTGTTTCCAAACGCAATGACTTCAGTTTTGTCTTTGTTTAACTGAAGAAAGTTTTGACACATCCAACTGTTGACTTCATCGATGCATTGGCACAGGGAGTCAATGGGGCTGTAATCGTTAGGCGATAGGGCTAAGTAGAGCTGTGTGTCGTCTGCATAGCTGTGGTAAGCAATTTGGATCTTTCTCATTATTTGGCTCATTGGGAGCATATACAGGTTGAACAGGAGTGGCGCAAGAATTGAGCCTTGAGGGACTCCGCATGTCATGGATGTCCACTCAGACTTATGATCTCCTATACTCACATAATAACCTCTCCCATCTAAGTATGACCTGAACCATTTTAGGACTATCCCAGAAAGCCCCACCCAGTTTTCCAGCCTGTCAAGAAGTATGTTATGATCAACAGTGTCAAATGCAGCACTGAGGTCGAGTAGTACGAGCACTGATAATTTGCCTGAATCAGTATTTAAGCGAATATCGTTTATTATCTTTATGAGCGCTGTCTCTGTGCTGTGGTGCGGTCGGAAACCAGATTGAAAATTGTCAAAGTATCCATTCGAGCATAAGAATTTGTTCAGCTGATTGAAGACAACTTTTTCAATGATCTTGCCTATGAAAGGAAGATTTGAGATCGGCCTATAGTTGCTTAATATGGTCTTATCCAGATTGTTCTTTTTCACGAGGGGCTTGACAACTGCAGTTTTCAGGGAGTTTGGAAAACTCCCAGAGTGAGGCATTTACCACTTCTAGAAGATCTGCTTCTAAACTGTTTAACACACTTTTGAAAAAAGATGTGGGGAGTGTGTCAAGAGCGCATGTTGATGTTTGGTGTTAAGGATATAGCCTTCATAAATAGTACACTAGTGTTCTCATTTAAGCATCTCTTCTTGACAGACACAGATTTAGCTTCAGTGGCAGGAGAGATCAATATATCAAAGAAAATACAGAAATGATCAGACAGTGCTACATCCTTAATAACAATCGATGAAATGTTTAGACCCTTACTGATGAGTAAATCTAGAGTGTGTCCACGATTGTGTGTGGGTCCATGTATATGCTGAGTCAGATCAAAAGTTTTTAAAACACTTTTGATTTCTTTTGCCATATTGTTTTCTGCACTATCTATGTGGATGTTAAAATCTCCAGCAATGGCAAAACAGTCAAACTCTGAGGTAATTGTTGATAACAGTTCTGTAAAATCCTCAGCAAAGGCTGGAGAGTATTTTGGAGGCCTGTAAATAATGATAAGTAAAATGCGTGGAGCACCTTTTAACACAATACACAGATATTCGAAAGACAAGTAATTCCCAAATGATATTTGCTTACATTGATAGATATCTTTAAAAAGAGCAGCTAGACCCCCACCTCTCTTAACAGCTCTGCAGACACTCATAAAAGTAAAGTTAGGAGGGGATGTTTCATTGAGGATTGTTGCACTGCAGCTGTCTTCTAGCCAGGTTTCATTTAGAAGCATAAAATCCAGGTTGTTTGTGGTTATTAAGTCGTTGACTAGAAGTGATTTATTTTTAAGTGAGCGGATGTTAAAGAGTGCTAACTTAACAGACTTACTTTTCCCCACAGCAATCTTAGTTTGATGTGTAATAGGCACCAGATTAGTTAGGTTTGCTGTACGGCTATTGAAGGCCTTAGACTTTCTATCTTGTGATAGAACAGCAATAGAGAAAGATACAGGCACACTGGGTTCCCGCTTGTTCTGTAAACATTTGAGAAAGTTACTGTTATCAAAACGGGGACCCGACACATATCACTGAGAGCTGGTATCAGTTGTTTTTGGTTCACCTCGAGCAGATGGAGGAGGGTGTGGGCCCTGGCGTTGTGGCAGAGGCCGAAGAGCTCTCACAGGAGGAGGGCGAGCTGGGCCCGCAGGCTTTGGTGGTAATGGTGCCTGTCTTTTTTTGGTTGGTATCTGGGGGCTTGCAGCAAAAGAGTGGGATAGTCTGGTTCCAGCATACACCAGTTCTTCCATTTTCTGTGAGAAGCACAGAAGTGGTGATGCTGGGGAGAGGGAAAAAGTGTCTGGTGAAAGGGGCTGTTGCTCTGGTGTTATCGGAGGCTGTAATATGCCGTCCTGGCTTCCCTGGCTGTTTTCCAGGAAGTCGTCCTTGGATGCTGAATCTTCAAGCAGTTCTGATATGTCTGTCTGTGATGAGCTCTGTGGGCAGGGCTCAGCTGAGATTGTGTCCGTGAGCAGAGGTTGTTGTGGCGGAGTGGTGTTATCATGTCCATTTTGCTGTTGAAGTGAAGTCCCGTGGTCAGGTGTGTGTGTGCCATTCAGATTGAGTGGATTGGCACAAACTGCAGAAGGATGATTGAGGGAGAAGTAGATATTGTCCTTTAACACTCTTGAACCAAGTTTGTTTGGGTGATGGCCATCCCGATGAAACAGTTGTCTCTGACTCCAGAAAAGATTGAAATTGTCAATGAAGTTCACTCCTTTTATATTGCAGGTTTTTTGCAGCCATGTATTAAGCCCAAGCAACCGTGAAAACCTGTTTGTTCCTCTTGCTGGGAGTGGTCCACTGATGAATGTTTGAACTTTCAGTCTTTTAAGTGTTTCAAAAAGTTCATGGAAATCCTTCTTAAGGAGTTCTGACTGCTCTTTATGAATATCATTCTTCCCCACATGAATGATGAGTCGATTTGCAGTCTTATGTTTCATCAGAATATTCTGAAGTTCCCTGTTTACATCAGAAGTTGTTGCTTGTGGAAGGCAGCACGTAGTTGTGTCCCTGCCGCTAATGTTTCTGATTATGGAGTCCCCCACTATCAGAGTCCTGGGCTCGGCTGCGCTCTGAGCTGAGTGCCGCTGTCTGCTCGACCTTGAGCGCCAGTTAGCATCAGTGTTAGCTACTGGCCCATTCAGTCTGTGTTCGATCACATTCATCACGTTTGGGGATTCCTCATTTACATTCCTTAGTACTTCAAATCTGTTCTCAAGATGTATAGGCGGTGGTAGGAGACCAGTGTTTGCAATCCTTGTCAGAGCTGTATCTGGGGTAGAGGATGCTACTGCGGCAATATGTGATGCTCGTGACAATCTGATGTCTCGAGTCCCTTTGGGTCTCGCTCCCTGTTTGTGCCATCGATTAGTAAGTCGATCGGCTTGTTTCTCTACCTGTCGAGGAGCACTAGTTTCATGGGACTCACCGGTATTCTGAGGGTGTCCACGACGAAGCTCTGTTGTGTGCACCGTCTGGTTTGGTGGTCCCGTAAGTAACTTTGTTTCAAGAACTGCAATCCTTTGTAAAAGTCTGTGGCAGTTAGTGCAGCAAGTAGATTCCAGAAGAGGCATTTTTTCTTATCCTTGAGGCAGTTGTGTTTTCCTTTCCCGGAATGTAAGCTGGTCGGGTAAAAGAATTCTTCGTTTTTGTAGTAATCCAAACTTTGTCGTATGAGCACTGTGCTGATTTGCTGAAGTTAAAATTAGGTGATAAAAGGAAATAAAATAAAGGAAATAAAATATAAAAAAATAGGAGATAAAATGTAAAAGCGATAGAGCAAAGCGCGGAGCAGTAAGCAAGAGCGTCCGAACAGTAGCTGAGCAGGAAGTGGTACCTAAGAGCAGGAACTAATGAAATCTGTCATGACCTAATACGATCTTGTTTTGTGCTCCACACAAGAAAAAGGTAAAAACTGTTCAGAAAGACACAAGTAAATGATGACAGAAGCTCCTTCATTCTTTAAATTAATTCAGTGAATAAATGCTATGATATCAGGGTGTGTGGTCTGGTTGCTGATGGGATCGATCAGCACACAGCTGTAGGTGTTTTTATCCTGATATTCCACCTCCAGAGGTAGAGAGAGACTGATGCTGAGATCATACACACTGATGCTGGACAATACACTGATTCCTGAGTACCAGGAGAGAGTCACATCACACACATTCAACACTGATGAACACACCAATGAACATGATGATGATGATGAAGAACAATGGGAACAGTCTCTGCTGATGACAGGAACAGGCAGACAAGCTGGAAAAGAGAGAAAAGTGAATAGTTTAGAAAGTGTTTATTGCAGCAGCAGTGTCAGTCAGTGTCTCGTGTGATCTTCATTTCTCTCCATATACATATAAACGATTATTATTTACACATATTGAGAAATATCAGAGAGGAAAATGATGCTTAATTGAAATGATTTTGTCATTTTAATAATTAAGATACGCCCACTTTGATGCTAAAAACAGACATTTAACTCACCAAAGACAGTGAGACTTAAAGTCTTTCTCACACTGTTGGTCTGTAGTTGATAAACTCCAGTATGTTCAGTTGTGGTGTTTGTGATGGTCAGAGATCCAGTTTGATCGTCCAGCTTCAGTCTGTCTCTGAATCTCCTATCAGGAACATCATCATATACACTCACCTAAAGGATTATTAGGAACACCTGTTCAATTTCTCATTAATGCAATTATCTAATCAACCAATCACATGGCAGTTGCTTAAACGCATTTAGGGGTGTGGTCCTGGTCAAGACAATCTCCTGAACTCCAAACTGAATGTCAGAATGGGAAAGAAAGGTGATTTAAGCAATTTTGAGCGTGGCATAGTTGTTGGTGCCAGACGGGCCGGTCTGAGTATTTCACAATCTGCTCAGTTACTGGGATTTTCACGCACAACCATTTCTATGGTTTACAAAGAATGGTGTGAAAAGGGAAAAACATCCAGTATGCGGCAGTCCTGTGGGCGAAAATACCTTGTTGATGCTAGAGGTCAGAGGAGAATGGGCCGACTGATTCAAGCTGATAGAAGAGCAACTTTTGACTCGTTACAACCAAGGTATGCAGCAAAGCATTTGTGAAGCCACAGCACGCACAGCCTTGAGGCGGATGGGCTACAACAGCAGAAGACCCCACCGGGTACCACTCATCTCCACTACAAATAGGAAAAAGAGGCTACAATTTGCACAAGCTCACCAAAATTGGACAGTTGAAGACTGGAAAAATGTTGCCTGGTCTGATGAGTCTCGATTTCTGTTGAGACATTCAGATGGTAGAGTCAGAATTTGACGTAAACAGAATGAGAACATGGATCCATCATGCCTTGTTACCACTGTGCAGGCTGGTGGTGGTGGTGTAATGGTGTGGGGGATGTTTTCTTGGCACACTTTAGGCCCCTTAGTGCCAATTGGGCATCGTTTAAATGCCACGGCCTACCTGAGCATTGTTTCTGACCATGTCCATCCCTTTATGACCACCATGTACCCATCCTCTGATGGCTACTTCCAGCAGGATAATGTCACAAAGCTTGAATCATTTAAAATTGGTTTCTTGAACATGACAATGAGTTCACTGTACTAAAATGGCCCCCACAGTCACCAGATCTCAACCCAATAGAGCATCTTTGGGATGTGGTGGAACGGGAGCTTCGTGCCCTGGATGTGCATACCACAAATCTCCATCAACTGCAAGATGCTATCCTATCAATATGGGCCAACATTTCTAAAGAATGCTTTCAGCACCTTGTTGAATCAATGCCAAGTAGAATTAAGGCAGTTCTGAAGGCGAAAGGGGGTCAAACACAGTATTAGTATGGTGTTCCTAATAATCCTTTAGGTGAGTGTATTACCTTATTAGTATGTGTTGTGCATGCGATTGGTAATTTCCTATGTTTATATTGCTTGGATTTTCAAACTCCATTGCTTGGAGTCATCACCAGACAAGCTATTGTGTTTTGCTCCGATACAGCATGAGTGTTTGTTTACAGGAGTGTATTATGCTGTGTTCTACTGTATTTTCGTTAACTTCCTTGTGATTAATATTGACATTTAAGTGGAATATATTTATTGTATTATGGTTCCTGATTTTCTGAGTGGAATTAGTGCCATGTGACATACATATTAGACGAATATTATTGTAAATTATTTCTCTTTATTTCTTGATGTAGACCACATACAATCACAGATGCATACCCCAGATCAATATTGTAAATAAATGCCTCATTATCAAGAATCTCCTCTACACTCCTGATTCTCGAATCGGAATCTGATCCATATTTGGCGTGCTTCAACCAGCTGAACTTTTGATTGTAGTGGGACTTCGATACACCGCCCCTGATGATGACATAATTGAATGCCATTCTAACAACCATATCCTCAAACCTTGCAACACAATATACTTATATTTTTACATACATGAATTTTATTGTCCACAATGCACAATTTGGTTTTTCAATGTTTTTATTAATTTGAGGAGTGTTTCAGAGAAGATATTGAAAAGAGATTAAAGTTTAGATTTTATTTCAGAATAACATTTTTGAAAAGATAATATTGGAAAGATGTAGTAAATATAGTTCAATCAAAGTAACTGTGGCGCAGCATGACGGTCTCACAGGTCCTTAGCACAAATATGGGACATTGAGTTTGAACAGGGCGTGTCATTCCAGCAACGTCGAGCTGTAAGGTGGAATAATGAAATAAGTTATTCTGATCATTATAGTGTTGTTAGAATCAAAATAAAATAGATCGTTCAACATAAGGCACTTTGTGAAATCCAAATGAGTCATTTCATGTTACTGTATGATGTGAAATTGGATTTTAAATTATAACTGAAAGTATTTAAAAAAAAAACAGACTGCATTCTTACAATAAAGGTTGATCTCCAAACAGTTCTCAGGAACACCAGCATTGTTAGGTTCTCCAGCGCACCAGTTGGTATACACAAACACAGTTCCGTCACTCCACAACCAGTGTCCATCCTAAAGAGTGAAGAGAGTGAATACAAAGAGTGCACTACTGTTGTCAGACTTCAGGAAGAAGCCAATTAAGTTCAGATTTGAAGCCAAACTATCTTCATTAGAAACTTTGCCTTTACTGTTTAAAGCAGAAATTTTAGTTTATACAAACGAATAGGTCTCTTTAAGACACACAATTGAACTTACTTGTATAGCATCATGAGCACCAATCCAACAATGTGTGGAAGGAGAAGGCAACAGACTCAGCAGGAAATCATTTTCCAGTTTATTACGCACAGATGCGAGATTCGCACCAAGACTGTGACAGTTTCTCTAAAGAGACAGATTGTTTCATTGTCAATACAAAACCAATTCTTTATTAGCATAAAGCAAAGTCTGCTCTGATTGATTATTTGCTCAGTACCAGTTTTCTATTTATTTTGAGAAAATAAAGTTCTACTATAACATAGCATTCCAACTTTAAAGTAAGTGTCTATAACTAATATCACTGAAAAAAATTATTTGTGTGATTTACTTGATAAAACTCTCGTAACAATTTGCACACATTTTAAGTTAATTTTACTGCTACTGCTCTGTACAACTGTTATTATCAAGTAACATCTAATTACTATATTGGGCTTAAAATTAGTTTGACATTTAAATTACACTTAACATTAAATTGAAGTACTTATGTAAATATTACTTTATAATATTTAATTTCACATATAGAATTAAGTAACATCTACTTAAACTTTTGTAAATTTAACAAAATTACCTTTTTACTCAGACAACATAACACTGAATTAAACCACACGTTTAAAGTGTATACTTTACTTAGAAATATCTTAATAAATAATACAATAGATATTGAATAGATTACACATTGAATCTACAAAAAAGAAGTATCATGGCACCCGAACACCTCAATACTTGGTACACAATACACAATGACGGTAACATTCGATAGATAAAAAGTGATGATAAAAAGGTGTAAATACAGCTGGAAAACAGTGAAAAGTCAAATTTATGAATTATTAATGCCCCAGTGCATGATGGGAACACAGTATTATAAAAGTTGAATAGGTTTTACTTAATTTTATATCGTTGATATTTACAATTTTTAATTTCTACACGCTTGAATTGAGTACTTATATAGAATTGACTTTGTTTTGTCTTGCCTGAACTAACTTTTCCATGTAGAAATTACATTAGTTTTTTTCTGCAGCATTTACTTCACCAGAGAATCATTTTTACCAGTTTAAATTAATAATTTGACACAATGCACTTATTGTGTACATACATGTCTTTACATCTGTCTTTTAGATGTAATTAAAGACACCTAATATAAAGTGTGACCAAATCATCTTGTTGTAACACATTACCTCTGCTGTGAGCCAGTTAGTTGATTGAGAAAAGTACTTGTAGCATCGGAGTCCATATTGTATCCATCCTGCGGGGCATCTTCTGGTTAAACGAACTGCATCCAGTCCATTAACATTTCTTGTAACATTCACTGCAAAGAATGTTTTAATGTTTTATTTATGTAGCTTATTTTATGTTTTTGTGATTATGTGCTGAAAATAATGTGTACTTTATACACTGTAAACCCTTTATCAATCATGCAAATATTTGTCAATGGAATATTGTACATTTCCAAAATGTTTGGGTTTTAACTAAATAAATGTCTTGGTTACCTTCTGCATCCCCCATGGATAAGATAATGAAAAGAAGCAGACAACTTTTCAGCATTGCCATGATGAACCTGAAAGTAATAAGCAGGAAAAGTTAAATGTCTGCATGCACTCATATGCTGCACACAGCAGTTCTCAATTAATTTAAACACAAAGCGCAAAAATACTTCAGGAAGAACATTTATTCAGAACTCACTTTGGTTTTTAAATTGTTGCCGTCAGAATCTCAGAGGAAGATTTTGTGAAGAGCCAGAGCCTGTGTAACACCAGAACATTCTCATATCTATTGAATTAAGATGGTTCATATTTATACACATAATATCAGGCAATAACATCCGGGTGTCCTGGGCAAAGATCAAACTTTACCATTTCTGGCATATTAGTTATAGATTTATAGTAGTAATTAAGAGAGGTCAAATGTTCAAATGTATGTGCATGTCTTGAGTTCCTTTGTGTGCGAGACCAGTGTTCAAGGTCAAGTTCTTCACTGAAAATTTCTTTGCACTTTATTTTTTAAGGAAATGTCACATGTATGGAATTAACTAAGTTAGGTCAAATTAACAAAGTAAATTTAACTTGGCCAGTTAGAGTTTGTGGAGAAATTTCTACTTACTCATTTGAAGTTTACTTTGCAATACTCTGTTTCAAGTACATTTCACTCACTCTTTGTTTGTAATTTTTACTCAATGTAGCACTGATTTCCTCAAAGGGTGTCACTTCGAGGAAATCCATTCTATATGTCATAAAACCACAAGTTACTGATCATAACAACGATAACATAACAACAACAATAAGGTAAGATAGACTAGATGGCCTAGATAGATGGCCTAGATAGATAGATTTCTCGAAAACTATTCTATCTATTCTTTAAGAGTTCTCCTAAATGGCAATAAAAGTTATTTTTTAAGAGTTTCCTCTTAAAGTCTATTCACAAAGCTGCTGAGACCAACTTTTACTAAGGAATACCATATTCAAATAAGTTTTTAAAATGTAAAATGTTTTGGTTTTTAAACTGTCGAAGGTAACTTGGTGAGTTGGCTCTCGGCTGTGTATATATGCCTCCTCTCGAGCTGATTAGACCGTTTGAACGTGCTCCTCCTGCAATTTGCTTATAAATTATATTTTTTTGCTTGAATTCTGCAATCTCTCAAGATGCAGACATTTACGAGGCACTTAGCCTACATTATTAAACCTTTATTTGAATATGGAAACATTTTTATTTTAAAATATTAATTTGAATATGGCAACATGATACCTCGTTCTACAATATTTCTATCACAGAGAGACTCCTCCCCCATCAGCCAATCACTGTGGTCATGTAAGAACTGATTTTCCTGCTAAAACAAAACGCACCCTGCAATAAAGCCATAAAATGCACCCTGGACAGCAGATAGCAAAGACAGAGCACAGAACCTTGTCCTGCCCAAACTTATCTCATTGTCCCTTTGTTTGACTTCAACTCATCCCCCCTCTCCCTCCTCTTCTCCCTCCTCAAGTCACTGAAAGTTAAATTAAGAATGTCTATATATCGCATATGGTGTATCTTGTGAATGTGTTGTTTTTTCCTTTTCATGTTTGGTATCATTTTAAGGGTCTCAGTGCGATTGGTAAAATGGTCTTAATTTCATTGCAGTCATTGGTTTAATGAGAAAGATTGAGAACTTAGGAGAATCCTGTTTCTCCTCTCTGGCTGATATCTCTTTGCGATATCTCAAGAAACCAGGTGCTACCCCCCTGGGGTACATGGATTGGCCCAACCAACTCTAAACAACATTTGTATAACCCCTGTTGTTCTGGTCTGGTATTTAAGGTGAGGGGACAGAGCAATCTTTGGGACTCTTTTACCAGGATCATCCCCCATAGTAATGTTTCAGTGCTTTCTGGTTGGAAAGCCCTGACACATTACTGTGTCTTTGTCAGGAAAACATTACTTACTTTTAGAGTCATCTTTGAGTAAATGATGTCATGTATTTTCTGAATTGGCTTTTAATCATTTACTTCTGTAATTGGCATGATACATTTTTACCTGACAAATAAATGTTACATCTTGATTTATTCTGAAGTATTCTGAAATCATTATTTTAATATATTAAGGAGGCTGGTGCTACTGCAAATCTTAGTTAAGGTAGGTCAAACTAAAGGCACATGTATGAACGGAGCAGTAGGCACGTCATCTGAAGACCTTGTGATTTCTGTCTATCACTGGTTTAGCAAGTTGTATGGAAGTGGCTAAATTAAACTACACTCTCTAGTTCGAGTGAGCAGTAGGCAACCGACTTTAGGGGTATTAGCAAACCCTACATCCTCTGACTGAAATCAGAATTAACTGGTTTGTGTCCGTGAGAAATACGATTTGGCCGACGTGATCTCTAAGCGGCATTCGGGTCCATAATGAATTAATAACTGAAAGTATGGGATACTCAGAATAATCAAAGATCTAAATTAATTCATAATCAATATTTATGATTATTTTCTAATCAGAAATACGATCTAAATTTGATTATCATTTGAAATTGGAGTCAGATTAAGCGTAGAGCTAAAGTAATACTAAAACTAAATTCCAATAAATTAAGTGAACTTCACTGGATCGCTGAAAAGACATACACGCTTTAAACCTTCGCCAGGCCGTTGGATTCCGTCATTGGGCCAATGGGTGGTCCTTACAGTCATAGTTAGTTATTCACCCACAAGTTGTTTCAAACCTGTATGAATTTCTTTCTTCTGCTGAACACAAAGGCAAATATTTTGAAGAATGTTGGTAACCAGACAGTTGATGGCCCCTATTGACTTCCATAGTAGGACAAAAAAATACTATGTCAAAGGGGTCCATCAACTATCAGCTTGTGAGCGTGAGGCACAAACATGAGCCCAGCACTTCCCATGATGAAATAAAATACTTTTGAATGTTTTGTTCATCAATAACTTCATGCGTTCAGTCGCTATGTGATAGCTCAACGTGAAAAACTGCGTTAATGATAAATCGGCTGATTTTCTGACGTGAAAGTTCCATGACAAGTATTTTATTGCCGCTTTTGTTAAACAAACTTTTGCTATTGCAAGTAATGAAATCTCTTATGTTTTCATCTTTACATTAATACCAGCATCATGTAGTGCAAATGTTTAAATAATGGACATATTGCACAGGCTTTTTGAATCGATGAACAGCTCCATCTTTTTATTTGGCAGTATAAAACTTCAGGTCGGGTTTTTTTAAAGGGGGGGTGAAATGCTCATTTTCACTCAATCTCCTGTTAATCTTGAGTACCTATAGAGTAGTATTGCATCCTTCATATCTCCAAAACGTCTTTAGTTTTATTATATTTATAAAAGAAAGATAGGCTGTACCGAGTCTTTCCGGAAAAAAACGAGCGGCTGGGGGCGGGCCCTGTGGGCGAAGCTAAAGCTGTGCTAACGCGCCGAGCTAACAACACACAGAGACATTTGTTCAACAGTTTTACTCACCGCCCGGTTCCAACGCACGACCGCGAACCTTTATCATTGTGACTGCTCGATCCTTAAGCATTAGACGATCTGCAAATCCGTCGATCTGGGCTTTGTTTATAAAACAATCATCGTCGAAATGCAGGGAACAAACAGTCTTGCACAACTCCCTTGATGCTCTGAAAAAACAAACTCCATCCACGGGTTCCTTAGCGCTGGGTTCTTTAGGAATCTGTACAGGGTTGTCTTGCCCTGGCAACCAAAAACCCACTTCTTTGGTGACATTGACTTCCCTAAAGCCGAGCATAGCGCTTTGATGGCGAACTGCTTTCGCTCTCTTCTCTCTCTGGTCCCGCGTACTTCCGGAGAAGTGCCCTTAGGACCCGTATAAGGAAATTCCGCTACATCTGATGTCACACATGCCCATACTCGAAAAAAACTTTCCGAAACTTGTGACAAACCGGAAGGACAATTTTTGGAACAGAAATACTCCTTCAAACGTACAATTTAATTTTTGAAACTTTGTCCATGTTTAGCATGGGAATCCAACTCTTTAACAGTGTAAAAAACTCAGTATGCATGAAATAGCATTTCACCCCCCCCTTTAAAGATATTAGAGGTGCAGAAGGCCAAGCAAAACTCATAATCATTACAAAGAGTAAAGATCAAGCGGCTAACAAGGTCTATGTGTGTTGATTCGAATAGCTAGGTGTCCCCCAGGGCATAAATGGATATGACATTTTTGTGGGAGTTCCCAGTAATCCCGACCAGCTGTGTCCGAAATCGTGCCCTATACCTTTAAATAGGGTATGGATTGCCGCTGCTTTCACTACTAGCCATTCAGCTAATCCTGCCTTTTTGCCCATTTTCATTTATCCGGGAGTGACGCGATACCAAGATGGCGACGATTGGCTCAGCCCACTTTCGGCTTAAAAAATGCTCTTCAGAAACCTACGGGTGACGTCACGAACACTACGTCCATATTTCTTTTACTGTCTATGGCTCCGAACCACTGATTCAAAACAAAAGATGCAGTGTTTCGAGAATGCCCATCACCATACAGATTAATGAATGTGGTTACTCTGTATCATCAAAACAAGGTCAAAAGTCTCAGAAGTTGAAATGCTCTTCCAGTCTTTGATCTGGTCTTTAAAGATGTAATATCTGTAATGTTTATGATGATTAACTTTGACTCTTTTATTATACCCTTAAATTATCATTTAGGCATATGTATGATTCATAGCTGTTTATCAGTTCAATAAGCAATATTCAGTTTTCTGTTCAATTCTACAGGGATTTATTGGTGTGTTTTACACTTGTATTTGTTTGGTTGCTGCATACAATTATAGCCTATAACAAAATGAAAACAGCAACAAAACTGACACGAAACATAAAATGAAATATTCAAGAATACCACCAGATGGCCCAATACACCAGATTTGAGTAATAAACCCTTTACAATCCAGTTCAGAGTAAAGCATTTCAAACACTAAACAATTAGACCACACTCATTTTAAAACAATATATGCAATATATGTCACACTATTTATAATGTATGTTCTGTTTTCTCCTGTTATCCTCTTGAATCTCTGACGTCATTGACCAGAAGAACAGCAGCAGCCGCAGAAGCCACGCCCATCAGTGCAGTGACGACCAATCGCAGCACAGCTTCAACAGAATCACAACAGGGGGCGTGGCCTTCTGGAGAAACTAATGAAGCAAATGATAAATTAAATTAAGATTTTCAACAAGCTGACATTAGTCTCTGTCATGATCTAAAAAAGATCTTGTTTTGTGCTCCACACAAGAAAAAGAAGGTAAAAACTGTTCAGAAAGACACAAGTAAATGATGACAGAAGCTCCTTCATTCTTTAAATTAATTCAGTGAATAAATGCTATGATATCAGGGTTGGTATCAACTAATATCATCAGAGCTGTGGTACCTGCACATGTGGGACAGAGTGTGTTGATGTCCAGATGTGTGGTCTGGTTGCTGATGGGTTCGATCAGCACACAGCTGTAGGTGTTTTTATCCTGATATTCCACCTCCAGAGGTAGAGAGAGACTGATGCTGAGATCACACACACTGATGCTGGACAATACACTGATTCCTGCGTACCAGGAGAGAGTCGCATTACTCACATTCAACACTGATGAACACACCAATGAACATGATGATGAAGAAGATGATGATGATGATGAACAGTTTCTACTGATGACAGGAACAGGCAGACGAGCTGAGAAAGAGAAAAAAGTGAATAGTTTAGAATATAGAATGGAATAGAATAAACAATAATTATTTACATTGAGAAATATCAGAGAGGAAAATGATGCTTAATTGAAATGATTTCGTCATTTTAATAATTAAGATACACCCAGTTTGATGCTAAAAACAGATATTTAACTCACAAAAGACAGTGAGACTGAAACTCTTGATCACACCTCTCATCTGTAGTTGATAATCTCCAGCATGTTCAGTTGTGGTGTTTGTGATGATCAGAGATCCAGTTTGATCGTCCAGCTTCAGTCTGTCTCTGAATCTCCCATCAGGAACATCATCATACAGTGATTCTGTCATCCAGTACATTGATTTCAGCTATTACAGTGTTTTCATCTCCAAACCTCCACAGAATCAGATCTTCATCCATCATTTCAGTAAGATCAGAGTTTAGAGTGACTGAATCTCCCTCCATCACTGACACTGACTTCACTGCATCTGTGTCAGCAAACACTCCTGAAGAACAGAGTTTATCACAGATTAAGGGAATAACTTAAATAGACCAGTTGTGTAACTCCAATGAAGAACAGCCCCACAGACACAGAAGTAGCTGAGATTAATATTTTTTGTAATGTTATTTTTAGTTATCAATACACTGTTATTACAATACAGGTGATGTGTGGGAGGAGCCACACGGGTGATTGTGTCTCATCTTAAATCTGATTGGCTCCTTCAGTGTCTCTGCTCTGGAGAATGAAGGGTTAAGGGAAGCCAAATAGAGCAAATCAGGAAAAGTGATTGAAAAACACTCCACTAATGTTTCACAGAGAAACATAAGACCCAAATGCACATATGAAAAGATAGATCTCTCTTAATATCCAAACTTAGTATTAATGTTTTATTTCATTGTATTTTTTATTAAGAAACCAGAAACTATACACAACAAACAGTAAAATAAACTTCAGACTAGCAAGATTAACCAAAAATCATTTGATGTCATTGTTTCCAAACTGATTCTGCTGTTTTTGCACCTGTGATTTAAATAAGATTTTTGGTTAGTTTCAGTTTGGGTTGAGCATCTTTTATCTGAAATCTGATCAAAAGTAGTTATGGCTCTGTATTAAATCTCTGTAAATATAATGCATTAAAACTAAAGTCTTAAACTGAATATGATTATAACTCACCGACCAGACGGCACACGCAGAACAACACAAACATGTGAAGCATTTTCAGATAATAGCACTATATGTGAACACTTCAGAGACAGAGAGAGTGAACTAACAGGACAGTGTTAAACTGTGAGATAGTGTTACTGCGTCTGATTCTCCACCAATAATATTTGAGACCGCCCTCTTACTGTACATGTACTGCTACTCTTCCACTGGTTATTAATATTCATCTGTATTAGTATTGCACTGTTGGAGGTGGCGGACCGGACACAGTACCTTTTCAGTTTTTTGTTTGTTTGTTTGTTTTGCGAGCAGCCATACATTTCTAATATTTTATTGTAGGCCAATAATATATTTTTTTGCAAATAAAGTGTGGAATGGTCTTAGGATGGTCACTAAGGGTTACTAACTAACACTAACTTTGTTTTCCATCAGTCGATCACACACACACACAAACCACACGTCTGAAGACATGCTGATGCTGAAGGTTTATTTTCATCAACAGATCAAACCACATCTCTGTACTGAAGTCAGTCGAGGTTTACTTTGAGCTGCTCGAGTCTGCAGTGAATCACATTCATGTACGGTCTGTGCTTCTTGTGTGCTTTGCTATATTAATATATTGTATTAGTTAAATATACATTTTCTTTGAATGCTGCTGCTCATGATCACATTCATTGATTAACAACTTGAATCCACATGCAGTTTAATCTAAAAACATTCTGTTCTGTCATTTCTTCTGCATGATAAATACAAAAAACGTATATAATCAACATTTTTAAATGAGTAGTTTTATATTTCTCCATCGTTTTTAATTTGATCATTATGTTTGCAATGCTTCATGGGATTGTAGTTCTTTCAATCCCTAAGGCTGTTAAGGTCACAGTCAGTTTTTTTTTTTTTTTTTGCTTCAAATCAAATTTTTTAGTGTTGTGATTCACCTCATAGCTGGTTGGTTTGGTTCATGGCTTATAACACTTTAAGAATAGTTTTTCTTTTAAATCTTAAATAAAAAAAATAAAAATAATAATTTATGGAAAAAATACTTCCGGAACCGCAACACCGCTGAAAAAGGGGACGGGAACTGTTGTACTCTATATACCATAGATATAAACACATAGACACCTCATTAGTGCCTGTTTCTATGGTCGCTATACATGGTACGCGGTCCGCCATGTACAGTGGTGCAGGTATGATGTCAATTAGTAGGCCAATCAGCAGTTCACATCACACTGGTTCCCTCAACAAAAACCTAATAGGATTTGGATTATCGCAAAAAAACTACTCTGTGATCAACAAGAGTTTATGATACTTGCATGGTTTTGTCCATCAATATAGTTATCACAAATAAACACAACTTTTATGAATTTTTAAGCCTAAACGCAGTCGCCAGAAGAACAAAAGTAATAGGTTATAAACGAACTACACCACAGTCCCACAACTTAACGTCACAATCTCTAAGCTTCCGACAACTCTCAGTTTTTAGAATGTTTGAGTTATAATAGTTTATATGAGCACATACTATTCAGCGTGATGACGTTTAATCTCCTCGACAGCTGTTGTCCCATATACCAATTGTTAGCAACCATCTTTTTCAAGACACATAATAGCTTCAAAAAATCGCGTGTGTGGTAATACTGATGTATTTTGTCATAGAATAAAACGTGAAAGTGTCTTGTTCTTGTGTCCAACACAGATCTTATTTCAGCCATTCAGTGAAAGTTAGTGAAAATAATCATGCACATGAGTATTTTAGTACAGACAAGACAACTGACCGTATTCTACCTCATGCTTGTGTGAACTAACAACAAAATATTGATTGTGTCATCTATGAACATGACTAATTTAGTAGAATATTGCTTATTGTACATCATCTTATGAATTGAAAAGTGACTTTACTTAAAAATATTGTTATTAAATAATTGACATATTTAATAAAACAAAAATGACATGTATATGTAGCGCAACACTATAAGCTCCGCCCCTCACTTTTATCCCGCTGGTCTGAAACTGCTGGCGCTGCGGTTCTGCAGCTGGATATCTCTCAATGATGGCTGATATATGAGCTTGAAATGGTGATTGACAAGACTGAATGATTGTTGAATGATGTTTGGAACTTCATAACATGAGGCCTGCACAAACTTAAACTATTGTAATGAATTAGGATGCAATTCATGGAGTAACTTTAGCCTGTGAATAGGTGATGATGAATTTACCCCCATGCATACACCCCCAAAAAAATTGCATTCAAGTTGCACATTTTCAATTCATGCTGTCATGTATGTATTTGCTATATAAAGCATGTAAATCCAGCTTCAGTGAGAAAGACAAATCATGTTCACAACTGAATGCAAACAGGCTTGAATATGTCGGACTAGAACTAATTACAAGGTAAACAAATTTTTCAAAAACTTTTTTTTCTTCTTTTTTTTAAAAACCACATTCTATTTAAACAGAGAAACCACAGCGCATGTTCTTTTCTAGCTCAGAGAATGAAGGCGATTCAGTGACACCAGAAGCTCAGTTTGTGTGTCAAAGCCAAACCTCTGCGGTCTCATTTATTTACAGAGAACCTCGACCTGATGTGTGGAAAACCTGTGTGTGTTATTGTTAGGCACATTGGTGTGTGTGTCATTTGTTTGTGGGTAAAGAGTGTCTTTATTTCCTATTTCCTATATTTTCTTTATATTCTAAGAAATAAAAGATAGAATTCTGCAAATGTATAATTTTAACAACTGCCTGTTACAGAATGTTGTATTAAGTGAGTCTTAATAAATGCTGTATTGAGACAGTAGTACCTAGTGTGTGGTCTCTGATAGGTGGTCCTGATGGGGGAGGATCCACACACACACACACACACACACACACACACACACACACACACACACACACACACACACACACACACACACACACACACACACAGTATTAATATCACACATCTGTGATATTTACATTATAATGTTACAGTGCTCAATAAAAATGGTTCATGTTGGCGTTTTGTTCAGCTTGTGTTGGCAACGGTTCGGTAAGTGTTTTATATCATTGTTTTTACTGATTTAGTTTACGCTCTGCTTTTCAGGGTAATATGATGGATTTGTATTCGTTTTTTTTCCAAATTAAAGATACTCAGAAGAAGAGCAGATAAATTACTGTAAGATCTCGTTTGGATTCAAATCTTTCATCATAGATCATCACATTATGATCAGATTCAATCAGAAACACACACATTTCTGAATATCCCAGTAAAATATTTGAAGCAAATTTACAACTAAAGTCTTTAGGCAGAAAATCTTCTAAATTGTTATTTCTGTAGCGCAACATCAGTAAACAAATAATTCATAATCTCTAAATACAAAGGCCAGGAGTTTTGTACTGTATATATATATTGTTTTCCTAAACGTCTGTGCTACTCGTCTGTTTGTTCTTCACTTCTCTTTGAAATAGTTACAAACTACTGATACCAACATAAATTTTGCTTTAATCTGTGACTGTTCTTCAGGAGTGTTTGGTGACACAGATGCAGTGAAGTCAGTGTCAGTGATGGAGGGAGATTCAGTCTCTCTAAACTCTGATCTTACTGAAATGATGGACGATGATCAGATTCTGTGGAGGTTTGGAGATGAAAACACTGTAATAGCTGAAATCAGTGTACTGGACGACAGCATCACTGTATATGATGATGATCCTGATGGGAGATTCAGAGACAGACTGAAGCTGGATCATCAAACTGGATCTCTGACCATCACAAACACCACAACTGAACATGCTGGAGATTATCAACTAGAGATGATCAGAAATCTGAGCAAAAGTTTCAATCTCATTGTCTATTGTGAGTTTAATATTCGTT
Organism: Squalius cephalus; assembly: GCA_022829025.1. NCBI lineage: Eukaryota > Metazoa > Chordata > Actinopteri > Cypriniformes > Leuciscidae > Squalius > Squalius cephalus. Next base: position 28,964,643 of record CM040807.1, read on the forward strand.
TCTTTAATTTGTTATATTGTAAAACAATTTGACAGAAAAAAAAAATACAGTAATTTTCTTTCATTTAAATTGTACTCAAAACTCTCTCTCTCTTTTTTTTTAACTAACTGTATTATTTCTACAGTATTATTTCTGTTTTCTTAAACAAATGTAGCCTATGTAAAATTACTAAAATAATCATGATAATAATTAGTGAATTCACCACTAGATGGTATGGAGCCCCTAAAGGGACATGGTAGAAGAAAACAAATATGAGATGGAAGGAAAAATAATAAGTCAATGCTTTTGTGTTCTCTCCTAAATGTTTAACAATCCACCAAGAAACTTTGCATTAACTAGAAAGTTTTGATCTCTTTGTGAACGAATGCAAAGATTCTCAGTGGAACACAAAAATATTTGTAAGGGAAAGCAATATTTTCCCTCCATCTCACTATTTCCTTCAGTCATTTGACCATTTCTTTCTTTTTTCTTCTTTTTATTTACAATTTTGTTTTACAGTGTATATATAGCTCTATGTATCTTAGTATGGGTAGTGATTTATTCTAATGTTTCTCAGCTCGTCTGCCTGTTCCTGTCATCATCAGTAACTCTTCACACTGTTCTTCATCATCATCATCATCATCATCATCATCATCATGTTCACTGGTGTGTTCATCAATGTTGAATGTGTGTGATGCGACTCTCTCCTGGTACGCAGGAATCAGTGTATTGTCCAGCATCAGTGTGTGTGATCTCAGCATCAGTCTCTCTCTACCTCTGGAGGTGGAATATCAGGATAAAAACACCTACAGCTGTGTGCTGAACAATCCCATCAGCAACCAGACCACACATCTGGACATCAACACACTCTGTCACACATGTGCAGGTACAGATGTTTCTTTTCTCTCTCTCTCTCTCTCTCTCTCTCTCTCTCTCTCTCTCTCTCTCTCTTTCATAAAATGAAAGTTGCTGTTGATTCACATTTTGTGTGCCCCAAATAAATCCACGATATATATATATATTTTTTTTTTTCTTTCAATTACGCTGTTTTTACCATATGTACAGTACCTGTGATTGTGCAGTTTGGAGTTCCTGAAACAGACTAATGTCAGCTCACTAAAATCACTATTTTATCATTGGTTATTTAGAAGTCCACTGCTGTGGATCTACTGAAGCTGTGATGCGATTGGTCGTCTCTGCTGTGGTGGGCGTGGCTACTGTCATTCTTCTGGTTTATGACATCAGATCCACAAGAGGAGGAGACTAAAGGAAGATCAGTTGAAGAATCAACAACTTATGAGAGTTTCTTATGAATGAGAACTCAGTGTCACAGATATGTCTTTAAATTACCACATTTGCGTAAAGAACCAAACAACATGTTCGTATTTTTTTATTTTTTTTATTTAACCTTTATTTAACCAGGAAGTCCCTTGAGATAGAATCTCTTTTTCGAGGGAGACCTGGCCAAGACGGCACACCAGTTACAATTTAAATACAAATACAACATAGTCAAAACAACCAAACAAGCATCACATAAAAAGGAACAGGTCACATATGGCAGTTACATTTTTGAGTTATATGGCATTTTAACATGGTCTTGAATTCATTTAATGGGACTAAATCATTTAGATGTAGCAAGTTTTGCAGATTATTCCAAGACCATGGCGCAAAGTAAGAGAAGGCTTTCCTCCCCAGCTCAGTAAAAACCCTTGGAACCTGGTAAAGGCCCTTTCACACCGGATGCGTAACGAAAAAGCGAAACGAAAAAGCGAATAGTTCGTGTGCAAATAGTTCGCATCAAAACCATTCACATCAGCCGCGACGCGAATTTGCGACTTTTGTGACGTTCAGAGAGCTTCAACATTCCAAAACTTTCGCGCGAATCGCGCCGACAGCTGAGAAAACATGGACACTTCATCATCATCATCATCCAGTCATAGTCATAGCATCCAGTGAAGACGAGCTTTTCATTTTATTTAAAAGACAGAAAAGAAGGTTTTGGGTGCAGCCAATCTTACAGAACAGAGAGTCTGAAGGGGAGTGCTTATGTGCAGTTTTTTTTGCGTCTTCAACTAAACACAGTTCGTTTTGTAATGTAAATACACATTACATGTAACACACGACGTAAGTAAGTTAAAAATCATTCGACTAGAAACTGTAGATATCAAAGAATGTAAAAGCAGCCCTAAATAGTCTCACTAAGTTACATTTTGTTACGTGTTCAAAGTAAACACGGTCTCTGTTTCTATCTTTGACGATAATATGGCGCGTTTCCACCGAGCGGTACGGTACGGTACGGTACGGGTCGGTACCCTTTTATTTGCGTTTCTACTGCCAAAAGTTGAGAATGTTACCAAAAAGCCAAACCGTACCGTACCACTTTTTGGGTACCCTTCCGTTGGGGTACCTAGCACAGTGGTACGGTACTAAAAGGTGGAGCTAGACTCACTGCAGGACGTTGATTGGTTGACAGAGAATCGTCACTTGCGGGTGCTACGAGGGGAATGACAACATAAGAAGCGTCATTTTTTTATATACAGTTTAATATAATATACTGTTACTGTGTCACGAAATGTAATTTTAAGAGTTTTTCAGGCGAGAATGTAGTTGTTTAAAGCTCTAATCTGTGGTTTATTTATAAAGATGATTTGTTTTTCCCCGGTTGTGAGATCCATGCGATCAGCGGGCGCTTGGCGCTCATGTTTCCCGGCTGGATGAGCCTTTCCTCGGCTAAGTTAGTTCTTCTGACGTTCGCCGATGACTCCGACGGTAGTGGTTAAACATGAGATATAATTCGTCTTGTGCAGACCTAACGGGCGATCTTTGGTCTCGTGAATATATAATTCGTTCCCTGTCAATCGTTTTGACTGAGGGCTAAGTTTAGTTTCATATTATAGGCTATTTGTATTTAACTTTACTGTTGTAATGTTAGACTAGCGCAGCATTTGGACATTTGACTGAATTGTTTGCTTTATTTCTTATTGTATAGCTTCTTGTACCTTTTACTTAAACTTTTATATTGGCTATTATTGATAAAACTGAAATTTTACAAAAAGAAATATGGTTTCTTGTCATTTTCTTATTACAAGATTATCACTGATGTTTATTGCAACATTTGTACAAATGCATATATTGCCTGTAATGTGTAATTTTTTTTATTATTTAAACGAAAAGAGGTAACGTTAGGGTTGTGTTTTAAATTTCGTTTTGTTATAAATAGAATAACGTATAACGTGCAGTGAATACCCAGATAGCAGGCAGACGTCGATTCAACGTTGATTCTTAGTTGTAAAGGTTAGTATCAATCATCAATCAAATTTCAACGTTGGATCAATCTTTACTATTTATTACGTTGAAAATAAAACATTGATTCAATGTTGAAATGCGGTTGAATGGCGTGTCTGACGTTGATTCAACGTTAATTCGATGAGCAAAGTGATGTTGTTTCAATGTCAGGAGAGACGTCGTTTCCATGTTGGTTCAATGTCAGTTTGCTATCTCAATATGCGTTGCGCATGAACCACATTTGTGTCCCTATAATGTTTAATTTATTTAAATGAAAACGAAAAGAGGCAGAGTAGTGTTTTATAACATATTTCGTTTTATTGTTGCTTAAATTTGTACATACAGAGTAACAGAGATAACCGGAGTAGCAGAGCGAGCTGAGTGACGCTTTTAAGAACGCGCTGTACCATTTGCATGTAGGAGTCGCACATGGCAAGTACAAACTTTGCTTACTTAATATTGAGAAAAGCCTAATGTCGGCGCTTGTCTTCTTGTGACAAACATGTCGAGGAGCAAGAACAAGATCTGCTGTATGTCATCCATTGTAGTTTACTATGTTCTTCTTCGCGCGAAAATTACGTCGATCGAAACACCACGCCTATCAAGTAAGGGTACTGTTGGCAGTGGAAACGCTAGCCAGATCATGGTTAACAGACCCGAACCGTACCGTACTGTACCGTACCGTACTGTACTGCACCGTACTGTACTGCTCAGTGGAAACGAGCCAATAGTGTTAGCTTTCTATCCCAAATGTAGTTTAGCCTGCTAGCCTACACAGCACAGGAGTCAGGACTATACAACGACTAAAACTATCACACAGTATACTCACAGTCAAGATAACCGAGTTGGTTGGCAATGCTACGCCACACATTGTCTTTCAAATCGTTGTCCTTGTAGTATGTGATTGGCTGAAGCCTTTTCTGTCGCAGCAAAAGTAAAAAAAAATCGACATCGAAGCGAAAAAAATAAAAGTCGTTTTTTCGCCGCAGCACATGGAAGCACTCATTACACAAACAGCTGATCAAAAAATAAACCCATCGCGCGAATTATTCGTGCGTCAAAATCGCGTCCAGTGTGAAAGGGCCTAAGAGAGCCACCTGGTGGAACGGAGATGAAAACTGCTGGAATTCTTCTTAAGAAGATTACATAAATATGTCGGTAGTTTACCTAACATGGCCTTGTATAGAAAAATATGCAAATGAAGTTGTCTACATAGACTTAGTGACGGCCAACCAATCAGTTCATACAACGTACAATGATGAGTACGGGAACCAGAGTTAGTTATAAAGCGCAGAGCACTGTGATACACAGAATCTAAAAAGTGGAGAGTAGGCTACTAGAGGCAGCATGCATGTAGACAACATCACCATAGTCCAAAACACTCAAAAAAGTAGCCTGCACAAGTTTTTTTCTAACAGGTTAAAGCAAGCCTTATTCCTAAAAAAAAAAAAAACAGTCCTACTTTCATTTTTTTTACAAGCTTTTCAACATGAACTTTAAAAGAAAGTTTGTTGTCCAGCCAAAAACCTAAATACTTGTATGATGCAACATTTTCAATTAGGTCCCCATTTAGTGTGTTAATAGTTATATTATCTGGGGATTGGGAACGAGCCCTTGAAAACGTCATAAATTTGGTTTTCTTAGTATTTAGCACTAACTTAAGGCCATGTAGTGAGACTTGAAGCTGTTTAAAGGCTAATTGAAGGTAATTTATGGCTTGGCTCAATGAAGGGGCAACTGAATATATCACAGTATCATCTGCATAAAGGTGCAGTTTAGCAGTTTGCACATCCTTTCCAATATTATTTATAAATATAGAAAATAAAATAGGGGCTAAAATCGAACCTTGAGGAACACCCTTGGAAATCTCTAAAAAGACTGATTTAAGACCATCTATAGAAACACATTGCGTTCGTTCTGTAAGATAATTTTTGAACCAATTAATATCTGTGTTTCCTATTCCAATATTACGTAATCTATTTAGCAATAACTCATGGTCAACAGAGTCAAATGCCTTGGACAGATCCACAAATAAGGCAGCGCAATGTTGCTTTTTGTCCAAGGCATTTATAATGTCATTTAATAGCAACAAAGTTGCTGTAACAGTGCTGTGTCCAGCTCTAAAACCTGACTGTACATCAATTAAAATGTCATGCTCTGCCAAATATTCTTTTAATTGACAGTTTACTTGAGCTTCCAAAATTTTTGCAAGAATAGAAATGTTTAGAATAGAATGTTGCTAGAATTATCTGCACTGTTGATCTATCAGAACCTGTAGAAATGACATCAACTGATCATCCATGTTCGTGAAATACTGTGTGTTTGTTTGTCCTTAGTTAGTGTCGAGGCTGAGTCCTCATTTTCTACAGCCGCTGGAAGTATAGAAGATCTCTTCAGTAAACTGTGAACTGATTGAACTTCAAAGAGGACCTATTATGCTTTTTTACATCAGCTTTCATTCAGCTTCATTTTTTTGGGATTTTACTATTTTAAACTACAATTTTAAAATTGTTGGCGTAATAATTTATTTAATAATCCCTCTGATTTAACAATATCCTCTTTACAGTATTATCCCTAATCATATTTTTTCTACAGTTGGTTACAGTTGAATTTTCTCTTTGTAATTACAGTCACAAGGAAAATAAGCAAACTGAGTAAAAACTAAGTAAAACGAAATAGAAATAGTATGTTGTACTGACAAATGCTTAGTTAGTGGAGTTTACTTTCATAGAGTTCAAGTAACTAAAAAAATACAGATAGCCTACTTGATCATTTATATTCCTCTAGGATTTCTTGATAGGCTATAGTTACTCAGAATTACTATTTTTAACAACTAAATAATTTAAAGTAAAACGATAACCTAGTAAAACAACAAATGTGTACTACTGTGTATTATGCTGACTACCAGAGTGCACATCGACATGCATAAATTAAGCAATTGCTTTGTTTTTACTATTTTTTGGCTTTTTTTTTTTTTTTGGCTTTTTTTTTTAGATGTCTTGTGTCAGTAGTAGCCTACAACAAAGTCAGAAATTTGTTTTATTTAAATTAATTTAGTCTTATTAAAAGTAATTTAATTGTTACCATTTGTTGTGTTTTACAGACATGACATTCAGGTTTGAAACAAATAATTTGCAAAGGTTTCGTAACTTCACGACTGTCAGTTGCCTTCTATCCAACAATGTCAATAAAGAGTCATTTCTGAATAATCAACCAATTTATTTTTTAAACCGGATTCTGTTTCATATTTTCCATAATGTAAATTGGAGCAAATCTTGAAACATTTAATTTCCTGGTTAGGACACTAGGTGGCGCTTTAGTGCTATACAATTACAATATGCGTCCTCATCCCTCTAGTGGTCAAATGCTGTTATTACAGTTTCATTTGTTTATAGTTTCACATCATCTGCTTTGGGTTCCACTTCCAGTACACGAAGCAGAGGAAGGTAATGGGGTAGTAGACAAAATATATCGCGTATGAACCTATGTTTAAGATAAGATACAGAAGCATAAGTTGGAAACATGAAGTTGTATGTTGAATATTTCCACTTGATAAGACCGTCATCCTTCCGTTCAGACCAAAAAGGCTGCTCGATGACGTGTAAGGAAAAACATTACCGCTTTACAGTTGTTCATTTGTTCAACGCAAAATTCTCCTAGCAGCCGAGTCACAGGGGATAAAGACTCCTCTAGCACTTGAATTGTGCTAATAATACTGTAATATACAGTTATAAACAAAGAAGTTAATTAGGCGCGTTTCATCCATCTGCTGCTTGTTGTACATCTCCCTGGTAACAGCGCCATGTTCGCGTGGTGTCGTCCAATGATTTTCAACGTTGTAAATTTGACTTAAACTGATTTTATATTACACTTTTCTTAGTAGATGTAGGAAATTACGATCCCGAATAGTGTTCTGAGGAACTATAATAAGGTTGTAAATAGCATTGCAAAGAAAGTCATAGTCCTGTGGTCCAGACTCGATTGATTTCTGGGCTCATTTGGACAAGTAGCCGAAACATCCACCGAGTGTTAAACACCACACTGAACTCCTTATCCGCACTAACGTCACTAAAACAGCTCAGAATACATTGGCAGGTGAAGATCTACACCAACCTGTCTCTCACAAGTCTGTGTCCAGAGTTTGACGCAAACAGGATCATAAAGGTAAGATTTGTGTTTCCATACATTGTTTATTTAGTGATCACTTATACACATTCATGCGGTTCAGAAATTATGAATCTGCAATACATCTGTCATAAATACTAAATGTATAAATTATAAAGACACATTTTGGTTAAATTATTTATTTTATTTGAGTTTTACTTTCACTTTCGCTATTGTGATGGTAAACTGAAAAATGTGCTTCATTCGAGATATGTTTTGCTTCGGATGACAATAACGCAGCGTTCACCAATAATGTGTTTGTGGATTATGAGCATGTGCATTGAAAAGCAAATGCATGGCTTATAAGTAATTGTTACAAATAATATAAATGTAACTATTACTTTTCTTATAATGCAGTATAGATCTTAATGACTATTTATAAATATATTTATACAGTAGTAATACTCATTTATAAATAAGTATAAATGGAGCTATAATTCATTATAAGCATGGACTTCACAGAAAGTGTTACCATGTGTTTTTAACTGTAAAATACAAGTTTTAACATCTACCTCCATTAATACTCAGTCTATAATGTAGTCCTAAAGTCCCAGAATGCATTGTGTTGCTGACGTCACACTGAACGCAGTGAGATTGTTTAGAAATCAGGAACGGTGATAAAGTTTAAATCCAGACTGGCTGCCGCACTTCCCATAAGGTTTACGCATTAGGTCACATTCAACTACATGAGCGTTTACAGTACAAAAGCAATCTGGCTGAATATGTTTTTCGTCTGCTTCTGGAAGTGGTTGAAAGTGGACAAGCTCAAAATGTTTTAGACCCCGTTTACACCTGTATTTAGTGTCATCCACTTGTAATCCGAACGATCAAAATGCATAGGTGTAAACAGGGCCTGAGATGAAGTGAAGCTTTACCTGCAAACTTAGAAATATACTCTATTGTGTGAGATATAAAACAAAAAGTCTAGTTAAGTTGATATACTACTCTACAGCAACTGCAGTTGAAACCATTTTTAGACCATTTGTTCAGATTTTTTCCTTTCGATCAACCCATTTTTTAAAGATTTGATTTTAAGATTGAAGGCCGTTAAAATAGAGTATTGTTTTTTGGAGGCATGGGTGTATAAGGTCATATAGAGATGCAAATGCCCTCTAATATCAATCTCAATACTTCAATCACAAATGATATATTTTTATGTAGTTGTTTTGTGTAGAGTAGAAGACAGATTGTGAACTTCAACTGAGCAGGAATTGAGAAAAAAAGCCCACCTTTCAACCACATCCAATTCCTGCGAACTCACCAAAATACAAAATTCACACCTCACATATTTGCTAATGCGCCTCTAACATTAACGTCCAGTAATAGACACACACTCTTGCAAAAGTTGTTTGTGACCATCACATCAAACCACATTTCTTTCCGATCTGAAGAAAGAAGACCACCACCACAGTTTTCAGTCTGACTCACACGTTGAGCTGCTGGAGTGTTTTAATTGCATGCATTTACTGAGTTGCATTCAAGACAAAAACATTGTAATATGAGATTTAAATATAATCATACAAGAGCATATTATTCTGTTTTGATATTCAGACATGTGACTAATGTTGTGCGCTTGACAAAATTACCATGAATTACAGTTACAATTACAAATGCATTTAATGCTGCATGATCAGTTCTGTGTATGATGATGCTTGCCCTTGTGAATTGTATTAGAACAAATCACACATTAATAGTTGTCATTTTATGAAAAAGTTTGAACAAATTGCAAAAAAAAAACAAAAAACAAATGTAATGTGATATCACCATGAAAATAACTGAGTTGATTACTTACATCAAGACAAACAAAAAATGTATAACAAGTTTTTTGAAATTGTTTGTTAACATGGACAAACGGTGCATAATCTAATTACGTATGTGCTAATTTGCATAAATACCACAACAGATCTAAACATTGGGTATAGCCATGTGAAAGTATCTTGTTGAATCTTGTTGACATAAGAGTAAAATACTTAGGCTAATGTTAAAGGTACAATATGTAAGAATTTTGCATTAAAATATCCCATAATCTCAAGGCCAGTGTTATATATTTTGTCAAGTTGATTACTTACAATATCCCAAATGTTTCCAACTATTTTTAAATCGTGAGAAAATTGCGATTTTAACCAAGGAAACGGGGCGTTAGAGCAGGGGGGAGCTGGGAGTCGCCAGTCAATTGCGTCATATCCGCTTTACCCTCGGTTTCCGCTCGTACTGCGTGAAGTCCTAGACAAATGCGGAAGTTGTAGTTGTAGCGTCTATCAAGCAACACACGTTAGCTTGTTTCTTGCAGTCGTTATGGAACACAATTATTCTTTACCGATTGCAGCTGGATCTGTCGACAAAGCATGCTTAATTTTATATTTTCCAAATGTAGCATTCGGTAATAGTTATGTTTATGTAAGGGAAGTATTATTGCTTTAGGTTTGTGTTTAGTTTATTGACATTGTTTATCATGTCTGGTGTTTATGGCCATGTAAATAAATTTAGCATGTGTTATACATAAAGATAAATCAGTATTTTGGCAAATGATGTGGGTATGTTCGAATGTACTTTTACAACAATTGTTTAGAACACGTAAAACTGCGCCGCATTATCACAACAATGAATTCGACATACAGTAACATCTATGATAACCAATTTAGTATTAAACCTTACTTTTCTTGCGGTTAATTCATTTTAATGAAATAAAAGTATGATGAGGTTCAAGAGTCAGGAAGGAAGAAGACAGGGTCGGCGTGACTGGGACTCGTACTTTATTAAAATAAAGCAAAACAAACAAAAGTAGTGCACAACGCGCATTCACCGAGGCAACCGCGACGGCACAAAACAGTTAAAAAACGAGAGCTCGGATCCACCGGTTTTCTTTCTCTGCGTCCAATTTTCTCTTCAGTCTCTCTCTCGTTCCAGCGCCCGGCTTATAAGCGGTCTCTCCACGCGGATCACAGCAATAAGACACAGGTGTTCGTCATTTGCACTTGACCTACTTGCGTCCCGCTCGTCTCTTCTCTCTCTCATTACAGACCGCGCTGAACCACGCCCCCCTCGCCACAAAAAGCATGTCATTATAAAAATAGAACTTAGCCTCATCCATGAGCATTATTTTTCGATTCCCGTCTGACTGATTTACATCCACGGTGGAGTTGAAAACGACAGTTCCCATCATTCCAAGCTCCTTCACATCGTCATCAAGCTACGCCGTTGTTGTTGTTTGGAATGTAGCGCCCTCTAGAGGCCAAAAATTCTTGCATATTGTACCTTTAAGGTCTGAATGGAACCCATTTAGGCTACCCATGAGCACTGATACATATAGGCAGGAAGAAGTACTTTAGAAACCAGCCTTTATTAATTTTTATTGCAGAGATGGGGTTTGGGGCTGGGTCTATGGGACTGTTTCTGGGGGATGAGTCTGAGGGAAGAACAGGAGACAATGGTAAGGAGAATGCAGAAGACAAAAGGTAGGTAAAATAAAAAGTGAACCCCCAGAATTAGCACATATGCAATTAGATTATGCACCATTTGTCCATGTTAACAAACAATTAAAAAAAACTTGTAATACATTTTTTGTTTGTCTTGATGTAAGTAATAGGCCTATGTCACGAAAAAACTGAAGACCGGAAGAACGTCTTTTAGTAGGGATACGGCTCCCGGTTAGCTTTTTACAATGGCGGAGTCCGATAGATACCGCTGGACCAAATCTCTCCGCAACCTGCCTAAATGAAAACTCTCAAGTGGAAAAGCGTGAAAGCTGAGGTATGGCTGTCTACGTCCTGACGCAGAGCAACCCAGTACACTACAACAACAGCTGCGCGTGTTCGCCAGTAAGGTAAACGTTTCTATGGTAACAGCGAGTTGGACCAATCAGCAGACGTTGCTGCTACGCTTAGGATTGTGGGTAGTGTAGTTTTTTGTCATAAGATCGCGGATAAAACCTGTTTTTCTTAAAACAAGGTTGATTTCATACGAACTTATAGCTTCTACAGGAGCAAAAACCTTCGTTTCACAACCTCATAGCTTGTGGTCAGTCTACCTCGGATGGTTAGACATTATGGCTGATAATCTAAATCCTTATGGAGAAATACTGTTGACCGGAGGTTCTGAATCCCTACTCCGCGTTCCGGAAGCAGGAAGTGTGACATAGGCCTATCAGCTCAGTAATTTTCATGGTGATATCTAAAGGTTTAAATTTTTACCCTATTCACGTGAGTAAAAGAATGAATAGGCGTATGAATAGGATATATTTGGGTCTTTTTCGGAACTTTCCCCTAATGGGATTCTTCGGGGCGTTTTTTTTCCTTACTCAGGACATATGGAGGATATAGGGTGACCACCTGCTAATAAGCCCAAGGGGGGACAAGGGGTATGTTTCTGAGGGACAATGTGGGACATTGCCTGGCGCGGCGGTGCCCCACTGGCAGACTCACTGATAGTGGTTTACCCATTTCTAGCACATACCACCTTACATGGTATATTATGCCCTATTCTCCTAAATGTGTAATTGCTGATCTATGCTCATGAATAGGCCAACCAATGTGTATTTTTTTTTTCTAAATAAAGACTCATAATATTTTGAACATTCAATGAATTGACAGATGTACTTCCACTTAAGATTTACTATTTAATTTTATTTATTTATCATTACAATTTATTTACTTGAAATAAATTATAATATAAAATTATGGGATTACCAGGAATTGTAGTTGCTCAACACCACAGGAACAGTAAAAAAAAAAAAAAAGTATTTTAAAAAAAAAATACGATTGACATCGTATTCCCCTCCATATCCGATTGAGAAGGACGTTTTGCAAAGGTCACAAAAAGCCCTCTCGGTATCCCCCTCAACACCTTTCAGTCACAAATATTCATTTCCCCATTCTTTCCCCATTCTTTCTTGTACCCACACCTTCTCTTTTTAATTGATGATGGCGTTGCCTCTCAGATTTTTCGAATTGACCTTTCGCCGGCCCCTCCCCCAAAACGGCCATTGTCCAATCACACATCATAGCAACCGTTACTATGTGAGCAGGTCCGACAAACATTAGCAAGATGATGAAGCGTGCGCATAGAGCGTGCGCCCATGGCGTTTGTAAATCGGACACTACATACCCCGAGAGATTGTCTGGAGGAGTTATGTTCTTTCCATTCCCAAAGCCGAAAACACAACGTGAGCGGTGCCTACAATGGATAAAACAGTGTGGACGGCCCCACTCCCAGTTAAATGTGTTGAACATTACGAAGCATAAATACGTCTGCTGGCTGTGGTATCGATGGCTACTTAAAGGTTTTTTTTTGTTTTTCTGATCTGAAATACTATCCTATCTGTAACTCAAAAAACATAATATTGTCTGAACCGCGAGTTTTATGATCCGTTGCCCCACTAATAAATATTATGGTCTCAACCGCGATTTTTGTGATCTTTGTCCCCCTAATAAATAAGTTATTATGGTAAGTGCATTATGAAAGACAATCAATGAAAGTTATTTAGATGCAAATTAAGGCTATGTCTGGTTAAACAGTTATTGTGTGATTTCGTTTATTGTGCTTTGTCAACTTGAAGCGAATTTGAGAAAGAAAATCATTTGAAGAAAATGCACCACATACTTTTTGTCATGATATTGGCCTAAGTTATAGCTAAAATATTGTAAAAGCTTTCAGTTCACTGCCTAATTGTAGTTGAAAAGTCAAATTAAGCTTGATTAATGATATAGTGACTGATCAAATAAACTACAGCATCGGGAATATAACTCCCATGTGTTTTGCAGCATTTAAAATTTTAGTCATAGTGTTATGCGAAAAAACACACATAAGAAATTATTGCTGACAGCACTTTTATTTTCAGAGACAGTTTTTTCTTTCACACAAAAACACAACAGTAAGTGTCTTACAATGCTTTTAAACACTTGTTTCCTTGTTCTTTGTCATAATCACAAATGATGTGTATGAACACCGGTAAGCATTAAGTTAGCCTCGATAGAGACGTAGATAGTAGTCGTGTCTCCTTCATTGCGTATTTTTATATTATAATATATCCCTCCACTGAATACTGTAACCCTTTCTGCCTCAATCTGGAGGATATCGCGGAGGTATTGCTCCAAAAACACGCACGGGTATACCCTTTTCCGTCATGGCAATCTGTCGCGCTGGTCGTGTTTGACCATTTGTTTGTCGGACGTAGCAACAGTAACTAAGGGGGGCGGGGCTCGGCGAAAGGTCAATTGGAAAGCGCGCATCTAAAAGTTCCTTCCTTCCCAGTGTGTCTGGTATGCGCGTGCGTGCGCTGTCATGACAACAACGAAAAAGTTGACAACAACCTAGTCAGCAGTTCAACTGAGGGGTTTGTGTGGCAACAATAGTGTGCTGAAATGTCAAGTAATGTTCGTTTGTCTGCTTGGGGCTCGAGTATATAGAGCGACCAACTTTTTTTTGAGCAAGCATAGATTATGCGCGACACGGTCTCATGGACTCGGCAGCCATTGTAAGTCCACAAGACCAAAAGTGCGTATGAAGTGTGCCATTTGGGACAGGGCCTTAGTTGACGTAGTTGCAAAGTTACTTAAAGTTAGTAGAATGTCTAAAGTGGACAATTGAAATAAAGTGTTACCAAACATCACATAACACAAATAGGGCCTGATAGAAATTTAAGAATTGATTAAATAATCTATTGATTCTCTAGAACAGAAGTTTTCACAATGGACCCGAAGAAACTATTATTACAGTGTCATTTTAATGAACCTTATCTGTCGACTTGATGTTGTTGAATAACGTTCAGCTTTGTCCAAGCACTTTGTCCGAAACTCAGCTCTACAGGGACATAGGAACATCATTATTGAAAAAAGAAGAGAGCTACAATGAGTTTGATCAACAACTCATGGTGACGCCTGCATACACCACCTCATCCTTCTCTTTAAACCTCTGTAAGAAATAATAAAGACAGAAGATGTTTGATTATTATTTTCCTCATCTATTTACACTCTTAAAAATGCTGGGTTGTTTCAATCCAACTTTGGGTCACATATGGACCAACCCAAACATTTGGTTTGACCCAAATTTGGATTGAAACAATCCAGCTTTTTTTTTTTTTTTTACAGTCTATCTGTTTTTTATTCATTAACATTCTACGCTTTCTTATAAATGCATATAATGACACTGAACTTGAGACAACAAAATGGAAAGCAGAAAGCACACAACACACAGTCATTAGTTATCTTACCCTTTTATGTGAATTTTGCTTGCGGTGTGTTGGTTTAGCATATATTACCTCTTCTTTGTGGGTTTGAACTATTAACACAATAATAAAAAATATGCATCATTGGGAAATGTATGCATGGACCATGTTATCAATGATCAGTCTTTATTAGAAATATATGTGATTTTTCACAAAATGTAGATGTTTTGTCTATTTTTTCACTGCAACAATAGGTAACTTGCCCCCTTCGGCTGTTTTTCTCATTCTCTTGCAGATGCAGAAGATCCCAAGCACAGCAACAATCAACAGAGACCCAGAAGCAGCAGTCGAGATCAACACTGGATTTACACGCGTAATGCCTGCAGAGAAACATTAATGTAAGTCAAGTCTGATCGATGTATAGTAGGCTATACGTGTCATGGAAAAAAAACTATCAAGGGATCCTTTCAGTTGGCACATTATTATATTAAAGGTTCATTTCTTTGTTTCAAACTTGGTTTATTCAAACAGGCCTACATTAAATAGGCCTATTAAAGATACTGATACTTGCGTTTCAGATCGTTAAAATAGGGCCCTTTATATCACTTTCTTCAACAGTTTATTAACATTTACGAAATAGGAATTTATTACATAAGGGCAGATATTGTAATCTCACTGAGGTCACGCACCTGCACAAAGATGGTGGCTTAGAAGTGAGGCAGTATTTTCTGATTTACAAAAACATCTTCCTCAAAGAAATCTGCCCTTATGTTGAGGTTTGATTATTTAAGTAATTCATATCAACACTTAATAAAGCAAGATGCCCTTGTGGAATGTAAAAATCTATGGATTATTTAAACTGTTAATGCAAAACGTGACAGTGGGAGGTTAATTTATGCTTGCCTCAGGTGGTTTTACAAAAAAAAAAAAGAGGAATAGGATGCGCTGTTGTATGCATGCTCAGAAACTTTTGCACCCTCTTTTACTCATCGATCACATACACAGTGAAAAGTTTAAGAAGTCTCACGTCGCTATTTTCTCAAAATTAGCAATTTTTTTTATTTTTATTAACAGTTAAACATCAGGGTTACAGGTAACAGGGTTAAACATTTTGTGTTTACAGTTTTGAAATGTGAAAGCAGTTGAAATGCATTTGACACTCCCAAGACTTTACAGTGTGAATGTGGTATTCAAAGTGCTTTTAATTTGAAATGATAGCATGTTAGCATTAAAAGCATATGAACCCAACCTCCCTGCAAATCACCCTCCAAAGCCACACTTCCTCCAAAACACATGAATGCGCGCAGACCGGAAGCGAAACCACCAGAGACTTGCAAAAAAATAGAAAAAAGAAAAAAAAAATAGAAAATTAAGGCTGGAATACGTGACACAACTTCTGAAAATCTGAACAGATTTTAAAACGCTATAGGTATCATACACTTGCTGACTTTGTAAATGCTTACAGAGAATATCGGAACATCAAACACTAATCAACTGAGAACCATAAAGTACCAGTCTCAAGCAGAAATGGACATATACGGATGTAAACATCTAAAATTGGCTCAAAATATCCTACATGTTTATCCTCTAGCTGGATATAAAAATCTGAAAACTCTGACAACTAATGTTGACTCCTGCAGACTGCAAACATTTAGACAAAAGTTGTTTAGTGTATTTTTAGTTTAGTGCCCAATCAGAATCATCAACAACATTATGGTTCAAATAATATTAACAAGAGAACTGCATTAGTTTTGAGTTTTTATGGAGCCCCTAAAGGGACATGGTGATGAAAAAAAGAAAAATGAGGTGGAAGGAAAACATTTTTCAAATCTTTTGCGTTCTCTTGCAAAACCTATTATGAGTTCGGACAAATACTTCCTGTTTAATGTCCCGCTGGCAGTGTTTCAGACCTCCGTAGGTGAATATTTCTTAGATATGATACATAGATACAACAGCGTTTCAATATAAAAGAAATGCGGTCAGGGCTTAACTCAAGGAGTTCAGTGAAGTTGTCAAAATATTCACAGATTCAAAGTTCCCAGATCAATAACACATGAACTAAACGTTGTTAAAACACAAATGACACAGTTTTCCAATGCTTAGATAACGAACCCAATTTGAAGTACAAATAAATGTTCAGTGATATCTTCTAAAGATTTTTTAATTTTGGTGCATCATTTTCTCTATATAGTGTTTATATGGCAACTAGTAAATACATCAAGTTTCATCATGCTGGCATGTGTGGGAAGTTTTAAACCATGAGTGTTACAACTAGTCCCGCATTAGCTTGTGTCCCCTATAGTACACAGGGTTAATTACGCTTCTCTACTCACCATAGATAGTAACATTGTATCTGTATTCTTTCACTATTTTGTTACTGATGGTTATCAGATAAAGTCCAGAGTCTTCAGTTTTGGTGTTTGTGATGGTCAGAGATCCAGTTTGATCGTCCAGCTTCAGTCTGTCTCTGAATCTCCCATCAGGAACAACAGATGTATTGAATATTCCAGCCGCTGCGTTGATTTCAGCTATCAGAGACTTCTGAACTCCAAACTCCCATTTTATAAGATCGTCTTTCTGTATTTCAGTAAGATTAGTGTGTAAAGTGACAGAATCTCCCTCCATTATGGATACCGTCTTCATGGCACCACAAAACACTGGGAAACAGAGACATTGTACATTACCGTAAGATATTCAGTGTGCCAAAACAAGTTGGTTTAACCAAGCTTAAACTAAAACACATTTTGAAATTACAAACTTTGTAAATACACTTGCGGCTTTGTAAAAAGTTTAAACATTGAAGTTAATTAAGCTTTTGAAATAAAAAAGGCAGTAAAATTGTATAAAATGGCACAAAAAAAAAAGAAAGAAAAAAGACAGCAATAGGTACGAGGCCAAGCACAATGGCTGCAGATCTGTTTAAAGTAAATTTAATAGGAAATAAAGTATCTTCTGATTATTTTAGGAAAGCATAAGTAGAATTATAATGTAATACAATTGGTTAGAACTACTAGATCTCTCTGATATAAGTCTGCTAGAATTGAAGTTAAAATCATGTTTTTAACTTACCGACCAGACGCCAAAAGCACAAAGTGCAAAAAACAAATGTGTGAGACATTTTCTTTCACAGATCAGGGGTCTGAAATAGTAGCACTCAAGACATGTGATGAACCTGAGAACATCTGTGGTCTGCTTTACTGCAAAGAAAGGAAAGTCTGTGTAAAGAATCTCTTTGAAATCTGTACTTGTGTGTGTGTATGTGTTGGGGATGTTGTCCAATTCCGGAGAGTTTTTTTTTTTTCTGTAAACCACAGTGTTGTGTACCATTGCTTAAATGAGACCACATTATACACTCTTTCTCAGACTGGATGAATTTAGTAATTTAGTCTAGGAAGAAATGCTATAGCTTATTTTTTATCTCCAAACAGGGAAGTTCCAGATGTGCCAGTTATATTTATACTTCTACCTGGATTACTGCATAAATCTTCTTCTGTCACAACAATAACCAACACATAGTTACAAAACACACTCTCTCAATAATTTTATAATTTCCATCTGGTCTGAATATTTTGCTTATGGACACATCCAGGTGCCATTTTTCAGAAATGTTTTTTTCTCTTTGCAGGACATCCATGTTTAGGGCAGTGTAGATCTTTCTATATATAGCAGACTGTGACAAACACTCATCTGAAGACTTCTTTCTTACTTACACGTATTAGCATTTACTACACTACATTTTCAACCCTTTGTACAATGATTATAAGTAGTGGTAGTAGTATTGACAGATTGAAATTTGGGAGAACTGTTGGAGATCTCTGACCTGCAGCTACACTCTCAGCCACTTGAAGTGGTGGGCGTGCCAAAGTTAGGGGCGTGCCAAAGGTTTTTCATTGGTGAAAGGAGCTTCTTGTTGACAACTGCATTGGCCAATCAGTGCTGAACATTCATATACGTCATTCCTTTAAACTGAAACTTGATGGCAATCAGAGTTTCCTTTAAACTGAATTCCTTAAAACTGAAACTTGATGGCAATCAGACGTGGTGTGATGTTGTGTGTGATGATTCAAATTATGGCTGTCAATTTTACGCATTAATTTGGTGAAATGAATTAGCCTATCAAAAAAACAAAAACGTTATAATGATTAATGTATAAAATTTTCTTTAACGCAAGTGAGCCAATGATGAATATTTTTTAATTACAATTTTAATGTATTATTTTGTTTGGTTTATCTTGCAGCTTTAGTCATTATTATGTTGTTGATGCACATGTTACAGTGAGACAAAAACAGACTTTGTATTTGTAAAGTTTATTCTTTATAGTTGTCATTTTTGTGAATGAATGAATGAATGAATAGAGTATGGGTTACATGAACATAAGCCCTTGGCAAATTAATCAATGTTTTATTGGATAGAATTGTGCATGTATAAACAGTTCTTTATTACTCATATCAAATAGCAACCTGTGCAGCCTATTTATAAATCTCTGCATGGTTTATGATCAACCAAATATTTGTCCTTATCAGGCAAAACTTTGATGATTTTAGTTTACGTGCACTTTTACTGAGAAAACCATACAATTGTAAATCATTGTTGTATTATAAGTGAAAATTACTGCTTCTATAACATATTTTTGCTATCATGTGATATCAAATGTCATGTGCAATCAAAGGCAGACATTACAATTTAAATTCAAACTTATAGAAAGCTAATGCAACTCTAACAGAGTCATTTTAAGAGACATTTGTATGCTTCCAAATAATAATAGATTATTTTTTTGTTTGATGATTTGATCATTTCTATTTGTGGTGTTATGGTAATTTTCTGCCCCCTAGTGAGGGATAAATAGTACCGGCATCACTCGGAGATGCTTCAGAGCTGAGGGGTTGGAAGACGACGATCTCTCATTCCAGTCACTTTCTGTTTGAGCAAAAGACAGAGCAAAAAGCAATTTTCATTGCTATTAGGAGTGATCTTGGAGTGAATATTAATTGCTTTGTTGCTATTTTGCAAAGAATGTGCAGCATTTGGCGATGAGAGCAAGTTCCCAGCACCGGGTCTTTTCGTCCGTGTATTCCTGGATGCTGTCGTTTACTGACCTCATCTGATGGCCATGATCGCTGTCTCACATGCCTGGGCAAACAACAAGCTGAGTTCGTGGATGGTGAATGCCCTAACTACGAGAGCATGTCCATGTTGTGGTCTGGTTAGTCTTGCGTAGCCAGAACTTCAGACTGACGGCAGAAGGTCTGGACTCTATCTCAGATTTTCTTGGCCAAGGAGGAAGAGGAAAGTTTGACTGTAACGCAACAAGTCACAGTGTAACAGCTTTCCATTAAGCCGCTGTGGTATAGGAGTGAGCAAGTAATTAACGCGTATAAACTCCATGAACACCGATTTAAGATGCAACAAATGTCTTTTATTTATTGTGCTCTAATTCATAAACGTTACTTCCAATTTGCTTCTTGTGGTGTCTCATTCTTTGTTGTTCAAAGTCCATACCTTTCAAAAACAGCACATGGACATTGTCCATATTCCATATGTCCTTGAACATCACTCTTTATCAGTGAAGCACCATTAAACTCAATCCAACACATTACAGTCTTATAAGCATGGTCGGCATGATATTCCATGTAGTACATGGCTTAACACAGTCAAAAACTGTGTGCTTCCCCACTACCAATACACCTGTTGTCTAATTACCCATGTGCTCCTAATATGCCAATGTCAGAGCGCCCCCAATGAACAATGACTCCTACACACAGTTCATTCGTCACTCCGCCCCCACAAACCTCCCACTCCTCCCCCACCTATGTCATGTGCCATCAAGCTGCTGAATGTTGGTGTGGATCCCTCATGTAAGTCCCTCACCTTATATAAAATCAGCATCGAGACAGGATATTTTAAGTGAAATTTACAGAATTTATATAGAATTAATCAAACAGAAGTAAGAGTAGAATTTGTATGGATATGTGCTTTCCACTTTGTGAAGAAAAGAAGAGATTGACATAGAAATTCCGTCAAGTAAAACAGAAGTAAAAGGTATTATTAAAACAGCTGTTGGAAATATGTGGCTAGAAGAATGGAATAAACAGTCAAAGGGGAGACACCTATTTAGCATTCAACCGAAAGTGGGGATTGAAAGAAGGGTAAATGGAAACAGAAAAGAAAAAGAAGAGAATATGCTGTTATAACCAGGTAAACTCAAACTTTAATTATTCACTGCATATTATTGTAAAGTGTGAGTCAGAAAGCTGCAATTTCTGTGAAAAATCAGAAACAGCTGAACATGTGCTTTTACACTGATGCATATAAAGGAGAATGAAACCAGCTTGAAAAACTAAGATATGGAAATGAATCACAGAGTTAAGAATATATTTCAGAATTCACAGAAACAGTTAAGGGTGTATGATATTGTTCTAAAATATTTAAGAGATGCAGATTTGATTAGAAGGATTTAGTTTTTTCCTTTCGTTCATCAAGGCTTCACACTCCATCTCAGTAGGTGGAGAAAATGCGCCTTAAGATGGTTTACCGACTGCCATAAAACACAAAAGAAGACTTTCTGCTGAAGTTCAAACTGAGCATCATAATGGGGAATAAAGGTGATTTAAGTGACTTTGAACATGTAATTACAGCGCGTAGATCTTGGTAGGCACTTGATCTTTACTCTTTGTCATGATTATTATGATTTATTTTTTCTTGGTGCAATGCTGGAAAGTTGCTGTATGGCGTTCTGCATCTCTAATATCTTAAAAAAAATAAAAAAATAAAAATCTGAAGTTTTATATATTGTTGAATAAACACAGAGCCGTCAGTCAATTCCGAAGCCCTGTACAATACGTCCATTACAATTAAGCATTTGCACTACATAATGCTGGTATTATTGAAATTATTGTTGTTAGAGCATTAAAGCAGTTTTTCACGATGAGTTATTACATAGCGACAGAATACATGAGGTTATTGATGTACAAATCATTCAAAAGTCTTCTTTATATCATTATGGAAAGGGATGGGCTCATGTTAACTTGTGCCTCATGCTCATAAACTGATGTGTCACATTTTATGTACTTGAATGACATTTTCTCATCAAAACGCATGCTGCTTCCCCAGATATTACACGACATTATAGCCTACTTCAAAAATCACCCATCTTTTGATGAAGACAAAAAAAAAAAAAACATTGTCAGTAGTTTGACTGCAATCTGAATAATATTTTGACACTGATGTCAACTCCAAATTTGCTTTGTAAAATGTAAATGCTGAAACTAGAATTAATTTGTGTATGGCTGTACAAACAGCAAGGAAAAATGAGGTTTTGTGTAGTGAGGTTTGTGATGCATGTGAAACGTCACAATCAGTAAATGAGCTATCGCTCGAAAGGCTGCTCCTTTCTTTCAATGTTACGGACTATTGAAAATGTAGTTTGGTTTGTGATGTGTAAAACGTCAGAAGAGTGAGAGCAGTCATCATAACGCAGATCTCGCTCAACCCCTCGCTCTTTGAGCCACGCTGCTGCTTTGGGTCCAGTCACATTCTCGTCTAATGCCCAAGTGGGCTTGTTTTTCTTGGGTTTCTTTTTTTGACAAGAAACAGGTGTTACCGCAAAGCAGCACGAACGCTGATTGTGATGATCATCAGGTGATGACAGAGTGCTAACATGAAAGTGTGTGTGTGCGCCGGTATGGGAGTGAGATGAGTGTGACAATGAGTGTGTGTGGTAGTGTGAGAGTGAGAGAGAACAGAAAAGCAATTAACCCAGATCCTGACATTATTACTGTTTCATTATTTGTAGTGAACTTTGTGGGTGTGTTACTGTAACTGGTGCTGTCGAACTTCCCCGCTCTTTACACGGGAAACGCCTACAGCAATTAGTAATTAAAGGTGTAACACCATGTGGGGTGTGTGAGACAGTGTGTTTTCCAAGAAATGACAGCTTCTCGCAAAACAAAGTCAATTTTCCCATGGTGTAGGCTTGGCCTAAATGCTCTATAAAGTGTCGATCTCTAGTGTGTTTTTTTTTTTTTTTTTTTCAGTAAAATTGGTCTCAGTTTCATGTACGATCGACACAGACAACGGGTATAATAACCACCTATAATGTTCATTAAAATACAATTTTGAAGAGCTCCACAGCAATATGGAGACCTTTTCCGTGTTCATTGTGTTTTCATTCTACGGTAAGACTTATGATTCATATAGGCTACTAGCTTAATTTCGGTTTCCCTGTAACCACTATAATATGTATGGTGGTCCTGGTTGGTTGGCTGAGTATGGTAGTTTCCGGTCACATGTTCCCTTTATGAATGTAGTAGCGTTAAAGTTCAGTAGAAATGGCGGCGTGCACACTGAATAGACAACGTTTTACTCATCCATTGTTTTGTTAAAATACTTATTTTTTTGAACCACTGCCACTCTCTTCATCATCTAATGGACTACCCGTGAATCTTCATCTTCGTGCTTGTCAGTAATCACAGCAACAGTGTGACTCTTACAGTGTTTTATATTTAATTTCAGGTGTGTTTGGTGATACAGTTGGTGAAATAGTGTCAGTGATGGAGGGAGATACTGTCACTCTACACACTGGTCTCACTGAAGTACAGATTGGAGATGTGATAGACTGGAGGTTTGGCCCAAATGCCATTCTCATAGCCAGAGTCAATAGAGCAGCAGGTACAACTAAATTATATGATGATGTTATTGATGGGAGAGACAGACTGAACATAAACCAGCAGATTGGAGATCTCATCATCACAAACATCAGAACTGAACAATCTGGACTTTATAAACTAAGCATCCATGGCAGAAACAAAGAGATGATATACAATGTCAGTGGTAAGTATGTCAGGGATTTCAGTGTAATAATTAGATTATTTAATTATTATTCTTTTTCTACAACTTGTCAGATATTAACTAGAAAGGGAACATGACGTGGGGAATAACATTTGTTTGATCTTTTGATTGGTTAAAAATTTGGTTGAATTCCACACATCTCTGGACGGTGAAAATGACATCTCCCATCGTTACATTCTCCTTCGTAGCGTCATCAAGATTCGACTTGGATATTATTTTGAAAATGCGACCTCTGGTGGCGAAAACATACATATTGTGCCTTTAATAAACCTAAAATGTGGATAGTTATAAAATGTTGAATCAAATTTTGACTGTTGAAGGGGGGGGGGGGGGGGGGGGTTGTCTGTTATTACACAATATTATATTATCTCTGAGTAACTCTTTTGTTTTTTCTCCAGTTTTGTCTGATAAAACTGATGGAGTGAAGACTGTGTCAGTGATGGAGGGAGATTCTGTCACTCTACACACTGATGTTACTGAAATACAGAGATATCATCTCATTCAGTGGATATTCAGAAACATTGTGATACGTTCAATCGATAAAACGTCCCAAGTTAGGGCCATAAAAAAACATAATGCTAAGCCATTCTTAAACAAACTGGAGGTGGATCATGAAACTGGATCTCTTAAAATCAGGAGCATAAGGACAGAACAGTGTGGTATTTATATCCTACAGATGACCAGCAGCACTCATACCATACATAAGAGATTCAATATAACTATTTTTGGTGAGTACTTTAAGAATAAAAGTTTATTCTCTCCTTAGAAGTGTATATGAAATCATCCACTATGGATGATTGGACCATTAATGGGGGGTCATGTGTAACCTGAGTAATTGTATGGACTGACAAAATTACAGGGCACGGAATGCAGTATTTCATGACAAAGTAGTAAATGTTAATGCATGTCTTGCACAGAAATACAAAAGCCAGCATATCAATAAATATCAGCACTTCAAGTTTATTCCAATTCATGGATATAAAAGAGAATGTACTTTTCTTTTTGTAGATAATACATCACCTTTTTTTAAAAATGCACCCAGAAATGTTTTCTGTTTGTTCTCCATTTGTGTGTGCAGATACAGATGCAGTGAAGTCAGTGTCAGTGATGAAGGAAGATTCAGTCACTCTACACACTGATCTTACTGATATATATGATGAGATACTGTGGATGTTTGAATATGAAGACTCTCTCATAGCTGAATTTAATAGAATTGCCCAAAACGTCTCCATCTATGATGATGTTCTTGATGGGAGATTCAGAGACAGACTGAAGCTGGACGATCAAACTGGATCTCTGACCATCACAAACACCACAACTGAACATACTGGAGTCTATCATCTAGAGATCATCAGCAGCAGACACACCTTACACAAGAGTTTCATTGTTAATGTGTGCAGTAAGTAGCTGAAGTCTTTAATTTATTTCAGTTGTATAATTTTTTTACAGTATTTTTATATAATGATGTAGATCATTTTAAATGAACAAATTACTGTAGGCTAAATAAAACTGGATATTATTGGTTAAAAACGATAAACTGAAAACATAATCAACAAAACAATATCAAGAGCTTTGACACAATTGTAACATTGCAATAGCCCCTTAGTGTTTACTGTTAAATTACCGGTGAATTACCAGTGAGAAATGTGTAAACATGATCTTTTTCAAAAATACCGGTAATCAGTTCTGGGAATTTACCAATGAGGGGAGTTTTAATATTACCAGTAAATTACCCGTATGAGGCTGTGTGTTATTATAAAATGATGACTGGTATGATCACGTACTAAGTCAGAACGCACTGATGTAAGTAGTCTGCTTTGTCATTATAGCCTACACATTGCGCCGCGTCAAACAGCTTTTCAAGGTGCTCGAGACCCAGCCTTATAGTGAACGATCTATACCGGTAAAAACGCCGCTTTTCATGTGAGTTTCACAGCGTTCTTCGTCAAGCTTCACGGTGCGCTTCACAACGTGTTTACATTTTTGTCAAACGTGAATTCGACTCTCAGGCAGCGCTGGTGACAGTTGGTCAGAAGTGTAAAGATGAGTAAATCATGAGAACTTTTCTGGGTATACAGTAGGCTATTTCTTTTTAGTACATAATACAGAATAGCAAGAGACGGATTCCTTCTGAAGATTCATCAGTGGAATATGAATAAGAAGAAGAGAAACAAGGAAGAAGCCAAGCAAGGAAAAAAAAAAAAAAAAAAAAAGACCAAATGTGATACTTTGTCAGGTCTTTAGTATTTGAAATGGAAAATTTGTGTATTTTTTTTTTTTTTCTTTTAAATGAATAAGAAGTGGAGTTTGTGGTGGGTGCTTTTGGATCATGTATCAAAATGCCAGTCATGTGATTTCAGTAAACAAGCTTAGTTAAGTCATAATTGTTTTGAAAAGTTAACCCATAAACCAGTGTCTATATCGTTTTACAGCAGTTTTATACATTTGTACACATTACTGAAACATTTGTACAATTAAAAGGAAGAGTTGTAGCCAAAAGACTTTGATTAACCAAGCTCTTCATAAAACAAACAAAACAAGCCCTACAGTTTAATAAAAAAACACATATTGAATTATATTAGATGATTTAGTCATTGCATTTAATAGATATTCAATAAAACATTTGTAAAAGGTGTTTTTATGACCAGCAGGGTTCATCAGCATGTGGTGTTTCGTTTCAAAACAGTGAATCATTTTTGGAAAGCAACGGACCATATATATATATATATATATATATATATATATATATATATATATATATATATATATATATATATATATATATATATGTTCCCATTTGTTCAAACAGCAAAAGAAAACTATGTTTCACACTGGATAAAAATAGAAGAGAGATTGATAACGGCAGTCAGAAGAGACACTTGCACTGTGTGAGGCAAATGGTGGTCACATCAGATACTGACTTTTTTTTTTTTTTTTTTTTTTTAATACAGACAGCACCTGTTTTAGGCGGCTGTCACTTTAAGATCTAATGCATGTATCTAATATACTGACATTTCTGATATTCTCTCAACTGTTGACGTTTACATGAGACATGTGAGTAGGGCCTACTCACAGAGACAGGCATTTTGACAACTTTGTGTGTATTTAGGTGTGGAGAAGCACAATAAGTTAAGTCGAAAGAGAATTCAAGTCCGAGTAAAAATGCAGTATGCCGAATCCAGTACCACAAAGAGTTGTACTCAAGTTCGAGATCGAGAACCCCAACACTAATATAGTGTTATAAATGTACATGCAAAAAATTTTTTTTTGTATTTACAATGCTGATGACCATTAAAAAGCCCCATTACAGTTTGTGAAAAAGGTCCATTGTTTCAATTGGTTAATGGTACACTGAAAAAAATGATTAGTTGAATTTAATCAATTTTTTTATGGTAAGTGGTTGCACACAATTGATTTAAGCTACATTTAAACAAATGCATTAAGTTGAACTAAAATTGAATAAGTTTCAACTTAATACATTTGTTTAAATGTAGCTAAAATCAATTGTGTGCAACCACTTACCATAAAAAAATTGATTAAATTCAACAATCATTTTTTTCAGTGTATGTGTCTGAAATCGCCCCCTATATCCTCATTCACTATTCCCTACATTACTTCACTAAGATAGTGCACTTGATGGAGTGAATGAAAACGAGTGAGTGAATTCGGACACTGAGTGTGCCGGAAGGGCTGCCGCTTTTGCATAGTTTGTGTTTGCGGTTTAAGAATTATTTGAAACGTAGCAAACTGGCAGCTTCAGTAGTGATGAAAAGATTTGTCCTGAACTCTGTCATGAAAATTATGTTTAAACCTTAATTAAACAATTTAAAAATCAATTAAAAAGGAATTTAAACCTGTATGATATTATGCTGTAGCCACATTGGACCAGTGGTTTGGAAAATGGATGGGATAGATATAAGTTCACTCGATAATGTCAGACACCAAATGTCTGTCCCCTCAAATAAAGGCCAATTTAAGTGTATGGGGGGCCATTTCAGACACAGCCAAAGTTTCAGAAAGCTTTGTTTCTCCTGTCACTATAAGTGGATGAGTCAAAACTCAGGGAAAGGCTCACTCTGGAGGGTGGATAAATGATTGTGTTGGTGAGATGTTACAGAGTATATGTTGATCTTTGTCATTCACATGTGTTTGAACAGATGCAGTGAGAACCATAAGAGTGAATATGGGAAAACCTGTTACTCTAGACAGTGGTGTCACTAAAATACAGAAATGTGTCCAACTGCTGTGGAAGTTTGGAGATGAAGATACTCTCATAGAATTCAATGGAACAAATTTAGTCTTTTCACGTGATGGGAAATTCAAAGACAGAATCCATTATCATGAAAATGGATCTCTTACCATCAATGATATTGGAATTGAACACTCTGGATTTTATCATCTAGAAATCATCAGTAGCAGATTCACCTTAGTCAAGAGATTCAATGTTTTTGTCACTGGTGAGTAGTGAGTACCTTACAACTTTCAATGAAATAAATCAAATTATTTATATTACAATTTTATTTGGGCTTCTTACTCTTTGTAAGATGTTCTGAAAATAACACATGTGCACTATATTAAATGGTACTTTAATAGATGGATACCAAACAATCTCAATACACTTTGTGCAAAGCAAAATTTATAAAGACTCATTTTTCTTTTTTATGATCAATTATACATTTAAAGACAATTACTTTGTGATACTGGATGCATGCACTTCTTTATTAGAAAGTACAGCAAAAGACTACATTTCTAATAAAATGATTATTTTGGTGAATTTATTTTCCTATAGTGATCACAGTCTGAAAAGTTATTTAATGTTTAGATGTGTTTCTGTCAATGAATGAAGTTCTATTAATAATTCATGTTTGCTATTAATAAACATGTCAAACAGATCCTTTATTTAACTAACTCCTAAAATTGATGTAGTTTTAGTCAAAGTTCGCAGTGTTTGTTATAGATCAGATACGCTCACACTAAAGCCTGCGTCTCTCTTTACAGTCGCTGCAGATCTTGAACACCCAGGTTATATATCACTGATCTGTGTCGCTGTTCTGCTTCTGGCTGTAACTGTTGGTTGGATCATCTATTGTCGCAGGATGTCTGGAAGAGGCAAGCACACCCTACAGACACTACAGTAAAAGGTGAACATCTTTATTTGGCAAAATTAGCATTTTATTGCGTGTGATTATTTTTCAATGCAGACAGGAAAATAATCCAACGATGGACTAGAAAGTCCAACACTGAGGTTTCTCATTGTCTCATTTCTTTGTAGAACACTCTGAATTTCACATTTCCTCTGATTTCACTGTACTGGCAAAAGCATCCCTATGGAAAAATCAACATTTCAGACAGAACTTGTTCAATGACAGATGTGCTGATGTTCTGTAACTTTAAATTATAATGTTCATTTCCCTCTC
This sequence comes from Squalius cephalus, assembly GCA_022829025.1. Taxonomy (NCBI): domain Eukaryota; kingdom Metazoa; phylum Chordata; class Actinopteri; order Cypriniformes; family Leuciscidae; genus Squalius; species Squalius cephalus. Next base: position 28,993,497 of record CM040807.1, read on the forward strand.
TTTCAGTGTGGCTGCTGGTCTTTCAAAGAGGGGAAGCTCATTTTGGGCCTACATCATAAAAATCATATTATACTTATTATATGTTTTATGTTATTAATAGTAATAATTATTAAAATATTATTATTGTTATATTATATTACAAAAATATTATTGTTAGTAGTATTATTATATTATTATATAAAATTCACAGACAACATTTTTTTTATTTATGTTATGTTATTCATTATGATGTAATAAGTAATACAAACATTATGTAATAACTTAATGATGTAATAAGTAAACATAATACATAACATAATAATATGTAAATGTAAATAATAACATAATAAACATATGTAACATTGGCTAGCAATTTCGCCAAGCAAATACCAAGAAATAGGTAGCAGCAAAATCCGCGATGGGACTGAGCTCGAATACTACCGTGACGGCACGGCACAGATTGCTCTGCTCTCCTGTCTCCCGCATTCACGCGTGGAGTGTGTGTGCGGGGTGGGCGGGGATTGCCACTGTAAAATAATCAGTAAAAACGAAAAACATTTAAAATTAGACATGAGTCAAGCTCTTGGTTGTAAGTTTAACGTCTAATCACAGTAATGATGTTAACAAATAATTTCGCGATCAGTTGTGGTCTTGACCGGTCTTGAAATAAAATCCCGAATCCTCGTCGTCTGAGATTCAGACCGAGACCGAGTGAAAATGCGGTCGATTCCAAGACGAGACCAAGACCTTTAAAAAGAGATGTAGGCCTACATGTCTGAAAGATGGCTTTCATCAAAATTCCAATGCTGATCAACACACTTTAAACAATGAAATGTAAATCTCAACCAAAATTATGTTTTGGATCAAAACTCAACATTGTATCAATGTCTAGGCTACCATCTGACTTTTTACGATTTTCAATGATTAATTGTAGCCTACGTTTAAATTTTGTCTTTGTTTCTCTGATAATGTTATTTGATTGCTGGATATTATACCATCTGTTTTCTTTTAACTTTGTCATTGGTCTTGTCTGTGTTTGTATGTAAATGAGTTTCGTTTCAAGAAATTCTTATTTTAGTACAAAAAAAAAAAAGTAAATCGGATGTTACGCTCTTTTATATTTCTTTTCATATTTGCTCATCTCATTTTATATGATTTTATATTTCTCTACTGTCAAATATTATGTTGTGTACCGCATTATCTTCACAACTGAGATGAGGGGAAGGTTTACATTTCAACGAATGCTTTGCTGTGATATAGTAATACTTGTTGCATCTGCTCAAAGTCTGTATGTATTAAAGGCAAGTTTGAGTTTGACATTTCGTCTCATTTTTTATATAAATACTATAAATACTTTACTACCCCTTTTTCTGAAACAAATGGCAATAAAAACAGATTTTATAATGACTGTGAATTTGTCATGGATTTACTGAGTTTGTAATCAGAAGTATAGAGTCTAATCAACTGTTATGTATTTATTTAATATTATTATTAATATTAATAATATTGGATGGCGGCTCTAATCTTGGAATGGTGAATTCCTGGTTAGGACACTAGATGGCACTAGTATAATATGCATATTGCTACTATTTATAAATGCAGTCAGTCACAAAAGCACACTGTGTGGGATGCTGTTCCTAATCGAAGGGAAATCTTACACTATGAACTTTCCATATTGAATAATAATTTTACAATAACTGTATTTGAAGTAACTTTGTTGTGGGTAACACTATACTATTGTCATTGTTACTATTGAAACTATTGTATTTGTGGTGAAGTGGTGAACATTTTCAATAATTCTATATCGTAATAGTGAACTGTTGTCTAAGAAAATAGCATTATACAAGCATAATTGAATCTGTAGGAATACGACCCATCCCTCTATTGGTCAAATGCTGATGTTACATCTGCAGCACATGTAGGAAGACAGTGAGGTAGTAGATGAAAGTAACACTTATATACTGCTATATCAATCTTTCTGTATGATTGATCTGAGCTATGTATAAACTGACAGAATCTTTGAGATGGAAATGCTGGAGGATGTTTACAATACAGGAGCATTTGGTGGAATAAATACATAATGTTGGTGAAATGAAGCTTTGTGAAGCACTGAGGCTTTCCCCTTAACTGTATCATAAAATGGTTGACTACTCGAAGCTTTTCAACACGGTGCACACTAACCACATCTTGTGGTCAAAAATGTGGAAAATCTGCCTTTTGGATCCCAGCCATTTTTGATTGTTTCAAATAATAATTCAATTTATTACGAAAACCATATAAGGCAATACAAATATTTAATCTATATAGTAGTCTTTCACGTTTCATTACATACCTAATGTGTATATAAATGTGAATAAATGTATGAGTCTGAGAATAAATATGAAAAAATAAAACATTTACAAATTAATAAAGTAATTGTTTTAATTGAGTAAACTCCATAAGTGTGTGTTAAAGATTAATAATATTGATTTCAATTAAGTAATATGTGAGGTTCTTGAAACAAATCAGTTTAATTCTCCATTCTCAAACATTTTGATAGAAATTTCACAAATATAAGTACATTTTTAAAAAACGAATTGGTTAGTCTAATACTAAATTATTTTAATGAAAATAAATTGATATATAAGTGTAAATTTGACAAAATTAACTGTTGAATTTTTAGTCAATTATTTTGGTATGCTCAACCCTCAAGTAGGCTAAATTAAATTCAGAGAATTTATTAAGTTAATAAAGTTAATTATTGCTGTGATATTTACTAAGCCTTTGAATTATTTTTCAGAGTGAATATGCAGGTACGGTAGCGCTGATATAAGCAGATATTATTATTTATTTATTTTTTGTTTATTCCATACAATAAAAGTTGCTGGTGATTCAAACTATTTTATTTTATTTTTTCAACATTGCTGTTTTTATCATATTTACAGTTCCTGTGATTGTGCAGATTTCGAGTTCCTGAAACAGACTAATGTTGTCTAGTTGAAAATCACTATTTTATCATTGGTTATTTAGAAGTCCACTGCTGTGGATCTACTGAAGCTGTGATCCGATTGGTCGTCTCTGCTGTGGTGGGCGTGGCTACTGTCATTGTTCTGGTTTATGACATCAGATCAACAAGAGGAGGAGGCTAATGGAAGATCATCAGAACAGCTAATGATAGTTTTTAATGAATGAGAACTCAGTGTCAGAGATGTGTTTTTTAAATAACCACAACAACATGTTTGTACATTGCTAGAATTATCTGTACTGTTGATCTATTAGAACCTGTAGAAATGACAATGACAATCATATATGTATTGTACCTGAAAGTACTGTTTGTGTTAGTCCCTTTCAAAGTTATTCCTCAATCACTCTTTTGACTAGTAAACAACCACTGACCCAGAGCACCCTAACCACATAGTAGGGTGCAGTAGCCTACTAATAATAATTATAATTAATTTTATAATTTGTTACATTTATATAGCGCTTTTCTAGGTACTCAAAGTGCTTTACATGGAAGGGGGAATCTCCTCAACCACCACCAATGTGCAGCATCCACCTGGATGATGCGACGGCAGCCATATTACACCAGAACGCCCAGCACACACCAGCTTACTGGTGGAGAGGAGACAGTGATGAAGCCAATCAGTATATGGGGATGATTTGGAGGCCATGATGGAGAGAGGCCAAGGGGAAAATTTGGCAGGATGTCGGGGTTACACCCCTACTCTTTTTCCAAAGGACATCCTGGAATTTTTAATGACCACAGGACCTCGGTTTAACGTCTCATCCGAAGGACGTGTTCTAAAAACCCCTTGTCTTATCAACATCTTATCTGACAGAAGAAGAGCTGCTATTGTCCCAGTCGTGTTTTTCCCGTCTACTGAGGGAGTTTTAATATTGAGTCATCAGTCATGAGACATTACAGCTCAGGTGACACACTTACAAAGACAAAAACAATGTAACAACTGCAAATGAGAAGTTGTTTAAAACTACTACTTTGACAAAATGTCTAGATTGTTAGTTAAACCACATTAAACCATAAATATCACAACAGAAAACACATTGCATTCATTCTTAAAATGACTCAGACATTGAAAAAAAACAGGGTGTGTTCTTTATAAAACAAAGGTGTGATATTTAGAGTAGTTCTTAGACATAACTTTTTTAAATGACTGCACAGCTTATCTGCAGGTTCACAGCTTGTGGATAAAGTCATGATGAATATGCAAAACAGCATTGTTACGACCTCTAGGGGTCAGCAGGAAAAGGAAGAACAAGTCTCACTACTAGAGAGATGCAAAAAAAAAAAAAAAGTATTATTTTTAAAAGGGTTTAGCGTCAGGGGCAGACAAGGCCAAAATAAAACAACATTTTTTTTCTACAATTCCTAACACACACACACACACACACACAAAATACCTCCCTAAACCAAAAACAAAGCGAAAAGATATTGTTATTAAAGATATTCAAAATAAAATGTCGTCAAACCCCCTACCTCCCTTAATTTGGCACAAAATACAAGTTCGTAGCAAACAAATGCCAAATCAAAATCCAAAATTGTTGTCGATCAGGCGTGGGTCAAGTTAACAAGAATAATCACAGGTCCAAAATCACACTCACACTCACACTCTCTCTAGTACGACACTCTAAGCTAGACAAAACGACGACTCAAAGTAATAGCAAAACAGTCTACAATCAATCACACAATGGCACGATAATGGCAGAGGTCGAGTGTTTCGGCGGCCTTATATCTGGATCAGCAACAAATTATCTCAAGAAACCACCCACATGTAACACAAACATGCACATACACAGAGACAATATACACAAGACAGAATGGAATAAATGAACAAATGACTCAGGCTCATATCAGTATGATTTTCCATATTTTACAGTGTGACTTGAGACCACCTTAAGCAGTTAAACTGTTAAATGGCAGAAGTTAAACTTGGTGTGGGCAGAAATGGAAAAACACCCTTCAACCGCATGCTATTGAAACATCAAGATATATGTGCATGAACACACCACAAACCTCCGACACAAGCTCATGCAGAAGATGTTTGTCCATCAAACATATCAAACCAATCTCTAAACTAATGCAATTTTATAAAGTCCCATTAATTTGACCAAGTCCTGCTTATTATAATTTTTTTGATTATGAGAAAGTTAAGTGTTTGTTTGTTGTTGTGTTTAGACTTTTTCTAATAGAAAACAAAATAGTTTTGAGGCTTTAAGAGTCAAACATGAAAATGCTCCAATGTGCCACTACATTTAGATAGTTTGCTAGAAGTCATTGAATTACAAATCAAAGTCTTTAGGAGAGCGCTTCATTGGTCCATCTCTCAACGTCACACTTCAAACCCCTCAGAGTCATCCTTCTGTATCTCTGCTGGGATTTTATGAAATTTCTTTCTTTCAGAATTCGTCAGAGGTGTAAAGAGTACCTGAAAACCATATTGAGTAAAAGTACAGATACCTTACAGTGAAAATGACTCCATCACAAGTTACACTTGAGTAAAAGTCTTAGAGTATCTGGTTTTAACAGTACTCATTTACTCATACTGAAAATAGGCTCAAAGATGAACTAGTCCTCAACACCAAAGAGACATGCCAGTGAAAAACAAGAAACAGTCGATCTGTGAGGAGAGCGATCACATTTATTTTCTAAAATCAAAATAAAACTGAACACTTCAATATTGCAATAAATCAAGGCCGCTTAGACATCTACAAATACTCACGTCTCAGTTAAGCTCAGGTGCTCAAAAAGAGCATAAGTAAAAAGGTCTCTTCAATATAATGGATAAATAAAATAATGTTAAGTAAAAAAGTCAAAGCTTACTTGCACTCTACGTCCTGACTTCAGCCTCATCTCATATATGAAACACGTGTGATTCAGCATATAATGCACTCGCATTCGTGTAAAGTAGGCTTGTTGACAAGTTTGTGCGAGTAAGGGCAAAACACACAAGTTATAGTACCTTCAATGCCCTGTAGATGGCGATATCACTTCTTTATCGCAGCAATAAACTGCTGCAGAATAAGTTAGGTGCCATGCAAAATGTAACGAGTAATTGCATTACTTTTCACAAATGTATTGGAGTAAAGAGTACATATACTTGTTCAAAAAGGTACTTAAGTAGAAAGTAAAAGTTGCTAATATCTTTGATACTCAGTAAAACTACAAAGTAACCAAAAGATACTTGAGGACAGTAACTAATACTCCAATACTTTACACCACTGGAATTTGTGCTGAATTCTCTTGCTACTGTACATGTAATGATTCTGAATCCCAAAACTCAAGCACAGACTAAAGGTTCGTAGAGCAAGCTGGATCTGGTATTCAGAAAAAAGGTTTTTGATCATCTACTCATGGCGACAGAAACGTACACCACATCATCCTCTTCCACATGATCTTCTGCTTTTATTTTCTGTATAAAAAACAACAACAAAAAATAATTTTTTTTATCTCACTTTTTTTTGTACGGTATCTCACATTTTCTGACTTTTCTTCTAAGAATTGCCCGCTTGTTTGTTTTTGTTCACTGCAGAGTAAAAAATTATTTAAAATGCAATTGTGACATTTTATCTACAATTCTGACTTTTCTCACAAATGTGAGTTTATATCTCGCAATTCTGCGAAAAAGTCTTAATTGCAAGATATAATCTCGCAATTGTGAGAAAAAAATAAAGAAAAGAAGACACATGTGTAACAGTATAATGGATCTGTGCATCAGGTCTTAAAGTGACAGCAGCCTAATATCCCTGATGCCAAGTATACCGGACTCACCACTGAAACCAAACACACACACACACACACACACAACATAAATAAGGAATAAATGATTACCGATTTATGTGCTTTACTTTTGTAGAATGTTGGCTCAGCGTAAGTGATCTCTTCTGCATAACAGTAATAATAGATTCATTAGAACAACAAAACTATATCTTTGCTAGATGAGTTTACAACTTAGGGCAGTGAAGTTGATTTATTATTGAATTAATGCAGATTTGCAATTTTGTTTTCATGTAGATTGAGAAATGTGCGAGTGAGACATTCAGTGTTATTCAGACATGGACATATATTTTGATATGAGTGTAATAATTGCCAAATTGAATAAAATTACATTTACATTTACAATAAATTTATAACACTATATCAATTCGTTCCATAAAATGGAACTAGAGGCAATTATCTAGGAAATATATGATAATAACTGTGATTAAATGATAGTTAGAGCTTGTTTACAATATTTAGACTGTACATTTAAAATATTATTTATTATAATACTTGTTTAAAATTATAGGTTACACTTGCCTTCTTGATCAGTTTTTCTACATTTCTTGCAGATGCAGAAGATCCCGACTATGAGAACAATCATCAGAGACCCAGCTGTAGAGATCAACACTATCAGAGACAAGTGTGAAGGAGACTGTGTGTCCGGTGCTGTAATGATAAAGAAAGAATTGAATGCATCAGTCTGATCTACAACAGAAGACAGAGATCAGGTCAGTAAACACACACATATATCATCAGTGCTGTGGTACCTGCACATGTGTGACAGAGTGTGTTGATGTCCAGATGTGTGGTCTGGTTGCTGATGGGATTGTTCAGCACACAGCTGTAGGTGTTTTTATCCTGATATTCCACCTCCAGAGGTAGAGAGAGACTGATGCTGAGATCACACACACTGATGCTGGACAATACACTGATTCCTGCGTACCAGGAGAGAGTCGCATCACACACATTCACCACTGATGAACACACCAATGAACATGATGATGATGATGATGAAGAACAATCTCTGGTAATGTTAGGAGTGAAAAGAGGAGCTGGAAAACATGAGAGAATAAACAGAAATTGGTAAATCTAATCAACAATCTCATTTTCATTTCATTGTGTTGAGTGAGTGTTTATAACATCTGTCATCTCAAACTACAAAATTTGTAAACTTTACAGTATGTAAAAAATAAAATAAGAATATGTAAAGGACAAATGATCTCTATACTCACCATAGACAGAAACACTGAATGTTTTTGATGTCAGTTTCGCTCTAGTTATCTCCAGTTGATAAACTCCAGTATGTTCAGTTGTGGTGTTTGTGATGGTCAGAGATCCAGTTTGATCGTCCAGCTTCAGTCTGTCTCTGAATCTCCCATCAGGAACATCATCATACGTGGAGAAGATTCCAGCATCTCTACTGATTTGAGCTATCAGAGAGTTTTCAGCTCCATATTTCCACACAATATCTTCATCTTCATGTATTTCAGTAACATCAGTGTTTAGAGTGACAGAATCTCCCTCCATCACTGACACTGAATCACCAAACACACCTGATGAACAAACATAAAATCAGATGAATCACAGATTAAGGTTCATGTTGTTAATAAGGCCTGAAATTATAGCTGTAATTTGTAACCTTTAAATGTAAGTTGTAGAACAGCAGCAGACACACATAAGTAAATTAAAGATGATTTAAATGAACAAACAGATATTAGTGAACCAATAACTTTCCATTTTCATGTCATGATCAACAGTCATTTAAAACCCACAAAAAATACATGCCATTTGAAAGCAACCGAGGATTACAAAGCCTCCAATAGTTTTAGTTTACATTATTAAGAAATTTCCATTACTTTTCTGTGATTTTTAATCTGAAATGTTAATAGTCATGGAAAATGATTACAATTTCTATACGTTTCCATGACTTTTCAAAATTCCCTGATTTGAGATCATGAACCGAGACCTGAATCCAAAGTAGATCTCACATTAATGTCTCATGAAAGCAGTGTCATTTGAACAGCTTATTGCTCTTGAACTGAAAACATGAAGCCATAAAATGTTTTTATAACTTACCATTCAGACGCCAACAGCACAAACAGAGCAAAACAAACATGTGAAACATTTTCTTTGTCTGTGTCTGAACTACGTACCAAAAACACTCGAACTGTTAATCTGATGTGTGAATCTCAATCGTCCCCTGACAGACTTCGCCCCTCCTATAGTTCGCCCCTCCTCTGAACACATGATGTGTATAGTTATATGATATATAAAGTATGGTTATATATAATTGTTCTTCTGGCCCTCATTACGATTATAACTGTTTGATGACTTTAACTTAATGGCAGAAAACATACATTCCTAATTCTTTATCTTTTAACACTGATAGTTTTTGAAATGGCCTGGCTGTATTTAACATGTATTAAAAGAAGAGTATTGAGTGGATCTCCCTGAATTTAATCACAACAGAATTTATTATAGTTATAATAACTCGATTGTCAATTGTTTGGCAAAACAAAAAAGTTGAAAACCACACATTATCAGTTTTATATGACACTATATATATCTATAGCTATTCATCACTCAAACTGAAACCTGCTGTGGTTTGATTTCTTCAGAAATGTGATTTGAAGTTTTAAACAAACATGTGCGTAACTTGTAGGTGGAGAGCTTCTTCCTGTCCTAGTAGTTATTAACCTCACAGTCTGACTTCCTCTCGAGATAGAACTGATTTACAATTAAATAAAATACTGAAGCCAAACTTATGTTTGAAAAAGAAGTGTCACAGGTCAGAAGTCAAACAGAATTCTTACCCATAATGCATTATTGATAACATACACAGACTGATAGCTGATGATCTTAGTTCATGGAACCTTTAACAATCTGTAAGATCTCAATCATACAGCATGTTTAAAATAGGTTTAAATAGTTAGGTAAACATTTTTTTTTTTTTTTTTTTGCTTATAATTTTGAGTGATAGATGTCATATTTAATTTATTTTTCACTGTGACATTTTTTTTTTTTAATATATTGGGTTGACAGTGAAATGTGTTAGACGAATTGTGTTACTTGATAAAACAAATGAAAATAACTAATTAAATTGAACGGCTTATCTGTAGGCCAGCCTACTCACATCAGCCTACTCACAACAAAGTTTTACTTTCATAGGCGTCATTAATGCGGAAGAAACAGACGTTTTTATTTTACAGAATCTGCATTTAATTTTCGGACAAAAGCTGGTGAAAATGAAGCTTCTCTTTATTTTGCTGTCAGTACCTTTGTTTTGTCTTGACCAAGGTAAGACATTTATTTGTTACAATCTCTTTTACCGCCGATAAAACGAACAAAGAACGCGACGCATATTCTTTTTTCTGTCAGCTCTAATCGCTTTACATTCGATGGAAATGTATTTTATTAGGCTATTTTTATTTCTCTGGTGTGTGTGTGTGTGTGTGTGTGTGTGTGTGTGTGTGTGTGCTTGTTTATAGTAAAACATTTATTAGTCACAATCACTCTTTCGAACGACGAATTTTACCTAGTTTCATTTTGTGAAAAGGACTGAGCTCTAATCACTTTATATTCGAAATATATTAATTATTTATTAATTACTGTTGTTTTAATTTGAGGATAAATTTAGGTGAAATGTGTTTGATATATTGTGGTCACATATTTATTTTTCGACACATTTCTGAGGTTGCTGGCACATAAAAAGAGCAAATTCATATCGTGAATGACAATGGGAAAACATTGAAAAGGGGTGGGACCTATACTTAGGTTAAAATGACGTGGAATAAAAAAAACATCTCATCCATCTTGCTGATATTTTTTGTTGATATTGATATTATATTATAGCTTCTGTCAAATGCATACACATTAGCCTATTTGGGTCTTAATTTAGTTAAAATTAGCAATAAATTTATTTTCTGATGTATTCTTATATGTAGGGCACAAAAGGGGTAAAAGCACCTTAAAGAAAATGTTAGCAGAAAAAAAGAATTATTTATTGAACATTGATGGAGCAACACATCTTGTGGTAAAATATATCATAAGTGGTTTGGCTTTGTTTTAAAAATCTTATAAATGTGTGGGGTAGTGAGTGTAGGAGAAAATCCCATTCAGATACATGTCTATTGTAATATTTTCCACAACCATTCTCCTTTATAATTTTGACTTTTGTTGAGCACCATAACTATTTTCTTGTGATACGTGGATTCTCAGATTGCTGAAGAGTCTAATATTAATTAACTGAAAGTTATTTCAGTTTGAAAGACTAAGTTTATTGGTTTGAAAAGGTTGCCTAGTTTAAATAGCCTATACAATGGTTTGAAATTTGAAGGTCAGGATATACAGAGACAGTAGGCTGTTGCTAGGGTGTTGCTATGCAGTTGCTAAATGGTTGCTAGGGTGTTCTGGGTGACCTTCCATAATGTCCACATACAGTAGTCTTCTGTATCTGATGATAGACCTACAAGCTCAAAGAAATTTAGAATCTGTTAATGTGTTTAGATCTTGGTGCCCTGGATTTTAATATATTGTGATTCATTAAAATTATTTTAAACAGTATGGATGATTACTGCAACTGTTTCACAAAGTCATAGAGACAGATGTGTAAGTCAGGCCATAAATCCACAAGGCCATTTTTTTTTTATGTTGCCACCCCTTGTCATAAATAATCTTGTAGATTCGCCCTTAGTAATTTTATTTTATTTCCTATAACATTTAAAAAGCATTAAATATTAGATCAAATTAGCAGAGCAGTGTTGCATTGCTGGCCTCGATGTACAAAGTGAAATGCAGATGTTTAGGAAAGTCCAAATGTGAAAAAAAAAAAAAAAAAAAATAGGGAAGGGAGGTAAAATATGGATCAGGATGTCGGTTTTATGATGTTCATTAAATTGTTTAAAATTATCGATGAGACTCCTATATGTTTGTCTAATGAGTGAATATGTAAATCCATTATGAATTGTTTGCATGTGTCATGCATTACATTTTTAATCCAGGCTCTTTTTTTACTCACAATCTTTATGATATGTTTTATGTAAATTCACAGCACTTCTTTTTTTGCTATTGCATATTTTTTCCGCATTATCACCAATTAATTTCTTCTTCAGGTGTATCTGGTGTTGATGAAGTGTCAGTGTTTGTGATGGAGGGAGATTCAGTCACTTTAAACACTGGTGTTGTAAAAACCAAACAAGACAGAATTAGATGGTATTTTAATGACACTCGCATTGCTCAAATCAATGGAGATCTCAGTAAAACTTGTACAGATGTTAAGTGTAATGAAGGCACTGAGAGATTCAGAGACAGACTGAAGCTGGATCATCAGACTGGATCTCTGACCATCACAAACATCAGAAACACAGACTCTGGAGTTTATCAACTAAAGATCTTCAGCATCAGCAGCATCAGTGAAAAAATCTTCAGTGTTTCTGTTACTGGTAAGTCATGTAACAAATGTTTAAATGCAGATTATATGTTTAAATCACATTTTTTGAAACTGACAATTAGAGCTGTTTTTTTATTTTATTTTTTTATTATTTTTAAGTTTCTTAGATTATAGCACCACTTACCTTTGGAAATAGATACATTTTGTCAATAAATTAGTCATTGTAGGCAAAAAAAAAAAAAAAAAAAAAAACAAGTTCCGAAAAACACTTTCACTGAAAGTGAAACACTGGTGTCACCTTTATTTATATAGCGCTTTTTACAATATGGATTGTTTCAAAGCAGCTTTACAGTGATAACAGGAAAATAATGCAACAAAGTTTGTTTCGGCTGTACCACAGATCTAGAAGAAAATAGTGTCATAGTCCAGCTTAAGTTCATTCCATTTTTGTTGTAAGAAAGTTATTAATTTAGTGTATATATATATATATATATATATATATATATATGCTCTGTAGAGAACAGTGATGCCATCGTCTAGCTCAATTCAGTTCTCATATAATGGTGTCAATTCAAGCAGATCAATAATAATGTTGAATATTAAATGTCCCCAACTAAATGTCCCCAAACTAAGCAAGCCAAAAGCCAAAGGCCAAAGGTTGAGAGAGGAGGATCTTTACTGCCGCTATGTCCATTTAGTCAGTCTGTTCTTCTGTTAAAGCAGGTAATGAAAAGCGCTGGATCTAACTGCAGGCAGCAGTTGATTTTATTAAACTCAAACCAAAAATACTCAGGATACTCAGGCCTAGTCCACGCATAGTTTTCCTTTGTAAAAAAGAAAAAGAAGAATCATGTCCACACAAGCACGGTAAAAGTAAAAAATGTATATATATTCACTGTCAAGAGCATGCTAAACCAACAGGTATTGATATAACCCTAACCGTAAAGCCTCGTTGGCCAATCAGAAGCCTGAAAAAAAGGTTATTAGCCTACCGGTTCTGGTAGGCTAACAACATGTTGTCATAAGCAGTGAGCTGTGTAGTATTGCGATCTGATGCCTCTGTTCCACAATATAATGGGAGAACTGTGCATGTATCTGTATACATGTAATAAGCCCTGTTTGCACAGCTATTAGCATCAATATTTTGGCTATGTCTGCCAATGCACAGACTCGCCTCATTTAAACAAAGGAGATAGTGGCGCACAGTCTAGCATCAAACAAAGGAGATAATAGCATGCACTCCGACGTCACAAGCCAAAATCTCCGGTTTCTCTGGTTTCTCCGGTTTCACCGTCTACGTGACAACACAACTGTAGTTTCAAAGAATCTTCACCCTGGCAGGAGTTTTTGAAAAATTAGATTTCAGTGACCGGATACTGCATTTGCTTGTGGACAATGGCTAAACTGCATAGAAAAAACTGTGGTTTTGAAAATACCCGTGGCCAGGGCCTAAGACTGGTAAACCATGAGCAGAACAACCAGTATGTCTGCAGACATACTGGTTGTTCTGCTCATGGTTTACCAGTCTCTTTCTCATGAGAACAGACAATGGACTGAAAGAAACACAGGGCTGGAATATCCAAACAAACTAATTAACAAAACGATCACCAGGTATCCAACATAATCAATCAAAAGAAAAACTATGGAAACAAACAACCACATGAAACTGAACCAAAACCCATGCACCCCAAAACAAACACAAGAACAGATGGCCCATGACACCTAGGTGATATATGCCAAATTTTGTGTAAATTGGACAAATTGCCTGGGACAGGTTCGAAAAAATAACTCATCGAATTTGGTAGAATAGTGTTTTGTTGAAATTCCTCTGGCCATGTGTTGGATCTGAAGCATTCTAATTCATAAATGCAGTTTTTATAGCCTGTACCATTCTAGAGTTGCTTTACAGACTGAAGGTCAAAAAAGAATGTGCAGTTTGCACAAATATTTTCAAGTTTTTTTTTTCTCGTTGTGGTGTTTCTTTCCCCAAAAGATCCTTCAATTATCTGTTGGTTTGTGTTTCAGGTGTTTCTGCTGCTGAACAAGATCAAATGAAGAAAAAATCTGTGAAGCAGGGAGAACCTGTCACTTTAGATCCTGGTGTAATAAACAACCCAAATGATGTGATGACGTGGTATTTTAATGACACTTCCATCGCTAAAATCAGTGGAGATCCCAATAAGACTTGCACAGATTTTCATTGTCATGAGAGATTCAGAGACAGACTGAAGCTGGATCATCAGACTGGATCTCTGACCATCACAGACACCAGAACAACAGACTCTGGACTCTATAAACTACAGATCAGCAGAAGCAGCCTCCGTCGCCGTCGTCGCAGCGTCAGCAGTGTAAAGAGCTTTGACGTTATTGTCATTGGTAAGTGTAATTTAGTCATTCAGGCAATTGTCCATCTGGCAGTGAAAACACCCTCACTGTGGAATATAAAGAAACACGATATTGGTACTTTTTAATGTAACAATATCATGTTTCTTTATATTCCACAGTGAGGGTGTGTATATACTATCTTGATGACTTGGAACTGTAGCAGCCCAAGCTAACAGAGAAAATAACTTTGGCTAATGTTCTGGCAAGGTTCTCTCAAAGTTACGAACAAACTTACTTCCAGTAATGTTAATAGAATGTTTGATCAATGTTGTCTGGTCCTCAATAATGTTCTCAAAAGGTTTGCACAAAAACGTATTTATACATTGTTTGTTGAAGGTTTTTAAAATGTCCTCATGTTGGGAGAAAACATTCTTAGAACATCCTTTAAACATTAGAATAACAATAACTTCAAATGAATACGGTTGTGTGGCTGTTTTAAAAGATCATCCTTGGAACGTGGGAAAGTTTAGCCTGTACCATAGTTATTCTTCCTAGCTTTTCTCTAAAATGTATGTAAAGGTTATGCAAGTGTTATAAACACTTTCAAAACAATCTTCATGAAATCACCACATATTGTCATTAGTATTGAATGAATGTTCTCATAATGCTGGCAGAAAACATTATGTGAACATCATTCCTCAAACGTCCTTTAAATATTAAGGACCACTAACATTCTGGCTTAAACAATGCAGAATTCCCGGTGATTCATTAACACCATTCAGTGTTCATATGTTTCCACACTACAGAGAGTTAAAATAACACTGAAGCAGGAACAAATATTTGACAGTACCAGGAAACAGTGTTTCCTGTAGTTGGGCTGATGGTGACTTCAAATGAAATATTTTCAAAAAATCATCAACATCTAAACCTCTAATTCTTAATAAGAGCCACTGTAGATGTAGAAATAAAATCAGTCTGGTTAGTAATAAGTAAAGTTGGTAATTGTGTTTGTGGAGTTGTTTAATCATCTTCTGCTGAGATCTTCAGAGATTTAATGTCTTTTATCTTCAGTTGATTTCATCTAAGGATGTAGCTTGTAGTTCTTGTGTGCAGGTGTTTGAATGTTTAAAAGAGTGTTTTCAGGAACATCATACTAACCTTTAAATGATGTTCTATTAATATTAAGGAAACTGGAGTTTTATGTTCTTGGAATGTTACCAATCAACATTCTATGTTGAGTTGTTAATAACAATCAAGTTGAAAGAACATTTCAGGAACATCATAGTAACCTTAAACGTTCCACTAAAGTTTCGAGAAAACTGAACGTTTTTACGTTTCCATAACCAAAACGTAGAACAAAAATGTGTTAGCTGGGATGGTACTTCTGCATGAAATAGTTTTCCACTTTAAACTGAATGAGATTCACATACTCTCTCAGACCTTCTGATATCTCATTGTGTTTGTTCTAGATCAATCTGACAGATTCACTGACTGTCTGTTTTTCGCTGATCTAGGTTCAGGTCCTTCTTCAGCTGTTGTAGCAGGAATATCTGTTGCTGTTCTTCTGGTGTTTGTAGCTACAGTTGCTGGTGTGATTTACTATCGCCACTGCAGGAGCTCCAGAAATGGCAAGTATCACTTACAGATACTGTAGTGAGAGGAAAACATCATCTTTATTGTGCAAAATTAGTATTTAATTATGTGTGTGATTAATTTTCAGGTCTTTCAGATTATGACGACCCAACAGTACACCCACTGAAGCAGGATAATAGTTAATCCATTGTTACCAAACAATACCATGATAAAGCACTTTTAAAATCAGATTTAAATGACCTGCTACTGGATGTTTACAATGGCTATAAAAGTGTACACACCCCTGTTACAATTGCAGACTATTGAGATGTAACAAAATTGAATCCAAGTAAAATCATGTCAGACCTTTTTCCTCCTTTAATGTGGTTTTAAACCAACAAAATTCATGTAACAAACAAATATAAATAAAAGACACAGTAACCTGGTTGCAGAAGTGTGCACACCCTTTAACTTAACTTGGTTGAAACACCATTTGCTTTTAATTCAGCAGCCAGTCTTTTTGAAAATGTCCATCAACTTAGCACATCTTGATTTGAAAATGTTTACCACTCTTCCTTGCAAAAGAGCTTTAGATTGATCATATTGCGGGGATCTCCTGTCTGTCTACAGCCCTCTTCAAAACATTCTTTAAGTTTTTTGAAGTCTTGCTTCAGAATGGGCCTTTCCAAATCAGTCTTCTTCCTAATCTGAAACCATATTTTTAATGACTTATTCATCCTCAGGTTTTTAATGGAGGCCTACAGGTTTTGTGCCAAATGTTCTGATATTAGGAACTATCCGTGTGGTTGGTAATTAGGTTTAATCAGACCATAAAATGTTAAGTCAAAATTTAGGTGGGCTTAGATTTTTGGCTTGAATGTTGTTTTCACATGCAGCAAATGACCAGTACTTTCCAGACATTCATGCAGCTCTTTTAATGTTACTGTAAGTCTCTTGGCAGCCTCCTTGATACATTTTGTCATTGTTACCCTACCTAGACAGCAACATAATGTCTTCCCAGATCCAGGCCACATGTACTGTCTGGTTCCCGATGTGGATTTAACGCGTACCAGATGTGGGCCGGATCTGGGCCGACGTTGCTGTTTGGGTATTGCCTCCACCGGTTGATGACTTCCTTCATGGTATTCCATGGCACATCTAATGGTTTGTAAATACTTTTGCACCCTTCTTCTGAGTGTTACCTCTTCACAACGAGATCCCAAGAAATCATTTTTAAGCTTGTTGCAGGCCATGGCTAAGAAAATCCTACAGAAACGGCTTATTTTATATCATGGACAATTAGCATCACTTAAATGATAACCGGAGGATTTTAATTACGGTACTTTTCATTAAGAGTTTGGATGTGGTTGATTAATTTCTCAACATCCCCCATTATTACATCCCTCAAATATAAATAATTATATTGCACACTTATGCAACCAGGTGATTTTATTATTATTTTTAAGATTTTTATTTTTGATTGTTTCATTAATTTTTAATATTGCATTAAAATGTAGAAAAAGATCTGGTATCATCTGCAATTTTAACAGTCACTGTAGACAATTTTAGCTGTTTGGCGTGGCAATATTTTCTTTTATTGTGCAATTTGCTGAAATGTGCCTTCAACCCTCATGTTGTGTTCTGGACATTTTGGTCCTGGAGATTTTCTTTTTCCTGAATATGTTCGTTAATATACTGCATTAGACTAAAACTGAATGTTTTTGTTTACACAGGGTAGAATGACTGCTGATTTTTTTTCTTACCTTTTTACACTTGTGGTGTTCAATGCCAAAAATGTCCAACCTCTGAAAATTTGCTTATAATATGCTATATTATTACCAAATATTGGATTCAATCATTTTTATCAACTTGATTTCTTTCAATTAGCACAGGTTTTGTATTTCTTTTTCATAGGCCTTGCAAGTCTGATTGATCTGAGGTACCTCAGTTTTGCAGGGCAGTTATTTAAACTATTATAGTAGATATGTTTATGGTATTACACAAAAACAATGGTAAGTGTTTTTGTTAATGATTGTGCTTTTGTTAATCTACATTGTTAATTAATCTATATTGTTAATCTACATATCTGTAGACTGTACTCGATATACTGTATAACTTTGAAACTTGTATTGAAGCACTTTTACTGTTAAAGACAAAGCATTTTTCTGGAAGATACAATCCCATTCATTTTTTGCCATAGAGAAATGAATGCTGTATAATTCGTATTTGAGGTTCATGATTTGATTCAGGCTTAAAAATACTTCTGTGAAATCTCTATTGTCAAAATAAATGGGAAAATATTTACAAATATATACAAACAAACCACTGGAAAATTGTTCTTTGACTGTTGCACTCTTTAAAGAACAAATAAATCATATCATATTTAGAACTAATTTTTGTGTTATGATGTGTACATTATTTACACTGTCTATGTGGGCAAATGCTGTAAATGTGATTTAATTCACACAATTAATTTTAACTGTAATGAAGGTTTAAAGAAGACCATTGGGGTACTCACAATTAGTACAGAAATCTTTCAATAATAATTACAATTGATTGAGTTAAATAATAATAACAATTTTAAACATCTGGTAACATCAGGTCAAATTAATCATTCATTCAATTTGAATTTGTAACTTCTTGTTATTGTGACACTCCTTTAATTATAAATATAGGCCTATGCATATTATGGGCGTATGATGTATGATTCATAGATGTATATCAGTTTAGCAGTTGCTATTTAATTTTCAGTTTGAATTATAATGTGTTTAATTACATGACAAATGTTTGTGTTGTTGTTGCCAAAGCAAATGCAGTTTTGCGGCGTACAGTTAAAACGGTGCTAAAGGAAATAAGTGCAAAGCAGCATAAAATACATTTTAAAACATATCATTGACAAATAAATATAAAATGCATGGCATTTAAGACATTATTAAATGTATTAATATTGAAGAAATATTAAAGAATACTTTGGCCACCAGATGGCCGCAGCGTATATACAGTATTGAGGAAAGCATTTGTGAGAAAATCTTCGTTTTGCATTACTAACGTTTACCTTTAGACCACATTATCTTTTGAATGCATTGTTTCTTTCCTCATATAGTGTGGTTTACTTTTCCATATAATTTGACAAAATATTTATCTTTTTTTAATACATTTGCACCAACACATTAAACCTCTTGTTGATTTTATTGATAACTTGAATTTAAAACTTCATCATGTCACAATATTTGTATTATCCGTTCTCTCTGTTGATGTCCAGATGTGTGGTCTGGTTGCTGATGGGATTGTTCAGCACACAGCTGTAGGTGTTTTTATCCTGATATTCCACCTCCAGAGGTAGAGAGAGACTGATGCTGAGATCACACACACAGTAACATGACATGACACAGGGGATTTGGCTGTGTGACATATACAAAGTTCTGGCATGAAACTTTATGGTGCAGGCTAATAGGTCCTTTAACTCACCTGTTCATAATCACATCGTCATCTATAGGGTGCAGCTGATTGGTTCCTGCCGTATCAGCAGCCAATGAGCTTCGCTGCTCAACCTTCAAATACTTTAGCATTTGTCTTAGCAGTGCAGCGCGCTTCAGAAATCCTCTACCTTCCCCAGCTCCACCTGTATAGATCCGCTACGGGTAATTCATGTACTCTATATTGTACAGCAGCAGCATGTCTTGATCTATTTAACCAAGACCAAACATACAACATTGTCATACCCATTTCCATGCCAATCACTCCAAGAGTTGTCATGAAAGAACTAACTTTAAGCCAGAAAGTTAGTGATTTTTAATATTTAAAGGACGTTCGCAGAATCTTGTCCAAAAAAAATGTTTTTGCCAACATTACGAGAACGTTCATCAAATACTAACGACAATATGTGGTGATTTCATGATCAGTGTTTTGAAAGGGTTTCATTCTAACACTTGCATAGCCTTTACATCAATTTAAGAGAAAAGTTAGGAAGAATAACTAATGGGACAGGCTAAACTTTCAGAGGATGATCTTTTAAAACAGACACACAACCTTATTCATTTGAAGTTAGTTGTCATATATGGTCCAAGAATGCTGTTCTGAGAATGTTTTCTTCCAACATGAGGACATTTTACAAACCTTCTACAAACAATGTATAAATAACGTTTTTATGTGAATCCTTTGAGAACATTATTAAGGGATTTGGACAATTACAAAGACATCTGTTTTGCTCCTGTTTCATGAAAGAGGTCCTGTCTTTTAGTGTTCATAAACTGGACTCCAGTGTGTGGAAATCACAGTCATAAAGTATATGAAAAACGTCTCGGTTACGTATGTAACCCTCGTTCCCTGAGTAGGGAACGGAGACGTTACGTCGGATGACGACGAATGGGGTTTCGCTTAGAAATCCTATCATCTTCGAGTATTAAAACACGAGCCAATGGCAAAGAAATGCCATGGGTCTGCGGAATTTGCATAGCGTAACTCCGCCCCACCCTGGGGGTATATAAGGAAGTCGCTGGCAACATGCAGATATGTCTTCGCTGAGGAGCCGAGACTGAACTCAGGCGTTCCAGCGGTACAGCGGAAGTGGCAGGGAGACGTAACGTCTCCGTTCCCTACTCAGGGAACGAGGGTTACATACGTAACCGAGACGTTCCCTTTCGTTGTCACTCCGAGTTACGTCGGATGACGACGAATGGGGTTCCCGTATAATCACGCCACCTCTCGACTGTCTTCCAGTGCCCTGCGTAAGTCTGAGCTCCCTGTCGTGAACTAGCACGGACGAAGGAGTCCTACTTAACACAGGAATACCAAGGTACACTGGGAAGCATATCCAGTGGAAATATGCAATCATGCCCAACCCGAAGGGGGGGACTTGGAATACACATATGACCCCGAAGGGCTGCATACGGAGTAACACTGGGGTGTCCAGCCGCAGGTGGAATATTTCAACCCCAGGGGTGGCAAGGTGGCTTGCCAAGGGAAAGACACATGCTCAAAGAGGCTTACAGTGGAATACACATGTGGGGGTCGCCCGAAGGGAACCATGCACATGGAGGCACCTAGCCAAGCGCGAAAGCTGCCAGTGGCATAACTCTGGCGTTGACGTCGTCAGTGCTGGAGGAGACTCAGGGCTTATGAGGCTCACCTGAGGAATATCGCACGTATCCCGTCCGTGGAGAGGAATGGCGAGCAAGCGAAGACACCTGAGCAGAATCTAGTACCGGCTAGTTGAAGCGAGTACATGAGAAGAAACTGGCTCTACTCGGAGATTGTAGAATCTCGCAAATGTGTTAGGTGTCGCCCAGCCTGCAGCTCTGCAGATGTCTGTTAGCGAGGCGCCATGCGCTAGAGCCCAAGAGGATGCCACACTCCGAGTGGAGTGGGCCGTCACACCAAGGGGGCACGGTCGACCTTGCTGCTGGTATGCCAAAGCAATGGCGTCCACTATCCAGTGAGACAACCTTTGTTTGGAGAGAGCCTTTCCCTTCAGCTTCCCACCATAACAGACAAAGAGCTGGTCTGAGGTCCTGAAACACTGCGTTCTGTCTACGTAAGCACGAAGGGCGCGTACTGGACAGAGCAGTGCCAAGGCTGGGTCTGCCTCCTCCAAGGGCAGCGCTTGCAGGTTCACTACCTGGTCTCGAAAGGGTGTAGTAGGAACCTTGGGCACATATCCAAGCCGGGGTCTCAGGATCACGTGAGAGTTAGCCGGCCCGAATTCCAGGCACGCTTCGTCAACCGAAAATGCCTGCAGGTCCCCTACCCTCTTGATGGAGGCCAATGCAACCAGGAGCGCTGTCTTCATTGACAGGAACTTAAGCTCCACTGATTGCAAAGGCTCAAATGGAGCACTCTGCAGGGCAGTTAGAACCACTGAGAGGTCCCAAGAGGGTACGAGGGGAGGACGAGGAGGATTTAGTCTCCTGGCTCCCCTCAGGAACCTGACAATCAGATCGTGCTTCCCCAAAGACTTACCATCAACTGCGTCGTGATGTGCGGCAATGGCGGCAACATACACTTTCAGGGTGGAGGGAGACAGCCTTCGCTCCAACCCTTCTTGCAGGAAGGAAAGCACGACACTGATGGGGCATTTCGTGGGTTCAAGATTTTTAGAAGAACACCAGGTGACGAAGAGGTTCCACTTCAACGCATAGACATGTCTCGTGGACGATGCTCTAGCGGAAGTGATGGTAGCCACCACCGCTGGTGGTAGGGTACTCAAACCTGCCTCGTCCCGTCCAGAAGCCACACGTGGAGGTTCCAAAGACCGGGACGAGGGTGCCAAAGGGTGCCCCGTCCCTGAGAAAGGAGGTCCTTCCTCAGAGGAATTGGCCAAGGAGGTGCTGTCGCAAGGAGTATGAGTTCTGAGAACCAGGTGTGGCTGGGCCAGTATGGGGCAACCAATATAACCTGCTCCTTGTCCTCCCTGATCTTGCGCAGGGTCCGCGCAAGAAGGCTCACTGGGGGAAACGCATACTTGCGTAGGCCCCGCGGCCAGCTGTGCGCCAGTGCATCCGTGCCGAGCGTGCCCTCGGTCAGGGAATAAAACAGGTCGCAATGGGACGAGTCGTGGGAGGCAAACAGGTCTACCTGTGCGTCGCCGAACTGATCCCAAATCAGCTGGACCGTCTGGGGATGGAGCCGCCATTCTCCAGCGAGAGGCCGAACTCGAGACAGCTCGTCGGCCGCCTGGTTCAGGTGTCCCGGGATATAAATGGCTCGAAGCGACCTCAGATGCTTCTGACTCCATATGAGGAGGTGGCGGGCGAGTTGCGACATACGGCGAGAGCGTAGACCACCTTGATGGTTGATGTACGCTACTGTGGCGGTATTGTCTGATCGGACTAGTACGTGTTGACCCTAGAGCAACGCCCGAAAGCGGTGCAGGGCAAGGCGTACAGCCAGCAACTCGAGGCAATTGACATGCCAAAGACGCTGGGGTCCTGTCCAGGAGCCCGCGGCAGCATGTCCATTGCACATGGCGCCCCAGCCCGTGGTGGAGGCATCTGTTGATACAACAACATGCCTGGACACTCGTTCCAAGGGCACTCCGGCCCGAAGAAAACTGAGGTTCCCCACGGGGGAAGGTCTGACGGCAGGTCGGAGTCACTTGGACTCGGCGCGTGCCGTGATGCCATGCCCACCTCGGGACTCGATCGCGAGCCAAAGCTGAAGCGGTCTCATATGAAGCAAACCGAGCGGCGTTACTGCGGCTGCGGATGCCATATGCCCCAGGAGCCTCTGAAAAAGTTTCAGTGGAACCGCACTCTTGCCCTCGAATTGACGAAGACAAGTCAGCAGTGACTGCGCGCGCTCGCTCGTAAGCTGCGCGCACATGGCGACCGAGTCGATTTCCATACCGAGAAAAGAGATCCTCTGCACTGGGCAGAGTTTGCTCTTCCCCCAGTTGACCCGAAGGCCCAGACGAGCTAGGTGCCGGAGCACAAGGTCCCTGTGTTCGCAAAGCTGGTCTCGAGAGTGAGCTAGAATCAGCCAGTCGTCGAGATCGTTCAGGATGCGAACCCCGTGTTCTCGTAGGGGAACAAGGGCTGCCTCGACGACCTTCGTGAAGACGCGAGGAGACAGGGCTAGCCCGAAAGGGAGAACCGCGTACTGGTATGCCTGCCCCTCGAAAGCAAACCGTAGAAACGGTCTGTGTCGAGGTAAAATGGAGACATGGAAGTAGGCGTCCTTCAGGTCGATCGCTGCAAACCAATCTTGTGGCCGCACACACTCGAAAATGCGTTTGGCCGTGAGCATCTTGAACGGCAGCCTGTGAAGGGAGCGGTTCAGGACGCGCATGTCCAAGACCGGTCGTAACCCACCCGATTTCTTCGGAACAATGAAGTAAGGGCTGTAGAAGCCGGACCTCATTTCGGCTGGAGGGACAATCTCGATCGCACCCTTCGCCAGTAGGGTGGCGACCTCCGCTCTCATGACAGGGGCATTGCCACCGACCATAGTGAAGCGGACTCCGCTGTAGCGGGGAGGAGATCGCGCGAACTGAATCGCGTGCCGAGCCTGATGGTACTCGCGACCCAGCGGGACAGTCTGGGAAGCTCTAGCCAGGCTTCCAGAAAGTGCACCAGCGGGGTCTTACGAACCACAGACGTACCGTCGGGGGTGCAGCGAGGCGGAATGACCGGCCCAGGCGTGGGTGGCATAGCGGCCCGGTGCGGGGGCACGGTCATTAACCGCGTCCTGCCAGAGGAAGCCAGGGGAGGACCAGCGTCCCACGGGGGCGTGCTCTGGCAGGGGTCTGGCGACAGAGGGGGATGAGAGGAGCGTGGCCCGTGGGCGGCGCGTGCTGTCATCCAAGCCTCTTGGGGCTCAGAGAAAGAGCATCAGTTCTTTTGTAGAGATTCTGCCCCAGCCCTCCAGTGGGGGAAGGAGTGGTCCTGCTACCAGCTCCTGAAGAACTGAGCCCTAACTCCAAGCTGCCTGCCTCTCAGGTTTGTGCTGCTCAGCCAGGTGTTAGCCGGCTAAGGGGCAGAGACAGGTTGGTGCCACCCTCCTGCGACCTCCTCGTACTCTGGGCCAGTGAAGGCTCGAGGGGAGGAATCGCAGAGGGGCGGTGTCGGCGGGAAGCAGGCTAAGGAGACTGCACGGACAGATGACCGTCGGTGCAGAAGGTCCTCAGCCCGCTTATAGAGTGATCGAAGACTGTTGGGCGCAATCCTGAACCACACCGCCGACTAGGCTGCCCGTCTCAAGAGTGCTGCTTAGGCTGGCGTGGCAGTCTAAGGGGCGGAGACGGGCAGCGCCGCCCTCCAGCGACTTGCTCCTGCTCAGGGCCGGTGAAGACCCGAGGGGAGCAACCGCATGGAGGGGGCCTAGGCGGGAAGCAGACTAAGGAGACCACACGGATGGATGACCATCGGTGCAGGACCGAGTCTACTTCAGGTGGTCGAAGCCACACCGCCAAAGAGCCCAGCTTGGGACATGGGGGAGCTTAGAAAAATGAACTCTCAGACACCCCCACATCAACCTGGCTAAGCCCATGTCTGGACCACACTAGTGGACATCACCTGACCCAGGATCACGCAGGTGCTGATGTCGCCTGAGCGAGGTCGGCAGTGTGCGTGGCGGAACAAACCAGGCCGGGCCTGGGAGGCATAGCGTCCCAGCATAGGGGCGTGGTTAGGATTTCCGCGTTCTGCCAGGGTTGGCCAGGGAAGGACTAGCGTTCCACTGCGGCCGGTTCGGACAGAACTCCCGGGACAGCACTGCATCGAAGGCGCAGGCGACACACAGCACTGCATGACCGTGCCACGATAGTGACAGGGACCATACAGACCATGATCGCCGTGCGATCGAAAGCAGCGAAGGCGGAGGACAACCGCGGGCCGCGAAAGTCACGTGGACTCTCACGGAGCGCAGTCGTCCTGATGCACGTCCGGGAGAAGCTTACAGCGCTCGGGGGGAGGGCGGGGCCACTCCAGCCGATGCTTTCAGCTGCCCGGGAAAGCATGGCTGACAGCTCTGGATCGGTCCCGGCAACGATGGCACTCCTGTGGGAGGCAACGCAGTCGAAACTTCATTTCCAGAGGAATCAAGCCCGCCTTGTGATGCTGTGAGTGCATGGTCTGCGATGTGGAGGGGGGTGTGGCCCGAGGAATTGACTCGTCGGTTGTTGTGCCACACCGAACCCTCAGATCACCCTGGCCACCAGCCAAAGTATCCCTTCTCGAGGAAGAGATAAATTGGGGTGTGGCAGAGGGGACTCTACTCACATGGAGATCATTGAGTCTCGATCTATAAACATCGCGATGGTCATGTTCCCGCAATGAAAAACATGACTCATCAACGAGCGCTGCCGAGCGTGATTAAGCCCAACACGCAAAACAGCGCTCGCGACCGTTAGACAGATGAATCACGCACACACATCCAGAAAATAGAAAATACACGGGCGAACCGTCTTGAAAAAGACGTGCCGCGTGCAGCTCTTTTAGAGAGTGGAAAAGCTCAGCAGAGTGCTGAAGCGCCCGGGGAGAAACACACTCACTGTAGGCAGATTACTGCACAAAACAGCAGCAGGAAATGCGATCTCGCTGGAACACGCCGTCACACCAACACACTGAAGAGCCGCTCGTCTCGAAGAGATTTGAGATGACACTCAAAAGGCTTGTGGAGTGAAGTATTGAACTTGGCTCCGAAGCGAAAACATATCTGCATGTTGCCAGCGACTTCCTTATATACCCCCAGGGTGGGGCGGAGTTACGCTATGCAAATTCCGCAGACCCATGGCATTTCTTTGCCATTGGCTCGTGTTTTAATACTCGAAGATGATAGGATTTCTAAGCGAAACCCCATTCGTCGTCATCCGACGTAACTCGGAGTGACAACGAAAGGGAACTACAACACTTTCATGTTTATTATTGGGGCTTTGGCTTCTCAACTGTGAGATGTATTTATAGCTCACCCGATCTTTCAAATTCGGAGTTGTTATTGTTCCAGAAGTCTAATTTTGGACTTTAGATGGCACTCTACTTACCAATAAAAGCCTGTCTTTCTAATTAATTAACCCCTTAAAGTGTCAAAGTTTTTTTTCTGGCTAACATGGCCAATTAACCTTAACTATTTTACATCAAGAATCATCTCTCCACATTGACAGGTTTTTTCCCTGTAAAGGTTTTAATAGAGTGATCAGTCACAACGCATTATGACTCAGTATCATGTTACACCCACACAAAGACAAAACTTATCTAAATATGTGGGGTTACTGCTTTTTGCCTTTGGACAGCAGCGCAGAAAATTGTCTGCCAAATTTATACATTTAGTTACTCCCGAGACTGATGAAAACTAAAGAAATTATTAAATACTCTGAACATCAGAATTATCATTTCAACAATTATAAATTGTGTTTATTCTTAAAGGGGGGGTACAATGGTGTTTCATGTATTCAGAGTTGTTTACAGTGTTAAAGAGATAGATTCTCATGCTAAACATGGGCAAAGTTTTAAAAAAATATTTTGGACGAATAACGGAGAATTTCTATGCTGAAAATCTTACTTCCGGGTTGGTACAAGTTTCGGCTGGTTTTTTTTAGATCGTGGATCTAATGACGTAGATCAGAGTGCAACTCCTTATATGAGCATTTCTCTCGGAAAAGCTCGCCCGCGAGCACGTCGACTAGAGGAGAGCGAGACCGCGCAAATCAACGCGCTTCAACAGGAAATCATCGGCAGCGCTGCATAGGATTTGTTCAAGAATGTCTCCAAATAAGTGTGTATTTGGATGTGAGGGAAAGCTTACCGTGTCCAGCTTTCCAAAGAACCCAGTGTTACAGGAACAGTGGATGCAGTTTGTTTTTCCGGGGCAGCAACGGAGTGTAGGAAGTGCGGTTGTGTGTTCTGGTCGTTTCAGTGACGAATGTTTTATTAACAAGGCCTCGACGCTGGATTTGCAAATCGTTTGCTATTAAAACGTGGAGCGGTCCCAGTGATAAAAGACCCCATTCATGTAAGTACAACTGGATCAGATTTCCGTCTTTTGCTGGAAATCAAGCACTACCGCTTGACTCTATAGCTCCGCCTCCAGGACCTCGGCTTTTTCCAGAGAGAATCGGAAAGCTGTATTTTTCTTTTCTAAATATAATAAAACTAAACACTTTTTTGAGATATTAAGGATGCACTACTACTCTATAGGTACTCAAGATTAACATGAGATTAGGTGAAACTGTGCATGTTATGTACCCTTTAAAGTCCCCAGACATTGACAGAAAAAAAAAAAAAAAAAAAAAACAGGATATGAACTTTATAAAAAAAAGTGTGATGTCAAGAATAGATCTGCTTAGAACTAACTTCGGTTTCTCATACACTGGAGTTAGAAATAACCACTGAAACTAGCACTGCTTATCTACCATGACTATAATGTGAGGTCATGGAGAGGAGCGTGAACATGAGTATTGATAAGTAATAAGTACCGATTACACATGATATTTTCACATTTCACATGTTCAGCTCCAAGTATTGATTACACATGATATTTTCACATTTCACATGTTCAGCTTCACACTAACATATGTCTTAGAGAATCTTTTATCTGTCAGACTTTATTGATGGGTTCAGCATTTTGTAGTGTGTCGACTGTGAGCTTCATATGAGCAGGAATGGAAAAGACCTTCAACCACAAGCTGTTCACACCTCCGACACACACTCACAAACAGACGTCAAGCACACAAATCCAGCGGTACACACATTCTCATGAACAAGCTGTTTATCTACCCAACAAGTCAAACCACAATTTGTGTACAGCTCAGCAGTAAATATATCCAACCACAGGTTTCAATGTGACTCTAATACTGAGATGTTAGTGGACCAGATCCTCAAACTCCAGGAGTCATCTGACCGCAACTAAGTCACATCATTAGGTGTGTTCGACTCCTGCTGGATTCAACCGGTGAGATTTGACGTTTCATTTGGGGAGGAATTGAAAACAGAGAGTTAAAGTCAAACACCTTCTGCTTCCTGTAGAGACGTTTTGCGTAGGCTATTTTATCACAGATGGAGTTGATTAGATGCAAAAGCCTGTTTGTCAAATACACAGACATCTCAGATGTTTTCCATGACACTTTTCATTCAGTACTTTGTGTATTGGTTAATACAGCGCTTGTATATTCAAGAATAAAGTTCAACATAAGACTATACTATATGAATACGAATAAAGTGGTACTATATCTTTTATCAGTTTTATTTTGATAAACATGACTCAATATTGCATTAAGATTAGGCTACATGAAAAGAGCTTTTACTGTTATAAAAAATTGTCTGTGTCCGAAATCGCATATTTCCCAATTGTATACTAGGCAAAAACAACAGTATGTGATAAAATAAGTATGTCTGAATTCACAGTACTCATATAAGAGTAGGCACAAAGTACCGGGATGATTTGCTTGTCCCGGTGAGAATGTGAGGTGTGCATATGATGGACACTTTAATATCCCATGAGGCCACGGGAGAGAATTTATGAATGGCAGTGAAGCGATGCAACTGACGCTGGTAGATCACATGAGAATGACAACATGGCAAATGTAGTGCGTACTACATACATACTATAGGCTACATAATGTACTTTTTCAGTGGTCGCAAAGTACATACAAGAGAGTATGCGATTTCGGACTCAGCCTATGTGTCAGATTAAACACCAAACACATGTGATCATTGTATTCGGTGAATTCGACCAAACATGAAACAACTGTGGCCCTGTCCCAAATGGCACACTTCATGTGCACTTGCAGTGCGCACAAGACCGTAATCACGAATCGCTCTTGCAGAATTTGCGCCTGTAAGAGTTAAACATGAAAAGGCTCTAAATAATTATTTAACCATTTTTTACATAATTATTCATAGCCATCCATTTTACATAAATAGTGTTTGAAGAATAAGATAAAATTTTAGTGGAAAAATACTTTTTCAATGCACCCGAAGCTCAAAACGTTTCGATTTTCAAAAATGTTCGTTTGTTGTTTGTCGGAGAAAGTGGGCGGCTGTATTTGCTGCCGGTGTGAACGGGGCTTTAAGTGCTACATACAGTGATTGTCAACAATCCCAAAACTCATCTACAAGTTTTAAAGAACTTGTCAGCAGGAGTTGTAAAGGTTGTTGCAGGAGAAAAATTAACTTCTCATGGCGATTGGTGCATACTCCACTTGATCTTCCTCTATAAAATTCTGTAAAAAACAACAACAACAATAATAATTTTTTTTTTTTTTCTGATGATAGATTTTGGGATATGTCTTGCATTGAATGATGATCTTATGGCTTTTATTTATATGATATGGTGCTATTGTGTTTTCTTTTGTATCATGATACTGAAGCATACATACATTTGTGTGCCTGCTAAAGTTATACAAAGATGTCCAACATAACTTAGAAAAAAATCATCTTACCGTTTTATGTGCATTTCTTTCGATGAACGTTGGCTCAGAGTATATGATCTCTTTTTCAAGAGTCTGATCTGTTTCAACAATAATACAAGATACATTAAACAACTAGATATGTTTTTTCACAACATATTGTATGTGTTATTATCATGGCTGTCAAAGTTACAGCATTAAAGGGGCTATATGTAAGAATTTTAATATAGGCCTATTTATCACTTTTTATTGCCAATGTGTGAATAGCTTGAAATGAAACTTAAAAAACAAGACTTTCCCTGACTTCCTGTTTGTCTATAAAAGCCTGTATGTGAAGAAATTGAAACCTTGTTTGCGGGAAAATGAAAAGGATGTGATGATCACATGCGCTCCTGAGAGCCTCTTGTCCGTTATATGACACATTAATTGAATGCTTATACAATGTTCAGGATAATGCTGAAAGAGCCAGTCTGTACTGTAATGTCAATGTGTCATGCAAAGAAAAGGGATTCATTCAAACTATAGTCTCAAATAACCAAGATCTATATAGTCATTGCTATTCTAGAAATTAATTTAAACATCTTTTACACATGTATTATTGTTATTGTATCATTACATTAATGCAGATTTGCATGTCTGTCTTCAAATCACTTTTATTGTCACACCACTAACATGTGCCATGGTAAATTAAATTCTTGTTTTGATGCAGTTTGAGAAATGCAGAAAGTGTTTTTCTGAGTGAGATGAGTAAAGAGCGCTGCCCAGGGTCATTTTATAGATAAATGCCAAACACTTGCCTTCTTGATCAGTTTTTCTACATTTCCTGCAGATGCAGAAGATCACGACTGCAGCAACAATCATCAGAGATCCAGCTGTAGAGATCAACACTATCAGAGACACTGGAGAGGGTGAAGACGACTGTGTGTCTGGTGCTGTAATGATAAAGAAAGAAGTGAACGCATCAGTCTGATCTCCAACAGAAGACAGAGATCAGGGGTCCGTTTCCCGAAAGCATCGTTGGCCAACTATGGTCACAAGTTCATCGCAATGTCCATTGAACTCTATTGGTAATGAGGGAACTTGCGACCATAGTTGGCTAACGATGCTTTCGGGGAAACGCACCCCAGGTCAGTAAACACACACACACACACACACACACATATATATCATCAGTGCTGTGGTACCTGCACATGTGTGACAGAGTGTGTTGATGTCCAGATGTGTGGTCTGGTTGCTGATGGGATTGTTCAGCACACAGCTGTAGGTGTTTTTATCCTGATATTCCACCTCCAGAGGTAGAGAGAGACTGATGCTGAGATCACACACACTGATGCTGGACAATACACTGATTCCTGCGTACCAGGAGAGAGTCGCATCACACACATTCACCACTGATGAACACACCAATGAACATGATGATGAACAGTTTGAAGAGTTACTGATGATGACAGGAACAGGCAGACGAGCTGGAAAAGATTAGAATAAATCAGAATAAATCATATCAGTGAATAAAAGGGCTTTTTTTTAAAATAGTGTTTTAATGTGTTGAGAGAGAGAGAGTCTGTGATGCCATCCATAAACAATAGATTGCTCAAAATGAAAGTATTCAATAGGCTGTAAAGGAAAGTCAAAAATAAGTGTGTAAAAATGATTTAACTCACCACAGACTGAGAGATTGAAACTCTTGCTCACACGATCTTTGAACTCTACTTTATAAACTCCAGTATGTTCAGTTGTGGTGTTTGTGATGGTCAGAGATCCAGTTTGATCGTCCAGCTTCAGTCTGTCTCTGAATCTCCCATCAGGAACATCATCATATACAGTCATGCTGTCGTCCATTACATTGATTTCAGCTATTAAAGTGTTTTCATCTCCAAACCTCCACAGAATCAGATCATCATCCTTCATTTCAGTAAGATCAGAGTTTAGAGAGACTGAATCTCCCTCCATCACTGACACTGACTTCACTGCATCTGTGTCAGCAAACACTCCTAAAGAACAGAGTTGATCGGGTCCCAAATAACGTTATGTTGGTTTAATTAGGATCAAACTATGTAAAAGTAAAATGAAGAACAGGAGAAGCCAAACGAAAGAACAAATAAATGAACATAAAAGCTAAAAATGAGAAAAGCTAAAGGAATCTGAATCTGTCCCTAAAGTTATTGATGATAGTCCTGAATCCAAACCAGAATTTATAAGTAATACTTTTTCAATTTCAAAATATCTGAAAATAATAGCAAATGCATCTCAATGTTATTACTCTGTATAAAAACTACAGCATGAAATAAATCAGTCTATATAAACATATAAAACACATTTATTACTTACCAGCCAGTTTGCACAAACACAAGCAGAACAGAACGACAACATGAACCATTTCTCTGAGCACTATAAGATGAGAATGCTGGAAGTCTGAAAACAGACTGCTTCGACACAGCAGAAGTGAGATATAATCTAGTGTGTGTGTGTGTGTGTGTGTGTGTGTGTGTGTGTGTGTGTGTGTGTGTGTGTGTGTGTGTGTTTGTGAATCCTCATATCCTCCCCCAACACAACCTGATGATCACCCATTACATTACTGAAAGACCACATATATTAATGATACATTTTTTAATACTTACTGTTCTTACAAGTGGAAAACGAACTTCAGCATATCTGTACTGATTTTTTCAAAGGCCTTAGCCTACTACCTGAATTTTGAATTATACATTGCATTGTGTTGTGTGCATGTTCAAAAAGAAGCGTCCATAAACTTAAAAGTTCGTGAAAAGGGGAATGCATGAATCCTGGCTTCGACTTATTAGAATGTTTCCCTAAAATCAGTAATGGATTCATCTTATTTCAATTAAAATGGTGCTTTGCGTGGAGTGAGTCAAATAGCGAGGTATTCCTTTTCAGTTCTATAAATAAGACTAGCCTACTGCAGTTCCACTATGAATAATGCGTCACAGGCATTCAGTGATTCACATATTCTGCTAAGGAAAAACACGTGGCTTTTTATGTGTCTGTTTAATGTAGCTTATTCATAGAGACTTCCTAATTACGTCTCACAAGATGTAGCCTACTGTGGCGATATCCGATATCCCGCCCATGCCATGGGCTGCACTGGGATTTACGCGGATGCTTTCGCTTTCTCCTTCGCCTGACGAGAACAGCAACCAAAATGCAGTAGGCTATTTCATTTGGTCTAAGAAATAGTGATTATTGTGATTTGATGTGGATAAATATTAAATAGGTCGTGTATTTATTATCCGAAATTTATATTTACACTACATATCAAATTATTGAGGGCGTTTTTGTGAGGCAGGTGTGATACATCTGATCGTTTATGACTGCAGCACTTCTTGTGCGCAGCCTCAGATTAGCCTACCCAGTGTTATTGTTGTTGTAAAGGGTCCGGCCATAAAAAGAGCACGAGTCGCCACAGTCCTGTCTCCGTGTGTATATCATTCAGTAACCTAATGTAGAGACTAGTGATGTATGTCTCGAGACCGGTCTTGGTCTCGAGACCGGTCTCGAGACCACTTTTACGTGGTCTCGGTCTTGTCACGGCCTTGACGGTCTTTGGTCTTGGTCTCGGACCTCTTGGTCTTGGTCTCGGACCTCTCGGTCTTGTCTAGGTCTCGCTGTCTCAGACCGACATAGTGGTCGGGGGATTACAATATCCATGACTACACAACGTTCGATAATGCAATTATTATCCGCAACGGAACGGATTGACGCCGCCTTCACACTGGCAGTTGAAATCAGCTCCGATACGGCAGCGAAACGACCGGAAGTCATTCATTTCCTATGGAGATTCGCAGACCGCATGCGAATGGGTCCGAACCAGGTGCGAACGAGTGCGGTGCGAAAAAAATCGTGTCCGTTGGCCATCCGGATGCGTTCAAAAAATTGAACTCTTGCGAAAGGCTACGGACGGTTTCTATCCGAAAATCCCAACGGAAGTTAGCGTTGCTATGGTACTGATAAACAAACCTGGATTCTTAACTTTTAATAAAATAAATAATGATTTTATAACGATTAGTTGTCATGTCATTTTTTTATTTTCATGATGTTTTAACGTTATTAGGGTAGTTAATACAATTAAATAATTCAATATTTAAATATACTCGCTTCCGAGCACTGATCTAGCCTATATAATGACACACACACACACACACACACATATATATATATATATATATGTTTGTGTCATTCTATATAGATCAGTGCTTCCGACGCTTTTCACCGTTGTGTACGACGTCCGCTGGGTGCGTATTGCGTATTACGGAGCTGATTTCAACTGCCAGTGTGAAGGCGGCGTGAAGCGCGCGTCCGAGTGCTGACATTGCGGCGTGTGCGCGAGCCACACGAGAAAACATTTTATCCACGCCACTGATCGCAGCGGCAACGAGCACTTTGATCACTTGGTTTAAAAAACACATATCATTGACATGATGGGTTTTAACTTCATTCAGGAGTCATTCATTTTGGGTAACTGCACAACTACACAACTGACAGATGACTTTGAGCGCACCGCCAACGGTGTGTGTGTGTGTGTGTGTGTAACCATAGCGACAAAACGACCAACTTTCGGATCCCGCACTTAAGCCTATAATTTCGTTTTTAAAAATGTACTTATGTATTTAAAAGTTGCAGAACGGGTTCATTTGGAGTCTGAGACTCCGAAAGCGGCAGAGATAGGCAGGCATTTGCTTGGATGAATTTGTGTCTTTGATATCTCTGTGTGTGTGTGTGTGTGTGTGTGTGTGTGTGTGTGTGTGTGTTGTGTTGTTTGATTACAGTATTGGATTTAAGATGGTGTTAGACTAAATAAATGGTCTTTTAAATATCATCTACATATCTCCGTTGTGTTGACTAAACATTAGGCCTAATCCAAGTTTATAATTGTGTATCTTTAATTTGATGTTATACGATTTAATCTACACATTAAGTATAATTTCAATTGGTTACATATTTCTCATTCTTTAGACAGTTGTTGGAGGAGCAAGATGGTGTTGGAGGTGTTTGATGTTTTGTCAGATGAACCAGTCAGTCAGTACCAGTCATGTCAGTCCTCAACAGTACACAAAAGTTAAGGGAGCCTCTAATAGTGCAGCAACAGCCGTCATGCAATTGCTACACTTAGTTGATCTCACCCAGTCTGCAAAAACATTTACAGTGAGCTCACAGTCACACACATGACATGGTCTGTCTCTGTATTGTTCTGCCTGTGTAGTTGAAGTACCATCTAATATGTATTAAATGTAAACTGCGGCTGAACCCTAAGTTATTGCTTAGCTTCAACTAGCCTAGTCTGTTTTTTTCTCCCTCCGGTCTCGACTTGGTCTCGGTCTTGGTCTCGACTTGGTCTTGGTCTTGACTTGGTCTGTCTTGGTCTTGGTCTTGGTCTTGTCTTGGTCTCGATACCCTCTGGTCTTGGTAGTGTCTTGGTCTCGGTTTAGGCGGTCTTGACTACAAGTCTAGTAGAGACCCACGGTCTGAACCAGGTCAGAGAATAAGATCACAACAGCAGGAAGAAAGACAGACTCTATAGCAACAGAGAAACACCGCAGATGCAATGATGGGTCGCTGGTTTGTGCTCACTCTGTGCGTTTTGCTCGATGGTAAGACAAACTATTTTATTTTGTAGTTTAATGCTTTCCCTTTTTCATCGATAAATGTTATTTTAAAATAATATCTAAAACCTTATATTATATTGTACTTGTCTAAATGTACTATATTTCCTTGTTCTTTAACGTTTTGTGGGCGGTATTTATTTCCTAGTTCTTCCTGTACCGGACTAGGAAACGGAGAAAGGAGGGGTGCACCGTAATTAAAATGTTGGGCCCGAAATTCTGGATGCACTTGGCCGAAAGCCGAAACCGAAAATGACCTTTAAAAAATGACTATTCGTTTCATTTTTGTAACATTCTATCATTATTAAACTTTTTAAATTCAATAATTTTACTGAATCTGAATAATCTGAATAAAAATAAATAAATAAAAGCCACTAAAATAGCTACACATTTGTTTAAAATAACAAACAATGGACATAAAATAGGCCTATTAAAATAATATTAAATATCAATATTTTCATATCTATATATCAATATATTATTCTTCATTCAGTTATATAAATATGCAACATAACCAGATTTAACAGTTAATTATATTTTTTAATTGATTACAATTGAAACATTTTATTGATTATTTTTTGACCAATTAACAAAATAATGCACAGTTCCACAAAGCTATTATTATAAGAGCATGTGAGCAGATAGCAATTAGTGGATCAGTGAACGAGATATCCCATTTTACTAGCGTTGCCCAGCACTGCTATACACACCCTGTTACATCACAGTAGGGCTATTGCTAGTTTCACATAGCTAGTTTCACTATTGCTAGTTTCACATTGGCGTCACGGTATTTGTTTCCAGGCGGACTGTTAAAGAACGAGACACACACGTCTCCCGGACATCCTGCAGAATTCAACCAATCAGATCGGGACTTCGAAACTCCTGAAGTGTTTCCAGAAAAGTGTGCCATATGCATCAGACGTTCAGCCAACGGTCCGTGGGCGCTTTTCCAATGCGTGGTATGGCTCGGCGTGGCACGGCTCGCTTTAGCTTGCTTTGCTTTTCCACTGCAGTTAGTGCCGCTTCAAAGTGGGTGGGATTATAGACTGATTGTTATAGTTGCAGCAACCAACGAGAATAACGTCTGCTCTTCGTCCTCTGACCACGATTCAGCCATTTCTTTTCTTTTTTTTTTTCTTCAAGCAAGTCAAGCAAGTGTTTAAAAACAGGTGCTACAGCGGTGGCTGTTATTGGCTATTTAAATCTAGCAGGTTTGGTGCCTTGTGTTGCAAATACAATGACGCTGGTAGTGACGATTCTGTCTGACCAATCAGTGATCTGCAGTGTTTTCACGTCACATTTTAGTATCGGTACGATATGCTTGGAACCTCAACAGAGGTGGTACCATTTAAAGCGAGCCGTACCGTACCATGCAGTGGAAAAGCGCCATAAGCTATTGCAAACAGAAACAAGTCCAGAGAATTTGCGCAGCGCACACACAGTGAAACACTGCAGTCACTTTGAAGATGTGCATCTTCGGAAGCGAAGACACTTGCAAAACATGCTGAGCCAGAGTGAAACCTGATTGCTGAACATGGAGGGGCTGTGCGGCACATTTCCGGCTTATATTTTCAGGCTTTTTTTCTTTCGGCCAAAAAATTATTTTCGCCAGCCGAAATTTCGGTGCATCCCTACTACAAAGCTGTTACTCATCTCGATCTCACAAGTTCCGTTATAACCAATGAAGCTGTCTACACTGCACAATGAATCTCTTAATTACATTGTGTCTACGTTTATTATAATGAGAGGATTCACTGTGAATAGTAATGAACAAAAACTCTGGTGTTTTTGAGTGGTACTGACATTTTGACTAAATTAAACACCTCTGATTTGGCCACTGCATTCAAGAGATCAACAAACATGTCAGTGATTGGCTACATTGCTCGCCGCTGCAAAAACACACTGTAAATAGAAACATTTGACATTCTAGTCTAGAGCACAAACACTAATACGTTTTAAAGCATTTGGCAAATCTGTTTAGTTAATATGGGTTTTTTACAATAACTGAGGGTGCTCATGCTTTGTTTGTTTTATTATGTTTATTGATCTGTTGTCCTCATGGGGATGGTTAGCTGGTCAACACAATGATTTCAGGATTATATTTTTATGTGGTGAAACCTGTACACTACACACAGACACAAGAAGCCTAATTGTTTATGTGTGTCCTCAGGTGTGCTTGGTGATGAATTGTCAGTGTCCGTGCTGGAGGGAGTTTCTGTTACTCTAAAGACTGGTGTTACCAAACAACAACGCGACAAGATGCTGTGGTATTTTGAAGACACTCGCATAGCTCTGATCAACGGACATCACAATACAAGCTGTTTATATGATGGAGAAGACGGGAGATTCAGAGACAGACTGGAGGTGGATTATGAGACTGGATCTCTGACCATCATGAACATCAGATCTGAACATGCTGGACGTTATGAAGCAGAGCTGATCAGAAGCGAAAGTTCAGGCAAAAGGCAAAGCTTGAACAGAAACCGCAAGTGTGACAGCACAAAAATCACCAGAAAAATCAGCAGCACTCATGATGACACCATAAAAATATTCAGTGTGATCGTCAGTGGTGAGTCACTCAATGTCATTTACATCAATAAGTCACTCAATAAGCTTTTTTTAAGAAATAAAATGATCTATTAGAAAAAGATGATATAAAACCACAATCAATGCCATTGGCATGATGTTGTCACATTTCTGTTTAGTTTCATTTTCATGGACTTTTAGTTTTATTTTCACTTTCAACGCGTTTCTTTTTTCTTTATATCCCGCGACTCATGAGTTTCTATAGACACTGATTATTCCTATAGTTTGATTCCTCTGTGTATTTAATTTCCTCCCCATTCATTCACTGTGGTCGGTTGTTGAATGTGTTAGTGTGCGACAAGAGCATGTGTGTGTGTGTGTCGAGCACACCGTCGCTCTGCTTGGACTGCTTTGTGTTTATTCTTGGATTAAAAACCTTCGTTTTGGAAATCTCTGCACCCTCTTCATCTTTTTCCATAATGTGGCACATAGAGGATGTGTTAGAGTCTCTTAAATATATCAGAGAATGGCATGCAGAACTGTCTGTTATGGTGTATTTGTCATAAGAGATGTTGAAACAGTTATTTTTATATTCTGAATATTTAATATTACACATCTATTCAAATTGTCCATCTTCCATGATGTATTATAAAGTTTCATGTACAAAAACACTAAAAGTCCATGAAAATGCAACTAAATAAACAGAACAGAAGTAAATTGAATAGTTAATCAACATAAAAACTATTTTTGATGACTGACTCATTTTCAGGAGAAATATTTTGTGAATAATTAAATATGACATTACTGAAATCCTGTGATCCTACAAACAATCCAACATTCATATGTCTTATCAAAAACATCAAGTCATGTGTTCTTTCGTATTGCTTAATTTTTTATTGCTTTGTGTTTTCCAGCTTCTCTGTCTGATCAAGACGAAACCACTGCAGAACCCCGTTTGGAGAAGCAGGAGTTTAACATGAGTATGTTTTCTTCCTTTTTTTTATCTATTAATATATTGCATAACATGTAATACAGTTTATTTATGCACTGTTCTTAAGGGAGCTTAACTTTATAGTTCACTTAAAACGATATTGCAGTTGTTCTTATAAACACATTTCAAATATCTATAAATATTGTTTGTCAAACTATCTTAAAAACATATTTATAATATATCAGAAATAATTAATAATGCTGATGGATACATGCTACTGGAAAGGCAAACAGAAACATGCGGCTGATCAAACATATGTAAAGTTCATGATGACAGATGTTAGGGGTCACAGACAGCGAAAAGGCATCTCTTGTGCATCGATTTGAAGCACAGATAGTTTAGTTGTAAACAGGGGAAGTTAATCTCTAATTCTCCTTTGGAAAAAGTATTTGGTAACATACACAAATTTCATAAACTGTTATGGGATTATTTCACATTGGAATAGAGGAGTAAGCCTTTCACATTACAATGTAAAAGTGTCCATAGAGATATAATGTCCATAGAGAATATATCCAAAGCATATTGTATAAACACAATCATATTCTCACACACTAATGGCTGTTTGTCTTCAGATTCAGGTGTGTATTCAGGTGTGTTTCCAGCTGTTATCACAGTAATAAGTGCTGTTGCTCTGCTGCTGGTGTCTGCAGTTGCTGGTGTGATTTACTATCGCCACAGGAGCTTGAGAAAGGGTAAGTGTTATCTACGGGTACTATAGTGAGAGGAAAACATTATGGGGCCAGATTTACTAAACAGGGCAAATTAGTGTGAGAACACAATTCCAAAAAAAGTGCAGATGTGAGTGGAAAGTTCGATACACAAATAAAAGAACACAGACACACCCGGATCATTTCCATAATGACCAATGAAATCCACCAAGATCTGCGCAAATTAAAGTGTTTTTTTTTTTTATGGGGAGGGTAAATAATGGTGCAAATACCAGTACATTGACGACCGCAAACCTTAGTAAATCACCTTGCATGATTCATTTAAATACTCTTTTTTTATAAATTTGCATCGGGAAGGTAAGCTGGAAAAATAACCACTTTTTACTGCGTGTCTTTGGTAAATCCTGACAGAAGTTTTTAACGCCGAAAGGTTTGCACTGCCACAAGCTGTTATCTGGCCCTATGTGTTTCACACACAATTATTACACTGCTCTCTGGAATACTAGATTCTGATTGGTCAGTCTCGACATTCCAAGGTAATCAATAGCAACATTATTTAGTAACTTTTTCTGGAGAGTAATGCACTACATCACTTTTGCATTACTTTTTCTCACCTGGGCTGGGCTTGCTGGGTTGGTTTTGTAATTTTTGGCAAATGTAAAGGCCCTTTCACATCAAAAGTGAAATGAATAATCCTCAGGCTGTAAATGCAAATTCACACCTGTACAGTAGAGGGCGCCGCTCAAACCTCACAGCTGTGCTGCCATTCTGGATTACAGAAGAATTGGAGGCAGGAGAAGAAAGTTTAATTATAAAAATGAAAAAATGAAACACAAATGTGATGTTAATCTAAAGTCAATTGGATCATAGAAGGTCAAAGACGCCTCTCCATTACTCATGATTTCTCTCAACATGAGGACAGGAGAGCTGTCTGTCAATAAATGGGGGAAAAAAAAAGTTACTTGAAAAAGTAATCTGATTAACTCATGTAACTCATGTTACGTTTCATGTTACCCCAACACTGGATACGTTTTGTGAGTTGGGGAGAGTGGGGCACACATTTTTGTTTACAGTATATATATATATATATATATGTATGTGTGTGTGTGTGTGTGTGTGTGTATATACAATATCCCATTCTGAGTGTTTAATTTTGTGTATGTGATTGTTTTTTTAAAGCAGACAGGGAGAAAACCAAAGGACTTTACGAAGGACTGGAAAAAGATGAGGTAAGATACTGTACTGAACTTCTTTACTTCAGAGATCTGTGTTTGATTTCCCCTGCACTGACAAACTCGTCCTAATGGCAAATCAACTCATTTACCAGAATTGAATTCACTGATAGATGACAGATGTGCTGATTCTCTCTCTCTCTCTCTCTCTCTCTCTCTCTCTCTCTCTCTCTCTCTCTCTCTCTCTCTCTCTCTCTCTCTCTCTCTCTCTCTCTCTCTCTCTCTCTCTCTCTCTCTCTCTCTCTCTCTCTCTCTCTCGAATAAAAATACAGATTGTGTGATTTGAGAGGATCCCAGCAGGATAAGTGTCCGACTACTTTAACATTATTACCATTGAAAAATACTGACAAAGCACTGAAAGTAATGACAAAGTCGTGTTTTATTTTCTTGGATAATTATTTATTCATTTATATATATATATATATATATATATATATATATATATATATATATATATATATATATATATATATATATATATATATATATATACGTATTCATTATTTCCCTCGTTATGTGCAATGCTTGCTGTTCAATCTAATGATTGTGTGGTTTTGCTGGATATTTTATTGTTTTTGACGGATATTTAATTAATTTAAATGTGGGTAAAATCACAGGATGATGTTATGAGCAGTAATTTTCCTTTTCTTTTGGGCTGATATTATAACACTAACTAAGATTATTTAATAAACCTCATGTTAAATGTGATAGTCACGTTTACATTTAGTCATTTAGCAGACGTTTTTATTCACATCAACAGATGAGCATCACATGCACTTTATCACAGGAGTTATTATAATAAGTGTCAGATGAATATTAATGCATGTGGTCACTAGTTATACCATCAGAAAAAGAC
Source organism: Squalius cephalus (assembly GCA_022829025.1). Taxonomy (NCBI): domain Eukaryota; kingdom Metazoa; phylum Chordata; class Actinopteri; order Cypriniformes; family Leuciscidae; genus Squalius; species Squalius cephalus. The sequence continues at coordinate 29,035,250 of CM040807.1, forward strand.
ATGAAGTCACTGTTCAGAAATATTACTGTCTTCAGGCCTCTAAGGGTGAAATGATCTTTCAAGCTTATAAAATTGTAATGTCTATAATGTTACTGAATGTTTAAAAATCAGTTATGAAAGTAAAAATCCCATTTATGTTCTCCATAAACTTATTTGTAATGATTCTGTATAAAACTAACACACATCTATCAGTAACAAAATGTATTTAATTTACAAATTCCACATGAAAAACTACAATATCTATAATCCTGAAGAAAAGAGAATCATGTGTTCATTGTCTGATATGTGGCCTCTTACCTCAGTCTTATTTTTCTGTTTTATTTTGCTTCAAATCAGTTTGTAATGTTGTGATTCATGAAGACGGCTGCTAGAATGTGAAATATGGAGAAGATGAATGTGATAAACACATCCAAAACAGAAATGACACTGTCACTGTTTACACTGCATTATCATATTTATTCAAGAGGAAACACTACAATGTAATGTCTATAATAAATAAAAAACTCTTCAGATTTCCTGTGGCATGTTGTTGCTCGTGTTTTTATTATTGAATTGTGTTTAGTGTATTTCTATTTAATTCAATAATTAAAATAATCAAGCCATTATGTAATAATAGTTGTATATTTTAAACATATTTATTCATCATGGATTGCATTAGTTGGTCCAGACAAACTTAGCAGAATCATTAAGTCTGAATATTTTTTTGTTATACAACGACTTCAATAAAAAGAAAGGCTGTTGTTTTATTGGCATTACAGATATTTCTACATTTGTGTTTATACAGCGTTAGCAGCTTTTGGTACAATTAAAACAAAGCAAAGTGAAAATGTGCAAACCAATTAAACGTAAAATAAGAAACATAGCATAGAAATATAAAATGGATAGCACTTAAATGAAATATTGATAAATTCTTGTATTGGCGTCCAGATGGACCCAACATACTCACTTTGGAGAAAAGCATCTAAAATGCAGACCTGTAAATCACTATTATAGATTAAAACTCACAATATTGTGATATCTATTGGATGTTTTATTATTATTATTATTATTATTATTCAATGCCACAAAATAACATAATCACATTATTTACATTAGCTGCCAGAAAGAGAGAAAAAATACATAAAGCACTAAAAATGCACACATTTCTAACATGGATATGAATATCATTAATATAGATTTCTAAATATTTCCAGAATAGTTTTATAGAAGACTAATAGACTTACAGTAGACAAAATAAAACAGATTCAAAATAACTGGACAAATTCAGTGTTATCTGCTCTGTTATTGATCATCATTGATCAGAAGAACAGCAGCTGGTTATCGCTCTGTTACTGCATGTTGATGTGATATTGCAGGGCATTGTGTGTGAGAGAGATACATTTACTAATATTATACTATTTAAATATTGAAAAAATAGAAAGAATACGTCGAGCAGTCGTTAAAGGGGGGGTGAAATGCTATTTCATGCATACTGAGTTTTTTACACTGGTAAAGAGTTGGATTCCCATGCTAAACATGGACAAAGTTTCAAAAACTAAGTTGTACGTTTGAAGGAGTATTTTTGTTCCAAAAATACTCCTTCCGGTTTGTCACAAGTTTCGGAAAGTTTTTTTCGAGTATGGCTCTGTCTTACGTAAGATAGGGCGGAATTTCCTTATATGGGTCCTAAGGGCACTTCTCCGGTAAGATCGCGGCCGCGCGCGCACTCGTAGACTAGAGCAAGAGAGTGAAAGCAGTTCGCCATCAAAGCGCCCTGCCCGGCTTTTGGGAAGTCAATGTCACCAAAGAAGTGTGTTTTTGGTTGCCAGGGCAAGACAACCCTGCACAGATTCCCAAAGAACCCAGCGTTAAGGAACCCGTGGATGGAGTTTGTTTTTCCTGAGCATAAACGGAGTTGTGTAGCTGTTTGTTCCCTGCATTTCGACGATGATTGTTTTATAAACAAAGCCCAGATCGTCTAATGCTTAAGGATCGAGCAGTCGCAATGATAAAGGTTCGCGGTCGTGCGTTGGAACCGGACGGTGAGTAACTGTTGAACAAATAATGTCTCTGTGTGTTGTCACTAGCTCGGTGCGTTAGCACAGCTAAGCTTCGCCCACACGGCCCGCCCCCAGCCGCTCGGTTTTTTCCGGAAAGACTCGGTACACCCTATCTTTCTTTGATTAATATAATAAAACAAAAGACTTTTTGGAGATATGAAGGATGCAATATTACTTTATAGGTACTCAAGATTAACAGGAGATTGAGTGAAAATGAGCATTTCACCCCCCCTTTAACCTGTCTCTTTCCTTATTTTCATAAACTGATGTGATTCATAAACAATATATGATTCATATTAAAGGTTGGTTGTTTGGTTAATGGCTTATGGTTTAGTAATCCTTATAGAGAAAATACATATACATATATATATATATATATATATATATATATATATATATATATACATACACACACTCACCCCTAAAGGATTATTAGGAACACCTGTTCAATTTCTCATTAATGAAATTATCTAATCAACCAATCACATGGCAGTTGCTTCAATGCATTTAGGGGTGTGGTCCTGGTCAAGACAATCTCCTGAACTCCAAACTGAATGTCAGAATGGGAAAGAAAGGTGATTTAAGCAATTTTGAGCGTGGCATGGTTGTTGGTGCCAGACGGGCCGGTCTGAGTATTTCACAATCTGCTCAGTTACTGGGATTTTCACGCACAACCATTTCTAGGGTTTACAAAGAATGGTGTGAAAAGGGAAAAACATCCAGTATGCGGCAGTCCTGTGGGCGAAAATACCTTGTTGATGCTAGAGGTCAGAGGAGAATGGGCCGACTGATTCAAGCTGAGAGATACCACTCATCTCTACTACAAATAGGAAAAAGAGGCTACAATTTGCACGAGCTCACCAAAATTGGACAGTTGAAGACTGGAAAAATGTTGCCTGGTCTGATGAGTCTCAATTTCTGTTGAGACATTCAGATGGTAGAGGCAGAATTTGGCGTAAACAGAATGAGAACATGGATCCATCATGCCTTGTTACCACTGTGCAGGCTGGTGGTGGTGGTGTAATGGTGTGGGGGATGTTTTCTTGGCACACTTTAAGCCCCTTAGTGCCAATTGGGCATCATTTAAATGCCACGGCCTACCTGAGCATTGTTTCTGACCATGTCCATCCCTTTATGACCACCATGTACCCATCCTCTGATGGCTACTTCCAGCAGGATAATGCACCATGTCACAAAGCTCGAATCATTTCAAATTGGTTTCTTGAACATGACAATGAGTTCACTGTACTAAAATGGCCCCCACAGGCACCAGATCTCAACCCAATAGAGCATCTGTGGGATGTGGTGGAACGGGAGCTTCGTGCCCTGGATGTGCATACCACAAATCTCCATCAACTGCAAGATGCTATCCAATCAATATGGGCCAACATTTCTAAAGAATGCTTTCAGCACCTTGTTGAATCAATGCCACGTAGAATTAAGGCAGTTCTGAAGGCGAAAGGGGGTCAAACACAGTATTAGTATGGTGTTCCTAATAATCCTTTAGGTGAGTGTAATATATATATATATATATATATATATATATATATATATATATATATATATATATCCTCTAACGTGTTACGATGTGTACATTTACACTATGTGTTTTAAATAAACTGTTTAATGCTATAATGTGTTTTTATTCAACTGTAGTGAATGTGACATACATAATTCACCTTTGTTGTTAAGCGTAGTTCTAAACACTGTTCATTATAAATGCAGCACTTTGTTATTAGCGTGTTTCTTCATAGCTGTTCAGGGATCGCGGTCCCTTTAAATGTTCTGAATGCGTGATGACATGGGAGCTTGGCAGCGCCATTGTTTTTCTGCTTCTAAATAAAAGACACGCATTCGTGTGCTCAACATGAGAAATTTTACCTTTGCTTATACCTCTTGAAGCTCTGACGTCATTGACCAGAAGAACAACAGCAGCCGCAGAAGCCACGCCCATCAGCGCAGTGACGACCAATCGCAGCACAGCTTCAACTGAATCACAACAGGGGGCGTGGCTTTCCGGAGAAACTATTGAAACAAATTATAAATTAAATTAAGATTTAAAAAAAGTTGCCTTTAGTCTTTCATGAATTAAAAAAGGTCTAATTGTCTGTTCCACACAAGAAAAAAACATTAGGAACAGTTTAAAAAAAAAAAAAAACATGAGATGACAGAAGCTCATTAATCATGTCTGGCATCTTAAAGGTATAGCGGAGGATTTTCCCCGAATTTTAGAAAAGAACCACCCTCTCCACTTTTTGAAAAAATGCACATGCGCAACACTCTACCTGCTCCCGAGAGGGAACGCCTATCAAACGTATGCACGTGCTAATCATAGCTTACATTTACTTTTACTAGCAGTGATTTTAAATGGATTTCTCCAAATAGCATGCCAGACTTTACCTGTCAAGTAGAAACTTCGCGACTGAGGCATCAGTGGGAAGCCCAACCTATTTTGAACGCACGCCATCGTGTGAATCGTGTGCACGAGCACGTACGACGGCCTTACGTAAACATATCACCACAATGATTGACACTTAAGTGGACCAATAGTATAGGTTACCCACCCGGAAAAAGAAAATCCTCCGCTATACCTTTAAGTTATAAGTCTCAATAAAATCCACACATAGTGAATATTATCATCAGTGCTGTGGTACCTGCACATGTGTGACAGAGTGTGTTGATGTCCAGATGTGTGGTCTGGTTGCTGATGGGATTGTTCAGCACACAGCTGTAGGTGTTTTTATCCTGATATTCCACCTCCAGAGGTAGAGAGAGACTGATGCTGAGATCAGACGCACTGATGCTGGACAAAACAATAATTCAACACTGATGAACACACAAATGAACACGATGATATCCAGAATAAATCACATCAGTGAATAAAAGGGCAGTTTTTTTTTTTTTCATTGTTTTAATGTGTTGAGAGAGAGAGAGAGTTTGTGATGTCATTCATAAACAATAGACTGCTCAAAATGAAAGTATTCAATGGGCTGATAAGGAAAGTAAAAAATAATTGTGTAAAAATGATTTAACTCACCATAGACAGTGAGATTGAAACTCTTGATCACATGATCTTTGATCTCTAGTTGATAATCTCCAGTATGTTCAGTTGTGGTGTTTGTGATGATCAGAGATCCAGTTTGCTCTCTGCTTAATCCGTATGCATCAGCGGCGCTAGGGAGAGGCTAGCAAGTGCTTGCCTTCAGCACCCCCAAGAAAGACCAAAGCACCCCGATAGCACCCCCAAAAATAATTTCTGGAAGCAATTATATTCAGGCTGTATTCTATGGAAGCCCTGAGCCGCATTTTGAAGAACAAAAAAGTGAACTTATATTGTTATTTCGAGATATTAAGTCGATATTTCAACATAATGTCTAATTATTTTGACATAACACGGGGACATTCTAATCTGCATTAAGCCTCATTAAACATTCTTATAATGGTTTTCTATGGGAGGAAAATGCTTAACGTGTAATAAAACGTTGCGTTCATATTCTGGGCTCATCTGATTTTTTGTACATAGCATAGCCTACTTTGTTATGATTTTAGTATCATAATGATTAATGAATGCACGCACAATTATCCGTGAACTTGATTTGAACAAATGCCTTTCAACTTGTGTGTGCAAAATTCAGAATCAAATGAATGTGCAGCAATTTGTACAAATAGACAGTCTGTATAGGCCTAATATACTGTTGTAGCCATTAAAAAAAGCACATTTAGTTTCATATTTGTTCAAATATTATAATGTTATTTTTTTCCATCTATATTGAATATGAAAAGTGAACAGCACGAGTAAGAGGCACAATATATTGAGAGACATGGAGTGGGTCAGACATGATTTTGACCACTTCATTAAACTTTGTTTTGTAGAAAGCCTTTCTTTAAAGTGCATTTCGTTTTGGACAAATTGTACCTTAATTTAAAAAACAATTTCATCCACCATTTCACAAATGCACATCTTGCTTGTTGCACGCACACATATTATGTCGAAATAACGAGATATATTGTTGAAATAACATTATTATTAATAATAAGTCTTTTAGAATATTTGCTGAATGTTGCGCTTGTTCAATTTAATAAAATTAAAACTTTAATTGTGATCACTAAAATAACTGAATATTAAATATTTAGTGGCCAAGTTTAGCTAATTTATTACGTATAGCCTAGCAGCTCCCCCTGTCTATGATCTAGCACCCCCTCAGCACATGTCATGCATTAAAAATTCCCTGGCTCCGCCCGTTTCACTATGCGTTCAACTGCGTCACATTGACTCATTCATTTTCTGCTAAGGAAAAACCCTTTTGCAGGTGTTTAACCCTCATCTTGCCCTCTCGGGTCAAAATGCCCTGAAGTCCTGAAGTTATACTTAATTGTTTTGTTTTGTTTTGTTTTGTCCAGAAAGCTTTCAAGCTTTTGTAACTGAAACAACGTAACGTTAGATTTGTCGTAGCCTATTTGAAACCGAAAGCCACTGCTATAGGTTCATCGTTCTTAAGAAACTTAATGACTGGCTTGTTTATGCAAACAAAAATATTCCCCTGATTTTTATCTGGGGAATTTGGGGATTTACATCACGCTGAATAATATGTTTCGCATTCGCAACCAACACGCATACGTTTATAGTCGTTTAGTCATACGTTTTTTTTTATTATTGTCCGGCTAAGACATAGACATTATTTTTATTTCATCTGGATCAGGCAGAGAGAGATTGAACAGATCAATGGAGCAACACTGGCTATGTAAATCAAACACAACTGATGAAAGAATGGGACGCTGTTTTCTGCTTACTCTGTTTTTTCTCCTTGATGGTAAGACGTTTTTGAATGTATGGTTAGCCTATAACGCATTCTAGTTTCAGTTAACATCATATTCTAACATCGCATCTTGTTCTATTGGTCGCTGTTTAAATAATTTTGTAGCCTATAGTTTAGGAATATAAGGTGACAATGTTTCTTGTAACAGGTATACATTTTTTAAGACGGCGTTTATTTCGTGTCTCCTGTTCTGGGAAAGTCAATCATGTGACTACAGCTATAGGCTACAAACCACAATACGATCTTTTTATTCTTATTACACATAGGCCTACAAATATCTTATTTCTTAAGCATCATTGGTTGGTAGTTATTTCTCCAACACAGCAAAAACAAACAAACAGAGGCTTGAATAAAAGCCCTATTCGGACGGGACTAGTTTAACATGGAGAGATGGGGTAAAGTAGTTATTCTACCAGAGCTTCTCAATGATTTTAGTCCCATCTCAGTGATCACGGACAATGTAAGTAAAGATTACGGCGACTTTTAGGCTCTTCAGTAAAAAAGGTCTGGGAAAATTACCTCAGGTAGCCTAGGTAATCCCTTATAATCCCTTGCATGGTTTAGATTATTTTACAGGACTTACATTGAATCGAAATCACTCGCGCCAGACGCTGAAGAGTGAGTGATCAAAAAACCTTTGCTTTAGCTTCAATTGAGTGAAACACCGTATGTGTAACTTCGGCCATTCTCAGTGGTGTGACTGGGACACTAACTCTGCTTGTAATTCTGTAGTTTTTAATCAAAGCTAATGATTTGTTTTTTGTCCCATAGCCCTTAACCCACCTTCAATCGTAACCTTTTGCATTTAGATATTAATTATTTGTTATGTTTACTTATCTATCTTTTTTTTTTTATGGGAACGGTTAACTAGTCGCTACAAAATCTGATTTCTGTCACAGTGTCTGGTTTGTGTTTCCCTGGGTCACCACTAGAGGTCCTCTTTCCCCACGGTGTCATTCACTCTTACTACATTTCCCATCATCCTGTTCTGTCACTCATAGTATCATTGCACACAGCTGTTTCCCGTCACCTCATTAGTATCTGTGGATATATACCCTGGTTGTTTCAGTGTTTGTCACAGAGTCCTTGTTTAATGTCACAAAACTTCTTGTTTCGTTCTTATTTCTTGTTTCGCTTTTATGGTTTTGACCCTTGACTGGACTGGTTTATGATTTACGGATTACCCTGATTAAATACTGCTATTGGATCTATCTCTGTTGCCTGTGTGTGGTATTTTGACAATTTCAGGATATCTTTAGTCTATGTAGCCTATGTGAAATTTGTACACACACATACATAATTGTTTATTTGTGTCCCCAGGTGTGTTTGGTGATGAAGTGTCCGTGATGGAGGGAGATTCTGTTACTCTAAACACTAATATTGCGAAAAAACATCATGACAAGATGCTGTGGTATTTTGAAGACACTCGCATAGCTCTGATCAACGGACATCACAACACGAGCTGTTTATATGATGGAGAAGACGGGAGATTCAGAGACAGACTGGAGGTGGATTATGAGACCGGATCTCTGACCATCACAAACATCAGATCTGAACATGCTGGACGTTATGAAGCAGAGCTGATCAGAAGCGAAAGTTCAGGCAAAAGGCAAACCTTGAACAGAAACCGGAAGTGTGACAGCACAAAAATCACCAGAAAAATCAGCAGCTCTCATGATGACACCATCAAAATATTCAGTGTGATCATCATTGGTGAGTCACTCAATGTTATTTTCCCTTAAGTATTTTTGTTGTTTTTGTTGAAGGAATTAAATATTATTTAATTAAATTATTTTTCTATTATAATAAACATTCAATTTCATTGGCATGCTGTAAATTTAATAAACTGCATTTCTGATCACTCTGCTCATTTAAAAAACTGTCAAACTGTCTAACTGTCAAAAAGTCATTTTTGAATTAAATATGCAATACTGTGATCCATACAATCCTGCATCCATGTGTCTTTGTAACATTGAATCAAAAGATTGTCAAAAACTTCAATTCTTGTGTTCTCTTGTGTTTTCCAGCTTCTCTGACTGATCAAGATGAAACCAATAAAGAACCATATATGGAGAAGCATGCGGCTGACTTAGGTATGTTTTCCTCTCTACTTCTAGTCTAAATCTACATGTATTACAGTTTATTTAATAAAAACACTGTTCTTATGGGGAACTTCACTTTATCTAATGAATATATATATATCTTTATAAAATATATCTAATGAATATTATAATCACAGTCAGATTCACTCAGACTAATGTCTGTTTCTCTTTAGCTGATCCAGGATCAGGTCTGTCTTCAGGTGCTGTTGCAGGAATATCTGCTGCTGTTCTGCTGGTGTCTGTAGCTTCAGCTGTTGGTGTGACTTACTATCGCCGCAGGAGCTCTGAAAAAGATAAGCATCACCTACAGATACTATAGGAAACTTTTTGTGCAAAAGTATTACCTGGCTCTCCGGAATACTTGATTCTGATTGGTCAGTCGGGACTTTCCGCTCAGATATTTCTGAGTGAACAACTGAATCTCAAGGGGCCTTCCACAAGTCTGTTAGTGAAGGGTACATGTGATGGTCATGGAAGTAATTTTATTGTTTATCGTCATGTGACCATGAGTCCTGGCGATTCAATTTAAAAGCTATGGTGGGAGAATTCAGTTAAAGCATAAACAAAATAAGTTTGTGATAATAAAAATGTTTAAAATATATGTTTTGCAACTAGGGGACAGTGGGGCACAACCTTACACTTTCTAACTTTCTCAGTTTTGTGTAAATTCACTTGAGGTTCAGAGTATTTTTCCCCCCTCAGTAATTCAACAAATCTAGGACAAATATGTTGTCTTGTTTAAATGGTGTATGTTTTCTTTTCTTTCTTTATTTTTCTCTAGAAATTGGAATTGAAATGTAAAAACAACCATACAACAGCTTGAAGTGTTATATGAATTTTGATGCTATTTTTATTCAATACATTGATATGACAACTAGTAAATACACTACACACACACACACACACACACACACACACACAATATGATACTGTACTGACCTAAACTGTAGATCCGGCGCGCCGGCGCACTTTGCTCGATTTTTTTCACATAGCAGCAAAATAGTCTAAACTTAAAATACTCCGTCATTTATGGTCATACAGACTTAAGAAATATGAAAAAATAAACTGTTAAATGTATACTTTTTATGTGTCCACTTACAAGTGAAAAAAAAGTGTTTTTGTAAGATAAAGAAAATAAACAGGGTGTGCTTTCTGCCTGTACGGCTTGGAGCACTTTTTTTTGGAGCACATCTCTAAACTTAAAACTCAGCGAGTACTATTCACCCAGGCATGAGCAATATATCTTTATAAACATTCAAGTGTGTACTTTTAAATTATCTAATTCAAAACTAAATCAAATATTCTCTGTTTATGTAATCTGTACAAAAAGAGAGAGATGCCAGTCGTTCACATCTCAGCTCATTATTTTTATTGTGATCCCGCCCACGGAGAACGCGTGCTATTCAAACGCAAATGATCTCAGGCAGCTCATTCAAACTGTGAACGCCCACATATCAGCTCAAGTTTATTCAAATCATCGTACTTGTTTACACCGTCTTGCAGCGCTGTGAGGAATAATACTATCCTAAGAATAATAATGGAAAATGTACCTCAGAAGTGCTGGTATTTTGAGGAGCAACGGATACACTGTAGTACGTTTTTTCATTCACAAGTGAATCGCGCTTCTGTGTGTGAATGAATGATCCGCTTTTAGAAAACTATATTGCTATACTGAGATGAGTAAAAATCGACTGAAATATGTTGAAATAAAATGTATTTGTATAAGCAACGTATTAAATTGCAAATTATCATTTATATTTCTTAAAACGATACACATATGTTACAGAGATATGAAAGACAACATTTCTTTGACTAGTTTTGTATAGATTATACATTTCTATAGACTGCCACATCAAATAAGCTTTTGTTTGCCAATTTCTGCTCTTATGTTAAATATAGTATGTTTTGTCAAATAATATTATTATAGTGTTTCTTCCAATGTATAAGCTATATATTCAAAGTAATGTGTCCTTTGAAACTTTGAAATATGTATGATAAAATGTATACTTTAGTTTTTACAAAGAAAGATTGCACTTGAATTGTTGTTGTAATTGTAACCTTTTAAATAAAAATATATATTTACAAGTGTTATGGAAAAAATTCTCTTTTCTTTGTTTTATATATCACTGATTTAACAAAATGAAAGCCATTCATTCACTTGGCTGTATTTTGAGTTTCTTTTTATGATGTTGATACAGCTGGAAGGGTGTGTGTGAGGCTTCAGAGGTGGGAAGATTCCCGGGCTGGGGAGGGGTTAGAGGAGCCACAGGGGTTTCTTCTGTTTGGGGGGCTGTAAGAGATAGCTCTGAGGAGAAACATTATAAAACTGCCAGCAAAACACCTCTGAAATGTCTCACTCCGCCTGTAGCTGGACTGTGGGTGGACGGGGAACTATTCTTGCAAGAATAAATATCTTTCTAATGACAATATGAATGCTTATTTATAAGCAACTGAAAAAAGCACGAATGTCAGAACATCTCAAGGACCCCAAAAACACCTTAGACCCCAGAGGGTTAACATTATTACCATTGGACTGAATATACTGTATAACATATTTAAAGGGGGGGTGAATTGCTCATTTTCACTCAATCTCCTGTTAATCTTGAGTACCTATAGAGTAGTATTGCATCCTTCATATCTCCAAAACGTCTTTAGTTTTATTATATTTATAATATAAAGATGGACTATACCGAGTCTTTCCGGAAAAAAACGAGCGGCTGGGGGCGGGCCGTGTGGGCGGTGTGCTATAGTGCTAACCGAGCTAACAACAACACAGAGAGACATTTGAAGCAGTTTACTCACCGCATGCGACAGCGAACCTTTATCATTGTGACTGCTCGATCCTTAAGCATTAGACGATCTGCAAATCCGTCGATGGGCTTTGTTTATAAAACAATCATCGTCGAAATGCAGGGAACAAACAGTCTACACAACTCCGTTTATGCTCAGGAAAAACAAACTCCATCCACTGTTCCCTTAATGCTGGGTTCTTTGGGAATCTGTGCAGGGTTGTCTTGCCCTGGCAACCAAAAACCCACTTCTTTGGTGACATTGACTTCCCTAAAAGCCGAGCATAGCGCTTTGAGGTAACGTACTGCTTTCGCTCTCTTCTCTCTCTGGTCTACGAGTGCGCGCGCGCCCGCGGAGAAGTGCCCTTAGGACCCATATAAGGAAATTCCGCCCTCTCTTACGTCAGAGAGAGCCATACTCGAAAAAAAACCTCCGAAACTTGTGACAAACCGGAAGGAGTATTTTTGGAACAAAAATACTTCTTCAAACGTACAACTTAACTTTTGAAACTTTGTCCATGTTTAGCAATGGAATCCAACTCTTTAACAGTGTAAAAAACTCAGTATGCATGAAACAGCAATTCACCCCCCCCCCCCCTTTAAGTTTCTAAAAAAAACATTTTGTGAAATTTAGCTTCATGTTTAAATGACCCTTAACTTCATTCCTCTGTTCTGTTCCAATTTTTCAGTCACTGGGTGATTGTGTGTATGTGTTTTGTTTAGGGTTAGTTATGGGTTTGTGATTTAGTTCATAAAACTTGTGCACAATAAATATTTGGTTCAGATTCTCTGCTTGTGGCAAAGTCAATTAGTTCACTTCAAAATTTAAATTCTCTCCATCATTTTTTTAAATTGTTTATACGTGTGTTGTCCTCACTGCAGTGTAGCAACTGTAGCTATACAACCAGCTAACTCTTAAAGGAGAAGTTCACTTTTAAAAAAACTTTTGCTGATAATTTACTCACCCCCATGGCATCCAAGATGTCCATGTCTTTCTTTCTTCAGTCGAAAAGAAATTAAGGTTTTTGATGAAAACATTCCAGGATTTTTTCACATATTATGGATTCCATTGGGACCCAAACGGTTTAAGGTCCAGATGACAGTTTCAGTGCGGCTTCAAAGGGCTTTAAACGATACCAGACGATGAATAAGGGTCTTATCTAGCGAAACTAGCGCATCCTGGGTGTTTTAATATTAAAAAGCCAAAAAGAACATTTTTTTCAATTTTTCAAGCGTGACCTTTTCAACGAAAAGGATTGCATACCTTTTTATAAGAAACCTTTATGTAAGAGTAAAACACTGTAAAGAGGTTTTTATAAGAAATCTCATAATGTGTTTGGTTTCTTAAAAATGGCACTGTAAGCTATTTGTAGAAAAATAATTTATTAAGGTAATACAATAATGAAATAACTGAAATGTATCCTGTGTTTTAAGCATTTATTAAATGAAGAAATAGTATAGATAGAAATACTACTATGCATTAATTTGCTTATAATCCAGGGAACAAAAATGCAAATGTATTTTTTGCCAAATGATGAAGCATGTGTGCAGCTGCAGCATCCTTATAACCTGCCTGTCAGAAAGCCAGTCCTGGGAACAGTGTTTATTGTTTACCGCATGTTCCGTTATTAGTGACGCACACTGGTAGAAGATGACAGTAAATAATATTTATGCTGTTGGGTTTGTTCTGTGTTGATGTGTTCATGCAATATGTAAGTTCATATATATATATATATTTATATATATATATATATATATATATCTTTACCTTATTAGTATGTGTCGAGCATGCGATTGGTAATTTCCTATGTTTACATTGCTTGGATTTACAAACTCCATTGCTTGGAGTCATCACCAGACAAGATATCAGAGGTGGACGAAGTACACAACTTCCTTACTTGAGTGGAAGTATAGATACTACTGGTCAAATATTACTCTGTTACAAGTAAAAGTTGTAAAGACCTATTTTTACTTAAGTAAAAGTACAGAAAAGTATCAAAAGTAAAAAGTAAATGTCAGTGCATTGTTTTATTATTGTTTGTATGTTATACTTAAAGTACTGTATGCCTCTGAATCTATGCCTGCATACCTACCCTCATATCAATATCAAATTTATTAGAACACAGTTCCAGTAGTGGGATTGAATTTGAGATTGAATAAGTGCACTGAATAACGTCCACAATGGTTTCGGACACCCAAATGACTGTTCCCCCAAATATTGCCCTATTTAAAGTTTTTTGGCTTCTAGTATGAATATGTTAGCCTTACTGTTATCTATAAGCTAGTGTGCTCCAAAAAAGTGACAAAATTCGCATTTAGAAAACCAAACCCAACGTTGAAAATGAAAATCATGTTTATGTCAGAATCCAATGTCAGATTGATGTTGATCTCCAATGTTGGACAGACGTTGTATTGTGGTTGAAAATGAAAATCGGGGTGATGTCAGAAACCAACATCAGTCGGGTTATGACGTCAACCCGACTTTTTTCAATCAATATCCAACGTCGGGTTCTGATGTCAGTCAGATGCAGGGTTGTGATGTCAACCCGACTTTCATTTCCAACCAAAATGCAACCAGAATCATCCCCTGACTGATGTTACTTTCTACTCAAGGACAGAATTGTAGTGGAGTAAAAAGTACGATATTTGTTTTTCAAATGTAGTCAAGTTAAAGTAAAAAGTTTCCAGAAAAAAATAATACTCAAGTAGGCTACAGATACTCAAAAAGTGTACTTAAGCACAGTACTCAAGTAAATGTAAGATATTGTGTTTTGCTTTACATAAGTGTATTATGCTGTGTACTATTTTCGTTAACTTCCTTGTGATTATTGTAATAACTGCCAGTTATTAAACGTTTGAGCAGACTGGAGCTAAATTATTTCTTTTAATAGGCTAATTGCTAGCGCAAGCTAAGTGCACTCATCCCATACACCGCTCTCCGAGAAGAGCATCAGTATCACAGATCAGCCGGAGATAGTACTGTCATCTATTCAGAACACAGAATATGAACTGCAAAGGCAAAAACCCATCTTACACATCTCTTTCCATGACGGTGAGAACCAAATTTTTACATAAAGCAGTAAATGAACCAAGAACACTTGAACTAACTTAAGCATAAAAACCACACAATTTTACCAACACAAAACCCAACCATCTTGCTTTAACGCATCAACTCCCAACAAACAATTACCCATAATGCACCCAGCTGCTAGCACTGACTGCCAGGTCATTACAATATTGACATTTAAGTGGAATATATTTATTGCATTATGGTTGCTGATTTTCTGAGTGTTATTAGTGCAATGAGACATACATAGACAAATACTATTGTAAATTATTTCTTTATGTAGATCACATACAATCACAGATGCATATCAATATTGTCAATAAGGACCTCATTAAAGAATCTCTTCTACACTCATGATTCTCGAATCTGATCCATATTTAACGTGCCTCAACCAGCTGAACTTTGCTATACCGCCCCTGATGATGATGAAGCCTAGTTTAATGCCATTCAACCATATCCTCAGACCTGGCCAGTGCCACACAATATATTTATATACCAACGCTATCTCACAACCAATTCGTAGCCTACGAATGATAAAAGTTGGCTAATTCGTACAACCTCACTCGTACGATTTTTCTAAACCCACGTGATGGGTAGGTTTAGAGTGGGGTCGGGGTAGGTCATTCGTATGAATTCATACAAAATTGAGCAATTCGTAACGCACGATTTTGCAAAAAAAAAAAAAAAAAAAAAAAAGCAGCACTAATTTGTACGAGTGAGGTCGTATGAATAAGCCACCTCGTAGAATTTGTACGTTTTCCCGTGAGATCAGGCTCTTACATACATGAACTTGAATGTCCACAATGCACAATTGGCTTTTTCAATGCTTTTATTAATTTGAGGGGTGTTTCAGAGAAGATTGGAGAGATGTTGTAAATGTGGTTTAATCAAGTAACTCGCTGTGGTGGAACAGCATAAAGGTCTCGCAGGTTCTTAACACAGATAGAGGAGAATGAGATTGAACAGGGCACATCGTTCCAGCAACGGTTAGCTGTAAGGTGGAATAATGAAATCAGTTATTCTGATGATTATAGAGTTGTTAGAATCAAAATAAAATAGATTTTATAAATAGTTACTGTTATGTGAAATTGGATTTTAAATTAGAACTTAAAGTATTAAGAAAAGACTGCATTCTTACAACTAAAGTTGATCTCCAAACAGTTCTCGGGAACACCAGCACTGTTAGGTTCTCCAGCGCACCAGTTGGTATACAAAAACAGAGATCCATCACTCCATAACCAGCGTCCTTCCTAAAGAGTGAAGAGAGTGAAGACAGAGTGCACTACTGTTGTCAGACTTCAGGAAGAAGCGAAGTTCAGATTTGAAGTAAAACTATCTTCATTACAAACTTTGCATTTACTGGTTAAAGCAGAAATTATAGTGTAGACAAACAAATGTCTCTTTAGGACACAATTGAACTTACTTGTACATTATCATTAGCACCAATCCAAGAACGTGTGGAAGGCAACAGACTCAGCAGGAAATCATTTTCCAGTTTATTACTCACAGATGCGAGAGTCGCACCAAGACTTTGACAGTATCTCTAAAGAGACAGATTTTTTGTCAATACAAAACCAATTCTTTTAGAATAAAGCAAAGTCTGATTTACTTGATAAAACCCTCGTAACAATTTGCACTGACACCAAGTTAATTTTACTGCTACTGTTATCAAGTAAAATCTACTTAATATTGGGCTTAAAATTAGTTTGACATTTAAATTAGTTAATTGAAGTACTTGCGTAAACATTACTTAATATTTAATTTCACATAGAATTAAGTAACATCTACTTAGACTTTTGCAAATTAAACAATTTACTTTTTACTATGACAAAATACTGAATTAAACCACACATTTAAAGTGTATGCTTATTTAGAAACATCTTCATAAATCAAACAATAGATATTGAATCTACATTGAATCAACTGAACACTAATATACTCAATTATACACTCAATACTTGGTACACAATCCACAATGACGGTAACATTCGATAGATTGTTTGAGTAATTGTGTAGTAGAAAATTAATTCAGATGAGACAAAATGCCAAATTACTAAACCTACCAACAAAAGCTATGATAAAAAGGTGTACCGGTAAATACAGCTGGAAAACAGTGAAGTCAAAACATATTAATTATTCATGCCACAGTGCATGATGGGAACACCAGTATAAAAGGTGAATAGGTTTTACTTAATTTTATATTGTTGAAATATATTGTTTGATTCACGATATTATAGAATTGACTTTTGTCTTGCCTGAACTAACTTTTCCATGTAGAAATTATATTAGTTTTACTGCAGCATTTACTACACTGGAGAATAACTTATCAGTTTAAGTTAATAATTTGATACAGGTCTTTAGATCTTTCTTTTAGATGTAGTTAAAGACACCTATAAAGTGCGATCAAATCTTTTTGTTGTAACACATTACCTCTGCTGTGATCCAGTCAGTCGGTTGAGAAATGTACTTGTAGCATCGGAGTTCAAATTTTATCCATCCAGTGGGGCATTTATCGGCTAAATCCACTGTGCCCACTCTATTAACATTGCTTGTAGAATTCACTGCAAAGAATGTTTTTTTTTTTATTTTTTTTTTTTTATGTAGCTGATTTTATGTTTGTGTGATTATGTGCTGAAAATATGTGTACTTTATACACTTGTAAACCCTCATGCAAATATTAGTCAGTGGAATAATGTACATTTCCAAAATGTTTTTAGATAGCAGTTTTACAAATAAATGTCTTGGTTACCTTCTGTATTCCCCATGGAGAAGATAATGAAAAGAAGCAGACAACTTTTCAGCATTGCCATAATGAACCTGAAATGAATAAGCAGGAAAAGTTAAATGTCTGCATGCACTCATATGCTGCACACTGCGAATCTCAATGCATTTAAACACAAAGCACAACATTTATTCAGAACTCACTTTGGTTGTTAAATTGTTGCCGTCAGAATCTCAGAGGAAGATTTTGTGAAGCGCCAGAGCCTGTGTAACACCAGAACATTCTCATATCAATTGAATGAAGATGGGTCATATTTATACACATAATATCAGGCAATAACATCCAGGTGTCCTGGGCAAAGATCAAACTTTATCATTTCTGGCATATTAGTTATAGATTTATAGTAATAATTAAGAGAGTTCAAATGTTAAAATGTATGTGTGTGTCTTGAGTTCAAGGTCTAGTTCTAAACTGAAAAAAAGAAAGAAAAAAAAAACACTTGCAAAAAGGTTTTACACTCATTATTTAAGGATGTTACATGTATGGAACTAACAAATTAGATCAAATTAACAAAGTAAATTTAACTTGGCCAGTTAGAGTTTGTGGAGTAATTTTTACTTACTCAAGTATTGCTGAAAGCAACCCACGTGTAGCAGCACAAACAGCCTTCTTCAGAGTGTGCTTTCCAACCAAACAATTTCCTCTTTTATGTGTGCTAATTAGAAACACCTGAGTGACATAATACATGCACATACAGAGAAAGTCCACTAGGTGGATACATTGCAAATTGAATCCAAAGACCAAAAAAAAAAAAAAACAATAATGATGAAAGACAAAAGTAGGCTAGACACAGAAAGCATAAATCACAAAAATGGACTGAAGTCTATTTCTTCATTCAACCCAGGGTATACTGTGGCCTGTAGCTCATATATATATATATATATATATATATATATATATATATATATATATATATATATATATATATATATATATATATATATATATTTCTCTCTGTAAAATTTATTTTAATCAGTCACCACCCCGAATACTCTTTTTAATCATTTCTAAACCCTCAACCATTAGGGCTTCTGGATTATATTGAGCACATTTTTGGAAGTGTTTTGCCATAGGGTAATCTAAATGAGCTTTTCTAATGGCATTTTTATGCTCCGATACTCTGTCTTTAAGACGTCTCTTGGTCCGGCCTACATAAAAGCATCCACATTTGCATGATAACCTGTATACCACAAAAGTAGTATTGCAATTAATGAATGCTTAAATGCTGTACATTTTATGTGTCTTGCAATTACAGAATTATTTGCATTCTTTAATATTAGAACAATGATTACAAGACCCACATTTGTAAGTACCTTTTAACTGTCTGTAAAGCCAAGTAATCTGTTTTTTGGCAGGAAGATGACTAGGTAGGTACTAGCCTATCTCGTAGTTTTGAAGCTCGTAGTGTTGGATTAGAAGTCCACTGCTGTGGATCTACTGAAGCCGTGATCCGATTGGTTGTCTCTGCTGTGGTAGGCGTGGCTACTGTCATTCTTCTGGTTTATGACATCAGATCCACAAGAGGAGGAGACTAATGGAGGATCAGTTGAATAATCAACAGATAGTTTCTTAAGAATGATATATCTTTAAATAACCACATTTGTGTAAAGAACCAAACAACATGTTCGTACGTTGCTAGAATTATCTGTACGGTTGATCTATCAGAACCTGTAGAAATGACATCAACTGATCATCCATGTTCCTGAAACATTAGTGTGTGTGTTTTTTGGTGTCCTTAGTTAGTTCGAGGCTGGGTCCTCATTTTCTACAGCCGCTGGAAGTATAGAAGATCTCCTCAGTAAACTGTGAACTGATTGAACTTAAAAGAGGACGTATTATGCTTTTTTACATTATCAGATTTCATTCAGCTTCATTTTTTGGGGATTTTTACTATTTTTAACTACAATTTTAAATTATTGGCGTAAGAATTTCTTTAACAATCCCTCTGATTTAATAATATCCTCTTCACAGTATTATCCCTAATCATAGGCTATTTTTTCTACAGTTGGTTACAGTTGAATTTTCTCTTTGTAATTAGTCACAAAGAAAAAAAGCAAACTGAGTAAAAACTAAGTAAAGCGAAATAGAAATAGTATTTTGGACTGACAAATGATTAGTTAGTGAAGTTTACATTCATATAACTAAAAAATACAGATAGCCTACTTGAACATGTTTCCTATAGGATTTCTTGATGGCTTTAACTACTCAGAATAACTATTTTCAATAACTAAATAATTTCAAATGAAATGTGTACTACTGTGTATTATGCCGACTCCCAGAGTGCACATTAACATGAATACATTAAGCAATTGCTTTGTTTTACTATTTTTGGGGGCTTTTTTAACTATTTTATTTGTTGTCTTGTGTCAGTAGCCTAGTAGCACAACCAAGACAGAAATTTGTTTTATTGAAATCTATTCAGTCTTATTAATATTATAAGTTAATTACCTGTATGATGCAGTGTGCTATTACAAAATGATGATTATTGGTACGTATACGCCTACATCTTAGACATCGGCTGGATACTATTCATGTCTTTTGTTTTTAAGAGCAAAAGCACATTCTGGCTGTAAGTAGCCTAAGTCATAAATTAATGTTGTCATATTAAACAGATAACTGAACTGTTAACTATAACTTAAACTGAAGCAATTCTACTTATGCGGGCGAAAGAAGGCAATTAAGGCAGAGTAACGGCTCCTGAATGTTGTCTCCAAACCAGAAAAAAACACGCTTCAACTGATGCCTTCGATGTCTTCCTCTCAGTACGTCTTATGTTACTTATTTTCTCCAGTAGGTGTCATTATTCCCATCATGCAAATCAAATATACAATTTCCAAATAAGTATTAAGGTATTACACAACATTTATAAAACAAAACAAACCAACAAAACAAAACCCTTCAAAGGTGAAAAATATTGAGCAAGAACATAGCCTAGGTTGATCATTTTGGTGAATTTATTGTGATCCTAGTGATTTCCTCAGTCTGAAAAGGTTATTTAATGTTTAGATGTGTTTCTGTCAATGAATGAAGTTATATTAATAATTAATGTTTGCTATCAATAAACATGTCAAACAGATCCTTTATTTAACTGACTCCTAAAATTGATGCAGTTTCTCTCTTGATCTCTCTTTACAGTCGCTGCAGATCTTGAACACCCAGGTTATATCTCACTGATCTGTGTAGCTGTTCTGCTTCTGGCTGTAACTGTTGGTTGGATCATCTATTGTCGCAGGATGTCTGGAAGAGGCAAGCACACCCTACAGACACTACAGTAAAGGTAAACATCTTTATTTGGCAAAATTAGCATTTTATTGCGTGTGTGATTATTTTTCCATGCAGACAGGAAAATAATCCAACGATGGACTAGAAAGTCCAACATTGAGGTTTCTCATTCTCTCGTTTCTTTGTAGAACACTCTGAATTTCACATTCCTCATTTATAGCCTACTGGCAAAAGCATCCCTATGGAAAAATCAACATTTCAGACAGAACTTGTTCAATGACAGATGTGCTGATGTTCTGTAACTTTAAATTATAATGTTCATTTCACTCTCTTTCAGTGGCGGTTGCTGGTCTTTCAAAGAGGGGAAGCTCATTATCAGCCTACATCATCAAAATTGTCCATTTATTTATACGTAAATTCTACGTTCCTATTCAAGAAAATGCTCTGTGACCCTGTTGTACCAACAGGCGTCTTTTCCAGTGACTTGAAAATTGTATAAAAGGTATAAAATGTAATAATATAATTGTAAGAATTGATAAATTAGGAAATTCCGGACAGTCTGTTTCTGGGTTGACCATTTGAACTGGCCCTCGTGCACTATCGAGACGAAAGTCTCACCTCCGAGTCATCCTAATCTGCATCTCTTTACCTCTCCCCTCACCCCTCTCTCTCATGCCAGATGATCACCTGATTTCTCCCAAGAAAATGTATAGTTTAATGTAAATGATTATCACAGAGTATTTTCATGTTTGGTATCGTTTAAAATGTCACAGTGCGACTGGTACAAATGTCTCTTTCCAAATAATTAAAATAAAAGGTAATAAGGTTTTTAAGAGTTTATGGATAACTGACTTACAAAGGAAGGTGGTGCGACCACTGCATGCAAATTTCTTTTGTTAGTACATGTTTCCTTGTGAAAGGTTTGTGTATATAAGGAGATGCAGCAGAGAGTTCGGGGCCTTTTCTGTACCTCAGATCGGTCCGTTAGGCTGGGAGATATAGATCTCTCAGCCTAACGTATTTCTTAATGTTGGGTTTGCATCTTCTCTCTATTCCAGAGCATTTGATGTTTTGTATCGATTATCTTTGAATTGATTATGAAATTGGCATGATACATTTACCTGACATAATAAATTGTTACATTTGATTATTCTAATTGACTTTGATATTATTTCCATTGAAGAGTTAAACGGAATAGTCAAACATTCACCCATGATTAATGATCCACAGATATCATTAAAACCTTTTCATTTATGGAGTCAGATGAAATAAACGAGAGAATACATAACTAAATGTATTGTAAATTTAACCAACCAATACTTTGCTCGAGTGAGGACAGAACACGTGAAAACCTTCCCCGTGTATTGGCGAACCGGCAGATTGGACCAATTTCACGGGCCTTAAACCATGTGTGTTCAATGGATGTGTTCAATGACATCAGAGCCAAGAAAAGAGACATCATCAAAGCTGGCTGCGAACTGTTCAAGCTCATATTCTGCAGAAATCCACCTGAAGATTTGCTGATATCTTCAGCAAGCGGGCCGCAGCCGGGAGCATCAAGCCTGAGAAACTGGCTCCGACTACAGGAGCTCCAGCACAGCACTCTCTGCGGGCATATCTCCAGACCAGAGATCGGCTACTGCTACATAGTCCATCACTGGATGTCCTTGAGTATGGATGGAAACAAGGAGAACAAGGTTATGCACCAGTCCCTGATGCAAGCGTAAGGCGTTAAGCATATTTCTGTTTGTGGGAACTGTCGGTAACTCTTGCCAGAACATCAACCAGCCAGATGATCACAGGAGTGAGGAAGATGTAGGGGAGTTGGATGAGGTTTGTTAAATTTTAAAGTTATTTATTAAGTTTTGTTTTGTAATTGTTCAATAAAACCACTTTTTATGGATTTTTGTATGGACTTTGAGTCATTTTTACTCAAAACTAATGGCTGGGATAGATTCAGCACTCCTCCAGTCTCAGTGTCTCTGATAGTGTTGATCTCTGCTGGATCTCTGATGATTGTCGCTGCAGTCGTGATCTTCTGCATCTGCAGGAAATGTAGAAAAACTGATCAAGGCAAGAGTTTTAAACAAGTATTATTACAAGTAATGCTAAAAATGTATATGTATAACCCAAATAGACCTCAGTCAGGTTAGATGACATGCAGATTGACACGAGGCTGTGAAGGATAGAAGTAAAGTCTTTACAATGGCACACACTGTAAAGATCCAAGATCATGTCATTTCCACAACTTACATCCTTTAAAACTGTTTCATGGAGTTTTGTATACTGATTTTTTTTTGTCTGACAAAAAAGGAAATGAATGTGACAAAAATGCATGTATTTCTGCAGCTTTTAAACTAGTTTTAATAGTTAAACTAGCTTTAATAAGGCTACATTTACACAAAAAACAAATAAGAACAGATTTTTCATGACATTTGAAATTGGTATTTAAAAAAAAAAAAAATTGGTATTACTGTCATATGGAATTATAATAAGTATTTGATTTCTGACAGCCTTTAAACACTTCAGTCTGTCATTAATATCCACTGTAATAGAATTCTTAAATATTTGCATGTTTAAATGTAGTATATTGATGAGATGGACATCTCAAGCTGCTTCACATTAAGAGTAGCAAGAAGCTGGACCTGATCAGATAGTAGAAAAAACTGAACTCAAACTTAACATAATTTAATGGTTTCAAATGTATTATTATTATTATTATCATGTGTTTTGTACAGAATGTTAAAGAGGAGGATGAAGTGGTGTATGCAGATGTCAGAAGATGTCTTCAAGATCCAGCTGTGTGATCACTTTCACCAGGAGTCTGTGCTTGAGATTTGGGATTGGTGAGAATAACTAGAATATTACCATTAACATGTATATAAAAGTGTGTTTTTATTTTCAGAAAGATATTTTTCAGGTTTGCTCTAGTTTTACCCTGTATGACCATCCCAAAAAACTGAAGTGACATTCAGAGAAGGAATAATAAAATGCTGTCCTAAAAATAGCTTTGTATTACAGGGATTTTTAAGAAATAAATCTGCCTAATATTAACAAGTAGCAAATGTGAGTAAAAACATATTGCTCAGTGTATGAAACATGGCTACTACTCACCAGTTGACCAGCAATTTTGTTTTTTAATGCTAGCAATGCTGTCACATGTTATGTTTCATTGTATTGAGTTTCCTTTCAGTTTAGTTCTCATTGCTCAGCTAAACATATACTTTATCAGTCTGGACGTAAAAGTAGTCACATAATCTGCAGTATTTATAATATGTTATTTAGAAGAAAACAGTGTCACAGTGACAGATTCATTTCTTGGCAGATTCTGCGGTTCTTTTCAACCCAATAACATGAATTGCCATTTTTGTACGACATTGTATGAAATGAATTGAACATTTTGCACATTTGTCACATAAAATAGTAAAAATGAAATGAGTAAACTGAGCTGCTAACCTCCAGACAACCTTAACTAACCCACAACCAACCTTTTATACGCTTCTTATACTCCGCTAAATCAATAAATGTGATTTCAATGTTGTTGGGTTCTCATCTGAAAGAAAACAAGAAATCACAGATGGTAAAATGAGAAACAAACAGCGTTGTTTGCGGTTTCAGAACCTCCGAAAATCAGCACATCTGTCATCTATGAATGAGATTTCTATTTGGTCAGTGGGAATGGTGTAGATCTTTTATGTGTACAATTTTAAAATGCATCAAAACAGTTAAAAATATGACGAGAAGGATACATAGATAAGATAAAGTGCAATCAGTCGGACATACAGTAGTGTTTTGAGTCTGGATTTGAATGTGATTCTGTAGGAGCACATCTGATCTTGTCACAGTGTCTGGTTTGTGTATTCCTGGTGTCCACTAGAGGTCCTCTTCCCCACGGTGTCATTCACATTCATGAACTGCATTCCCCACAATTCCTGTCTGTCACTGAGTGTTCATTGTGTTCAGCTGTTCCATGTCATCATTGTTCCCAGCTGTTCCCTGTTTCATTGTTAGTTCTGTGTGTATATGGTTGTTTCAGTGTTTGTCACGGAGTCCTTGTTTGATGTCCGCGCACTTCCATGTTTCCATACCTGTATTGTTTTGTGTTTTCTGGACTGCCTTTGTTGGATTTTGACCTTTTGCCTGACTTGGATTACGATTACGGATTACCCTAATAAATTGCTATTGGATCTTACCTACCTGTTTGTGTGCGTTCCGTGACAGAAGGACTCCGTCCTTTAAAGATCCAGCATTATGGGGTTTCATATCCTTCCCCCCAACACGGAGAAGGAGAGGAGGGGACGAGTCAAGAATTTGATGGTCCTACGCCAGCAGGGCCAGACGGTGGGTTGTCTGGCTCAGACATTTTTGACTCTTTCAGGAGGCATGGGATATAGTGATGCAGCTTTGAAAGACTTTTTTAATTGCTGCCTTGATGATCCCTTGCCAGCCTGGGAAATGAGGGGACTGGAGATATTGGACTTTGAAGGCTTTGTCGGGTATCTTCATTCCCGCAGCAGGTGGGATATTTCAGTTGGGCTTAGATTTCCAGAAGGAGTGGCCGACTCGTCGCCGGTGTCACCAGGCAAGATGGCTTCCACACTGGAGCTTCCAACCGCCATTCCACCACCTCACCCTTCCAAATGTAGGCGGAGGAGGAGGAAGCAGGCATCCACCGTCCCTCAGAACAGGGAGGTTGTCATGTCTGCCGAGCCAGAGACTGTTCAGGTCACGTCTGCCGAGCCAGAGACTGTTCAGGTCACGTCTGCCGAGCCAGAGACTGTTCAGGTCACGTCTGCCGAGCCAGAGACTGTTCAGGTCACGTCTGCCGAGCCAGAGACTGTTCACGTCACGTCTGCCCAGCCAGAGACTGTTCACGTCACGTCTGCCCAGCCAGAGACCGTTCACGTCACGTCTGCCCAGCCAGAGACTGTTCACGTCACGTCTGCCCAGCCAGAGACTGTTCACGTCACGTCTACCCAGCCAGAGACGGTTCACGTCACGTCTGCCCAGTCAGAGACTGTTCCTGAGCCTATGTCTTCGGACAAGATGGTCGTCGCTGTCGCCGAGCCTGTTCACGTCACGCCTGCCGAGCCTGTGTCTTCGGACAAGATGGTCGTCGCTGTCGCCGAGCCTGTTCACGTCACGCCTGCCGAGCCTGTGTCTTCGGACAAGATGGCCGCCGCCGAGCCTGTTCACGTCACGCCTGCCGAGCCTGTGTCTTCGGACAAGATGGCCGCCGCCGAGCCTGTTCACGTAATGCCTGCCGAGCCTGTGTCCCCGGACAAGATGGCCGCCGTCAAACCTGTGTCTGTTCCTGAGCCGGAGCCGGTGTCTGTTCCGGAGCCGGTGTCTGTTCCGGAGCCGGTGTCTGTTCCTGAGCCGGAGCCAGTGTCTGTTCCTGAGCCGGAGCCAGTGTCTGTTCCTGAGCCGGAGCCGGTGTCTGTTCCTGAGCCGGAGCCGGTGTCTGTTCCTGAGCCGGAGCCTGTGTCTGTTCCTGAGCCTGTGTCTGTGTCTGTGTCTGAACCTGAGCCTGTGGTGCCAGTTCCAGTGCCTGAGCCGGTGGTGCCAGTTCCAGTGCCCGAGCCGGTGGTGCCAGTTCCAGTGCCCGAGCCGGTGGTGCCAGTTCCAGTGCCCGAGCCGGTGGTGCCAGTTCCAGTGCCCGAGCCGGTGGTGCCAGTTCCAGTGCCTGAGTGGGTGGTACCAGTTCCAGTGCCAGTTCCAGTTCCTGCGCCATTGGTGTCTGTTCCAGTTCCTGCGCCCTGGCCGCCCGAGGGGTCTTCACCGCCCTGGCCGCCCGAGGGGTCTTCACCGCCCTGGCCGCCCGAGGGGTCTTCACCACCCTGGCCGCCCGAGGGAAAGTCTCCGCCCTGGCCGCCCGAGGGGTCTTCACCGTCGTGGCCGCCCGAGGGGTTTTCTCCGCCCTGGCCGCCCGATGGACTGTTGTCTCCGCCCTGGCCACCCGAGGGAAAGTCTCCGCCCTGGCCGCCCGATGGACTGTTGTCTCCGCCCTGGCCGCCCGATGGGTCGTCTTCGTCATGGCCGCCCGAGGGGCCGTCTGCTTTGCCCTGGCCCCCGGCTAAGTCATCACCTCCTGTTTCTGTTCCCCTTCATGGACCTGGCCCCCCATCCCTCCCCCTGATCCTCCACCAGTCCACCTCCCTCCTGGACTTTTTGTTTTGTTTTGTAGTGTGTTCTTGGAGCGTCTGGTAGCCGCTCCGTAGAGGGGGGGTTATGTCACAGTGTCTGGTTTGTGTATTCCTGGTGTCCACTAGAGGTCCTCTTCCCCACGGTGTCATCCACATTCATGAACTGCATTCCCCACAATTCCTGTCTGTCACTGAGTGTTCATTGTGTTCAGCTGTTCCATGTCATCATTGTTCCCAGCTGTTCCCTGTTTCATTGTTAGTTCTGTGTGTATATATACCCTGGTTGTTTCAGTGTTTGTCACGGAGTCCTTGTTTGATGTCCGCGCACTTCCATGTTTCCATACCTGTATTGTTTTGTGTTTTCTGGACTGCCTTTGTTGGATTTTGACCTTTTGCCTGACTTGGATTACGATTACGGATTACCCTAATAAATTGCTATTGGATCTTACCTACCTGTTTGTGTGCGTTCCGTGACAGATCTCTTCTGGAAGCTGGTTTCATCTGCGGCTGGCATAATAAAAGCAGACTGTCTTGCTTTGAGTAAACCCTTGGTATCTCTAAATGACTTGATTCTGATGATATGAGTGATCTGTTTATATTCAGTCGGTTTATCAGTGAGAACATCTGCAATGTATTGAGGTCAAATGTATTGAAGTATATAATCCTGGCAGCTGTGGTTGTCGGAATAATTCTGTAAAAAAAATTCAGTAAAAATGCAAACATATTTACAGAACAACCTGTTAATTCTACAGTATAAAACTGAAATGAAGGAAAATTGCAATTTAAACCGGTAAATCCAACAACACACACTGCTAATAAAAACTATTTTGTACCTTTAACACATACTGATAATAATGCAGGTGGTGAGAGAGGAAGCCTCATGAAGAAGTAGCTTTTCAACAAGCTGAATTACACTGTGTACAGTAGAAGGTCATTCACGCAAACACAAAACACCATCATGGTAACACACAACACTTGAATAATGCAATAAACATTCATTAAACAACAGAAGATATAACATAAATCCCAACAGTCCATAACTGATAACAAAAACTGTAAAGAACCATAATTCTTTAAAAGAAACTTTTACACAGGGAATTCTGGGAATGCCAGTTTACAGTTTTTCACTGTAAATTATTATTTGCTTTTCCTTTTTTACTTCTAAAAACTGTACATTTAACAGAATTTAACTGTAAAGATTACATGAAATGTCTGATATTTCTGATATTCTACAGTTTTTGAACTTATAAACAGGGTTTTTTTTTTTTTTTTTTTTTTACAATTTTACAATGTTACAGTTAAAATTACACAAATGTTTTTACAATGTAATCAGATTCCAAAAATGAAGCACTTGTAATTACATTGTAATACTTTTTAGATGCACATAATTAGCATACAATAACTTTTAATTGACTATGATTACTTATTTTTCTCAAAATGCCAGGGAATTATTCAGAATTAATTGATTCTCAGTTTCTGTTCTCAAAAGATTTATGAAATTGCACACACAGCTACTAGTCAGGCGACTAATTAAATAGAAAATAAAGTAGGCTACAGCATAAACAAATAACATAAATAGTGTTCTCTCTCTATCTGCTTCCCTTGGGATCTATCTTTAGGAAACATAATGTTTCTTTCCACTGCTACGCTGATGATATGCAAATCTATCTGCCTCTGACCTCCGAAAATGAGCATGCTCTTAGTTGTTTATCCGCGTGTCTGGACGACGTAAAATCATGGCTCTCAAAAAATTTCCTCTTTTTAAATTCAGATAAAACGGAAGTTATTGTCTTTAGCCCCTCCGAAACTAGTAGACAAAACTCTCAAAATTCGGAGTTCTCAAATCTGAGGATCTCATACCAAGTGCGTAATCTGGGTGTGATGATCGATAATAGTCTGAAATTTGACAGACAAATTGCCTCTGTAGTGGGCTCTAGCTTTTTCTATCTACGCTCTCTCTCTAAAATTAAATCTTTTCTCTCTAACGCCTCTTTAGAGGTCGCTGTCCATGCCTTCATAACATCGAGGCTGGACTACTGCAACTCTCTATATTATGGTGTTGCTAAGACTCAAATTTCACGCCTACAAGTCGTTCAAAACGCAGCAGCGAGATTCCTGAAGGGATGTAAAAAGTTTGAGCATGTTACACCCCTTCTGAGATCCCTACATTGGTTACCGGTTCAGCATAGAATTGAATATAAAATTCTATTACTGGTCTACAAATCACTAAATAATCTTGCACCATTATACCTGTCGGACCTACTTCACCTATATACCCCTAAGCGAGGGCAGAGATCGGAAAACAAATTCCTCCTTCAGATTCCCAGAACCCGCTTGAAAAACAGGGGCAATAGAGCGTTTGAAGTGGCGGGCCCCACGTTGTGGAACAAACTCCCAATCCAAATTAAAATGGCTTCCTCTTTATCTGAGTTTAAATCTGCTCTGAAAACTCATCTGTTTGATTCAGCTTTTAATATGTAATTGGATTTTTGTATTTATTGATTACAAGTGATCATTGATTGTTTTATTGTGTATTTGATCGTAATTATTGTACAGCACTTTGGTCGGTGACAGCCGGTAGTAAATGTGCTCTATAAATAAACGGAACTTGAACTTGAACTTGAACATATTTAAATAACTTTTTCTATTTTTATTAACTATAAGTAAAGTTTTTATGATTACATTTTTAACTTCATAAATGTTCTTTCTCTTCTAATTATTTTCACCATGGTAGAAGATTATACTTTTTAAATCAATGTTATAAATAAGATAGGTCTAAAGTAATCCAAAAATGAGTCTGATATTACCTAAAATCCCATATCCAGTGGTTAATTTCATCAATGCATTTGCACAGGGAGTCAATGGGGCTGCAGTGTTAGGTGATATAGCTAAGTAGATCTGTGTGTCATCTGCATACTGGGTTGTTTCGACTCAAATATGGGTCAAATATTGGGTAAAATATGGACAAACCCAACCATTGGTTTACATATTTTTTTAATATTATTATTAGTAATGTTTTACTATTTTTTTAACTGTTTACTATTTTGTCATGTTACTTCTGTGCTTTTTGTCTGTTTTGGTCTTGTATTGTTGTTAAAAATGTTTCACACGCTCCTAAAACTCATCAAATGTTTGTGATTCCTGCTGGTGACTACTCTGGTTACTTCATTTTTACACTACTGCTCATTCTGTTTGGATCGTTGTTCAGATATGTGTATGTTTTTCACTCCAGATTATGCATTTCACTCAGATCCCATGATTGTCTGTGGTGTTTGATGTGCATACTGTATTTGTCGCAAGCCACGGCTGACAGATTACTGTTAACCTGTAAAACAGGATGAAATGAGAAGAACGAAGAGTCGCGTCTGCTCTTTCACAGCTCCTCTGCAGATATATATTTATTTAATGCACAACAAGTCAATTTCAAGTACAACAGTTGCTTTTAAAGCATTAATTCACATTATTTTGTCTGTCTCATTACATAACTTTTTTTATTTTTAAATGGTACATTTTTGTGAATGTTGTAACATGCCAAGACATTTGCACCATACTGTATTTTTTGATGAAAATGTTCTACTACAGTAGTTTAGTATCTTACCTCATGTTTAGACTTTCAACAGTTGCTCAAGCTTGCTTTTCTCAGCTTCTGCTGTAAGAAGAAAACACACACAGAATTAAATGCTAATTTTGCATAATAAAGATGTTGTTTTCCTTTTACTATAGTATATGTAGGTGACACTTGCCATTTGTAGACCTCCTGCGACGAAGATATATCACACCAACAGTTACAGCTACAGCCATCAGAACAGCAACAGCACATATTACTGCTATATAAACTGTATTCAGACCTGAACCTGGAACAGATAAACACAGACAGTCATTAGTGGGAGTGAATCTGATACAGTAACTGGAAAAAATGAATGACGCCCTCGTTGAATTCTATGGTTTTATGTATTGGGACATAATAAATGCAAAACCAAGGACACCCTTACTGCTTCCATAGAAATGAAGAGGGTATCATTCAGGCACTGGTTATAAAAAATAATGATAAAAGGACGTCACGATTATGCAGTTATGTATAGCATGATCTGCCAAGGAAGCCAGCGAATTAAAAAAACAAAGACGAGGATATGAAAAAAGAGGGCAGAGTTTCGAAACATTTATGATGTTTTGCTTGTATCTACAGCTGTCACTGTAATACTTCAGGTATGAACATTTTTTTCTCCCATGAGCACAGAAATACGGTGCATGTTACTCTAGAGTGGTGTAAAAGTCGCATGAATGAGTCACATGTGCAATACAAATATGTATTTGGATTTGGGCCACATTTACCTACAGTCTGAACGTAGCCTTAGAGAAATAATTGTTGCTGCCATTAATCTATGAAGCGTTACAAGGCCATTGCCAAACAATTTGAAGTCCATTATTCTATACAGTAAGGAAGATTATTCACAAGTAGAAAACATTTAAGGCAGTTGCCAATCTTCCCAAGAGTGGACGTCCCAGGAAATTCACCCAAATATCACAAAATACCCAAGAGCAACACCTCAGACTCTACAGGCCTCAGTTAGAGTGTGAAATGATGAAGTTCATGACGGTGCAATTGGAAAATGACTGGACAAGTAAGGCATGTTTGGAAGGGTTGCCAGGAGAAGTCTCAAGACTTCTTGAACAATGTCTTTTGGACAGACAAGACCAAAGTGGAGGTGTTTGACCATAACGCACAGCGCCGCATTTTATCCAAAAACAGCTTTTCAGCACAAACACACCAACTTTTTCACATGACTGGAAACAATGAAGGGAGACGGAAACATACTCCTGTCACACTCTTCTTCCTCCCCTGTCTCGTACGATCTGTCATCGATTTTGGCAGGAACAGACAGAGCTGGAAAATACAAGAGAATAAATAACGAAATTAATAAAAGCACACAACAATTGATTTAAAAACATCTTACAATATTAAAAACAAGGAAGATACTCCCTGCAGTGTCTCATTATTAATATGATGTATAAGAAACATCACCAGCCATAGTGTTCAAATATAATAGTGTTTGATATAAATAGGCAGTCAGAAAAAGAGCCTTTTAGGACTAATTATAATATTCTTAACATTGGATTATTAAGAAGGTTTGTGAACAGCGTCAGTCTAAACTTGCCAAACCAGAAATGCGACACAATGTGACAGTTTTGACATTCAAACAATCTCATGTGTCAAAAGTGCTGCAGGAAAATGACTAAGAGACTCACTGCTGACGGAAACGATGAATGTTTGAATGGTGTCGCCAATGTTGCTCATTTTTTTGGTGATTTTTGTGCTGTCACACTTGCTGTTTTGGTTCAAGCTTTGGCTGGTTCCTGAGCTCTTGCTTTGGATGAAATTTGCTTCAAATCGTCCAGCATGTTCAGTTGTGATGTCTCTGATGGTCAGAGATCCGGTCTTATAGTCCACCTCTACTCTGTCTCTGAATCTCCCGTCTTCTCCATCATACAGACAAGACAACTAGTACCGGGCTCTCCGTTGATCAGGGCTATGAGAGTGTCGTTGAAATACCACAGCATCTTGTCGCGTTGTTGTTTGATAACACCAGTGTTTAGAGTGAATCTCCCTGAATCTCCCTCCAGCACGGACACCAAGTACAATCCAGAGGTGTCAGCAAGCACACCTGGAGAGAAAGATGAACAATAATTACTTAATAGGCTACTTCAGTGATAAAGATCAAATGCTGTACACACCTTATTAATAAACCATACTATCCTACAGAAAAGCAGATGAGCCCAGAATATAACGCAATGCATTTAATTATACGTTAAGCGTTTTCCGATAGAAACCCTTTATTATAAAGAAAATAAAGGTGGCTCTTAACGTGGCTTTCTATGGGAGGATGGCATTGCGGTGCACAGCAAATCCTTTAAATGGTATTCAATGCAAAACAAAAATGAAAAATAAAAGTAGCCAATAAAATAAACAAATTATTGTGGCATTAATTAGCCCACAAACAATATTTATTTTAAAGACTAAACGAATTTGTTTAAAGAAAAACACCAGCGTTGGGCGTTTATCTGTAGGCCTATAGGCTAAGTGTTTCAGCCGCTCTTTTCAAACTGGCGCAATAAAATGCAACAGAATTTGATTTGTTAAACATGAAGAGGACTTATCAGTCTGGCATGGCCATTCGCTCTAACGTTAACCTAGATAAATGTTCGCTATTATTAAGCGCATATCCGAGTGTTTGTGCGGAGTGTGGAGCGCGCACTGCATGACACACATGGACGCGCCGGTGCCATCACTCGCATTTTCCTATCAACAGTGGAAACAACTTAAAATACTCCATCATTTCTGGTCATTCAGAAAAGAATAATACATCAGTCACAACTACTTTTATTTGTGTAAACTCTCAACAACAAGAAAACGTTGTGCTTTTGTAAAATAAAAGAAAACGAACAGGGCGCGCTTTCAAGATCTCTGTCAATTGGAGCGCGTCTCAAAAATGAACCGAAAAACAGTGTATAGACAAGCCTCACAGACATGAGAAATATAACTATCTATATAAAGTTTATAAATAAAAAAAATGTCCACCAACGAAAAAAAATCCAATCGAAAGCAAATACGGTAGCCTATAGGCTACCATCTGATTATGTGATCCTGTATGAAAAGCGCATCTCTAGAGGCGGAGATGTAGATATGTTTGCAGGCAGCCTACACTGATTTAGAAAAGACTATAGTTCATTAATAAACAATTAAAATGCTTCATTACTTTTTTCAGACACATTTATTATATCATTAGCCTACTTTTGCCGGCGCTTTGCGGCAAGTTTTATGCATGCGCTTGAGCGCGGAATATAGGCTATAGCCATAGGCCTACACCCAGGGTTGAATATAAACGTGCGATTAGTCCTAATTGCTTAAATAAATGACTACTAGTCTAGAAAAATCCTTTAGTCTATGGCAACTATAGCCTACATTTAATATTTGACATTATTTAATTAGTAATTAGTATCCAGCTCTTTACATTAAATTAGTTGAGTTAGCATAATTAGTTAATGAACAAATAAAATAATAAAATAAAGTTTAAATTAAGATACTACCGGTTACCATATATTTCTATAGCATTGCTTATTCCACCACACAAAGGACTGTTTATAAGGTGACAATCCGTTATACATGTGAAGATTGTATATGGCTGTATCTTGAAGATTTTTGTATTGTATCTTCTGTATAAAGATGAAGATTGACATTTCGTTAATTAAACAAAATAACACAATGTTGTAAAAAATAAACAACTATAGGCTATGTTCTGTTAGATGTGTTTTTACTACTTTTTGTTTAATTATATTTCTAGGTAATGAAGATATAGCCTATTAATCCCTTAATCCCTTGCATGGTTTAGATTAGCCTACAGGATTTATGACCAGTCATCGCGTGCCGTCTCACACACACACACACACACACACACACACACACTTGACGGAACCATACTGGAGGATGGAAAAAAATTAAACATGCTAGTCTTTTTATCGTGCGAGAAGCAAAAACTCTGTTTGTTTGTAGGTTGTCGCCCACTATGACACAAACAAGATGAAACGATCGAATATTGCGTCCCGACGCTCCTTGTCGTTTACAAATCATGCCAAAATCGTGTAATCTGAACCAGGCATAATGCTGTGTTCAGGTTCTTGAGCACGTAAATCACGACTTCAAACCACGACTCACGACTTTGTAGCGTTCCAGGCCAGTCACGATAAACTACCTGAGCGCAAGGAATTGTGGTAGCTAGATGTAAACAACCCATATTTATATTACATTTTCTTTTTTTTTTCATAAGCATGATCAATGCTGTTAAGTTCAGGTTTACGTCACCTTAACATTTCCATGCGGCAATACACTTTCACGACATAGGCTACTTATTGTTTCAGACACATAACATTGTAATACATAATCGTTTGTGAATTATTATTATGTTATTGTCCAAAAGTGTATTCTCACTGTGTACCGCCTGCAGAAACACTGCATCCGTAGGGGCTGCCATTGTTGTTTTGTATGGTTTCACGGGCTATGTGACGTCAGAGCTCGTAACTGGGAGTGCATCGGTCTAGTTCGAGTTCACGGGTGGGAAGTTACTGGTTTGACTGCCGTTCCAGTTCACTTTCACGGGTATAAGGTTGGAAAAAAATGGGTTACAGGTTGCCTTGAACGCACAATTAGACCCGCTGTTAATGTAGGCTATGTAAATATTCCGTAATTTCCCAAATCAATTTTTAGAGGCAAGATAGGCCTACTTATTTTAACGTTAGATAAGTGCTATTACCAACATAATACAATCTGAATGTAATTAATACATAACTATTTTATATATACAAATAGGTTAGGCTATATTTGATGATGATATCAGGAAGCAACGGAATACACACGACGACAGGAGTGACGGCAGTGCGTAAATCGAGTTTCCCCTTCCATTTCTGTTAGTTTTATTAAAATCTCTTATCCCGTGCGAATTGATGGCCAATGCCATTATTATTACAGACGTCCTGTGGTAAAATTACATCACTCCACCTCTCCATGTTAAACTAGTCCCGTCTGAATAGGGCTATAGTGGAGACTTTCAATTCTGTGGTTTTTAATCAAAGCTAATGATTTGTTTTTTGTCTCATAGCCATTAGCCCACCTTCAATCGTAACCTTTTTGCATTTAGATATTCATTATTTGTTATGTTTATTTATCTGTTTTTCTCCTGGGAACGGCTAGTCGCTATAAATTCTGATTTCTGTCACAGTGTCTGGTTTGTGTTTCCCTGCGTCACCGCTAGAGGTCCTCTTTCCCCACGGCGACATTCACTCTTACTACATTTCCCATCATCCTGTTCTGTCACTCATTGTATCATTGCACACAGCTGTTTCTCGTCACCTCATTAGTATCTGTGGATATATACCCTGGTTGTTTCAGTGTTTGTCATGGAGTCCTTGTTTAATGTCACAAAACTTTCTCGTTTGTTTCTCGTTTGTTTCTCGTTTGTTTCTCGTTTGTTTCTCGTTTGTTTCTCGTTTGTTTCTCGTTTGTTTCTCGTTTGTTTCTCGTTTGTTTCTCGTTTGTTTCTCGTTTGTTTCTCGTTTGTTTCTCGTTTGTTTCTCGTTTGTTTCTCGTTTGTTGGATTGCTTTTATGGTTTTGACCCTTGACTGGACTGGTTTATGATTTCACGGACTACCCTGATTACATACTGCTATTGGATCTATCTCTGTTGCCTGTGTGTGGTATCGTGACAATTTCAGGCTATCTTTAGTCTATGTAGCCTATGTGAAATCTGTACACACACACATACATAATTGTTTGTGTCCCCAGGTGTGTTTGGTGATGAAGTGATGCCAGTGTCAGTGATGGAGGGAGATTCTGTTACTCTAAACACTAATATTACTAAACAACATCATGACAAGATGCTGTGGTATTTTGAAGACACTCGCATAGCTCTGATCAACGGACATCTCAACACGAGCTGTTTATATGATGGAGAAGACGGGAGATTCAGAGACAGACTGGAGGTGGACTATGAGACTGGATCTCTGACCATCAGAGACATTAGATCTGAACATGCTGGACGTTATGAAGCAGAGCTGATCAGAAGCGAGAGTTCAGGCAAAAGGCAAAACTTGAACAGAAACCGAAAGTGTGACAGCACAAAAATCACCCAAAAAATCAGCAGCTCTCATGATGACACCATCAAAATATTCAGTGTGATCGTCATTGGTGAGTCACTCAATGTTATTTTCCCTTAAGTATTTTTGTCGTTGTTTTTATTGAAGGAATTAAATAATTTAATTGGCATGCTGTAAATTTAATAAACTGCATTTCTGATCACTCTGCTCATTTAAAGAACTCATTTCATTTTTGAATTAAAAAAGCAATACTGTGATCCTGTGATCCATACAATCCTGCATCCATGTGTCTTTGTAACATTTAATCAAAGGATTGTCAAAAACATCAATTCTTTTGTTCTTTCGTATTTCTTTATTTTTATTGTTTTGTGTTTTCCAGCTTCTCTGTCTGATCAAGATGAAACCAATAAAGAACCATATCTGGAGAAGCATGCGGCTGACTTGGGTATGTTTTCCACTCTACTTCTAGAGTGTAAATCTAGCATAACATGTATTAAAGTTTATTTAAAAAAAACCACACTTTTCTTATGGGGAACTTCACTTTATCTAATATATATATATATATATATATATATATATATATATATATATATATATATATATATATATATATATATATATATATATATATATATATATATATATATATATATATATAAAATCTCTTTAAATAATATCTAATGAATATTATAATCACAGTCAGATTCACTCACACTAATGTCTGTTTCTCTTTAGCTGATCCAGGATCAGGTCTGTCTTCAGGTGCTGTTGCAGGAATATCTGTTGCTGTTCTGCTGGTGTCTGTAGCTTCAGCTGTTGGTGTGACTTACTATCGCCACAGGAGCTCTGAAAAGGATAAGCATCACCTACAGATACTATAGGAAAACTGTTTGTGCAAAAGTATTACCTGGATCTCTGGAATACTTGATTCTGATTGGTCAGTCGGGACATTCCGCTCAGATATTTCAGAGGTATAAGTGAACAACTGAATCTCAAGGGGCCTTCCACAAGTCTGTTAGTGAAGGGTACATGTGATGGTCATGGAAGTATTTTTATTGTTTATCGTCATGTGACCGTGAGTCAATTTAAAAGCTAGATGGTGGGAGAGTTCAGTTAAAGCACAAACAAAATAATTTTGTGATAATAAAAATGTTTAAAATATATGTTTTGCAACTAGGGGACAGTGGGGCACAACCTTACACTTTTTAACTTTCTCAGTTCGTGTAAATTCACTTGAGGTTCAGAGTATTCCCCCCCTCCCTCCCCTCAGTAATTTCACAAATCTAGAACAAATCTGTTGTCTTGTTTAAATAGTATTTATTTTTATAAATAGTGTTTATTTTTCTTTAGAAATTGGAATTGAAATGTAAAAACAACCATACAACAGCTTGAAGTGTTATCTGAATTTTGATGCTATTTTTATTCAATACTTTTATATGGCAATTACTAAATACACTATATATACACACACACAATGATACTGTACTGACCTAAACTGCAGATGACAGATCTAAATCTACAGATCTGTAGATGCCCTCTGCGGTTGGCAAACGTGCCGGCGGGTTTTGCACTTTTTTTTTTAACATAGCAGCAAAATAGGCTAAACTTAAAATACTCCGTCATTTAAAGAAAATAAACAGGGTGTGCGTTCTTCCTGTCCGGCTCGGATAACTTTTTTTTTTGGAGCAAGTCTAAACTTAAACAAAACTCAGCGAATACTATTCACCCAGGCATGAGCAATATATCTTTATAATCATTCAAGTGTGTACTTTTAAGTCATCTAAATCAAAACTAAATCAATTATTCTCTGTTTATGTAATCTGTACGAAAATAGAGAGATGCCAGTCGTTTGCATCTCAGCTCATTATTTTTAATGTGATCCCGCCCACAGAGAACGCGTGCTATTCAAACGCAAATGATCTCAGGCAGCTCATTCAAACTGTGAACGCCCACATATCAGCTCGAGAAAACACATCAAGTTTAATCAGATCATCGTACTTGTTTACATCCTCTTGCAGCGCTTTGAGGAATAATACTATCGTAATAATAATGGAAAATGTACCTCAGAAGTGCTGGTATTTCGAGGAGCAACGGATACACTGTAGTACGTTTTTTTCATTCACAAGTGAATCGCGCTTCTGTGTGTGAATGAATGATCCGCTTTTAGCAAACTATATTGCTATACTGAGATGAGTAAAAATCGACTGAAATATGTTGAAATAAAATGTATCTGTATAAGCAACGTATTAAACTGCAAATTAACATTTATATTCCTTATAATAAAAACGATAGACATATGTTACAGAGATATGCAAGACAACATTTCTTTGACTAGTTTTGGATAGATTATAAATTTCTATAGACTGCCACATCAAATAAGCTTTTGTTTGCCAATTTCTGCTCTTATGTTAAATATAGTATGTTTTGTCAAATAATGTTATTATAGTGTTTCTTCCAATGTATAAGCTATATATTCAAAGTAATGAATCCTTAACTTTGAAATATGTATGATAAAATGTATACTTTAGTTTTTACAAAGAAAGATTACACTTGAATTGTTGTTGTAATTGTAACCTTTTTAATAAAAATATATATTTACAAGTGTTATGGAAAAATTTCTCTTTTCTTTGTTTTATATATCACTGATTTAACAAAATGAATGCCATTCATTCACTTGGCTGTATTTTGAGTTTCTTTTTATGATGTTGATACAGCTGGAAGGGTGTGTGTGAGGCTTCAGAGGTGGGAAGATTCCCGGGCTGGGGAGGGGTTAGAGGAGCCACAGGGGTTTCTCTGTTTCTTCTGTTTGGGGGGCTGTAAAACATAGATCTGAGGAGAAACATTATAAAACTGCCAGCAAAACACCTCTGAAATGTCTCACTCCGCCTGCAGCTGGACTGTGGGTGGACGGGGAACTATTCTTGCAAGAATAAATATATTTTAATGACAATATGAATGCTTATTTATAAGCAACTGAAAAAAGCACGAATGTCAGAACATCTCAAGGACCCCAAAAACACCTTAGACCCCAGAGGGTTAACATTATTACCATTGGACTGAATATACTGTATAACATATTTAAGTTTCTAAAAAATACATTTTGTGAAATTTAGCTTCATGTTTAAATGACCCTTAACTTCATTCCTCTGTTCTGTTCCAATTTTTCAGTCACTGGGTGATTGTGTGTATGTGTTTTGTTTAGGGTTAGTTATGGATTTGTGATTTAGTTCATAAAACTTGTGCACAATAAATATTTGGTTCAGATTCTCTGCTTGTGGCAAAGTCAATTAGTTCACTTCAAAATTTAAATTCTCTCCATCATTTTTTAAAATTGTTTATACTTATTTATTTTTGTTTACAATCAAAATCTAAATGCCCCAGAGTTAGCTAGAAAGCTCATTTTCATCTGTAGTCCCTTGGCAGGTCAACACAGCATCATAGTACAAAAAGAATACATGAAAACAAATTAAGAAAATAAATAAGTAGGGGAGAGGCGGGACGATTGAAACGCGGGACGGATGAAACACTGAGATTTCCTTGAAAACCACTCACGTCATGTACGTCAAATTTCGTCAGCACGTACAGCACGCAATGCCTAACATACCCGCGAAAACATTTCTTCTTTACGTCGTGTCGTTTTGGAGTTAAAGCCGCAAAGCTGTTTTTGAATGCGGTGAGTGAATTATTTCGTGCGGTACTTTTTTTGGACTGACAAGTTGGATTTATTGTTTCATGTGCCATTGTAATGATAATACGGCAGGTCTATTAGTACTGCAACACACCCTTAAGTGTGCAATATCAGAGTTTTTTAGTTTAAGAGCAAAATAGGTTTAAATGACAGGATGCGCTGTCGGGACGGTTGAAACAGTGTTTCAACCGTCCCGACCGCGCGTCCTGCCCGTTAAACCTGGTCATAGCCTATACTGTTCATAGATTCATATACTTTTTCTAGACTTGTGTTTCTTTTAATGCAAATTAATTTTCAATTACGCAACACATGCTATCTCTGTAATAATCATCGATTGTCCAATCTTCAATATTCAATAAATTTTATTTATCGTCTTCTGGTTGGCCTCGTTTTCTTCATAATAACAGGCTATTCAACTAGCAAACACTCAATATGACTCAAGGAAGAAATGTAAGAAAATTATTTGTAAACTGATTTGTCTGTCTTCGTCAAAATAGCCTGTTAGAAAGATTACAAAATGCGCATAGGCTTATCGCCTATTGTTTATTGGGCGACAGAACAAAAATGGTTAATATGAACCTTTAAATGAAAATAAATTACAAAATATGTTTGTAACAATATGTACATACGTTACTTGTCAGGTGTTGTTCACAAAAATAAGCATTAGATGAATAGTTGCCATTTAAACTGTTATGTTTCATCCGTCCCACCCCTGTGTTTCAACCGTCCCGCACAGGCGGGACGATTGAAACAAAGCACAACTCCCGTTCAAAGTCATATTTTCCTTAAATCATTCTATATGTGTACCGAATAACACATGATACTAAGAGAACACATATGTGAGTTGTTAATCACAAAAAAATAAAAAATCTATCTGTAACCTAATCTTAGAAAACGACATTTATCTGAAAAGTGTTTCAACTGTCCCGCCTCTCCCCTACAGTACAAAACCAGCTCTCTCTGAGTTCAGTAGGGAGGCAGTTCCAATAAGTTTAGGCCCGTACTGAGAAGACTGTTTAGCTAAACTTACTGCTGTTCTTCTGTTGTATAAATAAATACAGTTTGCTTATAAAGGGTTTCTATTGGTTTTAGAGTTGTCACATTTGCTTGGGACCAGCTTGTAAAACTATATGATATGTGGGAAAAAATCATGGCATGCATAAAGAGTTTGGCTGCCTCTGTTGTTAAATATGGCCTGATGTGTCTGAAGTTAGCCAAATTATATCTAATGGTTTTAGCCACCTTTTTAACATGCTATTTAAAAGTTAAATTAAGTCTAAAATAATCATGAGGAAACAACCATGAGTTTTTCTCCTTTAATAAAAACATCAGCCTGCTGTACACTTGTGGACCTCTTAGAAAAGAACATACAGACTGTTTTGTTAATGTTAAGATGCAGATGTGACATTTTCAGCCATTCAGAAACATGCACCAGTGCTTCAATTTAGTTGCAGCCTGTTGTTTGTTCTTGGTATTGTCAGGTGAAACATGCAATTGATTTTGTTATTATTAATGCCTCGTATAAACAGGCTTATGTTTTTATAAGAAACCTTTATGTAGAAGAACACTGTAAAGAGGTTTTTATAAGAAACCTTTATATACGGAAAACACTGTAGAGGTTTTTATAAGAAACCTTTATGTAAGAGTAAAACACTGTAAAGAGGTTTTTATAAGAAATCTCATAATGTATTTGGTTTATTAAAAATGGCACTGTAAGCTATTTGTAGAAAAATAATTTATTAAGATAATACAATAATGAAATAACTGAAATGTATCCTGTGTTTTAAGCATTTATTAAATGAAGAAATAGTATAGATAGAAATACTACTATGCATTAATTTGCATATAATCCAGGGAACAAAAATGTAAATGTATTTTTTGCCAATGATGAAGCATGTGTGCAGCTGCAGCATCCTTATAACCTGCCTGTCAGAAAGCCAGTCCTGGGAATATATATATATAGATCTTTACCTTATTAGTATGTGTCGAGCATGCGATTGGTAATTTCCTATGTTTACATTGCTTGGATTTACAAACTCCATTGCTTGGAGTCATCACCAGACAAGATATCAGAGGTGGACGAAGTACACAACTTCCTTACTTGAGTGGAAGTATAGATACTACTGGTCAAATATTACTCTGTTACAAGTAAAAGTTGTAAAGACCTATTTTTACTTAAGTAAAAGTACAGAAAAGTATCAAAAGTAAATGTCAGTGCATTGTTTTATTATTGTTTGTATGTAATACTACCCTCATATCAATATCAAATTTATTTCTAGAACACAGTTCCAGTAGTGGGATTGAATTTGAGATTGAATAAGTGCACTGAATAACATCCACAATGGTTTCGGACACCCAAATGGCTGTTCCCTCAAATATTGCCCTATTTAAAGTTTTTTGGCTTCTAGTATGAATATGTTAGCCTTACTGTTATCTATAAGCTAGTGTGCTCCAAAAAAGTGACAAAATTCGCATTTAGAAAACCAAACCCAACGTTGAAAATGAAAATCATGTTTATGTCAGAATCCAATGTCAGATTGATGTTGATCTCCAATGTTGGACAGACGTTGTATTGTGGTTGAAAATGAAAATCAGGGTGATGTCAGAAACCAACATCAGTCGGGTTATGACGTCAACCCGACTTTTATTTTCAATCAATATCCAACGTCGGGTTCTGATGTCAGTCAGATGCAGGGTTGTGATGTCAACCTGACTTTCATTTCCAACCAAAATGCAACCAGAATCATCCCCTGACTGATGTTACTTTCTACTCAAGGACAGAATTGTAGTGGAGTAAAAAGTACGATATTTGTCTTTCAAATGTAGTCAAGTTAAAGTAAAAAGTTTCCAGAAAAAAAAATAATACTCAAGTACAGATACTCAAAAAGTGTACTTAAGTACAGTACTCAAGTAAATGTACTTTGTTACTGTCCACCTCTGCAAGATATTGTGTTTTGCTTTACATAAGTGTATTATGCTGTGTACTATTTTCGTTAACTTCCTTGTGATTATTGTAATAACTGCCAGTTATTAAAAGTTTGAGCAGACTGGAGCTAAATTATTTATTTTAATAGGCTAATTGCTAGCGCAAGCTAAGTGCACTCATCCCATACACCGCTCTCCGAGAAGAGCATCAGTATCACAGATCAGCCGGAGATAGTACTGTCATCTATTCAGAACACAGACTATGAACTGCAAAGGCAAAAACCCATCTTACACATCTCTTTCCATGACGGTGAGAACCACATTTTTACATAAAGCAGTAAATGAACCAAGAACACTTGAACTAACTTAAGCATAAAAACCACACAATTTTACCAACACAAAACCCAACCATCTTGCTTTAACGCATCAACTCCCAACAAACAATTACCCATAATGCACCCAGCTGCTAGCACTGACTGCCAGGTCATTACAATATTGACATTTAAGTGGAATATATTTATTGCATTATGGTTGCTGATTTTCTGAGTGTTATTAGTGCAATGAGACATACATTGACAAATACTATTGTAAATTATTTCTTTATGTAGATCACATACAATCACAGATGCATATCAATATTGTAAATAAGGACCTCATTAAAGAATCTCTTCTACACTCATGATTCTCGAATCTGATCCATATTTAACGTGCCTCAACCAGCTGAACTTTGCTATACCGCCCCTGATGATGATGAAGCCTAGTTTAATGCCATTCAACCATATCCTCAGACCTTGCCAGTCATTACATGGGA
Source organism: Squalius cephalus (assembly GCA_022829025.1). Taxonomy (NCBI): domain Eukaryota; kingdom Metazoa; phylum Chordata; class Actinopteri; order Cypriniformes; family Leuciscidae; genus Squalius; species Squalius cephalus. Next base: position 29,079,284 of record CM040807.1, read on the forward strand.
CAGTTATTGTTTTTAATGCCAAAATTGTTGCTGCATACCCCTCTGACACTGGGTAGTTGCACCCCTGGATATACCCATCCCTATTGGCAGCAACGAATTAAAAGTTATGGCCAATTTACCTGTGATTAAATTCAGTATATATACTTCTGCCATATGTTGCCACCCCTGAAAAATTCCTGCCCCCCTCTCGCCACCCCATAAATATTTTTCTAGATCCGCCCCTGCCAGTGCCACACAATATATTTATATTTACATACCAACGCTATCTCACAACCAATTCGTACGAATGATAAAAGTTGGCTAATTCGTACAACCTCACTCGTACGATTTTTCTAAACCCACGTGATGGGTAGGTTTAGAGTGGGGTCGGGGTAGGTCATTCGTATGAATTCATACAAATTGAGCAATTCGTATATAACGCACGATTTTGCAAAAAAAAAAAAAAAACCAGCACTAATTCGTTAGAGTGAGGTCGTATGAATAAGCCACCTCGTAGAATTTGTACGTTTTCCCGTGAGATCAGGCTCTTACATACATGAACTTGAATGTCCACAATGCACAATTGGCTTTTTCAATGCTTTTATTAATTTGAGGGGTGTTTCAGAGAAGATTGGAGAGATGTTGTAAATGTAGTTTAATCAAGTAACTGGAGCAGCATAAAGGTCTCACAGGTTCTTAACACAGATAGAGGATAATGAGATTGAACAGGGCACATCGTTCCAGCAACGGTTAGCTGTAAGGTGGAATAATGAAATCAGTTATTCTGATGATTATAGAGTTGTTAGAATCAAAATAAAATAGATTTTATAAATAGTTACTGTGACGTGAAATTGGATTTTAAATTAGAACTTAAAGTATTAAGAAAAAGACTGCATTCTTACAACTAAAGTTGATCTCCAAACAGTTCTCGGGAACACCAGCACTGTTAGGTTCTCCAGCGCACCAGTTGGTATACAAAAACAGAGATCCATCACTCCATAACCAGTGTCCTTCCTAAAGAGTGAAGAGAGTGAAGACAGAGTGCACTACTGTTGTCAGACTTCAGGAAGAAGCGAAGTTCAGATTTGAAGTAAAACTATCTTCATTACAAACTTTGCATTTACTGGTTAAAGCAGTAATTATAGTGTAGACAAACAAATGTCTCTTTAGGACACAATTGAACTTACTTGTACAGCATCATTAGCACCAATCCAAGAACGTGTGGAAGAAGACAACAGACTCAGCAGGACATTATTTTCCAGTTTATTCCTCACAGATGCGAGAGTCGCACCAAGACTTTCACAGTTTTCCTAAAGAGACAGATTTGTCAATACAAAACCAATTCTTTTAGAATAAAGCAAAGTCTGATTTACTTGATAAAACCCTCGTAACAATTTGCACTGACACCAAGTTAATTTTACTGCTACTGTTATCAAGTAAAATCTACTTAATATTGGGCTTAAAATTAGTTTGACATTTAAATTAGTTAATTGAAGTACTTGCGTAAACGTTACTTAATTTCACATAGAATTAAGTAACATCTACTTAGACTTTTGCAAATTAAACAAAATTGACTTTTTACTGAGACTAAATAATACTGAATTAAACCACACATTTAAAGTGTATGCTTATTTAGAAAAATCTTCATAAATCAAACAATAGATATTGAATCTACATTGAATCAACTGAACACCTCAATACTTGGTACACAATCCACAATTGTGACGGTAACATTCGATAGATTGTTTGAGTAATTGTGTAGTAGAAAATTAAACAAAATGCCAAATTACTAAACCTACCAACAAAAGCTATGATAAAACGGTGTACCGGTAAATACAGCTGGAAAACAGTGAAGTCAAAACGTATTAATTATTCATGCCACAGTGCATGATGGGAACACCAGTATAAAAGGTGAATAGGTTTTACTTAATTTTATATTGTTTGATTCACGATATTATAGAATTGACTTTTGTCTTGCCTGAACTAACTTTTCCATGTAGAAATTATATTAGTTTTACTGCAGCATTTACTTCACTGGAGAATAACTTATCAGTTTAAGTTAATAATTTGATACAGGTCTTTAGATCTGTCTTTTAGATGTAGTTAAAGACACCTAGTATAAAGTGCGACCAAATCATCTTGTTGTAACACATTACCTCTGCTGTGATCCAGTCAGTCGATTGAGAAATGTACTTGTAGCATCGGAGTTCAAATTTTATCCATCCAGCGGGGCATCTACCGGCTAAACTGCCCACTCTATTAACATTGCTTGTAGAATTCACTGCAAAGAATGTTTTGATTTTTTTTATGTAGCTGATTTTATGTTTGTGTGATTATGTGCTGAAAATATGTGTACTTTATACACTTGTAAACCCTCATGCAAATATTAGTCAGTGGAATAATGTACATTTCCAAAATGTTTTTAGATAGTTTTACAAATAAATGTCTTGGTTACCTTCTGCATCCCCCATGGAGAAGATAATGAAAAGCAGACAACTTTTCAGCATTGCCATAATGAACCTGAAATGAATAAGCAGGAAAAGTGAAATGTCTGCATGCACTCATATGCTGCACACTGCGATTCTCAACGCATTTAAACACAAAGCACAACATTTATTCAGAACTCACTTTGGTTTTTAAACTGTTGCCGTCAGAATCTCAGAGGAAGATTTTGTGAATAGCCAGAGCCTGTGTAACACCAGAACATTCTCATATCAATTGAATGAAGATGGGTCATATTTATACACATAATATCAGGCAATAACATCCGGGTGTCCTGGGCAAAGATCAAACTTTATCATTTCTGGCATATTAGTTATAGATTTATAGTAATAATTAAGAGAGTTCAAATCTTAAAATGTATGTGTGTGTCTTGAGTTCAAGGTCTAGTTCTAAACTGAAAAAAAGAAAGAAAAAAAAACACTTGCAAAAAGGTTTTACACTCATTATTTAAGGATGTTACATGTATGGAACTAACAAATTAGATCAAATTAACAAAGTAAATTTAACTTGGCCAGTTAGAGTTTGTGGAATAATTTCTACTTACTCTAGTATTGCTGAAAGCAACCCACGTGTAGCAGCACAAACAGCCTTCTTCAGGGTGTGCTTTCCAACCAAACAATTTCCTCTTTTATGTGTGCTAATTAGAAACACCTGAGTGACATAATACATGCACATACAGAGAAAGTCCACTAGGTGGCTACATTGCAAATTGAATCCAAAGACCAAAAAAAAAAAAAACAATTATGATGAAAGACAAAAGTAGGCTAGACACAGAAAGCATAAATCACAAAAAAGGACTGAAGTCTATTTCTTCATTCAACCCAGGGTATACTGTGGCCTGTAGCTCATATATATATATATATATATATATATATAGGATATTTCTCTCTGTAAAATTTATTTTAATCAGTCACCACCCCGAATACTCTTTTTAATCATTTCTAAACCCTCAACCATTAGGGCTTCTGGATTATATTGAGCACATTTTTGGAAGTGTTTTGCCATAGGGTAATCTAAATGAGCTTTTCTAATGGCATTTTTATGCTCCGATACTCTGTCTTTAAGTCAAGTCAAGTCAAGTCATCTTCATTTATATAGCGCTTTTAACAATGTAGATTGTCTCAAAGCAGCTTTACAGAGATAAGCGTATAATTTAAGGCAACAGAGATTGTTTCGGCTGTACAGCAGAGTTAAGTTATTTCCATCTAAAGTTAGTTTTAATTGATTTGCTTCCGTCGCAATGATCATTTGTCATTTGCTAAGACGACACCATTCTCTCTACACAGACTTTAAATGCGAACCTGTGAGAAACACTGATGGCGTTCACATGCGCATTTAGAATGGGTTCTATAGTTATGTGCGTTTGAATATACGCAGGTTTGGAATTCCCTACAAGCCAAGCCTAAACAGAATACTTGTCTTTCCTTATCAATTTTGATAAGGAATTTTATTTTATTTGTTGCTTTGGGGTAGGACCGCGAGACGAATTTTCCCGACAACGCCTTATCTGTAGAGTGGTAGTGGGATCCTCCATAGGGAGAGACTAGTTGGCACTTCAGCACTGCGTTGTCATCGGTCCAGGCGAAGGTCCTTCGTCAGATCTGGATACGGCCTGGATCCGGCAGGCTGCAGGAAAACCTCGGGATAAACACAGACACTAAAATTAGCGTAGATGCCATTCTTCTCATGATGTAACGAGTACATCAGGATTTTTGGGAAGTGTTCCCGGTTCCGGCTGACCTACTATATGCAGCCTAACATTAAATTATAGAAGTCTATAATGTATTATGTGAAAGCTAGGTCAAAGAGATGTGTCTTTAATCTGGCTTTGAACTGACAGAGTGTGTCTGCTTCCCGGACAATGGTAGGAAGACTGTTCCAGAGTTTTGGTGCTAAATAGGAGAAGGATCTACCGCCAGCAGTCGATTTTGATATTCTAGGTATTATCAACTGGCCGGAATTTTGAGATCGTAATAGACGTGACGGACTATAATGCGTTAAGAGCTCGCTCAAGTACTGCGGAGCTAAACCATTCAGTGCTTTGTAAGTAATCAGCAATATTTTAAAATTGATGCGATGTTTAATAGGGAGCCAATGCAGTTTTGACAGAACTGGGCTAATATGGTCATACTTCCTGGTTCTGGTAAGAACTCGAGCTGCTGCGTTTTGAACCAGCTGTAGTTTGTTTATTAAGCGTGCAGGGCAACCACCCAGTAGAGCATTACAATAATCTAGCCTTGAGGTCATGAACGCATGAACTAACTGCTCCGCATTTGTCAATGAGAGCATATGGCGTAATTTAGATATATTTTTAAGATGGAAAAATGCAGTTTTACAGATACTAGACACGTGACTTTCAAATGAAAGATTGGTATCAAAGAGCACACCCAGGTTCCTAACCGACGACGAAGACTTAACAGAGCAGCCATCAAGTGTTAGACAGTATTCTAGATTATTACGTGAGGACGTTTTTTGTCCAATAATTAGAAACTCTGTTTTTTCAGAATTCAGAAGTAGGAAATTACAAGTCATCCAATTTTTTATATCCGCTATGCATTCCGTTAATTTTGTGAATTGGTAAGTTTCGTTAGGTTTTGAAGAAATATAGAGCTGAGTATCATCGGCATAACAGTGAAAGCTAATGCCATGTTTCCTAATGATATCTCCTAATGGTAGCATGTACAGAGTGAACAGCAGCGGTCCTAGTACTGAGCCTTGTGGTACGCCATACTGAACTTGTGATCGATGAGACATCTCATCATTTATTGCTACAAACTGATAACGGTCAGATAAGTATGATTTAAACCATGCTAGTGCATTTCCCGTAATGCCAACATAATGTTCTAATCTATTTAAAAGAACGTTGTGGTCGATGGTGTCAAATGCAGCACTAAGATCGAGTAACACTAATAGCGAGATACAACCACGATCGGATGATAAGAGCAAATCATTTGTGACTCTAACGAGAGCTGTTTCGGTACTATGGTACGGTCTAAATCCTGACTGGAAATCCTTGCAGATATCATTTCTTTCAAGAAAGGAACACAGTTGTGAGGATACCGCCTTTTCTAATATATTTGACAGAAAAGGTAGATTCGAGATCGGCCTGTAATTGACTAATTCTGAAGGATCAAGTTGCGTTTTTTTAACAAGCGGTTTAATCATAGCCAGCTTAAAGTTTTTTGGTACGTATCCTAGAGACAAAGACGAATTAATGATATTAAGAAGAGGATCTATGACCTCTGGAAGCATCTCTTTCAGTAGCTTAGTCGGTATAGGGTCTAACATACATGTTGTTGATTTAGATGATTTAACGAGTTTAGTAAATTCTTCCTCTCCTATAGCAACGAATGAATCAAATTTTTCCTCAGGGAGACTACAATGCACTGCCTGATGTGATACTGTAGTAGACGGTTGCATAGTTATAATTTTGTCCCTGATATTATCAATCTTATAAGTGAAGAAGTTCATAAAGTCATTACTGCTGTGTTGCTTGGAAACTTCGGTGCTTGAAGCTTTATTTTTCGTTAGTTTAGCCACCGTTTCAAATAAATACCTAGTATTATGTTTATTTTCTTCTAATAGGGTTGAAAAATAAGCAGATCTAGCAGCTTTTAAAGCCTCTCTGTAAGTAATTGAGCTCTCTTTCCATGAAATGCGAAATACCTCTAGTTTTGTTTTCTTCCAGTTGCGCTCCATTTTTCTGGCTGCTCTCTTAAGGGCCCGAGTGTGCTCGTTGTACCACGGCGTTGGACTATTTTCTTTAATCTTCTTTAAGCGCAACGGAGCAACTGTGTCTAAAGTGCTGGAAAAGAGAGAGTTAAACGTTTCTGTTGTAATATCTAGTTCTTCTAAGCTATCTGAGATGCTGAGATGATGAAACTGTTTAGGAAGATTATTAATAAAGCAATCTTTAGTAGCAGAAGTGATAGGTCTCACATATTTGAAACACGGAGTCGGCTTTGCAGCCTTGGCTAAATGAAGTTTACACGAGACTAGGTAATGATCTGAGATGTCATCGCTCTGCTGCAGAATTTCAACGGCATCAACATCTATTCCATGTGATAATATTAGATCTAGAGTATGATTACGACGATGAGTAGGTCCTGACACGTGTTGTCTAACTCCAATTGAATTTACAATGTCTTTAAATGCCAATCCCAATGCATCTTTTTCATTATCGATGTGTATATTAAAATCACCAACAATTAGTACTTTAGCTGCAGTCAATATTAATTCTGATAGAAAGTCCGCAAATTCTTTGATAAAGTCTGTATGGTGCCCTGGTGGCCTGTATACAGTAGCCAGCACAAATCTCAAACGTGATTTATCGTTTACACTATATATTTTTACATTAAGCACCAATGCTTCAAAAGAATTATATTTAAAACTTGATTTCTTAGTGGTTTTGAAACTATTACTATAAATTACAGCAACACCACCCCCTTTGCGTTTCGGACGAGGCTCATGTTTATAACAGTAATCTTGCGGGGTTGATTCATTTAAAGTAATGTAATCGTTTGGTTTTAGCCAGGTTTCTGTCAAACACAGCACATCTAGGTTATTATCTGAAATCATATCGTTAACAACGAGTGCTTTTGAAGTAAGCGATCGAATATTCAGCAACCCAAGCTTTAGCATTTGCTCATCTGTATTATAGCTGTTTTTTATTTGTTGAACATCAATTAAATTTTTAACCTTAGTTGGGTTTAAACGTTTTTTGGATTTCCAAATTCGGGGAACAGACACAGTCTCTATATGATGATAGCTAGGTGAAAGAGGCTCTATGTGATAGGATTTATCTGACCTTGGTGACGCGAGGCCGCTAGCAGACGGTCGGTTAAGCCAGTCTGTCTGCTTCCTGACCTGAGCCCCAGATTGTCATGTTTGAGCTCTAAGACTATGAGCCATATTACTAGAGAGAAGAGCAGCACCATCCCAGGAGGGATGAATACCATCTCTTTTCAACAGGTCAGGTTTGCCCCAAAAACTTTTCCAATTGTCTATGAATTCTATATTATTAAGCGGACATATTATTATATCTATATTATTATATCTATTATATCTATATTATTAAGACGTCTCTTGGTCCGGCCTACATAAAAGCATCCACATTTGCATGATAACCTGTATACCACAAAAGTAGTATTGCAATTAATGAATGCTTAAATGCTGTACATTTTATGTGTCTTGCAATTACAGAATTATTTGCATTCTTTAATATTAGAACAATGATTACAAGACCCACATTTGTAAGTACCTTTTAACTGTCTGTAAAGCCAAGTAATCTGTTTTTTGGCAGGAAGATGACTAGATACTAGCCTATCTCGTAGTTTTGAAGCTCGTAGTGTTGGATTAGAAGTCCACTGCTGTGGATCTACTGAAGCTGTGATCCGATTGGTCGTCTCTGCTGTGGTGGGCGTGGCTACTGTCATTCTTCTGGTTTATGACATCAGATCCACAAGAGGAGGAGACTAATGGAGGATCAGTTGAAGAATCAACAGATAGTTTCTTAAGAATGATATATCTTTAAATAACCACATTTGTGTAAAGAACCAAACAACATGTTCGTACGTTGCTAGAATTATCTGTACGGTTGATCTATCAGAACCTGTAGAAATGACATCAACTGATCATCCATGTTCCTGAAACATTAGTGTGTGTGTTTTTAGTGTCCTTAGTTAGTTCGAGGCTGGGTCCTCATTTTCTACAGCCGCTGGAAGTATAGAAGATCTCTCCAGTAAACTGTGAACTGATTGAACTTCAAAGATGACTTATTATGCTTTTTTACATGATCAGATTTCATTCAGCTTTATTTTTGGGGGATTTTACTATTTTTAACTACAATTTTAAAAATTATTGGCGTAAGAATTTCTTTAACAATCCCTCTGATTTAATAATATCCTCTTTACAGTGTTATCCCTAATCATAGGCTATTTTTTCTACTGTTGGTTACAGTTGAATTTTCTCTGTTATATTTCACTGATCTGTGTTGCTGTTCTGCTTCTGGCTGTAACTGTTGGTTGGATCATCTATTGTCGCTGGATGTCTGGAAGAGGCAAGCACCACCTACAGACACTACAGTAAAGGTAAACATCTTTATTTGGCAAAATTAGCATTTTATTGCGTGTGTGATTATTTTTCCATGCAGACAGGAAAATAATCCAACGATGGACTAGAAAGTCCAACACTGAGGTTTCTCATTCTCTCGTTTCTTTGTAGAACACTCTGAATTTCACATTCCTCATTTATAGCCTACTGGCAAAAGCATCCCTATGGAAAAATCAACATTTCAGACAGAACTTGTTCAATGACAGATGTGCTGATGTTCTGTAACTTTAAATTATAATGTTCATTTCACTCTCTTTCAGTGGCGGCTGCTGGTCTTTCAAAGAGGGGAAGCTCATTATCAGCCTACATCATCAAAATTGTCCATTTATTTATACGTAAATTCTACGTTCCTATTCAAGAAAATGCTCTGTGACCCTGTTGTACCAACTAGGCGTCTTTTCCAGTGACTTGAAAATTGTATAAAAGGTATCAAATGTAATAATATAATAAAGGTGTAAATAATAATAAAGTATAATAATAATAATAATAATAATAATATATATTTTTAATTATTTAAATAATTATTACTATTAATAACACAAAACATATAAGTAATAATATAATAAAGATATAAATGTATAATTGTGTGAAATGTATTCTGAACATTGGCTAGCAATTTCGCCAAGCAAATACCAAGAAATTAGCCTAGAAATCTAGACGCACCCTAGCGGCAGCAAAATGTATTTTGCAGCCAGGGTAGTCTAGCAACTCTCCATAGACCTTTTTGCTGCAAAAACCTAAATTGGGTTAGGCCAATAACGTCGTGTATAGAGTCGGTGGGGCAGGCTTAACAAAATGACGACAAAGTTGCAACCGTTAGGGAACCTTGAAAACAATGAATGGGCGGCTGCTGCTGCTGGCGAACAGCGGCCTTTTGAATCGGCTTTGGCCGCGACACTGGACTTGCAGTTTAAGTTTTTCTTTGAGAAAAGAGCAAGAACAGCACTTCAGTCATTTTTTAAAAAGGAAGATGTGTTCGGAGTTTTGCCGACTGGATACGGAAAAAGTTTATTATACAGATCAGAGCCATAGAGAGATTCTCTATTCATTCTCTCTATGACACTGATATCGACCGCTTGTTGCTCTGATTGGTTGTAGCGCTATCCTATTGCGTGCAGAGGGATTTTGAGAGACAATAACCGTTTATCCCGCCCCTCAGATTGAGCCGTGTCTATGGAGAGTTGCCAGACCTAACATCTTGATGTAGCCTAGGTCTGGCTTGCCAGGCTACCAAGAAATAGGTAGCAGCAAAATAAATTGCGTGAGTCTCACGGTGAATGCTTGATAGTTGGCAGCCCTGGATTTGGCTGATATCTCCCAGACGACAGCCACGGTGACGGCACAGCTTGCTCCCCTGTCTCCCGCATTCACGCGTGGAGTGTGTGTGCGGGTTGGGCGGGGATTGCCACCGTAGAATAATCAGTAAAAACAAAAAACATTTAAAATTAGACATGAGTCAAGCTCTTGGTCGGAAGTTTAACGTCTAATCACAGTAATGACGCTCATGTTTCTAGTTTAACAACAGTCTGGTAAGTAATGGAAGGCTAATCTCATGCATGCGGATCTCTATATCTTTCATCAGTCCTGTTGATAAGATGATGAAAAGGTCTGATCTTACTGTTATACACTCATCAGTTATCAGCCATTTTGTATTTATAGCTAACACTGGTGGGCCGACAGGGCCAGCAAGGCCTTCTCTGCTGGCCTAAACACTATCAGAATCACTGACTTGCGCTTTAATAGATTTTTTTATTAAATTATTCCCAATAGTCCATTCTCTTAATTTCAAGCTTTTCTCTTTGTTGCACTGCTTTATGCGCTGCATAAACTAAAATATATTTTCTGTAGATTTAATAGATTTTCAACCCACAAATTTAATGTTTCTTTCCCTACTCTGAAAAAAATCCCTTATTCAGCCTTATCCAGTCACAGAACTCTCTCTATTCGATCTGTCCGGGTAAAAACAGAATTAACTGTAATGTATGCCATGACTGATTTTGAAGGCAAAAGTCCTGCTGATCTCATTGATTTCCATCAAATAATCTGTTAGAGCATGGGGCAGCTTTACACATCCTAATGGTTTGCGGTGACTGTCGCTGTGTCCACTGCTTCTGTCGAGTGGACATTCTCAGCCTTAAAGCGAATTAAAACATATGCCAGAAATAAGACTGGACAGACTCAACTTTCAGCATTAGCTTTTTTTTTTCAAACATTCATACTATTGTAAAGTCTGAAGAACGACAAGAATAGAGAGGATCTGTTTCTGAACTTTTTAATCGGAACAACGTTTAAACTGTACAGAACAACTGTAGACAAACGCAAAAGCCTATAACTCACTCGCTATAAGTGCTGGTGCAAAATTGTATTAATTTTATTTTGATAAACATGATACAATATAACATCGTGACTACATTAAAAGAGATTTTACTGTTATAAAAAACTGATTTGTGAGCTTTAGTGGAACTGAAAGTGTGAAAATAAACACGAAATTCGGCCAACAGCATGAGTTTGGACTTGCATTCTGTTCTAGATTCTGGACTGAGTTCTTGCACTGACTGACTTACTGCCGTTGTATCTGTTACGTACTGCTCTGAGATACGAAGGTTGAGGATCCAAATGCAGTTTATTTAGTGTTATTCAGAATTGTAATAAAATCCAGGCAAAGGTCATACACAGGCAGGCAATCCAACAAACAGACAAATCCAGAGAGTGAGGCAGAAACAGGAAAACCAGGACACTGGCAGAGATCAAGAAACAACAACAACAACAACAACAACAACAACAACAACAACAACAACAACAACAACAACAGCAGCAACAACAACAACAACAACAACAACAACAACAACAACAACAACAACAACAACAACAACAGAAATGCAGTGGAATAACGTTCAAGACTTCACAGGGAATGATGAGGTGAACCAGGCTTATATGGGGTGAACTAAACAATATAATGAGACACAGGTGAATGTGATAATCAGGGATGATGAGTCCTGGCAGTGAATTGTGGGAAATGTAGTAGTGAGTGAATAATGATAGTCTGATGTGGAGTGCCCTCTGGTGGCTCTCAAGGGCACTCCAGCTAGTGACCGTTACAGTATCAACAAATCTCTTATTTACATTATGTTTGCACTGTTAGTTATGATGAAAACATTTGTTAGTGTGCAGAAACAATGAGGAGATCACTGCATTCATGCACTCAACATGTCTGTGATCGGCAGAGGTGGAAAGTAACAAATTACATTTACTCGTGTTACATAATTGAGTAGTTTTGTTTTGTGTACAGCTTTTTTAAAGTAGTTGTTATCTGTGATTTTACTTTTACTTAAATTTTAATTTTACTTTTCTAATTTTACTTTTACTTAAATATGTTAAGTTTGAAGTATTGCACTTCGCTACATTTTAAAATCATATCTGTTACTGAGTAAAATAATAATAATAATAATAATAATACAAGGGTAGAATAAATCACGCTCCAGAAACTACTTCATTGATTGATTGAAGGGCGGGAGAACAAATGTGCAAAAATCCCATGAAAGATGGAGACAGACAAACAGACGCCAGTGATGCAGACCCAGCTGAAAGCGAAAAGCGTTGAATTCTTATGAAGCGGACCGTAGCCAGTATGGGAATAGGCCTACTTTGGATAAAGAAAAATGCGTGGTTGTCCTCAAGGATAGATGTCCAGTTTGCCATTTGAGGTTCGAGGTTAAGTGTTAGAGCGAGTAAAAGCGACAGGTGAGAGAAGATCAAACGTGAGAGTGTGGGGAATGATCATGCTATGAGACGTGGGCTTGTATTGTGTGCAGAGGAGAAGTCATGCTGAGAGTGCGCTCGGTTCTTTTAGGCATTGACAGGGCCGATCCTGACCTCCCTGCATGGGCCCTATGCAAAATTCTGTGAAGGGGCCCTCCTACCTGACCCGTGAGCCATGTAAACCATTTACCATTGCCACACAGTCACACCTGACACCCCAGTGCTCCCAGTACAATCCTCCCTCCTTTAACTAGTACTAGTGAAAATGTAATTCCTGATATCAGAAATAGACATTGTTACTAGTGTGATAGAAATATTTTATGTAATGGGCATTTTCAATCATTAAATGTACAGAGAAATGCAGATTAAGGATGCTCAGGTCAAAGGTCATATATACTTAACCAAAAAGTGCTTAACACAGTAGAACCAACAGTCATATGATTAGCTCAGATCATTACAAACCAATCACCAGAATAAATCACAGTGAAGAAGACTTGAGTAACGTTGATTTTTACTCAACTGTATGATATAAATGTACATGTATCTTTCTATTCAGACTCACTTGGTTGTTGTGGCCAGTGATCTCCCGGCCGTGCGTAAAACTTCATTTCTACAAAGAGCAACTTGGGAGTCGTGTCAAGTATTTGCTGCACAGCTGAGAAACAGATCCTACGCTCAAAAGACAACAACAGAACATCAAAGTGTGATTGAAGAACTGTCCGTTTGTGGCTGCTTGGAGCTCCTTCTGCAGGTACAGCGGATAAGCAAATATTTCCCCCCTGTACATGTTAAGTAGCCTTGAGTAGCACTCCATGTCTGCAAACTACCACCTCAAGGCCCTCTTCATCCAGTTTGCTTGCTCTTCTGGCCGTTTCACGTGAGCAGACCACTGACTGGCTCCACATATCCCTTTGCCGGCAGTCTGCATGACACAATAATTCTGGTTAAAACTGAAAGTTGCTATTTTTTCCTAACTAGTTACTTATAGTGTATGAACTTGGTACACTTTTCTGTTGCCATCGGCACAGAGCAAGCATGTTGGGTGTACATGCCGGGCAGGTGCTCTACACTGGCCATTTTTTCACACTGGCACTGGCAGAATGTGTATTCCATGAAGCTTCTTTGGAATACGTCTCCATGTATTTTCCCAGCCTGTACATTCGATTAGTAAGGAGTAAAATGAAATAGCTACACTAATATTCTCTCAACTCTACTTGAGGCAACTTTGATCCACACTGATCTTACCCTTCCAAACAGACAGGTCCTCCTCTCCAATATCCGCAAAAAAAACCTTGTCTCGATAAACCTGGTGCAACAGCTTTCATTTCTTCAAATGAGCTGAAGACATCTACAGAAAACAGCGTGTCAGCATTCACAGATGCTGGCCAATACCCACTGCTGATTAGGTCGCTCATGTCAGGTGTCCAATGTGCCAGACATAATCTGCACAGCAAGTTTGGCAAGTGCAAAGCACAAAGGGACAAGAACATTTTTAAATATAATACCATAATTCGTACCAAACCAAAATGATTGCTCTGCCAGCTGATTCTGAGACGTTTGAAGGGTCGCAAGTGCATAACTGGACAGGTCTCACTGAAGGCAATCAACATACTGAAAAGAGAAGTGAAATATTTAGTGAGAAAGCATTAAAAATATGTACAATTAAGATAATAATGAAAAAAAAAAACATTTTAATCACTTTACCAAAAAGGTTCAAAACACTACCTTGATTGAGCGGTGTATATTTGCCATCTTTTTTACACAGCACACTGTTGGCTCAATGGGCTTGTAAATTCCCTCAGTGCAGGACTCACTGGAGGGTGAGTTTTTTGTGCATGTGTGTCACAATCCATACACAGCCACTCTTCTGACATGCACAGGATGTTACATCTTGTGACGTAACCTTGAACTGTTAGCAGCATGAACCTGACACTGATTGCTTCACTTCCACACTTCATTTCTTTGGAATTGCTTAGCATTACAGTGAAGTCAATAACATAAGTAACACATCCCCCATGTGGTGTTTCTGATGGCACAGTTTAACATACAGAATTCAAAGGAAAATCATTAGAAACGGAAATCCTATTAAGTTTTACCATGGAAAAAAAAATATGGATAAAGCTGTGCACTGGAAGCCCCACAGTTTGGTGGTCTATGTGCTAAAAGTGGCACAAAACCATGACGTTTTGGGGTGAGAACGGGCTGCAAAACCATATATATGTTACCTAACAAATAGCAAGTTGATTTCTGTATACAATGGGCACAGTTATACTTAGATAAGAAAGATTGGGTGGGTAATCACAAATAATCTTGGAAGACGGACTATCTGTAGCTGAGGCACGATTTCATTAATATGCTAAATCTGAATACATTTTCATGACCTCTAAAAGATTTTGTGATTAGTGCTCTCGATGCACCTGTAATTAGTCGTGTGTATGGTTACCGTAGAAGACTGCCGCTGTTGTACCCCCATAGGTAAACCTTTTGCACATTTTCTTCTGACAGATTTGTTAACAACAATTACAGATCATAACACAATCCATTTGAACTTTAACGATCAATCAAAATAAATGTAATTGCACAAACTAGAATAATTAGTAAATGTTACAAGTGCGCTACTGTTCAAAAGTTTGGGTCAGTAAGATGTTTAATGTTGAAAGAAGTCTAAGCTTACCAAGGCTGCATTTATTTGATCAAAAATACAGACAGTAAATCTTTGTAAAAACAAATATTGTGAAATATTATTGCAATTTAAAATAGGCGATCTGTTCTATATTTGAATATGTTAAAAATGTAATTTATTCCGATCAAAGCTGAATTTTCAGCATCATAATTATTAGGACAGCATTTACATGGAATATATATACTGTATATATATATATATATATATATATATATATATATATATATATATATATATATATATATATATATATATATATATATGTATATATATATATATTCCATGTAAATGTAAGGATCCATGTAAGGATCTATCCATCACATCTATCACATAATATATATATATATATATATATATATATATATATATATATATATATATATATATATATATATATATATATATATATGTGTGTGTGTGTGTGTGTGTGTGTAACCATGTAAAATCCTTTACTGTCACGTTTAGTCAATTTAATGCATACATTCTGAGTAAAATAAATTTGTGCTAAATTAATAAAATTACTGGTTTAAAAAAAAAACACCTTAGGATCGACATTTTTTTTTGTCGTCAGATTTGATATTGATTGCAGTATTAAGTTAGCCACATAAAGTTAATCCAATTAACTGATCTACATATTCCAAATAGATCCTAAGTTATGATTAATTATTAATATTTTCCCTCTGAGCCAAGTTGTTACATGTGTTTTATTTTCTTTGATAATGTAATAATGTATTATTTTGTTTTCTTTATTTTGCTTTCTCTTTGTTATGCTTCTTGTTTAATCTTGATTTGGATATTTGGTTTCAAGGGATATTTTCTTAATTTAAATGTTATTAATGTCACAGGACGATGTGGTCAAACAGTGATTTCTTTCATTGTTTTTGCTTTGGTATTATAACACTAAAAACGATTATTCAATAATTTACATTTAGTCATTTAGCAGATGTTTTTATCCAAATCACCAGATGAGCTTCACAAGCACTTTATCACAGGAGTTGGTAACACTTTGCTCTAAGGTTCTATTCCTAACATTAGTTAACTACCTTAGCTAACATAAACTAAGAATGAACAATACTTCATTTATTAATCTTAATTGATATTAATTTCAACATTTACTAATACATTTTCTTAAAGTCAAAGGTTGTATTTGTTAGCATTAGTTAATGCACTGTGAACTAACATGAACAAACTATGAACAGCTGAATTTTTTTAATGAACTAACATTAATGAATACTGTAACAAATGTTCATGTTAGTTAATAAATTCATTAATGTTAACTAATGAACCTTATTGTATTATAATAAGTGTCAGATGAAGATAAATGAATGCAGTCACCAGACCAAAGACATAGTCACTGTTACTTTCATTGTACCTCAGAGATTGAAATAATTTTTCAAACATTGTCCAAATAACTGTAATGTCTATAATGTTACTGAACATTTTTGTAAGTTAAAGTCCCATTCATTTTCTCCATAGAGAAACATGTTATTTGTAATGATTCTGTATAAACAAACCTACAGTAACAAAATTTATTTGCAGCATTTGTTCTGTACAATTAATACAAAGCAAAGTGAAAATGTGCAAACCAACTAAAAGTAAAATAAGAAGCTGTGTAACTGGCAAAGAAATATAAAATGGATGGCAATTATATTGATGAAAATTCTAGTTTTGTCCATTAGATGGACCCAACATACAGTCACTTTGGAGAAAAGCATCTAAAATTAATATGTAAATCACTATTATAGATTAAAACTCACAATATTTATGATATCTGATGGACGTTTTTTTTATTCAATGCCACAATATAAAATAATCACATAATTTACATTAGAAAAAAAATACATAAAGCGCATGAAATGCACCCAGTTCTATTATGAATACGAATAGAAATTATTATATATTTCTAAATCTTTCCAGAATAGTCTTATAGTAGACTAATAGACTTACAGTAGACAAAAATTGTAGATTCAATGATAAAACAGATGCAAAATAACTGAATATCTGCTCTGTTATTGAACATCATTGACCAGAAGAACAGCGGCTGGTTATCGCTCTGTTATTGCATGATGTGATTTTGCAGGACAATGTGGGACACGTGTGAGAGAGATACATTTACTAATATTATACTATGCAAATATTGAAAATATTGAAAAAAAATATGTCAAACAGTCGTTAACCTGACTTTTTTTTTTTTTTTTTTTTTTTTTTTGCTTTTTTTTATACCAAACTTTGTACTGCTGTGATTCATATTGAAGGCTGGTTGTTTTGGTTAATTTCTTTTAACTATTTTAGTGAAATCCTTATGGAAAAAAAATAAAATAAAAAAATGATATATATATATATATATATATATATATATATATAGTTATATAGCTGTATTATAGCACTTCAGTAAGTCATATTCTGTTAAACTCTTTAAAACAGTGTAATTGACAAATTAAATTAAAATGGGTTGATTTAAAGAATAAAATGAAATATTAAAGAATATTCACAGTTTTAGCCAAAGATGGAGAGAATAGGAAAGCAAAGCTTCGTTTTACCATCACTAAACAATTAGACCAGACATACTTTCATCTAAGTTACGATTAAAAATACAATATATGCCACCATTTTTATGATATCTCTTCTGGTTTCTCTGTTTTACGTCTTGCAGCTCTGACGTCATTGACCAGAAGAACAACAGCAAGCGCAGAAGCCACGCCCATCAGCGCAGTGGCGACCAATCGCAGCACAGCTTCAACAGAATCACAAAAGGGGGCGTGGCCTTCAAGAGAAACAAATGAAACAAATAATAAAATAAATTAAGCTTTTCAACAAGCTGACTTTAGACTTTAAAAATATAAAATGTTCTGCTCCACACAAGAAAAAAATAAATAAAACAGTTTTAAAAACATGAGATGACAGAAGCTCATTCATCATGTCTAAGTTATAAGTCTTGATAAAATCAACACATTAGTGAATGAATGTGGCAGGTTGATCCCATGTCTGTGAATCCCACTATGTCTTTCATCAGTCCTGTTAAAAAACTAAAATAAATGATGAAAAGGCCTGATCTTACTGTTATATACTCTCATCGCATCAGCCGTTTTGTATTTTTAGCTAAATCTCAATAATCGTGATACTTCTAAAACGTTATCTTTATATAGGCCTAATACATTGTATCAAGTATTCTAAAACTTATGGAAATAGTCATTTTAACCAATATGAAACTAGATTTTCATATATTATTTTAAATACAAAACTCACTCTCTCAGTGTTATGCAGTGGTTGTCAAGTAAATGGATTTAATCAATAAACTAAACGGATTCATATTTAAATCTCTCAAGTATATTTGACTGCTTAAGTGTGTGTCCGAGACACTGCAATCATTCATTACAACGCAATCATATGCTTGTCTATAAAGCTATTTCGTGTATTGTGAAAAATGCTATATAATTAACCCAAATTTAGCCTAAACAGAGTTCAACATTTCATTTTAAGTAAAAAGTATAAGGTATGTTGTGCAATTCCTTTAGAGATAGTATTATATAAGGACAAACAACTTTTCATGCCGTAGAGACCACCAGCTTGGGATTGTAAACCCCAAATTACAGTGTTATATTTTCATGTATTTGCATTTGTTCTTGAAAGATGTGGGATGAAGTTCCATCAAGTGTTTTTGAGCTAAAGGCCAATCATCATAGTTTTAAAACAGGTAAGAACCCCATCTTAAGATTAGTTTTATTAATAAAGAGTTGACAGAACAAGCACACCTGTTATTCTCTACTCACCATAGACAGTAACATTGAATCTGTATTTGGTGTCTGTTGTTTTGCCTTTGATGAATAAATTATATTCTCCAGAGTCTGTGGATCTGGTGTTTGTGATGGTCAGAGATCCAGTTTGATGATCCAGCTTCAGTCTGTCTCTGAATCTCCCATCAGGAACATCATCAAAAGTGAAGAAGCTTACAGGACCCCTAACAGAAGCTATTTTAGTCCCTTGAGGTCCAAACATCCACGATATTACATCGTCTGTCTGTATTTTAGTGAGACTAGAGTTTAGAGTGACTGAATCTCCTTCCTTCACTGAAACTGACTCTGTCTTCACTGCATCTGTACCAGCAAACACTGGAGAACAGAGAGAGTTTCTGGTAAAAAATAAATATCTTAACATTTAACTTTAACTTTAATCAAGCTTTAACTTTAAACATGTAGTTTTAAAATGATCACAAACTTTCATTTTGGCTTTGACATTAAAGTGAGACTCTGAACACTGTGGCAAAGTGAGATCTCTTTTTTAGAAACGGTGAGAGCTGATTTAGCTCAGGCCAGTCTGTGTCTGAAGAACCTTTAGCACTTGCTGTTATTGAACTTAAACATCAGATGTGAAATAAAGCCACAGGCAGCCGTAACAAAGAACAACATGACAGATGACAGATCTGTTTTGAGTACTTTTAACTGGACATCAGCATCTCTTGTGATGATTTTAGACTGTAGAATTGCTGACAATAAAACTTTTGTCCATTAGGCCTGGGCATTGCGACAACGACATACATATAACATTTTGTGAGGCATTGCAAAGATATATCTTATAAAGTTATGATCTTATAGTCTATGTGAACACGGTTTGGGTTTGGTGGCCAGAAATCAATTTACTAAATCCAAACATGCAGATTTCTGAATTTCATCTTTTTATTGCATCATCACAAGGGTCAACATTTCTAAACTCTCAAATGAGAGCAAACTACTTCAGCAGAATGTTCTTTCACATTGGCATTTATAATGATCACTTATTTTTGTTGAGCTGTGTGTCATTGCATTGATGATACTGTATTGACTTATGACCTCTCGTTTGAGACTAGTTTAAAATAGTAATGTAGTCTAGAAACAAATTCTTTGGCTTACAACAGTAGGTCCAAATTATAAATATTTAACAACGAGATGATTGCTGGCCAAAGAAAGGGAACATCGAATGGGAATTTCATGTACTTCTAAATTTCAGCATAAACTGGTAAAATAATTTATTCTGATCTGCGGTCACAACAACAAATAAATACTAAATTAAACGCATCAGTTTTCATGACTTCACTAAACACATTGTGTTATGTTTACAGCACATGGTGGTAAAAGTATACATGACTTAAAAGCTAACTGGATCAGGAATCTGCTAACAATGAGTCCAAACAATGTGACAAAATTGGAGAAGTAGCTGAGTTCATTTTCCTATTTACAGTAGGTTTGTTCATTTGAATAAAGCTGGAAATAATTGTATTGAAAAACAATTTATTTAGAAGTTGCTGTAAAAGCCTTGTCTATAAATGGAGGAAGTTCAGCACTGCATCCGCTCTTATAATGAAATAGTGGCGAATGCTCAATGAATCTTGGTGTTTCTATAAGAAAATATATAAATATTCCGTTTTATTGTTTATAGCCGTCATTTCACCATCTAGGTTAACTAGACCCGATATAGTCCGGCTATGAGTAACCCACTTCTTGCCAAAATAACCTTGAATTTGTTTACATGTCGTTTTTGCCAAAATAACTTGCGAGATGTATGATATTCCATCATGTAAGCAAAGTAAACAGTGATTACAAGGTGTTTGGTTTCATCTCTTCACTCATTTCACTTCTTTGTTATCTAACTGATGACTAGTCTATTCTTGGGCTATGGTTTTGGGTTTAGACGTCTATTACATTTTCAATGATGCCTGAATTTTGCCTTGCTTTAGGCTAGACGTCTGGGCTGTGTTTGGACGGCTATTAGACGTCTTTTAAATGCAAAATTGCTTGCTGAGTTTGCATACTTTACCACAGGTAAAGTGAAATTAATGCAATATTTTTCAAACAGACATATTTTCAGGGACATTTTCGTTCAATATTGTATGTACTCGCGGCACTTTGATGACATAGACTACATCACAGTCACATGGAGTCGGCGCTATCTGAAGTCAGACAAATTTCTAACCAGCACGCACTGCTTCAAGTCAACCACCGATCGGTCTGCGCAGAGCTGCATGAAGTCGAACAACCCTATTGATAGGTGAATGACCGCTTCTGCAGAAGAAAATTACTTTATAATAACTACTTTATTATTACAACTTTTGCCCCACCCACTGGCTTGTTCGTGAGATGGAGAAGCTGCTCACTGCAGAGCAAATGGGTCTAGCTCCTCCTCACTAGATGTCCAGCGAGGAGGAGCGAATGTAATTTTGGCCTTATGGGTGGAGCTAGAATATTATATTTATGCATTTGGCATAATATATATGTATATCGACCCACATCCTAACCCTATCCAACCCTATACACATCTCTGTCCCTCAACCCCATTAGACGTTCAGCGAGGTGGAGCTGGACGTCATTTGACTGCAGTGAGTACTACTTGGGTGAGCGTGGGGAATGATTATGAGCATGCTGTGAGACATGTCCTTGCGTGTGTGGGCTTGTATTGTGTGCAGAGGAGATGTCATGCGCGCGTATAGGGTTTGAAATTACCTCGCGAGTTCCCGTTTCCTAGCGTTTAGATCAGTTATCCTCTTGCGGAAGTAATCTACAGCGCGCGCCAGCATCAGTTGTGTGTCGATTATTTTAGGCATTGACAGAGCCGATCCTGACCTCCTTGCATGGGCCCTGAAGTCTAAAACTGAGTGTTCAAATCAGAGGCTAAAATCAGGCTAATTATGACCATTTTTGATGTAAAAATCATACAAACATTATAAGTGTGCACCCAAACAATGCTGTTCATGACTCCATTAAGTATTCTAAAACTTATGTAAATACTTATTGTAAACCACATTAAATTTTCATATTTTTTTAAAGGAAATATGAGTAGTGTCCTTAAAGTTTGTTTTACTAATAAATAGTATACAGAAGCACACCTGTAATTGTGACTCACCATATACAGTAACATTGAATCTGATTGTGGTCACTCCCCCGGTGCTGCGACTGATGGTCACTTTATATTCTCCAGAGTCTGTTGTTCTGGTGTTTGTGATGGTCAGAGATCCAGTCTGATGATCCAGCTTCAGTCTCTGAATCTCCCATCAGGAACATCAGATGTTTTGAAGATTCCAACATCTTTATCGATTTCAGCTATTTTAGTCTTTAAAGGTTCAAATATCCATGTTATCAGATCATGTGTCTGTATTTGAGTAAGACCAGATTCTAGAGTGACTGAATCTCCCTCCTTCGCTGAAACGGTCTTCACTGCATCAGCAAACACTGGAGAACAGAGACAGTTTCTCAGTCACACGTTGAAGTTCTTGTTCATGTTTAAATAAATATCTTAACATTGGTTTAATCAAGCTTTAACTTTAGGCTTGTAGTTTTGAAATAACAACAAACATTTGTTTTGGCTTTGACATTAAAGTGAGACTCTGAACACTGTGGTGAAGTGAGATCCTTTCAAATAAAAGTGAGTATTTAAGCTGGTAGAACCTTTAGCATCGGCTCTTGTTGAACTTAAACATCAGAAGTGAAATCAAGCCACAGGCAGCCGTTACAAGGAAAAATACGACAGCGGTGACAGATTTGTTTTGGGTACATCAACTAGACATCAGCAGCTCGGACATTCACGACATACAACGTTTTGTGAGGCATTGCAAAAATATAGGCCTACCCTCATCATCAGTCATGATCTTATATAGTCTATATGAACACCGTTTGTGTTTGATGCCCAAAAATTAATTTTCTGAATCAAAACACAGATCTCTGAATTGTACCTTTTTCACTGGGGCAACATTTCAAATCTTAATTAATTACAACAAACTAGTTCTTCTGCTGTTGTGCTTTTGTTGGTACATGTTTTATTTCTCACATTTATTGTATCAACACATGAGCTAACAGCCTTTTCAGTGTTCATCAAAACACAATAGAATGATCTTTCAGATCATCATTTATAATGATCAGTTATTATAGTAATCAAAGTAAGACATTTGTTTCACAGAATCTCTAGAGGTGCTGAATGAACAGTATACAGTACAGTCCTCTATACTGTACATTACCTGATCAAACTGATATACATCAAAACAAACTATCCTGCATTATACATTAAGCTTTTGGAAAGTAGAAAAGTAAATATTTGTTTAAGATTTATGCCCTTTCTGATTGGGACAGAATCCCGTTATTTATATTGCAGAACTTTGTTCCTTCAGATGGAAACAGCCGAGGGACGTTTATAAGACTTCAGATTTCAATAATTACAGTAAGATGCCATAGAAAGCTAAGCAAACACAGTGATATCTTTGTTTGATTCATGATTCTGGTACAATTGAAACTATATATAAAAAAAAAAAAAAAATGTTTTGAACTTACCAACTAGACGGCAAAAGCACAAGCAGCAAAAAACAAACGAGCAACACATTTTCTTCATCAGTTTAGAAAAGAGGAAATGTTTAATAGTCGTGTAGCGAGTCTACTGATGTGAAAACTGCTTCAGTCTGTGTCAGTCTGTGTGTGTTGGGGGTTGTACTTCAGTTCTGCTGAGTTTTTTTCTCCTAAACCACAGTCTGTTGTGTTTTTGTTGAGCTGTGTGTCATCACATTGATGATACTGTATTGGTTTATGACCTCTCTCACACTATTGTTTGGACTACATTCATTTAGTAATCTCATTTACTACTCAATTTCAGCATAAACCAGAAAAAGAATTTAATCTGATCTGCAATTACAACAACAAATAAATACATTTATTTAGCTGAAAATATTGTGCAAATGTTTACAGCACATGGTTGTAAAAGTATCATGACTTTAAAGTTAACTGGATTAGTTTAGTTACAGTTACAGTTCAGCTTTCTATTCAAAATAAATTAAGCTGAATTTTTAAAGATGTTCTCTAGACGTTTCTCTAAAAACCTTGATGTTGATCAGTCCACTGTAATATGTCTATAAATGGAAGAAGTTCAGCACTGCTTCTGCTCTTATGATGAAATAGCGGTGAATGCTCAATGTTAAGAAGAATCTTCAGCTAAAGTGTCAGTGAAAGACTTAATCTCTGAGGGAAAATCTGGTTATTTCTAAACTAAAACAGCAAGGACGGACACCACAAAAGAAGCCGATGATATTCTGACGGACGAAGGACGAGAGTAAATTAACTTTTACATTAAACAGAAAAACAAAATCACCTTCTGTAGTTGCCTATTTTAGCCTATATAATAATATTTCTTAAAGTTTTTCATAGAAAAATGGTGCAACATTCCTCCTGACCACTGTGTTACAAATACGGGAAACATTTGGTGAAAGTTACTGCAGAGAAGGAACAAGCATTTACAAAATCATGCTCTGAATCTGAAGAGTCTTTCTTTGTTTTCTTCTTAGATTAGTCCAATACCTCTTTAGGAGTCAATCAAAACTAACTTTAACTGGGAAATAACTTTATTAAAGAACCACTATAAAGCCAAAACAATCTCTGTTACCTTAAATTATACGCTTATCTCTGTAAAGCTGCTTTGAAACAATCTACATTGTTAAAAGCGCTATATAAATGAAGATGACTTTGACTTGACTAGCATTTTAAAGATTTATAGCCTACTACTTTTTGCTTCCTCAAGCTGTTTGTAACTATCATTAAACTGCCAGTTGCTCTTCATTTACAGAAAGTTAAGCTTATCTCAACTTTATCCCATCTCTGAACACGCTTACATCCTGTTGCTCGTGTTGCCAGAAATCGACCGCTCTCCACTGAATGAGATCATGTTGATTTGTCGCTGCGTGTCACTGGCGGTGTGAACGGGGCTGATGAGCACATTAGTGTTGTCTCAATTCATCCTGAAGTGTTATTAAAAGCAAATATTGTGCAAACATCCCCTCCAGACATCACTTTTAACCACAACTGTATCAATCCAGCATTTGTACGACCTCACTCGTACGAATTTGTACGATTTGTCTAAACCCACGTGATGGGTAGGTTTAGGGGCGGGGTCAGGGGTAGGTCATTCGTATGAATTCATACAAATTGGGCAATTCGTAAAATATGTACGATTTAGCAAAAATCTAATTCGTACGAGTGAGGTCGTATGAATTCGTTCGCATTAGCCACCTCGTGGAATTCGTGCGAATTGCCGTGAGATCAGGCTGATCAATCCCTGAGCAGGGCTCAAAGAACCGTCCATATCAACAGAGGTTCACCATTTAGCTGGTTAGCATAGCCTTTAAAAAGACTGTAATTATAAACTTTTGCGTGCAAAAAAGCATCTCTTTCCATTAATGACTTATAAAAGTGGTTTAGTTTCTTGGAGGGTTTTAATAGTGTCAGATAATCATGTGTTTTTCACAGTCTGCTGAAGGAAGTTTTAATATAGAGCATCAGTCACATGACATGATGATGGTGGTTAGCTTTTGTCATGATACACACTAGCGGTTGCAACAAAGCTTAAGCTCTTATGCTAATAGAAAATGTTATTAATTAAACCTTGTAAACCTTGTGCATACATCAATTCTTAACATTATTCACTTGTTTTTGTCATTGACAGACCAACATATGATATATATTAAAAAAAAACTAAAAAAAAAAACAAGAATAGGGGAAACTTCTTAGAAATAACAGTCGCTAGAGCTGGAAATAACTTCTACTGAAACTTGCTTATCTGCAAGCTCACAGCATTAATATGCAAATCATGGAAATATAGAGAGATGCATATATGCAGCTGAACATCAATCTTTTCTTTTCACACACTCATAGTATACTGTATGATGTACAGTATATCAATATTTCACATTCACAGATATCACAGAGAGTTTTTTTTTTTTTTTTTGGTCAGACATTAGCATTCACTGATTCTTTATTTACTTTCTTTCACATTAAAACTGTTGCTATATGAGGAAGTTAAATTGTGGTCCGTTCAACCCCACACGATTCACAGAAACACACACTGACGCTATTCACGCCTCAAAACATGCAAACACAAAAGCACATTAACCCGTTCAGTGATAAAACACATTCTCATGCACAGAGCTGTCAAAAGTATTCACATTCATTCCTCATGTAGAAATAGGCCTATAGATAGGGTTTAAAAAGACTTCTGTAGAAGTTGAAGTATCAACTCAAGCTTTTTACTCAAGTAAAAGTGTAAAAGTACTGGTTTCAAAACTACTTAAAGTATAAAAGGAAAAGTAATGGAAGGAAAAAAATGCCATTAAGGACAAAAGCTTAGGCCGCGCCACAGGGGCATTTAGTGCACTACCCCAAATCCTCCAAAAAAGCATTTTTTCTAAAGACCATAATGACTATAATGTTATTATAAAATGTTAATGTTGAAAAATTTGGAATGCAGTAGGCTAACTGTTTCAGCCGCATATATGCCTATTGAAAATGAACGCATTTTAGTACAATGCAAATAATATATGTACTAATGAGCATTAACATGTGTTTCATGGAGCGGAAGATATGATGACTCAGCCCGTTCTCATACCCAAGACGTCACTTTCAACCACCCTTTAGCGTCCATATGAGACGCATAACCCTACCACAGACCTAAACCTACCCAACCGAAGCGTCTCATATTGACGCTAAGGGTGCTTTGTACGTCGGATATTGACGCTTTCGAAAGTTACATGACGCCTAAACCTACCCATAACCGAAGCGTCACATATGGACGCTAAAGGGTGCTTTGAGCGTCAGATATTGAAGCATGGTTGAAAGTGACAAAAAGTGACGTCTTGGGTATGAGAATGTGTTGCATGACTAGTTGCCTATAAGTATTGTGATGGTGCAAAAAGTCAAACTTCAGAGGCATGTTATCAATAACCTTTATTGGAATGTAAATGTACATCCAAGCTTAGATGCAGGAATCTGTGAGGGCAATGTTTTTTTGACAAGCCGGAATGAAAACAAGGCGAAATGAAATAGGAGTAACGAGGCTATTTTTAAAATGTAAGGAGTAGAAAGTACAGATAATTGCGTGAAAATGTAAGGAGTAGAAGTAAAAAGTTGGCTGAAGAATAATTACTCCAGTAAAGTATAGATACCCAAAATTTCTACTTAAGTAAGGTAACAAACTTTTTGTACTTCGTTACTTGACACCTTTGCTCATGCACACACTCTCTATCCAACAGATGAAACTACATTCATATTCCACGAAAATGAGGCCTCCTGTAGAATACAATACTGTAAAAATACATTAAAAATGTCATGAAATTGCTTAAAGTGCCCTATTATGCTATTTTAAAGGTTTCTATACTTTTGTTTTGGAGTCTCCTACAATAGATTCACATGCATTCAGTGTCAAAAAAGACATGAACATTAAACATTACATCATTTCTCAAAGAGGCTGAAAACCTCTGGCCAAAAGAGGCTGTTTGTTCGAAGATTCATTCTCTCTAAACCCAGTCTGTTGTGATTGGTTTACTCTTCTCTGATTGGTCAGATGGCTCAGTCTGTTGTGATTGGTTTACTCTGCTCTGATTGGTCAGATGGCTCAGTCTGTTGTGATTGGTTTACTCTGCTCTGATTGGTCAGATGGCTCAGTCTGTTGTGATTGGTTTACTCTGCTCTGATTGGTCAGATGGCTCAGTCTGTTGTGATTGGTCCACTCTGCTTAAGTTTTAAATTAAATTTATCTACTAAATTAAAGTTTAAGCTCCAATCTCCCGAAAATCCCCCCAAAAGTCTGTTGGCTACGTTCAGAGAAGCTGTCAATCATGGCTGTCAATCATGAAGTCACACCCCCATTTTTATAACATCAAATAACTAACTAAAACCAAACTTATTTAAAAGATGAACATTTAAACTTACATCACCGTGATAAAAGTATCTAAAATGACAGTTTTTTGTGTCTGTGTAAACTACAAAAACATGAATTAGTGTAAACGGTGACATCATGTGCATGTGTATTATGTGTCCAGTCTATAGTCGCGTGTGTTTCTTTACAGACATTGCCAACTACTGGCCTGGTAGAAGAATACAGTGTTTTTAATCGTTTTCGCCGATCCGTGTGAACGGGGATCGCTTTGACAATGGTGTCATCTGTACGTGAAAAACGCAAAGGAAAAACTATTCCGATTTTATCACATTGTTGATGTGTAACGTATCCTTAGTGTGCAAAAAAAAAAAAAAAGCTTTTGTGTGGAGATACAGTAGTTCATCATATTTGCACCTGGCCATTGCTTGCATGACATTCATTTCTGAGTGAACTTTATGAGTTTTAAAACACTATGACAGTATGACAGGTGTGAAAGAGACAAATTATCGACACTACAAAAGTTAGAGGCTTTTCTCATGGTCAGTTTTAGAAGCCTATATGGATTAACATTTAAAATGGAAATACAGTGTCATAGAGAAATTGCAAAGATCACAAATAAAAAAAAAAAAATATATATATATATATATATATATATATATATATATATATATATATATATATATATATATATATATATATATATTGTAGTATTGAGAATAATTATGGCAATAAAATGTCACTTCTGTAATATATAATAAAGTGAGCTGTAATTCTCTACTCACCATAGACAGTAACAGTGAATGTGTTCTTGCTTCCTCTGATGGTCACTTCATAAAGTCCAGAGTCTGTGGTTCTGGTGTTCATGATGGTCAGAGATCCAGTCTGATGATCCAGCTTCAGTCTGTCTCTGAATCTCCCATCAGTGCCGTCAGATATGAAGATCTCATCAAGCTCTCTATTGATTTGAGCTATTAAAGGCCCGTTAGTTCCAAACCTCCACTCAATCACATCATCATCCTTTAGTTCAGTATCAGAGTTTAGAGAGACTGAATCTCCCTCATTCACTGACACTGATTTCACTGCATCACCACCAAACACACCTGGAGAACAAACAATTTACAATTTAGTTACCTTCTTCCCAATTTAAGTTGGTTTAATAAAGCTTTATTTGAAGTTTGAAGTTGTTTTGAAGTGACTACAGACTTTGGAACAACAGAAAGAAAAAAAAAAAAACAGAAAAATGTGTAAAATAAATGGCAGTATGCAAAATATCTGAATTCACACATCTTCATATATTGTATTTTAAGTTTTGGTCCACACAAATAACATGCAACTATACATCTTTTCTATCACTTACCAACCAGACAGCAACAGCACAAACAGCAAAAAGCAAATGTTTGAAACATTTTCTTCAACAGTTCAGTGGTCTGAAATAGTTCCAGTCAAGTCTGAAAACCAGTGAGAGCCTGTAGACCAGGGTTCACCAATCTCGGTCCTGGAGGGCCGCTGTCCTGCAGAGTTTAGCTCCAACCCCAATTAAACACACCTGAACCAGCTAATCAAGGTCTCACTAGGCATACTAGAAACTTTCGAACAGGTGTGTTGGAGCTGGTTGGAGCTAAACTCTGCAGGACAGCGGCCCTCCAGGACCGAGATTGGTGAACCCTGCTGTAGACAGTAAAGTTGTGCAGACTGAATTAGACCACGCCCCATATCTTCAGCCACACCTCCTCTCTTCAAAACCCCGCCCCCAAGGCCTGTCGATCCAAAATGATTGACAGGCAAAAGAGCGCTCATGTTTTAAACCTCCTACACAAGACAGTTGTCAGGACTCCGTGTCAATGCTATCTGGATAGCAGGTTTATGTGTTATTCCAAAGAAAATAATAAAGCTTTTGTTTCTGGAAGGAAATCATATTCTGCCGTTATCAGTTGGCCACTTCAAGTGGTTGGAAGAAAATGTTTAAAGTTTTTTTTTTCTGGCTGTGCTATTCCCTTCTGATTGGTAAGTTACTTTTTTTTTTATGGTATTAGTTAGTACAGCTTTTTATGAAATAATTAAATCAGTCAGAAGATTTGATGTTGCTGTTATATTACTTTGAATAATCATTAGCTGATTTGAAACAAGCTGTACTGTATAAAGCACTATGTTAATAAAGGTGGCTTAATTTATTTACCAGTTATTTACATATTTATCTAAATGTCCTGTTAAATCATGAATTATAGGCTCTTTGCTCAAATACAGGACAGACAACCGTATTCTGTTGCTGTGTGAACGTGGCTTATGATACCAAACAGAACATCTGTACTTTTAAGTCTCAAGGTTCAAGGTGTTTATGTTTTTCCAGTAAGGTGTTATTTTTGTGAATTTGTAATGAACTTTATCAATACATAAACTGAATTAACAGCCAACGCAGTCCATGCTGCTGAGAGTGACGTAGATGATTGTGTAAATATGTGCTGCATGCTTTCCTCTAAATAGCTAAATAAATATGCAACAAAAATGAAAGCATCTAATCGTAGTGTTACCAGAAGCTGCTTATATGCACAAGTATACTAACATGATCATTTTACTCAACAGCATATAAGGGTCATTCCGTGCCAACTCAACCAGAGGTCACTGGCTAAAAAAAATTTATCATTTATTTTATGGTGAAAGATAAATGAAGGAATAAAGCCAAAATATTAAATGTGACAGATGTATACTGAGTAACACTGTTTTGTTTAGGGGGTCAAAATGACAATTTTATCCTGAGATTTGGAGTCAGATAACAGGGAGTAAAATGACTTTAGAACAGCATCATTATTTAATTTTTACTCAGAGATTGGGTTACACAGTTAAAAAATGAGCCCACTCTTAGTCATCAAACATCCCCCGAAAACAGACAGGAGAGCAGAAGAGGCCTCAGTAATCATGGCGACCATCAGATAAGTTTTATTGCTGTGAAAAATGTGGTCATGTGGGAAAAAACAGAGGCCATAGAAACACGCATAAAGCCATAAAGCATTTACATATATGTTTAAATTATTCTTTCGATCTTGTTACACACTCATAGCGTGGTAGGCACATGGTAAGAAAGATTTATTTATTTTTTCAGTGGCCATGAAAAATACCCTTTTCAACGAATTAATAAAAGTGTTTGCTATATATATATATATATATATATATATATATATATATATATATATATATATATAAACCCTTCAATTACAAAGACAGGCTTATATATGATTCATAGATGTGTATCAGATGGGTGGGTGTTGTATGGTATTTTATTTGCATGACAAATATTTCTACAATTATGTTTCTAAAGCATTTGCAGCTTTGTTCTGTAATTAAAACAAAGCAAAGTGAAAATGTGCAAAGCAATGAAACATACATTTAGAAACTGTAAATGGCAAAGAAATCTAAAATGGATGGCAATTAAATGAAATATTGATGAATATTCTAGTTTTGGCCACCAGATGGAAACAACTTACAACATATATTGGAGTCTGAAAATGCAAACATGTAAATCAATAATATAGAAGAAAATGTTTACAATATTTATTCAATGCCACAAGATAATCATTTTATTTACATTAGCTGCCAGAAAGAGAAAAAAAAACATACATCAAATACACACATTTCTATCATACACCCCATTTTTCTATTAATATTGATTGCTAAATATTTCCAAAATAATCTTCAGTAGATACATAGATAAACAGATGCAAATTAGTTCAAAACGTTTTTTTTTTTAAGAAAACTATCAAAGTAATATGGCAAATGTTGCATCATGGGATTGCAGTTCATTCCATCATAAAAGATGTCAAGCAGTCTTAAACCAAAGTTTTTTCCTTATTTTCATAAACTTTTTTTTTTCTTTTTCTTTTCTTCCTTCAGACCAAAGTTTGTTCTGTGATTCATATTGGAGGTTGGTGGTTTGATTAATGGCTTATAAATATTTTAGTGAAATCCTAATGGAGAAAATAGGAAAAATGCATCCAGAATTAAGTCTACTGAAAACTTGTCTCTTACACTGTATTTCTTGTGTGTGTGTGTTTTAAATAAACTGCTTCATGCTGTAAATGTGTTTTTAACCGTCATTCAATCTGAATCTGAATTCATAGTTTATTCTTATTATGATGTCCATTCAATTATATATGCATATATATGCTTCATAGTATATCAGTACAGTGACAGTAGGTCATATTCAGTTCAATTCTACAGTATTTAATTGGGGTGACAAATATTTTTACTTTTGTATTTGTGGAGTTGCTGCATTCAATATAATACAGAATGAAAAAAAGATTGCATTAAAGAGTAATAAAATTAAATATTAAAGAATATTCACCATTTTGGCATCAGATAGAGAGCATTGTTAGGCAAAGCTTTGTTTCACATCACTAAACAATTAGACATTTTCATCTTTACCATTACAAATGCAATATATGCCACAATTGTTATGACATCTCTTCTGTTTTCTCCGTTTTACGTCTTGAAGCTCTGACGTCATTGACCAGAAGAACAGCAGCGGCCACAGAAGCCACGCCCATCAGCACAGTGGCGACCAATCGCAGCACAGCTTCAACTGAATCACAACAGGGGGCGTGGCCTTCTGAAAAACAAAAATGAGCAATGATAAAACAGAATTGAGTTTTTTAGCAAGTAATTTTAATTCTCTGTCAGGAACTCGGATATCGGCAAAAACCTCAAACCTGTTTAGAATGACATGAGTAAGTTAGTTTAATTTTTAGATTAATATTTATTTAATGCATTCCTGGCACTAAATCAGTAAAAAAGCTCATATGTCCACTGAGGTACCTGCACATGTCCGACAGAGTTCAGTGATGTGTTCACATTTAGACAATCCTGATGGTGATGAGAAAGGAACAGGAGTTGAAGCTGGAAAACCTGAGAAAAAAAATAAATAATTTTTTATATTACTCTGTCAATCACTATCATTCAAAGCACACAGTCCTGATGTTCTTGAGGAGACATTGCTTTCACAATGGGACACCGTGTGTGTGCAAAGGCATTTCCTCACACACATACACAATAGTTATTATAAGTAAGTAGCAATACCTTGTAATTAATACGGAACTTTATAGGTAACCAGTGCAGTGATGATAAAATCGGTGTTATATGATCATATTTTCTTGATCTAGTAAGAACTCTAGCAGCTGCATTTTGGACTAACTGTAGCTTGTTTATTGAGGATGCAGGACAAGCTAATAAAGCATTACAGTAATCTAGTCTCGAGGTCTGAATGCATGAACTAACTTTTCTGCATCAGAAACTGATAGCATATTACGTAGCTTAGCAATGTTTCTAAGGTGGAAAAAGGCTTTTTTTGTAACATATGAAATATGATTTTCAAAAGACAGGTTGCAATCGAGTATAACACCCAGGTCTTTTACTGTAGAGGATAAAGTAACAGGACATCCTATGATGTTAAAGTTGTATTGTGCAAGGTTTTGTGGGCGGTTTTTTGAACCGATAAGTATTACCTCTGTCTTGTCTGGATTTAATAAAAGAAAATTATGCGTCATCCATTCTTTTATATCTTTAACACACTCTGTCAATTTGGAAAATTTAGCGTTTTCATCCGGCCGTGATGAAATATATATTTGAGTGTCATCAGCATAACAATGGAAACTAATTCCATGTTTCCTTATAATATTTCCAAGTGGCATCATATATATTGAGAATAACAGAGGGCCTAATACAGATCCCTGCGGCACTCCATAGTTTACTGGAGTTATGATCGATTTTTCTCCATTTAAATAGACAAAATGGTAGCGGTCAGATAAATACGATCTAAACCAGCTTAATGCTTGTCCTTGAACACCAGTATAATTTTGTAGTCGATCTAAGAGTAATGTATGATCTATAGTATCGAACGCAGCACTAAGATCAAGTAAAACTAGTATTGAGATACAGCCTTGGTCAGAAGCTAAAAGTAAATCATTTGTGATTTTAACGAGCGCAGTTTCAGTGCTATGATGCGGTCTGAATCCAGACTGAAACTTTTCATAGGTGTCATTTTGTTGCAAGAAAGAGCCCAGTTGAGCGGACACCACTTTTTCTAATATTTTAGACAAATAGAGTCACTTAAAGTGCCCCTATTATGGATGTTGTCATATTTAAAAAACAAAATATAGGGCTATATATAAAAACATGTATGTAATTCAAGTAAAATGATAAATAAACACGTCTTTCATATGGAGATAAATAACAGTAGGCTTTGGGTATCTTCATATAAAAGCAACAGAACTTGAATTACATCCAGTTCATCATCAACACAGTGCATGAGCAAGAATCCCGCGATATCAGTCTTTGATCCACTATGAGAAGAGAAAACTGTCAGTCTTGTCTGCACTTATATGTATATGGAGCAACAGCTAAAACACATTTATTGAAGTTGGATAGAGTTAGTAATAAAGCATTGAGGACATGTGCGGGTGTAATGAGATCAACACCAATTAAAGCAATCCAGGTTGAGTTAGGAGAAGTGCCCTCAGACCTGAGAAGAGAGAAACTCAAGCTTACATACTGTCGCTTAAGTGGATGTGGGTATGAAAGCCATGCAAAGAGCATTATTTTAACTCCCCTACACCTATTAGTAATATCCCTATTTGGTTATTTCCAAAAAAACTGAGATTAACTTAAATATACTGGAACTAAAAAGTGAATGGGAAGAGAGTAGGAAAGGACATCTGGCAAGTCAGTACATAAGGAGCAAATATAACAACTACTTAGATATGTATACAGATGGATCTAAAGATGAAGAGGACAAGGTAGGAATAGGAATATATATGTGACGGCCCGAGTGGTGGCCGCACAAGAGCTGTAATGTGGATGCATACACGCGCACACACATGCACACACACGCCAACATGCATACATTTTGTAACGGTCACTTTGTGTTTTGGGGTTAATATGGGGTGAAATGGGAACTGCGCATGTGCGTAGAGCGTCAGTTGTAGGTTTGACGGGTGATGAGAGGAGATAACCGCTCTACCGCTACTCTTTCTTTTATTTCCTTTTTATATTTTGTGACCAGAGTTGGATGTTTGTTTGTATGTTACTTTTTCTCACTCGATCCCCATGTATGCGGACGAGTGTGACGTTTAAGTAATTGTATTAAACACGGGGAAGATACGCAATCTCTAGTCTCTCGTGCATCTTTTCCTCCGACACCTATTGTTTTTTTATCTTTCTGGGCCACATCCCAACTTTGCGTTACAAAGTGGCGCCCGAACATTGTGGATCTACCAAAGTTATCTCATTTTCTCTTCTCTCCCGACGGTTTGTCGACTGACGTGTTCGTGCTACAGTGGTGTATCCAGGCAAGTCAACTGGCGGGTATTACCGTGGTGGCCGTGCGGCGTCCGTTGGATGGATCTGTAGCCTACGTCGCGTGGATTTCCTGATGTTTTTTTAAAGATTTGTTCGAGCTCGATTGGATTTGCAAGTACAAGGAGTGCAGGTGACATTTGATGTTTTGCTTCGTTTAGTTTGGATTGATTTTTTTTTTCGACTGGACGGACAGTTTATTGTTCTGCATAACATTGACAAAAGAGAAATAGGAGAGAAAAGTACACTTGGAAGATTTACCTTTATTTATTTTTGTTTTTTGAAAAGAAAAACAACAACGAAAATTTATTGAGCATTTTTGCCTTATTGGACATTTCTGAAGTAACGCGCAAGTCTGTTGGTCACTGTTTTTTTCGTTCACTTCACATCTGGTGGCCTGACAAGCGCGAAAAGGAGAACTGTTTCTGAGGGGAAAAAATATTGTTGGACTTTATTTCAATTTGTAGTGTATTTTGTGCATTTTCTCTGAGGTTATTTGTTATAGTGTTTTAACAGAGATTGTACTAGTGCACATGATTATTTTTTTTTTCAGGTAAAAAAACAGGTTTGATGTGCTGTTTTGTGCTTAATTCCTGATTGATTCATTGTAAACTGTGCATATACAAAATTTTGTTTAGTTTTTCTGGCAATATTTTTGTAATTTGCTGTTATACAGGATGACTGAAAATCGTAACCTACTTGACTTACTGACATGTTCTGACTACTCACCAAGACAGAGTACGTCTCGGAGAGAGGATGAGGACTTACGGTCTCAGGTTCAGTTCCTGCAGGACGAGGTTGCTGTACTGCAGCGGTGTCTCCGTGACTCACTGGACCTGCAAAGGACAGTGATTGACTGCATGAATCCAGATGAAGGTACCGTTCCTGTTGTGTCTCGGCCGAAAACTTCACCTTTAGCTGCTTCTACCCCATATGTTCAAGGACAGGCTCCAGTGGGAGATTTAAGGTCAGGTTTTGCTAATGTGCCTCATGTATGTGCACCTATGGTGACTCAACCAGCCTTGGCTGATTTGTCGGCTACGTCCAGGGTCTTGGCCTCTGTCCTACATCAATCGCGTCTTGAACCTCTAATATTTGACGGCGAAGGAAAGACGAGTCCAGAAGATTGGCTTCAGTCTGTCGACATATACAGGACTTCACTAGACCTTACTGATTCCCAGATGTTACTTGAACTCCCCCGTTTTCTGTCCAAGGAACCAAAGAAGTGGTTTAATGTCCTGAGCTCTCATCTTTCCACATGGGCCCAGTTTTGTGATCTGTTTAGGAAGGTTTTTCTGCCATCTGATAATCAGGAGCGCATTATGAGAGGTATCCTGGACCGGGTTCAGATGCCAGATGAACCTTTGCCTACGTTTGTCGCTCACATGCTGAGTGAATTTCGAAAATTGAGAACTCCGCCTCCTCAGCTGGAGCAAATTGAGCTAATATGCAAGCATGCTGTTTAGAAATACAGGGTAGCACTCTATGGTACTGCGGTAACATCTGTGATGGACCTTCTCTTGCGTGCGCATGAGCTGCATTCAGTCTTGGGTCCGTGTAGTCGTAATGCATCCCATGTGCCGCAGTCAGTTCCTGTAGCACGGGATGTTCACTGTTTCAAGTGTTTGACACCGGGGTATACTTCCCGTAACTGTCCATCATGTAGACTTCGGAATAGTCTGGATGTGCGCCCAGTTTCGCCCAATCATCAGGTTGAACATACTACGGAGACACAGAGTTCGGAACGCCCAAGTAGTGTGTCGCATACAGCGGTTGCGGACCTGGGTGCCTCAGTTAGGCCCAGGTCGGGAAACTTCAGAGGGGGGAGGACGTTTCAGAGAGGCAATCCTCCCCCAAGACAGTAATTGAGCCTCACTTATCTGTTTCATCCCAGACCACTCAGCTTGCACTTGGTCATGTGGAAGACCTCACATCCTCTTCTTATTGGAACACACCTTTCCGTGTTCAGGTCAATTATCATGGCCAGGTACTTGAAGCTACCCTGGATACGGGGGCTTCCGTTTCAGCGGTGCGAGGGGATGTTTCAAAATTTGTTCCAGGGGGGACTTTCAAAACAACAGCTTGGTCTGCGCCTCCTTTACAGCTTGCCGATGGAGCTATGTGTTGTCCTTCTGGGTTAGCTTGGCTACAGTTTGGTTTCATGGGCCAACGCTTTTACCATCGTTTTGCAGTCATCCAAAACCTTTCAGCGCCGCTTGTCTTGGGCATGGATTTTATGATGAGAGCTTCTGTCGTGATTCGAGTTCCTTCCAGAACAGTTGTCCTGGGTGATGTGCCAGAGACCCCAGAGGAGTTGGAGGGAGTTGACTTAATGACGCCAAGTCACAGTATACTTAGTTTGGAATCTGGTTCTTCCAATTTGGCCACAAAAGTCGACGAGGCTGCTCTAAATGATGGTGAAAAAATTAAGCTTTCTGAGTTGTTGAGATCCTTTGCTGAATTATTTGATGGACATCTAGGTCATACATCCATGGTTGAGCACAAAATTGACACAGAACAGGCCAGACCTATCCATCTTCCTCCATACCGCACATCACCTGCAAAGAAAGAGTTAATTGAGAGGCAAATCGACATGATGTTGGCGGAAGGCATTGTGGAACCAGCATCGGGGCCATGGGCTGCACCAGTTGTCATTGTTCAAAAGCCTTCCTGCGAACCAAGGTTTTGCGTAGATTATCGAGGTTTGAATCGCTTTACGGTGAAAGACTCGTACCCACTGTTGTGGAAATTACTTTCACAACTTTAAATAATAATTGGAAGACAGCTGGAAATTTCAAAAGTTATAAAGATCTTTATTTCTTGCAAGAAAGGCAGTTCACACATCAGTCAGAGTCTGATATGAGAAGGGCCCTGACTTCTCCTTTTTGCCCAGCTATATACCCTTAACACATCCTGGTCTGTCTCAAAAGATCGCCTTGGTTTACCTTAAAAGGCAACATGTCTCTGTTCGAAATCTCTTATAACATACATTCTATCTAGACAGAACAGTATCACGTCTGCAAAAGTTTCCTGTTGTTTAGCTGCTTCATTTTCACACATTTTGCCTATCTTTAATTTGATCAAAGCTGCGCACATACTTTTCACACTTGAAGTACACAATAGGTCACTTGAAGTACACATAGTCTCTTTGTTACTTAGTCTTCTAACCCAGAACATTTTGTCCTTGCAAGCTTATCTTAACTTATACATTTCTAAAACTTGGTTACATATCTTTAATAATGTACTTTAGCTTATATGATTATATTTCTTTAAATGCTTATGAGTAAAAATAAATGTTCAACATTAACACAAGTTGCATACATCTGAAAGTACATCTAAATGTAAAATTTCCATTACAATCCACCCCATGTTCATTCAAAGAACATACACACAATTTGACATTTACTTCTCCATAATCATAGTAATTTACAACAGGTAAATTTTCCCCATGGTCATTTCATTTCTTAGTCAAACTCATGGTCGCTCTCGTTCTCGTATACCTCATCTTCAGGCACTGTAACCTCAACTTCATCTTCTTCCCAACATTCTATCTTCAAGAAATCTAATTCTATTTTCAGAAAAAACTAATCATACCATAGTACATTGCCTTTTAACTTTGAATCAAGTTTCATTATCCTTTGCTAAATTTCGAATCACATTGATCTATTAGGCCTTTAACAGGCTGATACCTGCTGATTAACCATTTTTCTTAACCTTATTTTGCTAGCTTTTAGGCTATTGTTTTACTTAGTCAGATCTATTTAAGGATCTGTGTAATAAAATCTAACCAAAAAGTTCTATAATTTTCATTTTTATCCTTAACACAAATATCAATAGTTGTATTATCTCGTTTCAAACAATGTCATTCATTTTAAAATTATCTCTCACTCAGCTGTTGCCATGAGAATAGCTTTAGCTGCTGATGTGTCATTTAATCTTTTATTACCTATCCTAAAATCCTATTTTTCCAGAATTAACTGATGAACATAACATGTCCTGCCTCTGTTTGTTGGCAATGCGGAATAGTTCATAATGGATCCATTGATTCAGATCATTAAATCTGTAACTTTATTTTGAATTAAAAAAGCTTTTTAGAATTTTGCTTTGAGCAAATATTCTATTTCACTGAAATGTCTTAACTGTTTAGATTCATTTTAGTTTTTAAATTGAACATTGTTCTTGGTCTAGGTTTTAACTTTGTGCCCCCTACATAATTTTTTTTTTTTAAATTAATGCTCTGGGCTTCATTAAATCATTAAAATCTTTAAGTTGAAGATTTGGTTCTATAAAGCCGTTCAACTAATAATAATTCAGAAATTAAATATGTTTCCCAAAAATCAATCTCCTTTTGAAAGTTTTTCTTTTTCTTTTGCTATTTCAACAAATGGAAACACCTAAAAAATATTTAATTTAGTCATTCATTCATCGCTATAGAAGTTTACCCTATTATCTATTTGGACCTAGTCCAGCAAAGTAACTTATCACCCATTCTCTCATTAGAGAACAACTATTACAACTATTAAATTTCTTAGCATCTATGATATCTGAATTAGGGTTCTAAAACCCTCAAGTTTCTTCAAAAATAGTCCCTAGATTATTCATTATCTTTACAGTAATGTACCTATTTAGAGTCCTTATACTCTATAGAATTAGGACATTTTCCTCTTCTTAATTTACGAGTACCTGAAATATTTTCAAATTCATCAGTAATTGTTCAAATAATAGATCTAAATACTCAGTCCTACAGTATAGTTTGATTAAACATCAATAAACATCACACAAAATTAATTATTCTGCTAAGCTTAAACCATCAGTTGGTCCACATCTTCCTTCAGATGTGTTGATCATCTCGTTGCCCCATGGACGTTCCATCTTCACCAGGGTGATTCTTTGCAAATCGTTGCAATGGGCTTTCCCTCGTCGGCAAGGGAGGAATGTTACTAGCACTTCCTTTGTCCCTCACTTCACGCTGTGCGTTGTCGTTGGTGTCTGCGTTTGGGGTTGCTGAGGCTGGTTGGTGTAGATTAAGTCAATATGCTTGGGCGGAGGTGTCACTGCACCCCAGATGGGACCTTTTTTGTGGAGTGAACCACTTCCTGGCTGCTTTCACCTGTGAATGGAGACCTTAAGTATTTTTGTTAATTACAACATCCTGTATCATGTCGCCGGACTAATCTGCTTATCCGTCCGGTCGTCCTTTTTTGATGAGACCTGTAAAATTTCATGTTAAACAGTAACAAGACAATATTTTATACATTTGGAACAGAATCAGTTCTGTTCGATGAGATCCATCATGACATCCTGTAAAAAGGAAAAAGTTAAATATGGGGTGGACAGGGCAAGCTTGCTTGCTCTCTGCCTTCCCAAAGTTATACGCTGCACAGGTGTGGCATTGTTTATTTCTGCCACAACAATAACCCAGCTCAGGATAGTTAGCCAAAATCATCCATGGCCATTATTTTGTTGGGTATATTTTCTTCCCTGTTGGGTCATATTTTACCCTGTGGGCCCATTTTATAAATTTAGATACAGCTGTTTTGATTGACATCATTTATGTCTCTGAACACCATAATTCACACACTCACTTTCACACACTCCACACACCCCTCTCTCTGGCCAGAGATTCATTCATTCATTCATTTTTTGTCTGCCTTAGCAGTTTATGAACTGAATGGGGAACATATATTAGGAGTGGAATACCACCAAATATGAACGGTAACAAAGTTCGACGACGATAGAAACTACTGAACGTAGACACACTGTGGCATTCCCCTTGCGACAGTGTCTGAACGTTAGGATATCAATTCTCAGTTGTCCGATGCAGTCGTCATGTGTTTGAGTTTTAACACAGTGAACGTAAACCTAACTTTTCAAAATCAAATAGATTAAACACTTTAAATAGAAATCGTATAGACCTACAATTGCAGTTGAGAGAATCCGTTTTAATTTCCCAAATGCAATTTGTCATTCTTTGCACAATTTCAACTTTCCAACTTTTGTTGTTGCTCATAAGCTATTTAAAAGAAGATTTAGAAATCTTCACACAATCTTTGATCCATGGACAAAAATAAAAAAAACATTTCTATCTCGCTGATGATGACAGCATGTGATTTCAAATGTTTATAATTAGAAAACATTGTTTCTATTGAATCTAGAAAATTACCTTTTTTAAAATGAAATGGAGTGAACAACATTTTTGTCAACCCACAATTTATATTTAAAGTTGGTCACCCAAGCTCATTCCCATATGCACAATGCACAAAAGTATCTTAGTTAAACATACAGTAAACCATTGACTCTTAGAATCTCATAGATCAAAACCATTTTTCCACACTGTCTCCCAGGGATAACGGGATACAAATTCTAGACGCCTTCATATAAAAAGTATAATATTTAAACACGTGCAATTCATATAGTACTATTTATTCATCACTTTAACAGTTCTGATTCCCTTAATATTTTCTTTTAGTGACTGTTTGTAAAACCCTGTGCTCTCAGATGGCCACACATTTTGTCAGCCACCAATCTTTTAGTCACACTGTTTCACAAAAAAGCCCCAATGCCTCTCCACTCTGCAGTCTGTGGTTTAGCTAAAGAGATGTGAGGGACTGCCCCCTCCACATCATACAGTGATGCTTGGCTATCAGTCAATTCAACCTTCACAGCACACCATTTATCTGACCAAACTAACTCTGAGGTTTTCAGTTCCTCAATCTCTAGTTCAGACCATTTTTCAGCAAAAATTTCATCTGGCTCACTGCTAACATGACATGTGCAATGCAAATCACTATCTTCCATGAAATCATGGTCAGGAGGCATCCTATTTGTGGCTTTGTTTTGCAGACCACACTGAGGAGTGCTCCATTCAAAAACATATAATGTTTCAGTTGGCATTCGCACCATGCTCATATCAGCAGTGAGGCCACTGTCATCACAATACAAGTTCAGCTTCAGTTTACACATCAAATCTCTTCCCAGAAGATTACAAGGACAGGTAGTAGTTACAAGAAAAGCATGAGAAAATGAGCGATCACCAATCTGACAAGACAAATCTGCTGTATATGGTTCCTTTACCAGATGCCCTGTGGCACTTCTGGAGGTTGTCCATTTTCCAGATAATACAGTTAAATCAGGCAATTGTTCATTTTTAATTGCTGAGTTCTTCACTCCACTGTCAATTTAGAACTTAATTTTCCTACCCTCGATACTGATATCAATCATTGGTAATTTTGCAAATGCTTTATACATTCGTTCAGTATCAGCAAGCGAATTTTCTTCATTGCAAGAAACAGCAAGCATATTTTCTTCATTGCAAGGAGCAGAAAAAGAGATAAGATTAGACATATTTACCACCTGGGAGTCAGACCCTTCACCGTCGCTCCCCTCCCCCTCCTTCTTTCAATCTCCTTGTGGCTTTGGTGGCTGTTGGAATCCTTTCTTCTTTGGAGGATCCGGACAGTCATTTCTCCAGTGTCCTTTTTACCCACATTTATAACAAGCTTCAGGGTCCATTGCGGGTTGGTCACCCATTCCACGTCCTCTTCCTCCTCTGCCTCGTCCTCTTCTGCCACCTCTTCCTCCTCCTCTTGAGTAATTTTCCATCATCAACCCTCCCATCTTCAGCAGAGCCAGTTGAGTGTCTTTGTCAGACTTTTTCTGTTTGTTCTTGGCTTGGTCTCTCAGCAGCTTTTGTTGATGCGTTGCGTGTCGTCGAATTTCTTCCAGTCGCGCTTGGTGGTACCCCACACAAGACGTTTTGACCTTTTTCCCTATTTCAGGGTCCAGACCGTCCAGAAAAAAAAAACAATTTTCAGATATTCTTCATACGTACTTATCTTTGATTGTCTGGCCTGTGCTTCTCTTTGGGTTGGTGAACATTTACGAATTTTGGAGATGGAGGAGTGTAGTCTGGAGGAGCAGAGGGCAGGGTGATCGAACCTAGCAGGCTTCGATATGGGTGTTTTGGTGGTCTTGCTTGCAGACTCGTTTCCTCTTCTTCTTTGTCTTCCTCAGGATCTTGACTGGTGTCTCTGGTGCGGAGACAGTTCTTGGGCCTGACTAGTTACTACCGGCGATTCATTCACGAATATGCTCGACATGCTGAACCTCTCTTTGCACTTACAAGAGCCAACATTCCTTTTGTGTGGACACAAGATTGCCAAAATGCTTTGGATTTCCTCAAAAGTAAACTGACGTCTGCGCCTATCCTGAGATTTCCACAGTTTTCACTTCCATTCTTCATTCATGTTGATGCGTGTGATGTCGGTCTGGGAGCTGCTTTGATGCAGAGGGATGAAGAAGGTAGAGACTGTGCAATTGCCTACGCCAGTCGTGCTTTGCACAAGTCTGAACGCCCTTACTCTACCCCCGAGAAGGAATGCCTAGCGGTAATTTGGGCGCTTGAGTATTTTAGACCGTACATTGAGGGACTGCACGTCACAGTTTTTTCCGACCACAGCAGTCTGAAGTGGTTGATGTCACGACCAAACCCCACTGGAAGGTTGGCTCGGTGGTCACTTCGGTTGCAGGACTTTGATTTTGAAATTGTCCATAAACCTGGAGTGTCCAACAGCGTCCCTGATAGTTTGTCCAGAAACCCCTTACCTACCTGTGGTCAGCCGCTTGACATTCTTCCTGATCGCGCTGTTCTTGGGAGTCTGAACTTGCGTTCCTTGCCGTCTGTGTTGTTTACGGACAGGGATCACTTGAGAAGTTTACAGCTGAATGATCCGGACGTTGGGAAGCCGCTCAGGGTATTGGAGGATGGTGAGAGTTTGTCTCCAGAGGAAGATCCCCTGTGTGCTGTTCTTGATGGTCTTCTGTATCGCAAAGACCCAAAATCTTCTTGCACACTACATCCCATGAAACAGTTTAAGCTTTATGCTCCTCAGATTGTCAGGAGGTCTCTGTTGGAGTATTTTCATGATCATCCCACTGCAGGTCACTTGGGTGTGACTAAAACGGTGACAAGGATTAAACAGAGATTTTTCTGGCCTAACATGGTGTCAGATGTGAAGAAGTATGTGGGTTCATGTGTTGTCTGCCAATTCACGAAGCCGTCCCAGAGAAAGCCTGGTGGTTTCATGGTTACAATCCGTCCCCAGTTTCCCTGGGAGTACACAGGGGTGGACTTCGTGGGCCCTTTGCCTCGGACGCCGAGTGGTAATGCGTACATCCTTGTGTTCGTTGATTACTTTTCGAAGTGGATCGAAGTTTGTGCTGTGAGAGAAGCTACTGCTCTTGTTGCTGCTAATAAGCTGCTCAGTGAGGTTTTTTCTCGGCATGGTGCCCCAAAGTATTTGATATCAGACAGGGGTTCTGCTTTTATGAGTGATCTCTTCAAACACACAGTTTCTGCCTTGGGCACTGAGCATAGACTTACAACAGCCTACCACCCTCAGACCAATGCCA
Source organism: Squalius cephalus (assembly GCA_022829025.1). Lineage (NCBI taxonomy): Eukaryota > Metazoa > Chordata > Actinopteri > Cypriniformes > Leuciscidae > Squalius > Squalius cephalus. Next base: position 29,123,724 of record CM040807.1, read on the forward strand.
CTGAGAGAGTGAACCGGACGCTAAAAACGGCCATTAGAGCATATGTTGGGACTAAACATACTTCTTGGGATCGCTTTCTTCCACACATTTGTTTTGCCCTACGGACAGCTCAACACGAGAGTACAGGACTGAGTCCGTCAATGGTGCTGTATGGCCGAGAACTGGACACGCCCTTGGATCTGATTTCTCAACCTGATTCTCTGGGAGTGGAAGATCCAGGTGTGACTTAATTGGATGCCCTGAAGCATTCACTCCAGGAAGCTTCTGATCATGTCAGATCTTTTCTAGAAGTGAGTCACTCTAAGAAAAAGCGCTACTATGACAAGAGGCGTCGTCTTGTTTCCTTTTCCGTGAATGATCTGGTGCGGATCAAGACTCATCCACGCTCTGACGCACTTACAAACTTCACTGCAAAACTTGCGCCTTTATACGCAGGTCCTTACTGTGTCACTCAGAAGTTGTCTGATGTAAATTATAGACTTACTGATGTGAATACAGGGTTGGATGCTGGGGTGTTTCATGTGGTAAACATGGAACCTTTCCGTATGTGGGATTCTGGAAATGTGTCAGAGGTTGTGCCTGTGGTTCCACCTCCGGAAGTTCCTGAGGACAGTACCTTGTTGGGTGACGGGGGCTCCTGTCATGAAAGTCCTGGTGTGACGTCCTGTGAGTATACAACTGATGATGTCTCTGATCTCTTGGTGTCTGATGTCAGAGTTTCTCTGTCTGATTTATTTGAAGATGTCAGTGGAGAGGGAGTGAGTGAGTGAGTTGATCCTATCATTTCTTGTGATTTGTCTGAGGGTGATAATGATTGTGTCGACCAAAGGTATAACCTGCGACCTAGACTTGCCCCCAGGATCACGTCGGGTTGGGCGACCAATAGATGGACCAATCCATTTCACACAGATCTGTTAGACTTAAAGTGAGCATGTGAATGCGGTGTGTGTATTTTGTTTTCTAAGACACTGTATTAACATACCATACCATACTGTTTCTAGGTTATCTTACATTTTTGTGTTTTGTTCATATAAAAGGGGAACTTATCCTATAAAACGTATATTGCCGTGGGTTAATGAAAAATGTTTTTTTCTGTTTACTTGTGACATTTTCTTTTTGTAACCTTGGATGAAGGATGTAAGATGAGTTAATAACTGTCATGTATGTCAGTATTTCTCACAATTTTCCTTGCATATCTGTGAGGGGGGAGTATTTACAACTATTCATGTGTGAAGTTGTTTATTTCTTGTATTTTCACAGTGCTGTTGGCTGAGGACAGCCAATGTTTTTCCAGGGGGGACTCTGTAACGGTCACTTTGTGTTTTGGGGTTAATATGGGGTGAAATGGGAACTGCGCATGTGCGTAGAGCGTCAGTTGTAGGTTTGACGGGTGATGAGAGGAGATAACCGCTCTACCGCTACTCTTTCTTTTATTTCCTTTTTATATTTTGTGACCAGAGTTGGATGTTTGTTTGTATGTTACTTTTTCTCACTCGATCCCCATGTATGCGGACGAGTGTGACGTTTAAGTAATTGTATTAAACACGGGGAAGATACGCAATCTCTAGTCTCTCGTGCATCTTTTCCTCCGACACCTATTGTTTTTTTATCTTTCTGGGCCACATCCCAACTTTGCGTTACAATTTACACAAAGGATATACATTTAAGAACTCCTTATTTAAACTTATTTTGTCATTCATATTTATTTGTTTCAGTATAGTGATGGATCATAATAAATCACACAAAACAAACAATATTAATTATTTCTTTATTGTTAGGTTTTCATGTTTACATTTACAGCACATTTTATATACATTGTTACTGATTTGAAGTGCACACAAATTAGTTACGTTGTATATGTTATTTATATTTGTTTCTATTTTGAGTTTAAGTTTACCGTGATGAACTTCAGACATGGTCCGCTGCAGCCGCATCCTGGCGTACCAAGGGTTGGAGTCCGGGCAGGAACAGAGAATTTATGCATTATTGGTTCCGCCCGGACATACCATTTGCTGGAATTGCCTAGGGGAGGAAGAAACGTTAATGTTGTTGTTAATTGATTTATTTAGTTGTACATTTATGATATTTGATTACATTTAGCTTTCCTTATCTTTATTTACCATATATCTTTGTTTGATTTGATTTTGATGTACTTATGGTTATATGTTGAATGTAAAGTTGAATTGTTTCCCCTCTTAATTTGTAATGGGCCCATCCTTTCCTTTATAAGCTGTTGCTTTGTTCATTTGAGCAGGTCAGTAGTTTTAGTTTGTTTGTTTGGTTTTTGTCTAATTGTCTTGATATATATATATATACCAACAATGAATATAAGCATTGGGAAAAGATTACCCGATCAGGCTTCAGTGTATATGTATACATTGATTATGGCGATTATTGTAGGACTGCAGTGGGTTGAGGAAGTAAAATCAGACAGAGTGGTGTGTTGTGTTGATTCTGTAGCAGCTCTTTACAGTATTCAAAATATGGAATCTAATAGAGAAGATCTAATGCTAGAAATCCAACAAAGTTTATTTAGATTACAGAGACTATGGATAGATGTGAGATTCTGCTGGGTACCTCACGCAGGTTTACAAGGGAATGAGGGAGCAGACAAAATAGCAAAAAAATCAACCAGGACAAACAATGTCATAAATATACCCCTTGGAAAAGGAGAAGCTAAGGCGATAATTAAAAAAGAAATGATGAAGAAATGGCAGGACAGGTGGGATGTGGATAAAAGTGGAAGGAAATATTACAGCTTGCAAAAATCTATTAATGCTCAGGGTGTGAATAGAAGTAACAGAAGAGAGAAGAGCGTTTTAACCAGGCTAAGGTTTGATCACACAGGGTTTAATAAAACATTGTTTTTAATGGGCAAAAGTCAATCAGATGAATGTTTGGAATGTAGGTCCAAGGAAGATGTAGAACATGTATTATTACATTGTAGGAAATATAGGGATGAGAGGATGAGGCTAAATCAAAAGATAAGTCAGGCAGGAAGGAAGTGGAACCTTGTGGTTTATTAGGCACAACGTAAATTATACACAAAAAGCAATTGTACAATATCTGAAAAATATAGGGATATATAATAGGATCTAGGTTTAAAAAAATAAAATAAAAAAATATATAAATATATATATATATATATATAGGCCTATATAAAGTAGTCCCAACGGACATAGCTCATGTTACATACTCCAATACAGTAGGTAGCGTTATGCACCTTCAAAAGTCATGGATGCAATCTGCCATAAATCGAAAAGAAGAAGAAACAAGCCTTGTTTTACCCAGGGGGGTAATCCAGCACCCGGAAAGCGTACCACCCCCGGCGGCCACCATTGGCTAACAAGCCATCACCTGCTGTTAGCATTCCATTGACTCCCATTCGTTTTGGCGTCACTTTGACAGCGAATAACTTTATCTGAGGCGTTTAAAGACTCTATTTGTCCATTGTTTATTCCTAAAGAAACACAACAATGTATAAAAGGCTCCATTACCTTTTATCTTACATTATGGCCCCGTAGAAGCAGTTTTTGTAAATATAGGCTAACAATTATATGGAAATTACCATATAGACAGGAAGAGAAGCTCGCAGTCAATCGGGGGGACGTGGCAGCATAAAGTCCGGGAGAAGCCCATAGAGAGTCATAAAGTTGCTCCTGCTCCTAGCTCATGGACAGCTCCTACTCGCGCTCTCCATCTCTGCAAGATTCGGAAGGGAATGATTCAGATTTCTCTTGGCACAGCTACTAGAAGACAGACAGGTTGCTCACGTCACATCTACGTCATCAAGCTCAGTTTGAGTCTGCACTATGCTCAGCCATCAGGAAGTGAGTGCTTCTAATTTGCTTCACTTTTCTCCGTTGAAGTCTATGGGGTCGCTGTGTCCATTTCTTTTACGGTCTATGGTTTTACCCCACGACGACTTCGTCCCAACATAAGCCACACCCCGCCCCCAGCTATAGAGACAGAGCACATTTAGGCCACGCCCACACCGGGGGGGGGGGGGGGGGACAATCAAACCGCCTCCATTGACTTTGCATTGCGAGAGGCTGCCTCCTTGTCATTTCTTGCTTTTAACAAAAGACATAAAAATGCTTAAACGCTGCTGTGTGACAAGGTGTACAGAAAACAAGCTAAAAAAAACAGAAATAAGTTTTTATTAGCTCTCGACCCCCAAAAACGAGTGTTTAGGACATAAAAGTGGATACAGACAGTTGAAACAGAGCGTCACGTGCAGGGGCGGCTGGCCAATAGAGGGCGCTAGGGCGCTAGGACGCCTTTGTCACTATATTTAGCGAGTATTCAGACCCCTCTAGCGACACATTTTCAAAAAAGCGACTAGCGACAAATCTAACGACTTTTACTGGTGTTATTGGAGACTTTTAGAGACTTTTTGACGTGAAACCGCACATTGTTCTTACTCTTCTCAACGAGCAGCAGGTGCTGCCGTTTGACCCATCCCCGTGGCAAAGCACTCACGCACTCACCAGTTCTCGCGCACCAGCCCCTCCCAGCTGCAGTCAGAGCGCGGAGATGTTCACCCCTCCGTGTCCTGACTGCAAATGAACCGCGCATCATGTGCGTGAAGCAGCCGCTGGCTGATCCCGCCCTGTCTTACATTCAGCAAGGGATTTAAAATGTAAAATGTACTTTGTCTAAAATAATTAAATCACTTAACAAAAACAAATCGCTGCATTTATTTTGACTCACACAGCCTCAGTCACTTACTCGTCTCGTCCACTTTCTCATCTCGTCGTGTTTGTGCCTTTCTGTGACATAAGCTAAACTAGCTAGCTAGCTAGCTCATCATGTCAAAACTGTACACACAAAAATATAGAAAGGAGTGGGAATCAAACCCTGAATTCAAAGGTTGGTTAAAGCCGTTTATTGGAGACAATACACGGGCATACTGTTTGTATTGTAAGGCTGATTTCTATGCCAAACTTAGTGATGTAAAAAAACACAAGGCAACTCAAAAACACACTCAAAAGGCAAAGCCTTATGATAGTTCCACCCAAAAAAACCTGCCATTTATGATCCAAAAAATTTACTCTGCTAAAAAGGCTGAGGCCACCATGGCATTAGCTATTGCTGAACACTGTTCCATGCTGGCATGTGATCATATTGGAGAAGCATGTAGAGCTGCTTTCTCAGACTCCACTGCTGTTACCCATTTCAAAATGCACAGGACAAAGTGCACAGAGATGATTAATGGTGTTCTAGCACCATACTTTCTCAAAAAGTTGGTTGCAGATGTGGGTGACCAGCATTTCAGCCTCCTCCTCGATGAGTCCACAGATATAAGTGTTTCTAAATACCTGGGGGTTGTGATAAGGTACTTTAGTGACACCAAGCAGGCAGAGTTCTCAACATTTCTGGGGCTTGTTGAATTGGAGGGAGGAGATGCCAGATCTATAGCCTGTGCTGTTGTGGGTTTCCTCGTGAAGTGTGGTCTAAAAAAAGAGAAACTCCTGGGGATAGGGACTGACAATGCCTCTGTCATGACGGGGATTAACAATGGGGTCCATAAAGTCCTGAAGGAAGAGTATGGCCTTAAAGATCTTGTTCTTATTCGCTGTGTATGCCACTCTTTGCAGCTTGCTGTAAGTCATACTTCCAATGACACCATCCCCCGTAGCGTGGAATACCTGGTGCGAGAGACTTATAACTGGTTTTCAGTGTCTCCAAAGCGCAGGGAGGCCTACAAGGCCATATATGAGACCATTAATTGTGGGGAAAAACCTTTACAAATAACAAAGGTCTGTGCCACACGTTGGCTCTCCATTGAACCTGCGGTTTCACGCATTTTGGACCAGTGGGAGGAGCTTAGGCTGCATTTCTCAGTCACCAAGTCCAGTGAACACTGCTATATGGCTGAGGTGTTGTATTCCATGTATAGCGACCCACAAAACATTTTGTATTTGACGTTTTTGAAGTCAGTGCTGGGTGAGGTACAGTTGGCCATCAAGGCTTTTGAGGGTGAACAAGTAGATCCTCTTAAGCTACTTGACAGCTTGGTTAGCCAGATAAAGTCTGTGAGTATTTTTATTTATTTTTTTTTTTTATTTAAGTTTATTTGAATAGGGACAAGTATGTTACATAAACTCATGTTACATACTACAACATTTTAGCCAAAGCTAATTCTCAATGTTCGTCCCTAATGGGCCTTTACATAAAATCAAACAATACATTGGTAAAATAAACATAATAATAATACAGTGTAACAGTGTAAGTAGCAGGGTGCTGAATCTACTGGCAAAAATTGATGTTCTTAAAGGGCCAATAGATGGATACATCAGTCCCAAACTGTACCTTGGTTACCTTTTTGAATCAAAGGCAGCTGAGCTCCATCTTGTGCCGGAGGATGAAATCAATGTCCGAAAGCGGTGTGTAGCCTTCACCATCTCTCTCACTAATGAGTTGAGGTTGAGACTGCATCAAAGCATTGCAGTACATGTCAGTTTTTAATGTGGAGGAAACTTTAAAGCACAATAAGAGCCATGGAGAAATAGAAAAAATAGCCAAGCTCCTTGGCTACTCCCTGGCAGACATAGACAAGATTGTCCAGCAATGGCGTGCCATCCACCTTTAGTAAATGGAATGAGACAAAAAACACAAAGAGTTTCTGGAGTGAGATTAGGAAGTTCAGAGATGCAGCTGATATCAACCCGTTTCAAGAACTTGCCATGGCTGCTGTGTCTGTGTTGTCCTTACCACACTCGAATGCTGAAGTCGAGAGAGTTTTCAGCCAGATGAGTGTGGTAAAAAGCAAGCTCAGAAATCGGATGTCCTTGCAGACCCTTAACTCCATCCTGTACATCCGATATGGACTGAAGCTCTCTGGTGAGGCTTGTTATGAGCACCAGCTCCCAGATAATGTTTTGCATCTTTTTGGCACATCAGCTGCTTACTCATTCAAGTCAGCTCCCTCAGTTGCTGAACCTGCCATAGAGAGCCTTGTCCAAAATGATGATGAGCCACTCTTTCTGTGAGCCAGCACAGCCTGTCTGTATGTGGAGGGGGGTCTGAAAAAAAAAATACAATTAACCTGAATTAGGGCCAGACTAGTTACCATTTTCTCAGATTTTCTCTACTATATCCTATTTTCTTTCTATTATCGCTTTTTGGTCCATTTAGATTGTTAATCTAGATTGTATAAACATTTTTTTATATATATATTATAGTTAAAAATGTTAATGTTTTACTGTGACTTCTTGTAGGTTCCTAAGTGGACCATAAGGTTAAACCCCAAACTAAAAAAAAAAAAAAAAAAAAAAAAAAAAAAGATTGTATACAAATTTTTTTTTGTTAAAAATGTTAATGTTTTACTGTGACTTCTTGTAGGTTCCTAAGTGGACCATAAGGTTAAAACCCAAACTCAAGAAAAAAAGGGAAAAAAAAGATTGTATACAAAAAAATGTTATGGTTAAAAATGTAAATATTTGAGTGTGACTTGTGTGGGTTTATTAAAAAAAAACAATAAACCTATAGGGTTAAAAAAAAAAAAAAAAAAAAAAAGGTAATGTTTTACCATGACTTACTAAGTGAACCAGGTAAAAAAATAAAATAAAATAAAAAAAACTTACAAAATATTAATAAAAAAAAAAATAAAAAAAATTTTAAATAAAGTATCGACATTAGAAGTTCATTTGTGGTTCTAAACATATTCAGGGTGGTTTTTACTCACCTTTTGTCTCCAGCGACGTTACTCCTCTCTCTACAGAGTCCATGGTCAGTTATGCAAATTAGGCGATGACGTCATTTAGCGCCTTCTAGCTACTTTTAGGACAGCCAATAGCTACTTTCCTTACTGAGGAGTTGGCAACACTGCTATGCCCTCGGGTGCTGGTGGATATTCCATTCATTGGGAGACATCCTTCTTGGGAGAGCATGCGAAACGGAATGAGCGAGACTAGTTTTTCACAAATTCATTTTTCTGATTTTGTGAAAATGCTTCTCTTCATTTTGCTGTCTGTGGGTTCATTTTCATTCGACCAAGGTAATACATTTATTTGTTACAGTCTCTCTTCCGGTCGATAAAAAACGAACGACGAATGTGACTGTCCAGCTATGATCACTTTACACTGGACAGAAATGCATTAGTTATTAATTGAAGTGAAACGTGTTTGTGATGTCGACGAGTGTAATAGTTTTCCCAGCTAACATGAGTCCAGCGGGCCAGTGGCGGACCACCGGTGGCAAAGTTGGCGGCCCACCGGCGGACACCGCCGGCGGATCACTGGCGTTTTGCTCATCGTTATTCTAGCGGACCTCCAGCGGCAGCCGCCGCTTTCCCGACGGTGGTCCGCTATCGTGCCGCTAAGTGTTTTCTGGCGGACCACGGTCGGTCCAAGGTTTATAATCAGTTACTCTACTCATGCTAACCAAAATGCCCTTACACTATAATGGATAAAAAATAAACAATGTAAGTTATACCAGTCTCAATAGCAGTTGCAAATTTATTTTTATTAAATAAAATTTCAGTGAACAGATGAGATACATTTGCATTACATTTATCAGATTCTTTTATCCAATGTGACTATTGTACATTATAGGATAATTTGTACCCTTATGAAAATGAACCATGGTTTTACCACAGCATTTACAGTAAAACCATATTTGCTAACAAAATGAACCATTTCACTACAACCAAAGGTTTAAAAACATATGGTTATAGTCATGATTACCACAATTTTACTGCAATTATGTATTACAGCAATATTACTAGTTGAACCTTGGATTGAAAAAAATAAATAAAAAAACATGGTTGGTACAGTTGTACCATAATAAAACCATGTAGTGCTTCTCACAATACAAATAGTTTCATTTACAAAAAATGCATGTTCAAGGTTATACAATTTCAAAATATTGTTTAATCAGCCAGAGGCGACAGCTACTCACTGGAGAGCATCTTCTTGCAACAAAGTAATGTCCATAAGATAATACAAGTCATGAGTTTAAAGTAGTGATGCGACATTTGCCGAGGCGTCGGAGCTTGTGTCAAGAAAAAATGGGCGTGCCAGATGAAGCCGCGATTCGAGGCTTGTGTTGTTAACGTGAAAATCACGTGACTAATGACAAACGAGGCCTAGGTTTGTGTGGATACGTCATCGGTTCGGTCCGAGTGTCGCTTCCGGATAAAAGGCGGTTCGAAACTCGCGCCACCTTGTGGGTGTTGTCAGCAGTAGTAGAAGCAGTTGTAGTAGTGTTAAAGAGTCAGAGAGTTAGAGAACTATCATCGTCATTGTCGTTATTGTGTCATATATGTGTTAGGGCTGTATATTATTACATTATCAGGTTAGAATAGTTATAGTATATTGTTATTATTAATTATAGTAGGCATAGCTATATTATAGTCTTGTTATATTAATTACATAAGACTATTTGGATTGCTCTGGATTTTTGGATCTGGATTGGACTGCTTTTTGATTTGGATCACTGGTTCAGAATGAATGAATTTGTCTGCTATTTCTTTGCACAGTAGCTAGGTGTCACTAGTGAGCAATGCTGAATGAAGCTTCGAGTAATGAACCTTTGGGTGAAGCAATGGGCTGCGAGGTATCAGTGGTTCAGGAAGCCTCATTTTGCCATCACTAGTTTAAAGTCCTAATTGCTATCCTTCAACATTTTTAAAGGGTAAGTTTGCAGATTTTCAACCCGCTATTCTTACAATGTTGCCGATCGACTGTCCTGCACAATTCATCTTCAACCCTAATCAAACACACCTGCCTTTAATTTTCAAGTGATCCTGAAGACCTTAATTGGTTGCTTCATGTGTGATTGATTAGGGTTGGAGATGAACTGTGCAGGACAGTCGATCGGCAGGAGCAGGATTGGGCACCCCCTGTGTTAGAACAATGTTTACTCTTTCTCTGAGTACTGAGATATTCCTGTTTATTTGTCAGCAAAACTGTCATGCAAACCTTCCCTTACCTTCCCCGGTTTCACAGAAAAGGCTTAAGATAGTCCCTGACTAAAATGCATGTTTGTCTTAACTGGAAGCAACTTGCACTGACATATCTTAAAATATTTCAGTGCCATTGTTTTGTCTCAATATGCACACCAGTAATGTTTTTTTTTCTTCTTTTTTTTTAAAGTACATTTTAAAAAGCTACTTAAATATCCTAATTTAACTAAGGCCTAATCCTGTCTTAATCTAAGCCCTATATGTGAAACCGGGCCAATGCAATATAAGGATAATATCTGGCAGTTTTGTGTCCATCTATAGTTGCCATTATCTGAAGTCTTTGTGAGTGTTGGTGTCATTAGAAGTCTTCACAAGTGAGGCTGGATCCACACTAGAGCTGCTGTAATCTCTAGTGAACTTGCTGAGCATCCTGAGATAGAAACAGGGAAGCAACAGGAGAAAGATTAGCATTGCTGTTCATATTATTTCAGGCAAAAGATGATGCATGTTTTATTATTTCATCACATATAACTGTAGTGCAAGATTATGAGATGTGTAAATTGAATGCTTGGCTACAGAGATGTGTCTTTAATCTAGATTTAAATTAGGATAGTGTTTCTGGGCCCCAAACATTATCAGGAAGGTTATTCTAGAGTTATTCCCTTACATTCTATTGAATTAATAGGAAATCGTCTGATTTTAATGAGAAAACATGACCTAACGAGTCAGTTTTATATTTGAATACTATACATTCTCACAATCCTAAACATTTCTGAGTATTATCAGTGTTGAAAACAGTTGTGCTGATTAGGCTAATATTTCTGTGTAAACCAGTGTAACAGTTTAATCCTTTTTCTTTTTTCTCTCTCCAGGATTAATTGTTAAATAGATCCAACATATATAAATGGTTGTTTACACTACTAATCAAAAGTTTGGGTTCAAAAGATAATTTTTTTTTGATGGTTTTTTTTTGTTGTTGTTGTTGAGCAAGTATGCATTAAATTGACCAGAGACTGAGAGAGTAAAGATTTCTGTTTTAAATAAATGCTTTTTTTTTTCTAATCATCAAATAATCCTGAAAACGAAAAATATGAAGCAGCACAACTGATTTCAACACTGATAATAATCATAAATGTTTCATCAAATCATCATATTAGAATGAAGGATAATGTGATGCTTCTCCATAGAAAACAGTTATTTAAATGTTTTAATATTATTTCACAATATTATTGTTTTTACTGTATTTTTTATTAAATAAATGCAGTCTTGGTGAGCATAGGAGACTTCTTTCAAAAAAATTTTTTTTTTTACCAACAACATTAGTGTATGTTTGAAGTTTTAGTTTAGTTCCTTTATTGTCCACAAGTGGAAATGTGTCTTTGGCTTGGTTTTACTTACTAGTCATATGGTTGATAGCGCCTTAGAGATGATGATCAGCTCAACTCTGCTATGGTGCAGGGCATCTGCATGGAAGGATCTAGGAACACAACAAACCATTTGCCACAGAGCCAACAATATTATTATACAATGACAGGTTTATTAAAAGGAAAGAAGCTACAGCAGAGGTGAAATGCAGAAAAGAGAAAGAATACAGAAAATTATTTCTTAATTATTAAAAAATTTATTGCAAAATGTAATGAGATTAATGTCTTGAATATTATATTTTGAATACAGAAATAAGAAATGAATGACAAATTGAAACGATACTAAGAATATGAAATATCGCCAGTAGGCGGCGGCAAGTCACTGTATTGATGAATGAGTCTTTATTCAACTGATTCGCCCAAATGCTGATTCATTCAGAAATAACAATCCAGTGACCCACACTTGTGATGTTTGTACTTGACCACTTGTCTACTTATGTGATGTATTTATAGTATTTGGCCCAATTGTTCAAGTAGGCGTGCTCAAGCCTTGGTCAGTCCAAATCCGATTTTTATGGATATCCTATTGAAATCAGATCAGATTTAGCTTGTGTGAACAAAAAACAACAACAAATGAAATACTTTTCATATACCATTTCAAATCATATACCATACTTTTACATATTCTTCCTTTATTGAAAAACTGTTGCGTTAATTATCGAAAATAAAAATCGAAATGCATCAATATAATCGATATTGTATTGTTTCTCATTTACTATATATATAACATTTAAAACCACAGAATCAACTTTGCACTGCTGCCCAAACAACATTTTCAAAAATACTTAGTTATATGATTTCAAATATATGGAAGGGGCAAAAGATGAATCAGGATGTGTGTTGTATGTTATTAATTAAGTTCCATGAGACTCATGTATGTTTGTCTGATGAGTGAATGTGTGAATCAATGATGTTCTTCTGCTGTTTGTTCTTTATGATTTAACGAGAATCATCATTTAACCCCCCCCCCATTATTTTAAAAGTGAAAAGATGGACTGTTCATTTGTTCTTCAGGTGTGTCTGGTGCTGATACAGACAGAGTGTCAGTGATGGAGGGAGATTCAGTCACTCTAAACACTGATGTTCAAACAAACCAACAAGACAGAGTTAGATGGTATTATAATGACACTCGCATCGCTCAAATCACTGGAGATCAGAGTAAGATCTGTACAGATGTTCAGTGTAAAGAGAGATTCAGAGACAGACTGAAGCTGGATCATCAGACTGGATCTCTGACCATCATGAACACCAGAAACACAGATGCTGGAGTTTATCAACTAAAGATCATCAGTGACAGCAGCATCAGTGAAAAGACCTTCATTATTTCTGTACATGGTGAGTCATTTAATGAGTGATTAAATGCAGGTTATCTGTGTATAAATCACATAATTGATTTGTTTTTTTGAAACAACTGGACTTACAATTAGAGCTGCTTTTACTCTTGACCATCAGAACAGATGTGCTAATATCACATCATTAATTTGTTTAGTTTTTTTGAAGCAGTTTCAATAAAAGCTGCTTTTTCTCTTTAGCTGTAGCTGCATCAGAACGGTATACATTAAATCTAAATGGTCTTTCCATTGGCAAGCTGATAGTTTTAACAGTTTACAAAGAGGCTGATAAAGATAAAGGGATCCAGCAGAGTGGAGAGAACAAGAAGGTACAGATGGTGTATTCAAATATAGATGGTGTATTATTTTTGTAATATGGATTATCTTCTCTTCCAGTTTTTTGAGGAGGCTCTGTCTCCTCGGAGGAAATTCCCCTGCTTGAGTGGAATCTGTGTTGAGGAACTCTGTCATTTCTTATGCAACTTTTTTCCCAGGACAGTCCCAGATGAAATAGGCCAAATGTTTTCCTAATCCCCCCCCCAAAAAAATAAAAAAAATGTTGCTTTACAGACAAAGTAAAAAAAAATCTTTAATCATCTGTTGGTTTGTGTTTCAGGTGTTTCTGCTGCTGACCGAGAAGATGTAAAGAAAAAGTCAGTGAAGGAAGGAGAATCAGTCAATTTAGAATCAGATGTCAAAAGAAACCCAGATGATGTGATGAAGTGGTATTTTAATGACACTCTCCTCGCTGAAATCACTGGAGATCAGAGTAAGATCTGTACAGATGTTCAGTGTAAAGAGAGATTCAGAGACAGACTGAAGCTGGATCATCAGACTGGATCTCTGACCGTCACAGACACCAGAAACACAGACTCTGGACTTTATGAATTAAAGATCAACAGCATCAACCGTCGTCGTCGTCACCGCAGCATCAGCAGTGTAAAGAGCTTTGACGTTACTGTCACTGGTGAGTGTAATTTAGTCATTCAGGCATTTGGCAGCGAAAACATCCTTACATTGAAATATAAAGAAAGCTGGTATGGTTACATCTCTTTATTTTTGTCCCTTGTCACTGATGAAATGGTACTTTTGACATCACTTTATGAAACAAGTGATCACCTTTAAACAGAATCAGGTTTAGATTTGCTCACACTATTGTCTGTTTCTCTTTAGCTGATCCAGGTTCAGGTCTGTCAGGTTCAGGTCTGTCAGATTCAGGTCTGTCTGCTGGTGTTGTAGCAGGAGTAGTTGTAACTGTTCTGCTGGTGTCTGTAGCTGTAGCTGTTGCTGGTGTGATTTACTATCGCCGCAGGAGCTCCAGAAATGGTAAGTATCTCCTACAGTTACTCTAGTGAGAGGAAAACATCATCTTTATTGTGCAAAATTGTGTGATTGTTTTTCAAAGCAGGCATGGAGGAAAAACAGCCGAGAGCTTCTGTTGAAAGTCCCAACAAAGAGGTGATATACTGAACTACTGTTAGTTACTATGAAATGACATCACATTCAGATCTGTGTTTGATTTCTCCTGCCCTGATAAAATCATTCTGATAGAAAATAAACATTTCAAACAGAATCTCATTCACTGATTAATGACAGATGTGCTGATTTTTGGAGCTGTTTCTTTTTCTCATTAACCTTCTGTGATTCATTGTTTTCTTACAGATGGAGATTTTCTTACAGACAAAGATAGAGGTCACGTGACATGAGAGGATCGTAACAGCTTCCGCAACATTATTCCCATAGGAAAGTTAGCAGAAATGGATGAAATGCTTGTTAATGACAAAGCACTTACCTTTACCTGTTACAGGTAACATTGTAAAAACAACTATTGTAAATAAGCTTATTGAACAGATTTTTGATAAAAGTACTTATATTGTTATTAGCATCTTATAAACCTGATGTACATTTAATATTTAATAATATAAAAAAAATATATATAAAAAATGAGCAGACACATAATGAAATGCTATGCAACCTCCTTGTTAATGATAAAGCACTTACTGTTAGTGAAGGGCTGTATTCTGTAATCCACTGGTGCCTTAATGTATATGTAATGAGTGATGATAGTCAGCTTGAAGCTGACTTCTGCCTGATGAAACTGCAACATGTCTTCAGTAAATCTTGTCTTGAATTGAGTGCACTCTTGACTCCTGGTCTTCATTCATCATATCTGGTTCTCTGGGTCTGTAACTGTATTATCCCCTTACACTGGAAATAGATTGTGTTAACTGTGTGACACTTATTCTCTAGCTTAATTTGTAATTGTATTGTCTAAATGTCCTTTCATTATTTGTAAGAAAGTTACTGCAAGGATATTTCAACTATTGTAAATAAGCTTATTGAACAGATATTTGATAAAAGTACTTATATTGTTATTTGCATCTTATAAACCTGATGTACATTTAATATTTTTGCAGATTATTTTACCCAGAGCAACAAATGTCAGCAGTTGTGTTTGTGTATCAAGGCAAGACACCCGTGAAAACATTTTTGTATTTCACGTTTTTTTTAAATGTTATGTTTAAATATGCAAATTATGCGTTATCTAATTAAATATGCACTAATTCCTGTAAAGTTCTAGAACACAAATCTGAAGTCAGGTTCAAAATTACTGTTTAATTTATTTAATTTATTAGAGTCAATGGTTTTTTACTGAGAGATTTTGGATATCTCTATTAATCACTAATAGTGATTATGGTTTGGTGTATGTAAGTGTTACTGAAGTGGAGATTTCTGGCTCATTGTAGGAGGAAAAACTCATTTTGAGAAAACAGCCTTTAAAGATATATACTGTAATAGAAATCGACAGACAAATAGAAATCGACAGACAAATAAAGTGCTCTAAAAGATACAATTAAACGTGTATTTTGAATGTTTTCTGTCCACTAGTCAAAAAACCTGTGTGTGTGAGTGTGTTTTTATCTCAGACAGGTGAGGTCCCCATGAGAAAACAAGCCTATACATCATAATTTTTTGTACTATATTTCCTTCTAATGAACTTTTGTTATGATGTGTACATTTACACTGTGTGTAGTTTTAAATAAACTGAATATATGAAAAGGGGTTTCCAATCAACTGACATTATTCATACAAGTAATAGTTTATTTTTATTATGACATCCTCTAAATTGAGGCCTGTACATGATTAATAGATGTAAAGCAGTTTGGTGCAGCCGGTAATATTCAGTTTTCAGTGAAATTCTACAGTGATTTATTGGTGTGACATATATTTGTATTTGCGGGGTTGCTGCTTATTAAACAAAATGAAAAAAGCAACATAACATAAATTAAGAATAACATTAAAAAAAATGTGACTTACAAATGAATATAAAACTAAAGGCATTTAAGAATAAAATGAAATATTCAAGAATATTCATCGTTTTGGCCACCATACGGCCCAATACACCAGATTCAGGTCATGAACCTTATTTACCTGTACGATCCAGTGCAGAGCATTGGTAAGCAAAGCTTTGTTTCACATTACTAAAAAATTATACCACACATTTTTTTATCTTTACTGAGTAAAACTCCAATATATCTCACAATATTTATGATATTTGTTCTGTTTTCTCCTGTTATCCTCTTGAAGCTCTGACGTCATTGACCAGAAGAACAGCAGCAGCCGCAGAAGCCACGCCCATCAGCGCAGTGACGACCAATCGGAGCACAGCTTCAACTGAATCACAACAGGGGGCGTGGACTTCTGAAAAACAAAACAATTGAGTAATCATAAAACATAATATTTACTTGCATTTCTTCTCATCAAGAAGATCTTAACAGTTGTAATTCCGGAACATGAGCCATGGGTTTATGTTACACCTCAAGTAGATCTGCATCTGCTGGAGGTTAAAAAGCAGAAAGAGAAGTAGATTTGTCATAAGTATTTTCAGTATATGATAAAGCCCAATATCCCCAGCATTTACAAATATTTACAGACGGCTTAAAAGATCCAGAGCGTCAGACAACTGGGGCTGCTTTTTTAATTCTAGCAGTGGAAATCAGTGGAATAAAGCGAACATCAAATCATTTGAGAGTCTATACTGTAGAAATGATCGCAAACTCTTGGCTTTGCAGTGGGTAGAGGAATATAAACCTGGCATGTTTTAATTTGTTCCGACTCAGTTTCAGTCTTAAAGAGTCACAAATATATTCTGTTTAGTATATTACAAATTCATTCAAGAATTGTTCAAAATGATATCTCAGTCAGTTTTATATGGGTTCCAGCACACATGAGTAAAGGGAAATGAGGACGTGGATACATTAGCAAAACAAGCTTTACACAGAGAAACAATAGAGATACAAGTTCCATTTAGCAAGTCAGAAATTAAGGTTATAATCTGGAATAGAGCAATAGAAGAATGGCAAGTAAAGTGGAAGAATGGAAAAAGGTAGATTTCTTTACATCTTCATTAGTAAAGTAAATAAAAAGATAAGATATATAGGTAAATCAAGGAAAGAAGACGTTATTTATAATATAATAATGTTAGGGCATTCCAATTTAAAACACTTAAAATAATAGGGAAACATCCAGATGGATTATGTGAACAATGTCATGTTGAAGAAACAATACCTCATGCGATTCTTGAATGTATCAAGTATGAACAAGAAAGGAACAATATGATAGAATAAATTAAGAAAAACGTAATTCAAGAATTAAATTTTATGGTTTTAATAAAATGGTCAAGTGAAATGAATAGTAAAGCTATCTTTGATTTACTCAGGGAGACAGGGCTGATAAATAGAATATAAAACTCTGTTCTACCCTCCGGAGCAGGTGGTGGCGGTAATGCACTTAATACACTGGTTGCCAGCTACTGTTAAAAACGAAGCAGAAGAAGAAGAATTATAAAACATAATTGTGGTTTTCAACAAGCTCACAATTAAAAAATAAATAAAAAATAAAAAAAAGATCTGCACAATCTCCTTTTGTGCTCCACCGAAGAAAACATATCTAACCTGTTTAGAAAGGCATGAGTAAATTATGACAGAAACTCATTCATTATGTCTGGCATCTTAAGTTATCAATCTCAATACAATCAAAAAAAAATTTTTTTTCAGTGAATAAACACATATTATCATCAGTGCTGTGGTACCTGCACATGTGTGACAGAGTGTGTTGATGTCCAGATGTGTGGTCTGGTTGCTGATGGGATTGTTCAGCACACAGCTGTAGGTGTTTTTATCCTGATATTCCACCTCCAGAGGTAGAGAGAGACTGATGCTGAGATTACACACACTGATGCTGGACAATACACTGATTCCTTTGTACCAGGAGAGAGTCGCATCACTCACATTCAACACTGATGAACACACCAATGAACATGATGATGATGATGATGAAGAAGAACAGTCTCTGCTCATGACAGGAACAGCCAGACGAGCTTCAAAACATGAGAGAATAAACAAATGCGGATAAATATAATCAATAATCTATGTGTTCAATTGTGTTTAGTAAGTGTTTCTGTGATCTTTATAATCTCAAATTATAAAATTTCAGTATGTGAAAAATAAAATAAGAATATTTGAAGGACGAGACAATGATCTCTACTCACCATAGACAGAAACACTGAATGCTTTTGATGTCAGTTTCGCTCCATTTAACTCTAGTTGATAATCTCCAGCATGTTCAGTTGTGATGTTTGTGATGGTCAGAGATCCAGTTTGATCATCCAGCTTCAGTCTGTCTCTGAATCTCCCATCAAGATCATCATCAGATGTGGAGGAGATTCCAGCAGCTCTACTGATTTGAGCTATCAGAGAGTTTTCAGCTCCGTATTTCCACAGAATATCTTCATCTTCGTGTATTTCAGAAACATCAGAGTTTAGAGTAACAGATTCTCCCTCCATCACTGACACTGAATCACCAAACACACCTGGAGAACAAACAGAAACAGTATGTTTTTTTATTTTTATTTTTACAAATTACAGTTTCTATTATAAATCAAAAAGTAGCTGTAGTTTTTAATCTTTAGATGTGAATTAAAGAACACAAAAGAGTCTCTGCTGATGCAGGAACAGATGAGCTGGAAAACATGAGGGAAATAAGAATCTGATAGGAATAAAGTGTTTATTGCAACATCAGTCGGTCAGTGGTCAATGCTGATACTGACCTGATCTTCTAAAACACTATCTGTATATAAAAGTGTTTGTGGGCACATTCACCACAAAGAGGAAGGAGTTGTGTGGAGGAGAGACATTTTCACCGCGCTGCAGCTGTGGGCTGCACAATTAATCGAAATGAAACCTCACGTGATTTAATGATAATGAATATAGTTAACTTGGATGATAAAATGTCCTCAGAACTGTGCACGGAGGTTATGGAGTCATTCGCTCGCAGTATCTTTCTGCTGTGAGTGAAACGCAGGACGGCGGTCTGAAGTTAGAAGTTTACCCGCAGAACAGGAGTCCGTCTCCCGCACGAGAACCAGCGCTGATCCGGTGGACATTGGATAACAGACTGGTTGATTACACTTGAATTAGGCTACCTGAATGTTTAAATGTTTCATTTTTATTTCTAAAATGTTTGTTAAATGAGTTTAGAATAGAATAGAATAGAATAGAAAGACTTTAATAATCCCCAAGGGGAAATTGTGATGTCACAGCAGCAAATTACAATACATACCAGACATATTACATATAACATACATTGACCTATACTGTATAAAAATCCTTAAGAATAATAATAAATAAATAAAATAATTACACAAGATGTGCAGTTTAAAATATCATATACCATATATTCATGTGTTATTCTCTTTTCTGTCATTAATGTCTATAATCTCTTATCTACCCAGAGAAGATCTGTTATATATCGTTATTGCAGTGGGTAGGAATGACTTTATGTACCGGTCCTTGCTACAGCAGAGTTGCCGTAGTCTCCAGCTGAAAACACTCTTCTGCCCAACCACCAAGTTGTGCAGCGGATGTGATGTGTTATCCATGATGTTAAATAGTTTCTTCAACATCTTTTCCTCCACAACCAACTCCATAGGTTCCAGAGCAAACCCCAGCACAGAGCCAGCCTTCTTTATTAGTTTATTTAATCTCTTACTGTCACTGCCTCTGATGCAGCTGCCCCAGCAGATGACTGCAAAGAATATTGCACTTTCGACGACAGACTGATAAAACATATACAACATCTTGTTGCATACATTAAAAGACTTGAGCTTCCTCAAGAAATAGAGTCTGCTCTGGCCCTTCTTGAAGATGGCCTCAGAGTTGCGTTTCCAATCCAGTCTGTTATCGAGGTACACACCCAAATATTTAAAATGATCAACCACCTCCACCTCCTCTCCATGCAGGTAAATGGGTTTTAATGTTGTTTTCCTGGTCCTTCTAAAGTCCACCACCATCTCTTTTGTCTTAGTCACGTTTAAGAGAAGGTGGTTTATCCCACACCACGACACAAAGCGATCAACCAAATCTCTGTACCCAGTCTCATCTCCACCGTTAATATACCCAACAACTGCAGAGTCATCTGAGTATTTTTGAAGATGACAGGACTCTGAGTTGTGTTGGAAATCTGACGTGTACAACGTGAAGAGAAATGGCGAGAGAACAGTCCCCTGTGGTGTTCCTGTACTGCTGACCACTCGTTCAGACACACCACCCCTTAGTCGCACAAACTGAGGTCTACATGTCAGGTAGTCTATAATCCAGGAAATTGTGGAGGTGTCCACCTGCATCACTTGAAGCTTCTCACGCAGCAATGACGGTTGGATCGTGTTAAAAGCACTGGAAAAGTCAAAGAACATGATCCTCACCATGCTGCCAGCTCTATCCAGGTGAGAGTGAGCTCGCTGAAGCAAGTAGATGATAGAATCCTCCACACCCACCCCAGGGCAGTAGGCAAACTGCAGTGGATCAATGAAGGCAGTAACTTGTGGTCTCAGATGGGCTAAAACCAGTCTCTCTAGAACTTTCATAATGTGTGAGGTTAAAGCAACCGGTCTATAGTCATTGAGAGCAGACGGAGCAGACTTTTTAGCCACTGGAACAAGGCAAGTTGTTTTCCACATTAGTGGAACTTTCGCCAGACTCAGACTGAGGTTAAAAAGGTGTTGTAAAATCCCACATAGCTGGTTAGCACATACCTTCAGGACTCTGGGGCTAATACCATCCGGTCCCGGGGCTTTGTTCTGATGCAGTTTCACCAGCTGCCTCTTAACCTGACAGCTAGAGACATACAGGGGGGTGGGAGAGATAGAGGATGGCATGGTGTTCTCAGCAGTGAAGATAGATGATGATGTTGAAGGGTGGGTGGAGGTGGCACCATGTGAATCACCAATTTTGATCTTTGAGGAGGTGTGAGAGGGGAAAGTGGATAGGAGGGAGGGGGGAGAAGGATGCAGCTGAAGAGCAAGGGGTGATGTGTGGCCAATTTGACAGGCTGCATGGGAGGCTAGGGGTGAGCTGAACCTATTGAAAAACACATTCAGCTCATTAGCCATATCCCGGCTTCCCTCAGCCTGGTTACCAGTCACCTTAAACCCTGTGATAGTCTTCATTCCCACCCATACATCCCTTGAGTTGTTTGGCTGGAGCTTGTTTTCCAGTTTCTTCCTGTACACCTCCATGCCGACTCTCAGCCTCACTTTCAACTCCCTCTGTACAGTCTTCATTAATTCTCTGTCCCCCTGCCTAAAAGCTCTTTTCTTCCTATTCAGAAGCACCTTTAGGTCGCTGGTTATCCATGGCTTGTTGTTAGGAAAACATCTCACTCTCCTATAGGGTATGACCGTATCCACACAGAAATTAATATACCCTGTGATACAATCCGTCATGGAACTTATATCATCTCCATAGGGATCACAGAGTACCTCCCAGTCTGTGGATTCAAAACACCCTTGCAGAGCCTCATCCGCCTCCTGTGTCCATCTTCTCACAGTCCTATAAGTAACCAGTTGTCTTTGAACAATTGGTGTATATGTGGAGTTAAGAAGTACCAGATTGTGATCTGATCTTCCAATAGGAGGAAGGGCTGCAGAGCAGTATGAGTCCTTAACATTAGCATACAATAAATCCAAAGTATTTTTGTTTCTGGTGGGGCAGTTCACATACTGCTGAAATGTTGGGAGAGTAGCAGAGAGAGACGTATGGTTAAAATCTCCAGAGATTGCAATAAAAGCGTTCGGGTGTTTTGTTTGTAATCCAGCGGTGACTGAATGGATAACGTCACACGCCGCGTCAGCATCAGCTGACGGTGGAATGTAAACAACCATAATGATTGCACAAGTAAACTCCCTTGGCAGATAATACGGACGTAGACTCACAGCTAACAGTTCAATATCTGGGCTACAGAAACGTTCCTTCACCGTAATATGTCCAGGATTACACCATCTGTTGTTTACAAATACAGCAATCCCCCCTCCTTTCTTCTTACCGCTCAGACAGCGATCTCTGTCCACCCGTACCGTCTGGAAGCCGGAGACAGTGGTGTTGGACACGGGAATATGTTCCTGCAGCCATGTCTCTGTGAAGCACATAACACTGCACTCTCGATACTCCCGCTGTGTCCTCGTCAGTGCGCTCAACTCGTCCATTTTATTTACCAGGGACCTCACATTCACCATTACAATAGAGGGGAGAAAAGGTTTATATTTCCTCCTTCTTATTCTCCGAACGGCGCCGGCTCTACAACCCCTTCGTCTTCTTTTCAGTTCCACTGGGATCGAGGAACTGACATCGGGCTGCAGTAGAGAAGGCTTGGATAGCGCAATTAGCTGGTCGCGAAGGTAAACAATAGGCCTGACGTTACCTTTAGGCCCATAAGCAAAGTGTCCCGGCAAAAAAATCATAAGTGCCAAAAAAAAGCAGAGAAAATGGCAACTCCACAAGATATCCATTCGACTGTAATGATAGAACGATCAACAACACTTAGAATGTATGAAACAAATACACGTTTATGAAACTAAATGTAGGCAATATTGTTTACATATTAAAACAGTGTAAAATATGCTGTATTGCTGTACTAAATGACAATAAAGGCCATTGTCATGTGGTTGTATGGAATACTATTTTACAAAGGTTTAGAGGAAATAAAAAAGTTAATATTACTCATAAATAAAAACATTTATTTCCACTGTTAAACACACTTTTATTTCAAACTAACCGTTAAATCTGACATATGTCAGAGACACATCCACCAAACCGCAGGTACACAAGATTATTTGTTACACAAGATGCAAAATTGAAACACAATCTCACAAACATAAAACCAAACATTTAACTTTAATATAAAGATATTTTTTCATTGTCCTCCATCTATCAATTCAATCCCATTTCTCCATATACTAACTATCCACCCTTCTATACTGTCCTGTCTCCTCACATGTAAGAACCAAACACATGCTTCCTGTAGTCATTCGCCATGATGAACTCCTGGCAAATGTTTTCCTTGCTGACTTTATCCAGCATTTCTTTGTGGATGTGACAGACTGCTACATTGTTAATGCGAATCTGCAACATTGTGCTTCTCAGCCAGGTCTTCAACCTCCTCAGAGCACTGAAGCTCCTCTCTGCTTCTGCAGAGGCAGTAGGAACAACCATAAGTAGTCGAACAAGTGCTTCAATTTGGTTGAAAAGTCCACGGACTTCAGGCAACTGATTCCTCAGAATAGTTGCGGCCTCTGAAGTGGTTGTGTATGAGTATTGGAGCTTAAACATGTTCAGCTGCACCTTCAGTGACCTTTCGTTTAATTCAGGATACTGGTCCACCACAGCAGTGTCTACATCCCCAGTTAGGAGGGCTTCCTCCAGCTTCGTCAGTGTTTTCAGACTACCCTGATCAAACCTCTCCTTCAGCTGGATGTCCACAGTATCCAGCACCTTGAAGAAATCAGCTCTGTAGTGTTCTTCTGGTGTTGTAGGTGTGTGTGAAGTAGTGACATTACCAATGAAGCATTTTGGTGGACGGCGTATGTGGGGCATGGTTATGGGCTCAATATTTAGCTTGGTAATCATCTCTGTTGCATGGCTATATATCTCCTGGAACTTCTCCTCAGTTCTCTTTGCCCTCAGGGTGGTCCTTACACAATCTGCTGCAGAGATCATACCAGACACTGTTTCTGTTCGCTTCTGCAATGTGCAATTAAGGCACTCCAACTCTTGAATTACTTCAGTGGCCATCATGAGCCCTAAAACTGTGGTACCTTTTCCAAACCTCTCCAGCAGCCCTCTTGCTGTCACACCAGTGTTTGAGGCATCTGTTTGGGCCATGTCCTCTAAGCTGAGTAGCACGGACTCGTACTGACGTAGCACAGACCAGATTGCTGGAGTCCTGGTCGTCCATCTTGTTTGACACAAGGGTTGCAGGTTGCTAACTGTCCCAGCTGCAGCTGCAATATTCACAAATTTTGTTTTGTATTTGCCTGACATTTTGTACAGACAGCCAAGCTTGTGGACCCAATCCAGGGCATCAGATGTCAGTGATGATGCTGTACAAGCAGCCTGGGTGACCAGATTTGCACAGTGGGCGCCACAGTGTACATACAAAGCCAGTGGCTGCATTTCCCTTATCCTGGCCTGTGCTCCCTTTCTGTTGCCTGATATGTTCGCTGCTCCATCATATGTCTGTCCACGCAGACCAGACAGTGGAAGATTCAAGCGCAACAACACATCCGTGGCAACTATTGCTAGGTTTTCCCCAGTAGTGCATGAGACTTCGTAAAACCCCAAGAAGACGTCGTGAGGGACCAAATCATGGTCTACATACCTGACACATATGGCTTCCTGTTCAGTTCCTTCAATGTCCTGTGTTCCATCAATAATAATGGAATATTGGAGGAGAGGCAGCATGTGAATTGAGCTAATGATTTCCCTAATTATGCTGTTTGCAAATAGATTTAAAATTTCATTCTGGATTTTGGGGGATGTGTAATCATGTTTTCTTGTTGACAGCCATTTCTCTAAACCAGGATCATCTTCACATCTTACTTTCAGTAATTGGTTTAAGTTACCCTCTTCAGCTTCATGGCCCCTAAGAGCAGCTCCCTGGCGTGCCAAGAGCTGTACATAGCCCGCAATTTTCAGGAGACACCGTCTTGATTCCTGTTGCTGTGTAGCTTTGGCTGAAGATAACTGGACATCAACTGGTTTTGTTTTTTGGCAGTGGGTAGTGACAGCAACTTTGTGTACATTGCTTTGGACATGTTCTGCAAATTTTTGAGTTGCCTTTTCCCAGTTTCGGAAACCAGTTTTGACAAATGTTGGATCTGCATTCTTGGCCAAATTAGATTTTTCATGCCCAAAAGCTTGAGCACAGAAAAAACATAGGATTCCATTGACTCCTGAACTGTAGTGGAGCCAAGGAAATTTACGGTACCACTTTTCTAGGAACCTTAGTGTTTTGTTGGTGAGCTGCTGCACTGCAATGAGCTTCGGGTTAGCATGGTTGGGTTCAGCATCCTGCCTGCCTGCCTACCTGCACTTCTTCGCTTGCGCCTGTTCCCTGTCTCACCTATGAAATATGAAAATGTACTAGCCTGTTTCTGACATGACATAATTAAAATTAATTACCTGACCCTTTGCACAGCACATACCTGCAACTCTGAGCTACTTCTCCCTGTCTCACCCTCCCTGTCTTTAAGCAGCTTCACCTCATCTGTTCTCTATATGAAAGCATGGCACAAATAAAAATAAACAAAAGTTCATCACAACTGAAACTATATTATAACAGTCAACAGATAAATATCAGGGCCTGACTCTTTGTTTCTCTCCCACCACACAAGTGAGGAGGTAAATAATACGAAACCACACCCATGTGATGATGTGACCATGTTAAAAAAATATTCTAAACAAATAACAACACGCACTTTGGCTCCTACAAGAAGAACATTTAATTTGATAATATTCAAACTGTATTCACTATTTATTATGTACACTTCTTTCCTTTTATCACCAACAAATCAAAATCACCTGGCCTTTCATACAGCACATAACCTACCTGTAACGTTGTACTGCTACTGCTTTTCCCTATCTCACACTCTCTGTTCTGAAGCAGCTCCACCTCATCTGTGCTCTGATATGAAAACAACTGAGTTATGATCATATTGAGTCCACTAGCGTAGCCAGAAAAGAGTCTCTGGAATGTACATCAGAAAAACTGGGTGTGCCACATTTATTTTCAGATTAATGTGTAAAAAACCTAGCCTGGGTTTCCCCAGGCTGCCTTGAGCGCAGCGCGATTTTATTCACACTGGTAGGCAGCCTGGACACCATGGACCAGATTTTCCCCTCAAAAAGGGATCCAATCACAGAACGGGGAGGGAGCAGCAAAACGATGACGACGTCTATGCAACACACCGAAGCAGTTTGTTTATATCAATGGATCCAACATGGCATCAGACGCGAAGTTACCTTTCGATGCAGCCTTAGATTAGCCTGGTTAAAACCAGACCCTTCTCAGTTGAAACTGAGTATAGGGTCTGGCGAAGCTATGTAGACAAATCATTTCCAAAGGGGCGTCACCAACCGACGTAGCTCAAATTCCTCTGGGCGCAATCGGATAGTCATAAAACCAATCAGATCGATGAAGGAGATGACGTATGCTTCGAGTGTTGCTCTTTGCTCCGGTTTTAACGAAAACGGTAAGTTTAAATCGCTCAAAACAGACACGATAACTGATTCGTTTATATACTGTCTATGATTCGAACGAGTGATGTTCCACGGCGGCATCCATCTTTGTAATGAAATCTCCTTCAGCGTCGCTGCGCTGTCGTCATCATGTTAATCCCTCCCAAAACGTTTCTGATTGGTGCCGCGATTTCGGCGGCACAGAAATTAGTTTGAATGGGCTCTTCTCCAGACTATCCCGGAAGTAGTCTGGGTTTTCCCAAGCTAGCCTTAGATAGTGTTTCTAAGTAGTTTAGAACGCAAGTTTATTTCGTCTTCTTCCTCGTCGAATTTCTGCTGCTCTACATACGTCATCTGGTATAATTGAAACGATTGGCTATGAGCTACGTGCAGGCGCATTTGATAGACATTTGTAGCGCCCAATAAACGGCTCTGGGCATTCGTAAACCAAGCCTCAAATATGAGAAAATGAACATATGGTTCCCAGACCACTTCTCAATGAGATGTGGTCTGACGTTAGCCAGGCTATAAAAAACCCTGACTGCGTATCAATAACTTTACAGAATAGACTGGGTTGATGTGTAAAACTATACTCAGGCTCACCACATAACCATAACACTATATAAAATATAGGCTAACTCAGGCTAGCTCGACATTAAGCCTTTTCTTTGAACAAGTAAATCGGTCATTCACTGTCCAGACAAAAATAGGATTTTCTTTTGTTGTACATATAATTTATTCTCTCATCAGTGTTCAGTCAGCTTTGACATATTTAAATCAGCATATTTATGATATTTTACAGCATTTTCAAATTCTTCTTAAATTATTAAATTTGATTAGTAAATTAAATTATTATAATAAGACACTATATGGCTGTTACCAATCAAATGTAATAATTTACACTGAAAAATTACAACTGCATTAAATAATGTTATGAGATTGTTTTAAATATTTTTTGAATATGCAAATATGAAATATTGTAAAGAATGATACTTTTAAACAAGAAACTATATCACCAGTAGGAGGCGGCAGGCGACTGTCTTAATTAGGGAGTCATTTATTCAAACGATTCGTTCAAACTGCTGATTTGTTCAGGAATTAGGCATTTATTTATTAATGGGTCATTGAATCTTTGACTCAACCGATTCGTTCAAAATGCTGAATCATTCAGTAATGAAAACACTTTACGTGTTCCTGTGAGAGGTGTTTTCTGCTGTGATCTTTGTTTTGAACTATTTTCGATGCTGAAATAAAAGAAAAACAGTCAATATAGCGTATAAAATGTTAGTGACTTAATATTAATGTCTTGTTTATTTAACTGTCATATGAAATTGGTGTCACATTTTCAATTGTGATGGTATTCAGCACTCTTGATCGTGTGATGTTGCTTAACTGTAACTGTTATAAATATAAAAACTCCACATGAATTTTTGCCGCTGTATGTTCACTGAGTTTCTGTGTGTGAACTGCGCTCATTTGTTTTCATTGGGCGAGATCCTCAACAGCACAACTTTGTTACCGACCGTCAGACAGTCAGCAGCTGTTAGCGGATTGGTTGGCAGTCCGAATGTCGGCAGATATTTTTTTTACAAATTAACTTCCATTTTAAATGAACAACAATAGCTCAAGTTTAGAAAAACATTTATTATTAAGAATTATTTTATTTCTGCATCTGAGTATAATGAGTTGAGTATAACATTAACAGCCATACATTGCTAACAGAAAACGCTGCTGTTTAAAGTGGACACAGAATGTTCTAGGCAACATTAAATGTTTAGCTAACAGTCTGAAGTTACCTAGCAACAGTGTATGTTAACATTAGCTCATCAACAGGTGTAGACCATAGACTGTAAAAAAATAAGTAGACAGAAATTTTGATTACCCTGACCTGAGCTAATTTACTGAATCAACCAACTCACATCTCCTTTCTTTTTTTTCATCCATGAAGACATTAAAGTCATCTGTTGATGGCATTTCATGACTGACTGTGATACCGGCTGCTCACTTTCAGTGTGCTTACACTATTTAGAGTGTGCACGAGACGTCCCTGCCTGTACGTGGACATGCTCCTCCGTGACGATGACGGCGCGCGGTTAAAAAATCATAACAAACGAATTTGAAAGTGTGGGGGGGGGGACACGAACAGGATTTTGAAAAGTGTGGGGGACATGTCCCCCCTGTCCCCATAGGAAATTACGCCCGTGTGTGAGACTTTCCTGTTTTGCTGTTGCATGAGGTCTTGAAGCTCCGCCCTCTTCTTGAATGGGGGCCGGGAGCAGCAGCTCATTTGCATTTAAAGGGACACACACAAAAACGGCACCTTTTCGCTCACCCCCAAAAAAGGCAATTTTATCATGCTATAAAAAATTATCTGTGGGGTATTTTGAGCTAAAGCTTCACATACACACTCTGGGGACATCAGATACTTATTTTACATCTTGTAAAAAGTAGCATATTAGGTGCCCTTTAAACAGTGTTTTACCTGTACTTCTCAACAGCGGTGCTTCAATGTGAAAAAGATCATGAAATAATGGCCAGAAATCACATCTTTTAATAGATTGTCCTTGTGTCCACTGTTGCCAACAAATTTTCAGAAGAAGTTGCTGAGATAGGTTTATTTGTTGCTAAAAGTTGCTAAATGATGCACGATGACATCATTACATAATGATGTAAACCAGCATCATGATGTAGAATACACAATTGAACACTTCTCTACTATATAGTATGTGAAAAACAGTATGCCAACAGAGTAGTTTGTCTGAATACGTAGAATTCAAAATGTAAAAATTTCCGAATGACAGCTTCTACTACTTTTACAATCCCATGAGGCCACAGGAGAGGATTTATGAATGGTAGTGAAGCGGATATATGCAAATCAGATTCATCATTAATAATTTAATATGATGGACAATGAGTAAAGCCATGAACTCTGAAATTATAGCAATAGGGGTGAGCGGGGCACAACCTAACGCGGGTTTAGTTGTAACACACTTGTTTTAAATACTTCCACACACGCTAGCATGACGAAACTAAGTGTATTTACTAGGTGGCATATCAACACTATATAGAGAAAATGCGCCAAAATTCTGAAATCTTTGGAAGATATCACTGAATATTTATTTAAAGGGGTGGTTGATTATGATTTCACTTTTCTAACTTTAGTTAGTGTGTAATGTTGCTGTTTGAGCATAAACAACATCTGCAAAGTTACAATACTCAAAGTTCAAAGCAAAGGAAGACATTTGCTTTTAAATTAAAGGACTACAACAAACAGCTGGTTGGGACAACACGACATTCCTCCCGGGTTAGTGACATCACTAACCCTAGAATTTACATAAACCCCGCCCCCGGGAACACGCAGTCCATGTTGAGAAGAGGAGAAGTTGTAGTATAAGAGTATATTTGTGAGTCAGCTCAAACTTTATCATCCATCTTTTCACATGCAATAGAAAGTCACTCGATGTGCATCTCACAACAGTTCCTATATGAGCGATTTATAGATTTATCATGACAGAATATCTTAATTGAAGATAGTTAACTCCACATCAGCAACATAAATTCATCAACTAACCATTCAGAGACGTCCTGTTGCATTCTACATGTTGTCACTTCTTCTTAAGTCTCTCCATCTTTGTCTGACTCCGTTTTAACATTAAAGGCAGAACAGTTTCTGTCATTTTAGTGTGTCTGCGTAAGGTAATAGCAGCTGCTAACACACATGAGCTCTTGAAAGCCCGCCCTCTGCAGCAGCTCATTTGCATTTAAAGGGTGCGTTTTTGCAAACCCTCAAAAAGTGACAACTTTAACTTGCTATATAAAAATATATGTGGGGTATTTTGCGCTAAAACTTCACACACACACTCTGGGGACATCATAGATATATTTTACATCTTGTGAAAAAGGCATTATACCACCCCTTTAACCATAGCAAAAGTAAATGTCTTACTTTTGTTCATTTTTATTCTCTATTTTTTGGTGTTTATTTTAAATTAGACAAATCTGATATTGTTTTAATCTCCAAAATGTTATTTAACAGTTGAGAGAGTTCTCTAATGCTGATCTAACCAGCAGAAGACACTCGTCGGCTTTAAATCCCAGTTGTGCAGGTGGGGCATGTTGTCACACTGCGTTACTATGAGCCCCTATTAGAAATATGCTATTCTATTCTATACTTTTAAGATTTATACTGAGAAAACATGAGAAAAAGGTGAATAAAGACTGAGAGTCAATTTTCAGAAACAATTGGCTGCTTTTTTTAATTAGCCAGAGGATTAACATTCTCTGTTATTCCTAATTAAAATATGCACAAATTAATCCGAAATTAAATAGATTCCGCTCTTTTTGCATTTATTTTTCTCTTGTGCAACGACATTTTAGAATAAAAGTATGGGAGAGCTCCCCTACTCTCTCCCCTACTTTTATTCTGATTAAAAAAGCAGCCAATTGCTTTGTATTAAATCTAAAGCAAGATTTAATGTCTTAAAAGAAAAATAACTTACCAGCAATATGCCACATGTAGCACAAAATAAACAGACGAACCATCTTCAAATAACAGTGCTTGATATATTTGAACACTTGTGTGACAGACAGATTGTAAACTGACACAACGGTGTTAAACTGTGATATTAATATACATACTGTTGCGTGTGTTTCCTCCACCGGATTTGAACACTAACCACATGTGTGAGATACTCTTGCATGTGTTGCTCTTTTCTCCTTTTAAGACTTGTTCTTAGTAGCATTGTCTATTTTACAAGTTATACCATTTATGTTCTATATTGTTTTTGATTATTAACCTGACCTCTGGCCTGACTCTATTAGTGGTGTTTGTCATATACCCATGGATAAGGTGTGCTTTGACTTTTATAAAAGTTTTTTTTATAAAATTTTGCATAGACTTAATATGGGGATGAAATTTGACGGGTCATAGCTCTGAACAAGGATTTTGTAGAAATGTGTGGGTTTCCACATCTGAAGAGGATATCAAGTTCTGTAAGAACATACCTCACAGTTGGGTGTAAGTTGTAGCCCTGGGTCGCAAGAGCTGCCCAAATTTTCCCCATTGAAACGACGGCCCATGAAACAGGAAGTGAGTACATGTGTTTTTCCTACTATGGGAACTTGCATAGGACTATTGAACATAACTCTGGATCACAGTGTCATATGGCTACGTTCACACTGCAGGCTGAAACGACCCAATTCCGATTTTTTTGCCCCTATGCGACCTGTATCTGATCTTTTCATGACAGTCTGAACGACACAGATCCGATCTTTTCAAATGCGACCCAGGCCACTTGGGTATGTGGTCCCAAATCCGATACATATCCGATCTTTTCAAATGCGACTTCAGTCTGAACGGCCAGGTCGCATTTATCCGACCCGCACGTCATTGATACGCGAAAAACGTCATAATTCTGCGTTGAAGTAGTCGTCGGTTTGAAAACGGACTGCATATTCGTCGAGCTGAGGTAAATCTGCCGAACGGGTCGACCTCGACGAGCCCGTTAATAAAAAAAATAAAATAAAAAAAGCCCACGGCCATTATATGTTAACTTATTTGTGCTGAATCTGATATTAGATAGGTCAGCGGCTGCTGTCTGGCTCTTGTGTAACGGTCGCTGCGCGCGCTCGTGTGTGTGTGTGTGTATGTGAGAGAATCACAGTTAAAGTTTAGCTACTTCCGCAAACAACAAGTGACGTCGTTGACCGTTGAGTACTCTTCTGCGCATGCGGGTCACTTCTGGGTCATTTCACGTTCACACAGGAGATCACAAAAGGTCGCATTTAATTGGAAATGTGAACGGCCTTGCAAAAAAATAGAATTTTTAAAAAAAATCGGAATTGAGCATTAAGCCCTGCAGTGTGAACGTAGCCTAGAGACATGAGGGTGGGCTCATTTCACTCATGCAACCATTCAGTCTTGTTTGGACACTCTGTATCAACACCCTAGCAACAAATTTCCAGAGAAACTAGTTCCATAGAGTTCCATTCAAATAGATAAAAGGAATATCTTTGGATAGAAGTGTCATAGAAACATGAGAGTGCTTGAGTAGTTGCACACAGCAAGCACCACTCACATTCTCTTCAGAAAATCTGTAGTTTTTGTTGTTTTTCCACACATTACTGTTGATGGATCAACGAATCAAGTTTCTTTTTATTTTTTAAAGCAACTTATAAATGATAATTACTCTATTTTTCTGTAAGCTGTTAGTCCAGCCATCAGCTCAAACCACATCTCTGTTCAGCTGTAAATAGATCAGACCACTGGCGGTTTCATTTTGACTCACAAACTGAGCTTGAGTGTCTTATGGATTCAGTGAATCATGTACCATGAATTTCACTCGGCATGAAAACAAATACACTCTGAGGCCTTTCTGTGACTATTGTGAAATTTGCTATTATTATAATATACAGTATACGTTTTTGCATGATAGTTAAAGATTCATTTTAATGACATGTTTCGAAACCTGCTGATTTTAAGGTCACAGATTATTGACACAATTTAAATTCACATGCGAAACACTGTTTTGGCATTTACCGTCTGCACTTGATAACAATGAGTGTTTGGTTGAAATGATGGCACCTCTGACTGAAAAAAGCTATATGAAGTCCACTTGTCCTGTAGTTGTTTTTATACACCATCCGTCATATAACACTGAAACACAGGAAGTGTTATTGGCTACGTCACCCTGTGTGTGTGTCATTTCAGTTCACACACTTATGTTGTTTGCTACTTGAACACTGGATCCTAATACTGAAAATATACGACATATAGGAAAGTGGTCAAATGGTCCAAGACCACAAGTGGAGGAAAAAGTGGAGGAGAGAGAGTGAGTTGTTTGGCCTTAACGCTTTTTTTCACAACCTGAGGTAAATATTGGTATCTTTTATATTATCACAGGGGATTCAAGTGTGTAAGACTGAAAATACTGGTCGAGGCCGGTCTATGGACCTCCCCCATGAGGCCTCACTTCCTCTCGGAAAACAATTAGGAACTCACACAAGAACATGGTTTAATGTGAATATTTAACATTAACTGTTATGTTTTTGGTGTCATTTGAAATGTCTCAAAGTGAGTGGTACAGATATCTCATATCCATATAGATAAAACAAAAGGAAATAAGGTTTAGAGAAAACTGGTTTAGAGATAAGGCCAGATAAGGCAACCCCCCTTTCATTGAATAGAAGCCATTTGAGGGTGGTCTCCCCCATCCCCCATGTCACCTGGTCAAGAGAGAATAAAGGAAGGTGTTCTGGCCCTCTCTGGGCTCTTCTTGGCTGGACAGGAATGGAGTAGGTGGTCTCTCTCTCTCTCTCTCTCTCTCTCTCTCTCTCTCTCTCTCACTTCCGGTGTGATTGTTGGGAGTGAACGGAGCGTGGTGAGGGTGAGTGTGTTTGTAGCTGTGTGCTAGGAACTTTTTTTCTATCTTCTATCTTTTTGTGTGTGTGTGTTTGTCTTGTATGTGTTGAATCGTTTGGCTGTTCGTACTTAGGGGAGGTTGCGTCTGCAACCAGCGTTGAGCTGGAAAGCATGACGAGTCGAGACGCAATGAGTTATGAAAATCTAACCCGCCGTCATGGAGTGAAAGTAGATTCTAAAATTAGTGTGGAACAGTGTTGTTTGGCAGTGGGGGAGATTGTAGGACATGATAATGTCGTCTCGGCATCGCGTATGAACAGTGCAATCGTTATTTTTTTTAAGTCAATTGAAAAGGCAAACGAGGTTGTACAAAGTGGTGTGGTGTTGAATGGTTCGTTAGTACCTGTTCTGCCTTTGAGTAGTCCGTCTAAAAAAGTAATACTGTCCAATGTACCTCCGTTTATCAAAGACGAAGTACTGATGCAAGAATTATCTCGTTATGGAAAGTTGGTCTCCCCTATTAGAAAAATCCCTTTAGGGTGTAAGTCACCGCTGGTTAAACATCTAGTCTCGTTTAGAAGACAAGTTTTCATGGTGCTGAAAAACGGCACTGACGAGATTGATTTGATTTTTAAGTTTAAAATTGATGGGTTCGATTATACAGTGTTTGCAACATCTGATATTACAATTAAGTGTTTTAGTTGTAATAAAATCGGACATCTTGTTCGAGAGTGCCCGAATAGAACCGAGAGTGCGGGTGCGAGCACAAGCTCGGAACAAGTAGTTTCTGCGGTTTCTTCTGCGGAGAGCGCGGGTGACGCGGAGAGCGCCGGTACGACCGCAGAAGTCACTGAAGAAGAGTCGGGTTTAGTTGTAGCTGATGGAATCGAGTCTAGCACAACAGAGAATGTTGCTAAACCGTGTAAAAGTGACACCTCTCAACTGTCTGATGAACAGTTTGAGCAATCTGAAAACATTTGTGTAGCAGACAATGAGGAAATGGATGTTGAAGGCAATGTGGTTGATTTTGAGACAGAAGTGGGATCTGTCTTCAAAATCCCAGTTAAAAGAAAGAAAAAAAGCTGTGGAAAGGTTTTTAAACAAGTAAGGAGAGATGATGGTGGTAGTGAGAATGTGGGTTCTGACAGTGATGGGAATTCCTCTGATTCAAATTTGTCTCAGTGTTCTAACTTGTCTTTTACTTCTCAAAGCGAAAACTTGAGTTGTTTGTATAAAGCTGAAGACATTAGCAGATTTCTGCAAGAAACAAAGGGAATGAAAGGTGTACTAGTCGAAGATTTTTTTCCTGATTTTAAACAATTTACAAATGATGTGAGGTTTTTAACAAAAGAAGGAGCTTTTCAAGATGTAGAGGTTTATCGTCTCAGAAAAATTGTGAACAAACTTAAAAAAAAAATCAAGGATGATGAATTTGCCAATGGGTAAAAAATGACAAATTTTAAAATTGGCACTCTAAACTTAAATGGTGCCAGAGATAGTCATAAAAGAATGATGCTTTTTGAGTTTATCAGACAAAAACAGATTGATATTGTGTTCCTGCAGGAGACGCATAGTGATTCTAAAAATGAGATAGATTGGAGAAAAGAATGGGATGGGCAGATTGTTTTAAGTCACAAATCCTCTATTAGTGGGGGGGTTGCTGTTCTATTCTCAAAAAACTTTTTACCTTTATCTTGTGAAGTAGATGAAATAATTGAAGGTCGGTTTTTAAAAATTGAAGCTAAATTTGAGAAAACGATTATGGTACTTATGAATTTATATTTACCTAATAAAGGATCAGAAAGAGTTCTTTTCCTTAAAAAAGTAGATGTTGTTTTGAAAGGGTTAAAGCCTGAAGAGTTGTTATTTATAGGCGGAGATTTTAATTGTACTGTCAATGCGCTTGATAGAAATCATATAGAACCAAGTATTGCTTCTCAGAAATCTTTAATACAACTTATAGAAACACATGATTTATGTGATATATGGAGAAGTATGAATCAAGGTGTCAGACAGTATACTTGGGCTCATAGTACTGAACACTTAATCTCTTTAGCACGACTTGACAGAATTTATAGTACTCAGTACCAACGCAATTCTTTTAAATTTTGTAAAATTATTCCAGTGGGGTTTTCCGATCATAACTTAGTTCTGTGCAGTGTTTTTATTAAGTGTGTTAAGTGCAAAAGTGCATATTGGATTTTTAATAATTCATTGTTAAGTGATAACAATTTTATAGAAAGTTTTAGTTTTTTTTGGGAAAGTATTAAACAGCAAAAACTTTGTTATGCTTCTTTGCAACAATGGTGGGATTGTAGTAAAATCCTTATAAAAGATTTCTGTCAAAAGTACACTCTTAATGTTACTCGGGACATAGTTCAGTCAATGGAAAATTTAGAAACGGAAATTGGGGCTTTACAGGATGTAATAACGTCCAAAAATTATAGTAAAAATCATATTGATGACTTGAAAAAGAAAAAAGCAGTGTTGGCAGACCTGTTGGGAATAAGAGCACAAGGAGCTCTAGTTCGTTCGCGTTTTGAAACTGTGTCTCAAATGGATGCTCCTTCAAAATTCTTTTTTAATTTGGAAATGAAAAAAGGTCAGAGTAAAATAATGCATTCTTTACGGTCAGCTACAGGGCAAGAATTGACTGAGCCTGCTGATATAAGAAGCTGTGTGGTTAGTTTTTATTCTGACCTTTATAAATCTGAACTGGTGGAGTGGGATGCAGATGCTGATTATTTCTTGGATGGACTGCCAAAGGTGGATGAGGAGTCCAACAATGATCTACAGCAGACTTTGTCATTGCAAGAGATGCATTCTGCCATGATGACCATGGAAAATGGTAAATCTCCAGGAATTGATGGGCTAACTGTCGAGTTTTATAAAGCTCTATGGCCCATCATGGGAGAGGATTTGCTGGCAGTTTTTAATGACAGTCTGAAAAGAGGAGTATTGCCTCTAAGCTGCAGAAGAGCAGTCATTACGCTGTTGCCTAAGAAAGGCGATCTTCAGTGCATCAGCAATTGGCGCCCAGTTTCACTTTTATGTTCAGAGTACAAAATTTTGTCTAAAGTGTTGGCTTTAAGACTTAGTAAAGTTTTAAGCCAATTGATTCATTCTGACCAGTCTTATTGCATTCCTAACAGGTCCATCTTTGATAATATTGCTTTAATTAGAGATGTTTTGGATGTTTCTAAATTATTTGGAATTAATTGTGGCTTGATTTCTCTCGATCAAGAGAAAGCTTTTGACAGAGTTGAACATCTGTTTTTATGGAATACTTTGGAAGCTTTTGGTTTTAGTTCTTCTTTTATATCAATGATTAAGACTATGTATTGTAACGTTGAGAGTGTCCTTAAGATTAATGGTGGTTTGAGTGCTCCATTTAAAGTTCAGAGAGGAGTTAGGCAAGGATGTGCAATGTCTGGAATGTTATATACCTTAGCTATTGAACCTTTACTTCAAAAGTTAAGAGATCATTTAGAAGGTCTAGTTTTTCCCAATTGTTATAATCCTTTATATTTGTCTGCTTATGCTGATGATGTTATTGTTTTTGTAAATGGAAAAGATGATGTAGATAAGATGGGGAAAATTGTTGATGATTTTAAATGTATTTCTTCTGCTAAGGTCAATTGGGGGAAAAGCGAAGCTCTATTAGTGGGGAATTGGAGTGGAGTTCCTCCCACTTTACCTGGAGGTTTACGTTGGAAAAGAGGAGGGTTAAAATATCTTGGTGTTTATCTGGGGAATGAGAGTTTCGTAAAAAAAAACTGGGAAGGGTTATTTGAGAAAATCAAAGGACGATTCGAAAAATGGAAATGGCTACTCCCCCAGGTATCGTATAGGGGGCGTATTCTTGTTATTAATAATCTTGTGGCATCATCTTTGTGGCATAAATTTGCTTGTGTGGACCCTCCAAATACGCTTCTTGCGGACATTCAAAGAGAACTGGTGAACTTTTTTTGGGACAATTATCATTGGACTACTCAAAGCATTTTGTATTTGCCTAAGGAGGATGGAGGGCAAGGACTAGTAAACCTCGTAAGCAGAAGAGCCACTTACCGTCTCCAATTTATACAGAAGATTTTAATGGGACCTTATACACTTGCATGGAGACCACTGGCATTAAGCATCTTGAGGAGAGTGGGCAATATGGACATGGATTTAACATTGTTTTTAATGGATTATAGAAAATTGAATTTAACTGGAATTCCTGTTTTCTATCAAGGTTTGTTTAAAGTGTGGGGTCTTTTTCAAAATCGGTGGATGGAACCGGCAATTTCTCTTCATTGGTTGTTGGAAGAGCCGCTTATTTTTGGAGCTCGGTTTGATGTTTCTGGGCCTGATTTTCCTGGATTAACTGATTTGTTATGGAGTAAAAGGATCTTTAAGTTAAAATATATTATTAATGAATCAGGATATGACCTGAAAAGACCTGAACAAATTGTTACCCTTTTAGGGGTTCGATCAGTACGGTTTGCTAAGAAGTATCTTGATAAACTAAATATGGTTTTAACTGATGAAGAGAAGACTCTTTTAGAGGAGTTTGGTGCGGGGACTTTAGTTCCTGATAACAAAGATCTTTTTCCAGATATTGAAATTCTTCCCACTATTGATGGGGATGTTTTTAATTGCTCTCTGTTATGTAAAATGAATGAATATATTGATTTTTGTACAGTGGAAGGAAAAACTTTGTATAAATGTATTGTAAAAGTTATTAATCAACACAATTTAAGTTTGAAAACAGATACAGTATGGAGGAAAAAGTTAGGAATTAACAATGAAACTAAACCTGTATGGAGAGCAATTTACAAACCACCATTAACAAAAAAACTTGGTGACCTACAATGGCGAATTTTACATGGAGCTATAGCTGTGAATGCATTTGTATCCACTATAAACCCCACTGTAAGCGACAAATGTCCTTTTTGTTTGGAGAGGGAAACCATATTTCATTGTTTTATGGATTGTAATCGGCTTGATCCTCTTTTTGAGCTGTTAAAAGTTCTTTTTGATTATTTTAATATTTGCTTTACAAAGAAAGATTTTATTCTTGGTTTTGGTTATAGTTCTAAACAAAAGTTAAAATGTCATGTTATTAATTTTATGGTGGGACAAGCCAAATATGCTATTTATATTACTAGAAGAAATAAGATAGAAGAAAAGTCAGGACAAGATGTTGTTTTTGTTTTTAGAAATATGGTAAAAGCAAGAATTCTTATTGATTTTAATTTTCATAGATTAATGAGTACGATAAGTGTTTTTGAAATTCAGTGGTGTTGTAGCATTTTATGCTCAGTTGTTGATGGACAAATTGTTTTTGTAAGAGAATTGATGTAATTTATTTAATTGTTGAATGGTTAAAGGATAATTGTTTTTAATAAAGTGATTGTAAAATTTCAAAATTTCTCTCTCTCTCTCTCTCTCTCTCTCTCTCTCTCTCTCTCTCTCTCTCTCTCTCAGGCTACAAGCTGGGTAAGATTATTTGGTGTAACCAATGTATAACCATGTTCTAGATTGTGGACATACTATTTAGGATGGATATTAATCTGAATTTCCACGTTTTGAATTTGAGAAAACTGAATTTGAAGTTCCGAATTTCTTCTTCTTCTTGAAAGTCTAAGAATTCAGAACAACAACAACAACAACAAAAAAAAAACAGCTGTTTGAAAATACGTCTATAAAAGTCAGCCATAAAAAACATTTACATTTCTTAAATTTTAAATGTTCAATATTCGTTTAAAGAAATCAAATTCAGAACTATTTAAAATTCCACATAATATTAAATTTTGTTAGATTACACTCGTCAATAATTCAAATGTACACAATTCAAATTCAAATCTTTTTTTGTCATATTATAAGCTCAATATGTTTTGTACTTCATTTAATGAATGTTTAAAAGCAGATTTTATGTGTTTAATATCACATCATATTTTTTTTTTTTAAGTAGTTTCAATAAAAACTGCTTTTTCTCTTTAGCTGTAGCTGCATCAGAACAGTATTCATTAAATCTGAATTGTCTTTCAAAGCTGATTGGACAATTAGCCAACTGGACATGTTTGATAAGTAACTTTCAGAAGAAACAGAAAACCCTGTTGCTTTACAGACTGAAAGTCAAGAAAGTACTTGTTTAATATGTAGTTATTTTCACAGTTTTTCTTTTTGTTGGTTTGTGTTTCAGGTGTTTCTTCTGCTGAACGAGAGAAAATGAAGAGAAAGTCTGTGAAGGAGGGAGAATCTGTCACTTTAGATCCTGGTGTATAAATAACCCAAATGATGTAATGATGTGGCATTTTAATGACACTCTCCTCGCTGAAATCACAGGAGATCAGAGTAAGATCTGTACAGATGTTCAGTGTAAAGAGAGATTCAGAGACAGACTGAAGCTGGATCATCAGACTGGATCTCTGACCATCACAAACACCAGAAACACAGACTCTAGAGAATATAAACTACAGATCAGCATCAGCAGTCGTCGTCGTCATCGCAGCATCAGCAGAGTAAAGAGATTTGAAGTTACTGTCATTGGTGAGTGTAATTTAATCATTCAGGCATTAACACCTAAGTGTGTCCCATAAGCGAAAAACACCTTAACATAGGAATATAAAGATAGATGGTCTTGTTTCATCTCGATGACTTGATAGCAGTTGGTACTGGTGAAACAGTTCTTTTGACATCACTGTACAGGCCTGGGTCTTGGCAGATATAGAAGGGTTGGCAATTTGGGCAATATCTGTCTATCTAGATATGAGAGTTAGTATCATACCTGTTTTCTAGATAGATGGATGTGATGAGGTTCAAAGGTTGGAAGGAAGAAGACAGGGTCGGCGTGACTGGGACTCGTATGATTTATTGGGATAACTTCAAAATAACAACAAAGAAAAGTCGCACACACAGCACATTCATCGTAGACTCGCTACAGCACAGACAGTAGTTCACAGACAGGCTCTGTCACTCTTTCCACCAGGTTTCACTGAGACTCTTTTCACCAGTTGTCTCGCACGAGTCATGACAGATGTGCTGATTTCTGGAGCTGGAAACTACTGTTTATTTCTCTTTCACCTTCTGTGATTTGTTGTTGTCTTACAGATGGAGAATGACAGAGGTCATGTGATCTTAGAGGATCGCAGCAGCTTCTACAACATTATTCCCATTATATTAAATCATGGGAAAATGAGCAGAAACATGATTAGAAACTAAACATGAAGCACTTAACGTAACCTGTTACTGGAAACAGAGATAATGTTATACTGTACATGCCTTTATCTTAAATATCCTCATTTTTTGTGTGAGGAAAGTTCCTGCAAGGACATTACATCTTTATTGTCAATAAGCTTATTGAACTGATATTTGCTACAAACAGCATTTAGAGCAGATTGTTAGTTTATAAACCTGAATTTAACCTTTTAGCAGATTATTTTACCCAGAGCAACAAACGAGGAACCTCAGGAGTTCTGCTTGTGTATTTAGCTTGTAAAATAATTTTAAAACTAATGGGTGAAGGTTGTAGAAAAGTTTGTAGAAAAAAACAAAAACATTTTATTAAAATGCATGGATTAATTTTCTACCTAAAGCATTTGCATTTAAATTACAAACAGGATTGGGCGTTCTTGCTGAATATATTTGTTGTGATTATTATTTGAATAAAATAAAACCCCACCTAAATAGGCCATTTAACAGATAAAGACTCAGTGGTGCAGATGAATGAATGCAGTGACTGTTTCTATCAAAATAAGGACACAAACTCACTGGTAGAACTTTTACTTTCATTGTCCCTCAGAAGATCCAAAAAGAGAAGAGCTGTAATATCTGTAATGTTTATGAACAACTTTGAAACTTCTTCATTTTCAAAGTCTTCCTAATTTTCTTCATATGAGAAAGGGATTTTTAATCATTCTGTATAAACCTTTAAGACAGACTCGCTGTGATATCTGAAGGTATATGGATCTGTTGAAGCCTTCAGTCAGTATTTATCATCTGTAACAAAATCCATTTAATTGACAATTTCCTCATTAAGAATTAAGAACATTACCCATAACCCTGAAGAAAATCAATCAGAGAATCATGGCAAATGTTGCATTATGTACAGTGTTTTAACCTTTGTGTTTTCCTTATTTTCATAAACGTGTGTGTGTGTGTGTGTGTGTGTCAGACCAAAATTAGATGTCACTGTTGCACTAAATTGCCTTCTAATGAACTTTTGTTATGTGCACATTTACACAGTCTGCACTCTAAAATTGGCTGGGTTAAAAACAACCCAATTGGCAAGCCAGTGCTGGGTAAATATTGGGCAGAACACATGCTGGGTTAAATTAACCCAGTGACATTTTAACCCAGCAGGCTGGGTTGTCTAGAAACCCAAGATGTAGTAATTTTTTTTACCATTAATGGATTTGCTATTCTGGGTTATTTTTGCTGGGTTATTTTTCTTTTTCTTATAATTTCACCTGTGCTTTACTGTAAAACTTTGAATTAAGAAACAATGAAGAACATGTTTAGACTTAAAATAATTTTTAATGCTTGTCAACTGACATTCACAAATGTGTTAAAATTGGCAACAATGACAACAAACTGCACATTAAATTTAAATGCAAAAATCATTTACTGCTGACATCAAAGTAGTTCAATATTGTCAGTTAAATAAAGATTAGTTCTAAAACTATTACATGTTTAACGGTTTAAATACAGTGACATTGACAATTATATTTTAAATTCAGCAAATGCAAAATCATTTAAAAATACATCAAGTATTAAATAGTCAAATACAATTAAAGAAAGAAAGAAGATTAGTTCTGAACAATGACATTTATACGTTTAACTATTACATGTGTAACGGTCTAAATACGCAGTGAAATCAACAGACAATTCATTTTAAAGTCAGCAAATGCCAAATCATTTTTAAAATATGCAAAAATGTACACAAGTATAGTTAAATAAAGTCAAATACAGTTAAGAAAGAAAGAAAATTAGTTTTGAACAATGTAATTTATACCATTTAATTCTTAGGAAATTAAAGTGAAATTCACAGATGTGCAAAATTGTAGGCCTATTTTACAGTATGTACACAGTGAAATTTACTTTTTTTTTGACTCCGAAGAAGAAGACGACTCTTAGACACGGGTTATGTAGACTCTGCCCGGTTTAGAAACTCCACCATGTTCGTTCCGACCTATAAAAGAAAATAAACACAAAAATACAGATTGTTTAAATGGCAACGGTTTCATTATTCAGTTGAAGTCAGTTCAGTGTTGATTCAATTCAGTTCAATAACTGTGTGAAGTTTATCATGAAATGGAGTTTATCATGATTTCAACAATCAATATTTTTATTTGGCGAAAAGCCATATAATAAGTGGTATACTTTACATTATGTCTTGTTTGATCTTGTTTTTTTGTCTAGGATCAAAGTTGCTTAACAGGAATTGTTTTGAGGTAATGTACATCCAGTCAGTTTTCATCACAAAATAAACTCCTTCAGGGTGATACGAGATCCCTCCACTTTGTGTTGATTACCCTGTTGAAGTTTATTCTGCAATATCAACTGGCTGGATGTACAGTATCCCTTGCGTAATGAACAGGCAGTTCCAGTCAGGTTACAATGCAATTTAAATAGCAGTTATGCGGTTTTATACTCACTAGTTGAAGATCAATGAAAGCCTTTCTAGCTAGCTTCGTCAATAGATGGCCGATTCTTCTGACCAATACACTGTGGCAGGAAGGGGAAGGACCAAAAGAGCAAAATCACCTCTATTCTCTGCAGAAAAGAGACATAACATCTCAGAAACAGGACCAGCTACAACAAATATACTAAAATTTGTGCAAAAAGCTACAGACATAAAAAATAAATATGCAATAATGATACTAAATACCTTGCCTTTTATGTTGTATTGAAGATTTAAAACAACAAACATCACCTTGTGGAATATTTTCCAAAGACTGATTCAATTTTTCTAAATTAATTGCAATCCTTAAA
Organism: Squalius cephalus; assembly: GCA_022829025.1. NCBI lineage: Eukaryota > Metazoa > Chordata > Actinopteri > Cypriniformes > Leuciscidae > Squalius > Squalius cephalus. The sequence goes on from CM040807.1 coordinate 29,167,298, forward strand.
ATTTTGTTACATAAAATAGGCTATCTCACTTTGGAGTGACTGATTTTTGTAACCTTACAGATCTTTTTTATGCAAACAGCAACACAACACTAACTAAAGTTGAAAAAATTAAAAAGAATAGCAGGGCCATACTATAGTAGGTTTGAATAGTAGGTTCATTAAAAAATGAACATGTAGCTACTGATATTTATCCAAATGAATCGACAATGAATCAAGATCGGAATCGAACCACAAGCTTAGGTATAAATTGCTAAATTCAGAAGTTGGCAGCCTTGTGAGCTACCTATATTTAAGCACGGATCAAATGTATATGCGTTAAGTTTCGCGAGGTTGAGTTGATTATCACAGGCAGTCAATTATAGATGTAAAAGCAGCAAAAGTGTATAATAAACATGAACTTACCGTTAAACTTGTCGATAAGACTGGGTAACTGCCACTCGAAGAGAAGAGTTCATATCCATATGGTTTTCTAACTAGGAAAAAAAACGAAAATTTTAATTACATCACTTACCAAAAACGAATTTATGTAACGTTAGCCTATGTAAAAAATACTTTTTGTACCACACCAAATCACCTCACTGGTCCAACCCACGGCACTGATGTAAGCACGCACGCACTTTGAAAGTGTTCGCGGTGCTGATAAGTCGATTCATTTCCGGGAATCATTTTGTTTCAAACTTGCAAGTGTGAACCGGTTTATTTGAACCGGATGGTAGTTTCTTTTATACCTGCGGTCCCACGACATTTACGTAGGCTACTTTTTATGTATTTTACATGTCGGTAAGGACAATTGCAGGCGTTTTACCTAAGGGCAGCGAGTCATATTACTCAATTGTTTTGTTTTGAGTGTTTCGACTCACTTTGTTCAATTCGCTTGTCAGTGACAGAAACGACTCTTTCCTCTAGCTGTTTTCACAGATATTCACATATTTCATAATTCCGTGTGATACAGAATCATTAACTGTATTAATCTGTCGTCTCACATTAAAATGACTATGCGAGTCAATATCTGATTCTGAGGTAACTTAATAGCCGTTTGTCATTTAGTTGCATCACCAATTTTAGTCTGACTATATAAGTTTAAGAATTATTGGTGCGAAAAAAGTTATAATTGTGCTAATTCAAACTAATTATTAAGAAAAAATAAAATAAAACATTATATAAACTTACCTTAAAACAGTTGCACCCAGCTGCTTTGCCCCTTTGTCCTCTCAAAATGACAGCTTGGGAGCGAATTTAAACATCTCCAAGGCGGGAAGCTCGTGAAACAACCCAGCGTTGCGACCCAGCAGGTTTAACCCAAAAACTTTGAAAATTAAAACTACCCAAAGGTGTTTTAAATGTGATAAAATAACCCAACAAAATTACCCAACAGACTTGACCCAGCATTCTGGGTTAAAAAACAACCCAGCATTTTTTAGAGTGTGTGTGGTTTTAAACAGAATGCATTGAAAATGTGTTTCTAATCAACTGTCATTATTCATAAAAGTCATAGTTTATTTTTATTATGACATCCCCTCAACTATACATGATTTATTGGTGTGACACATATTTGTATTTGTGAGGTTTCTGCATATAAAACAAAATGAAAACAGCAACATAACATAAATTAAGAAAACATGAAAACAATGTAATTAACCAAGAAATGTAAAATGGATGACATTAAAGAATAAAATGAAATATTCCAGAATATTCATCGTTTGTCCACCAGATGGCCCAATACACCAGATTCAGCTCATGAAAGTCCAGTAAAGCATTAGAAAGCAACGCATCGTTTCGCATCATTAAACAATTAGACCACACTTTAGATTTTTAAACCACACACAATTTTTTCATCTTTACTGATTAAAACGATACAATATATGTCACAATATTTATGACATCTGTTCTGTTTTCTCTTGTCATCCTCTTGAAGCTCTGACGTCATTGACCAGAAGAACAGCAGCAGCCGCAGAAGCCACGCCCATCAGCGCAGTGACGACCAATCGCAGCACAGCTTCAACAGAATCACAACAGGGGGCGTGGCCTTCTGGAAAAACTAATGAAACAAATGATAAATTAATAAAATAAAATAAAACAAAATGAACCAAATAGATATCTGCACAATCTCCTTTTGTGATCAACAGATAAAACAAATCAAACTTGTTCAGAAAGCCATGAGTAAATGATGAAAGAAGTTCATTCATAATATCTGGCATATAATTTATCAATCTTGGAAAAACCAACACATTGAATCAGTGAATATTATCATCAGTGCTGTGGTACCTTCACATGTGTGACAGAGTGTGTTGATGTCCAGATGTGTGGTCTGGTTGCTGATGGGATTGTTCAGCACACAGCTGTAGGTGTTTTTATCCTGATATTCCACCTCCAGAGGTAGAGAGAGACTGATGCTGAGATCACACACACTGATGCTGGACAATACACTGATTCCTGCGTACCAGGAGAGAGTCGCATCACACACATTCAACTCTGATGAACACACCAATGAACATAATGATGATGATGAAGAAGAACATTGTGAAGAGTCACTGATGATGACAGGAACAGGCAGACGAGCTGAGAAAGATGAGAGAATAAACAAATCTGGATAAATATAATCAACAATCTATTTGTTCAATTGTCTTTAGTAAGTGTTTCTGTGATCTCAAATTATAAAATTTCAGTATGTGAAAAATAAAATAAGAATATCTGAAGGACGAGACAAATGATCTCTACTCACCATAGACAGAAACACTGAATGTTTTTGATGTTATTTTCGCTCCATTTAACTCTAGTTGATAAACTCCAGTATGTTCAGTTGTGGTGTTTGTGATGGTCAGAGATCCAGTTTGATCATCCAGCTTCAGTCTGTCTCTGAATCTCCCATCAGGAACATCATCAGATGTGGAGGAGATTCCAGCAGCTCTACTGATTCGAGCTATCAGAGAATTTTCAGCCCCATATTTCCACAGTATGTCGTCGTCTTCAGGTATTTCAGTAACATCAGTGTTTAGAGTAACAGAATCTCCCTCCATCACTGACACTGACTCACCAAACACACCTGATGAACAAACATATATATATATATATATATATATATATATATATATATATATATATATATATATATATATATATATATATATTTTTTTTTTTTTTTTTTTTTTTTACAAATTAAGGTTTCTGTTTATAAATAATAATATAAAAGCTGTAGTTCTTAATCTTTAGATGTGAATTAAAGAACAGAGGCAGAAACACAACAGAACATTGTAAAGAGTCTCTGCTGATGCACGAACAGGCCGCTGGAAAACATGAGAGAAATAATCTGATAGGAAAAAAGTGTGGTCAATGCTGATACTGACAGTCCTGATGTTCTAAAACAAAAAAAACAAAACAAAAAATTTGGCCTGTCACCACACGTTCACCACAGAGGAAGGAGGAGAGTTGTGTGGAGGAGAGACATTTTTTACTACAAGTTCAACAAAATGTAAGATCATCTATAATGACTGGACAGTGGATTGTGTTTGTGTGTGAAGAATGCGTTGTGTAGCCAAGAGTTAATGAGGCAAATGACATCCTAAGAAAAAGCATTGCTAACCTAGAATTATCCTGGTAAAAAAATATTAATTCAAGCAGTGTTTCCTGTACTTTCAGCAGCGGTGTTTCAGTGTGAAAAGGGTTTTGAAATAATGGCCAGAAATTGTCCAAAATCAAACACTTTTCTACTATATATTATGAAATAGTATGTTTGAATAAATAATATTCGAAAAACATAGGCAAAAAGTCCCCGGATGACATATACTGGCGAGATTCGGAAGTATGCATACAATGGACAATTTTTATTTTATTTTATTTTTTTATCCCATAAGGCCATAGGAGAGGATTTATGAATGACAGTGAAGTGACACAACTGTATGTGGTAGGTATAGTAGGGGGACACTAAGACCTGGGGAAGAATTGTGTGAGGCATGGCCGGTAAGGGTGCTAGGATTAATAATTGTCACACAAATTAGATCAGGTGAAAGAAATATCTTAAAGCTGCCGTCGGCAAAAAATGTTTGATCATATTCAGTGAAATTGACACTATAATCCGACAGAACAACATAAATAAGGTGGTTTTAGAAAAAAAAACCCGAGCTTCTAACTCCACCTGGAGCGTGTCATTTGTTTTGGAAAAATCCAGCGCTCCCGCTTCATCAGGTCCAATCAGCGCAGGGGGGTGTGAGATCTGACTGTCAATCACAGGTCGAGCACACGCCACAGATCCCCCCTCACTCGCGCACGTTAATATCACATGCACACGCCAAACCTGAAGTTCGCCTGGAGATTGCATGAAGCGTGATGGCGGAGAGAAAATCTACTAACAAGCTTCCAATTCCTCGGTTATTGCTATCTATGGATAGATTAGCCAGGGCAGCCTACCTCCGAGTCCATGTTGATAGATGCTGAAGAGACAGACGCGTTCACAGAAAATCAGGTACACACGCACAGTGACGCACTGACGAGCACGACCTCGATGGGAGGGTGCTCGCTGGTAGTGGGGAGGGGCATGAGAGTTGTAAACATTCAAAATTTTGTCTAATCGACCCAATCTGCCAGACTTGCCGACGGCAGGCAGCTTTAAAGGGAGGCAAAACGATCAGAAGAGTAGAAGGTGAACAGGAAGCTGGGCTCTTTGATCGTTCAGGAGCGAACTGATTATTGCAGTGCATAACGCAAGCTGCTAAGGCAAGGTAATAACTGCTTTTGTTTACTGTTTTCCAAGTGTAATGTTATGTTCCTTGTTTGTTGCAGCATTTTGATGTTTCAGGAACGGGGCTGATGACTAATATATCAGTGGATAGCACAAGCTACTAAAACCAAGTATTAACTGAATTGATAGTTGTTATTAATTGTTTTTGTTTTAGAAATGTACTAACATGTGCATTTTTATTGTAGGACTGGCACTGATCGGTTTAATTTAGGGTGTTGTTTTTTACTATATTTTTTTAATATGATGTTTTAATGAGTCTTTGAACTCGCTGGAAATGGTGTTTTAAGTGTGCTCAGCATATGCTGAGCTGTTTGTTTAAATGTGTTTGTTCTATTTAGGTTCTCTTACGAGAGGTCTCTCGTACTGCGTAAGTATCTTACGCTAGGGGAAAATCCCTTTTCCGCGAGATATTGAAGCCAAAAAATTATCCTTAATTTTGTATTAATGTAAAACGCGTTGCGGCAGCATACAGACATAGGCAAGACGGCTCGTGTGCCTATTGGCTGTTCTGCGGCAACTGCAGCAGCCTATCGAGTGAGGCCTAGCGTGACGTCAGACCCAATGAGGGTGCTTCGCGCCCACTGCGTCACGTCACGTCCCGCCGAAACGGGCGTGGCTTAGGCCTATAAATACAGCTCGCAGGCAGCTGATATATGATTTTTCATCTCTTCAGCGAAGCACACGCATCGCTGGATCCGGAGAGAAGCCGCGCCGTCTGAGTAAGCACTTGCAGCGGGACGAGTCGTCACTGAAGTCGCTGGCCGCGCTGCCTTCAATCGCCTTCCTGCTGCGCTATCCGGCGCCTATATCCTTTACACTCTCTGTTGTGTGTGTGTTCGCCACCGCGACACACACTGTCTAAAAGAGCTTGCGTCTTTTTAAAGATGCCTTCCTGCGGCTCGTGCAGAGCCACACTCAGCGACGGGGACCACCACGTTGTCTGCGTTTCCTGCCTGGGTGAGGATCATGCAGCTCTCGCGCTCGCTGACGGCGGCTGCCATCACTGCGAGCTACTGCCTATGGCGACTCTGAGGACTCGCCTGGCATATTTCACTGAGACTGCACCTCCGCCCGCTGTAGTGCCGCGCCGTAAAAAGCGCCGTGCTCAGCGGGTCCCGGAACCTTCCCCCACCCGTCAAAGCTCGCCGGTTCGCCTGCCAGCTTCACCGGCTTCGTCAGTGTCTCTTCCTGACGGACAGCGGCCACCGTCTGCCGCCGCTTCCGTCGATAACGCTGATGAAAAAGCCGCATTGGGGGAGGATGATTTCTGCTCTCTCCTGGCATCGGGCAGTGAGGATTGGGCGAGCGCCGTGCTCAGCGGGTCCCGGAACCTTCCCCCACCCGTCAAAGCTCGCCGGTTCGCCTGCCAGCTTCACCGGCTTCGTCAGTGTCTCTTCCTGACGGACAGCGGCCACCGTCTGCCGCCGCTTCCGTCGATAACGCTGATGAAAAAGCCGCATTGGGGGAGGATGATTTCTGCTCTCTCCTGGCATCGGGCAGTGAGGATTGGGCGAGCGCCGTGCTCAGCGGGTCCCGGAACCTTCCCCCACCCGTCAAAGCTCGCCGGTTCGCCTGCCAGCTTCACCGGCTTCGTCAGTGTCTCTTCCTGACGGACAGCGGCCACCGTCTGCCGCCGCTTCCGTCGATAACGCTGATGAAAAAGCCGCATTGGGGGAGGATGATTTCTGCTCTCTCCTGGCATCGGGCAGTGAGGATTGGGCGAGCTAGGTCCGCGCATCGTCAGGCAAAAGAGCTAGCATCGAGTCAGAGCTGATGCGCATACTCGCACAGGCCGCGGCGAGCCTCGGCCTCGAGTGGTCTACGCCTGAACAGCCTGCTCACAACCGGCTGGATGGATATTTTCTTCCCGGGGAGCGCGCTTCGCCTGCGTCCTGACCATAGACTGTAAAAAATATGGACAAAGCGTCTGTGACGTCACCCATAGACTTTCTGAAGAACGGTTTTGAGGCCGTTTATGGGGGGTATGGGCGGCGCCATATTTCAATACAAATGTTCAGAAAGGATAACTTACAGGTATGATGTGTTGTGTCAGATCATGGCCGAGACGTCAAATTTCAGGAATTCCACTCGGCGCAGCCTATGCTCGTTGTCAGCTGTCAATCAAGCTGTCAATCGCACCCTTATTTGTCATACATTTTATATCTAAATACGATCTAAACTAACGAGTTAGAAAAAAATTCACCCCCCTCACAGTTGTCAGGCACTCGGAACCTATCGAAAAATACAATAAAAGTCCATGGGACCAACCTGTAAAAACATGAATTTATGCTGTGAAAACGGACATTTTAACATGGGGGTGTATGGACATTTGCTCCCTTTTGGGACCTGCCCCTAGCGGATTTTCGATGTATTGCAGTTTTTTGCACTTCAGGGTAGGCTTCATTTTTCAGATTAGAATGTTGCCGCTTGGTCCAGACCAGCGCCCTTTCTTCCTGAGTTACACGAAGAAGTCGCTAAGTCTTGGAACGCCCCCTTCTCAGCTAGAATGCGCTCTTCTGTTTCGCTAGCATTCTCCGCTGTTGACGATGCTAAAAACAGAGGTTACCATTCGCTGCCGCCGGTCGAAGAAGCGATAGCAGCCCACCTTTGCCCGCCCTCCGCTGGACGGCGCGCTAAGCTGGCTCTGCCTTCAAAAGCTTGCCGCATGACGTCAACCCTGCTCGGTCACGCTTTCTCCGCCGCTGGGCAGGCTGCATCAGCGCTGCATCAGCGCTGCATACTATGGCCACACTGCAAATTTTCCAGGCCGATCTCCTCCGAAAGCTGGACGAGAATGGACCAGATGCAATTTGCGTGCCAGACTTGAGAAGTGCTACGGACCTCGCTCTCCGCGCTACTAAGTCTGCTGCACAGGCCATAGGACGGAGCATGGCCTCTCTCACTGTGACTGAGAGACACCTATGGCTAACGCTCTCTGAGATGTCTGAGTCTGAGCGCACCGCATTCCTCGACGCTCCGCTTTCTCCCGCTGGCCTCTTCGGAACTTCCGTCAAAGATTTCGCGGAAAGATTCGTGGAGGTACAGAAAGCGTCACAGGCTATGAAGCACTTCCTGCCGAAGTGCTCCAGTTCTGCAGCAGGCCGTGCGAAACCATCTGCTCAGAGCTCACAGCCTCAGCCTCCGCCCACCGCCGCCACTTCGCAGCGCCGACAGGCCCGAAGCGCGAGACCGCGCTCTCGCTCATCTGGCCGCCGCACACGGTAAAAACAGAAGTAGCACACCTACTTCGAGCCGAATTTTTTTAACTATTGAGCAAAGGGGCCATAGAGCCGTTATCTCTAGCTCAGAGCGAAGGAGGGCTATACAGCAGATACTTCCTGGTACTGAAAAAAGACGGGGGTCTCAGACCCATACTAGATCTAAGGCAACTGAACAGAGTGCTTGCAAAGCGACAGTTCAGAATGCTCACGACCAGAAAAATCCTCGCGCAGATTCGCCGAGGAGATTGGTTTGTGTCAATAGATCTGAAAGACGCATATTTTCAAATACAGATAGCGTCACGTCACAGGCGATATTTGAGATTCGCCTTCGAGGGCCAGGCATATCAGTACACAGTCCTACCGTTCGGCTTGTCCCTAGCACCCCGTACATTTACAATGTGCATGGACGCAGCGCTCGCACCCCTCAGGCTACAGGGCATGTGAGTATTGAACTACTTGGATGATTGGCTGATTCTAGCTCAATCTCACTCGATGCTCATAGAGCACAGGACCATTTTACTCGATCACCTCGAGAATCTGGGTCTCAGAGTCAATTGGGCGAAGAGTTCTCTGTCCCCCAGACAGATAATATCTTTTCTGGGCACAGAACTGAACTCGCTGTCTATGATAGCGCGACTGTCACCACAGCGCATGCTAGACATTCAGCGCGCAGCGAGCTCTTTCCGCTGCGGCGCATCTGTCCCACTCAATAAATTTCAGAGGATGCTAGGTCTCATGGCCTCAGTTCTGGCTGAAAGCGTGAGTGCCGTGCCGAGCGTGGGCTTCTGGTCTGCTTCGTCTCAAGGTCAATCAGAAATGCTTCGCAGCTCTGAAACCTTGGAAAGCAAACGACTGGTACCAATCAGGTGTAAGCCTGGGGACTTCCTCGAGTGTGAAGGTGGTGTCTACGGACGCATCCACCTCGGGATGGGGAGCGCTGCTCGAGGGCAGACCGTTCTTTGGCCAATGGTAGGAACGGGAGAAGCTTCTGCACATAAACTGCCTCGAAATGCTGGCAGTAGACAACGCGCTGACGCGTTTTTGTCCCCAAATACGAGGACACCACATCCTGGTCCGTTCGGACAACATGTCAGTGGTGTCCTACATAAATCGCCAGGGCGGCCTCAGGTCCCGAAACCTGCACAGGCTGACAGAACGCCTCCTGGTGTGGGCTCAGCGCAACCTGCTCTCGCTGAGAGCAGTGCATGTGCCAGGGCTCCTAAACTCCTAAAGGACCGGACAGACTGTCCAGGAACAATGTTCTGACAGGCAAGTGGTCTCTACACCCACAGACAGTCCAGCTGCTGTGGAAGAAATTCGGCAGAGCGGAAGTAGACCTGTTCGCGTCTCAAGAAAACGCTCACTGTCTGGAATTTTTCTCCAAGAGCAGGGACGCGCTGGCTCATGTATGGCCCCGCCGCCCGCTCTATGCCTTTCCTCCCGTCTCTCTCCTGCCTCAGGTGATAGAGCGGATCAGGGAAGAAGAATGCTCAGTGCTACTCGTAGCGCCGTTCTGGAAAAACCAACCCTGGTTCCCAGTTCTGATGCAGCTAGCGATCACTGCCCCATGGCCAGTGCCAATGAGGAGGGACCTCCTCTCTCAGGCCAAGGGCTCGATTTGGCATCCGCGCCCAGAGCTGTGGTCCCTTCATGTTTGGGCCATCAACGGGTACCCGCTGACCTCCCAAGCGGAGTGTTAAACACGATCACGCAGGCTAGAGCTCCGTCTATGTGACATCTCTATTCCTCAAAATGGTCAGTGTTCTCAAGCTGGTGCACAGCTCGTGGCATGTCGCCCCCAGACTGTGGGGTGACGGAGGTTCTCTCCTTCCTACAAGAGCTGTTGGACAAGGGCAGGTCACCTTCCACACTCAAAGTTTATGTGGCGGCCATAGCAGCGTTCTCAAAAACAACGCTTGGTCAGTCAATAGGAAGGAACGATTTAGTCATCCGCTTCCTTAGAGGAGCTAAGAGACTGAATCCTCCCAGACCTCCCTCAGTCCCCGTATGGGACCTTTCTGTGGTACTGGAGGCCATGAAAGGTGACCCATTCGAGCCTTTACAGACGATTGATCTAAAACACCTGTCTTTCAAGACAGTGTTTCTTCTGGCTCTCGCTTCGGTGAAGTGCATAGGGGACTTACACGCGCTCTCAGTAAGCGCGACGTGCATGGAGTTTGGGCCTAATGACTCAAGAGTTATACTCAAACCTAAGCACGGTTATGTTCCAAAATCCCTCAACACACCGTTTAGGGCGAAGGTCATTTCCCTGTCAGCCCTACCGGTCTCTGACGAGGAAGGAGACGCGAGCTTCCTTTGTCCAGTCAGGGCATTAAGAGCTTATGTGTCTCGCTCATCTGTCTTCAGACAGACGGAGCAGCTCTTCGTTTCGTTCAGCGGAAGTTCCAAGGGACTAGCCGCTTCGAAACAGAGCCTATCCAGATGGATAGTTGACGCCATTGCGCTGGCGTACACTTCCAAGGGTATGCAGTACCCGTTGGGTGTCAGAGCGCACTCCACGAGAAGCATGGCTTCATCGTGGGCCTGGTCAAGTGGGATTGCCTTGCAAGATATATGTATGGCGGCAGGCTGGGCCTCCCCGTCTACATTTATAAGGTTTTATAACCTAGAGGTTCCCGCCTTACAGGCCAGGCTGTTGTCGGTCTAAATATACCAGTACTGTCCATGTGCTGTTCTGTTATGCTTATGTCTGTTCTGATGCTATCGGTTCAGAATACTGTGTCTGCTGAGCACTGCTCGATGAGCACTGCTCGCTGATCGACCGCAAAATGCTTATGGGCAAATAAATAAGACCCACAATTTTCCATCAGCTCAGGCCGTACTCCGCCCTGTCTGTATGATGTAATTTGCGTCTAAGGGACGCTGCTATATGTGTAAGAGCTTGGCTCCGCCCCTCCCTCTTCCCGGACTCCCTGTGAGTTCCCCTGGCGATTATACACTATATGAACCCCGGGCTTTCGCCCTTGGGTCTTTGGTGTCAGATCCCAGCACGCACGGCGTTTTACATTGGGTCCCCTAGCGTAAGATACTTACGCAGTACGAGAGACCTCTCGTAAGAGAACTGTTAGAAGTCATAGTTTTCTCCCTCTCAGTCATGTCCAGAGAACAGTTCTGTATGTTCAAGATTCCTTTGTAAGTATGTAATGCACATCTGTTATCTATTAAGTGGACTCGAGTGTTTGGCTGTAGAGAGAGCTCTCTATGCTATTCTATTCTATGCATTGTGTGGAAGCCTTCGGACCACAAGGCTCAGAAGGAAACTTTACCGGATATTGACCATTTATAGATTTGTTATACAATGTATATGATGTCATGTATGGTATCATTGGTTAGGATGGTCAAACTCCCCTTAGTCTTACACTATATATTCCAGACATAGAGTTTCGTGAGTTTGAGCATTGTCTCCCCAGCTGGTTAATTGTTCATTCATATGCCCAAATAAAGACGAAGGCTAAAGGCACTTTTCGTGTTGGAATTCTTCATTTCTAACAGCTTGGGGGCTCGTCCGGGATATCCTCCAGACGGTAAGAATTGAATTTTTCTCTAATAAGAGATTTATTCTTACTGTCTGCTGAGATACATTTTTGATAAGTGCCGTGATTTTTACCATATTTGGTAAAATCAGATATGTAGTTTACCTCGTGTTTGAATGCGGGAAGAACGATAAAGAGAACTGATCCATCTGTTTATCGTTATATGGTTATCCTCGTGTTTTAATTAATGCGTGTTTTTAATTAATGCGGGAAGAATGACAAAAGAAGTGATCTTTTGTCGTTAATTGAGTGTACCTTGTGTTTTAATTAAGACACAGGAAGAGCGTGAGAAAAAACTGATCACTTTTCTACGTTTTTTTTGGGATGTCCTTGCTGTGCAAGAAGGAAATAGGCTTTGGAGTTGAGAACCTTTTTGTCTCTCTCGCAAAGATATTTCAGAGAGCTTCGGTCTTTTGGGCTATGAATGAATAATACATAGGTTACTTTGATTTTTTTCTCTCTCTTTTCTTCTACTCTCTTGTCTCTGTATTTTCTCTTTTTGGCTAATGTACTAACACAATTAATTAAAACTGCAGATTCTATCTTCTCTGCTTTCTATTTGGTTATTTCAAAATGTGTCTACTTTGAAATTTGTTTTAGTTGAATTGGACTAGAGGAGAAATTTTTGTGTGATTCACAATGGGGAACAAAATTAGTTCGCCGATAATTAATGAATCTCCAAAAAAATAGAAAATAATATTTTTCCCTTGCATACTGAAGGTGAGGTTCCTAGTGTTTTCCTTTATCAGTCTGAAAAAAAAAAAAAAGTCTTTGTAGACTGAGGGGGAACAAGCGCTCCAACCCCTCCCCGCCCAGATGTGAAAGTATTCCGGCCCCTGTCTGCATTGAACCCACTAAAAAACAGATTGTAAATGATTTAAAGACAACGACTGCTTTTCCCTTTTTGGAAACTTCAGACGGATTTATAATTCATCTTCTTAATATCTCAGAAGTGATGCCAATTTGCAAAGAATTACCGGATCCGGCCCGATCTCCACATCATTATGTGTCGGTATTGAAACGGTTAACAGCATACAGTCAACTGACTGGTCGGGATTATCGCTTCATTTTTAACTAAAACATTACCTGTCGAAATTACGGAGGAGGAATTAATTGAAGGGTTTGAGCTTCTAAACCCAGTTAATGATTTACCTCCCATCCGTAGCATTGTGATAAAGAATTCAGAACATGTTGATCTGTTTAAACCTTTTTGTGGACTTAGAGTTATGAATGATGATAACAATTGTCTGTTGTTTGTGAACGCATTCCATTGTCCAATAAAAAAAAAAAAAATAATAAATAAATAAATAAATAAATAAATACAAAGTCAAAGTCAAAGTCAAGTCAAAGTGCTATTGTTGTGGACGTTCCGGTCATACTGCAAAATTTTGCAGGAGGAAAGGCCGAGATGCAGCAGGCTAATGGGAACCAGATGTTTAGGCGCTCTGATGGCTATGGGCCAAAAAGCCCCCACCTTGCGCTCTCCCACTCAATAGCAAAACAGCCGGCCCAATGGAGCCAAGTTTTTCACTGATTTCAATGAGTTATTCCACCGATTTAAATGTTTTGCTGTTTATTGAATTAAATGTTGATTGTAATCCATATGCATTTATCGTCGACACAGGGTTTTCTCGCTGTCATCTGTCATGAACTCGGTCTTCATCACGGGGAAGAAAGTAACTCTGTGTGAATCGATAGCATCCTCGTGAAATTTGAAATGACGTCAATTTTATCTGTTACTTCTAATGATGTACCATCATTGTTCAAAATGCATGATTTTGCAATCAAACCGAATTCTCCATTCTGCCTGATGGGTAGAGACTTAATGCATAAACTTGATATGAAATTGGATTTTGACGCTGACTCTGACATTTATGTTTCCTGCAGCTTTTTCCATTACGACTGACACAGGAAGTGCTCTCATCAACGATTTGCCTGCAACTGTGCTGAGACAGGACATACCTGATGTAAATTCTAATTTGTGGGCGGTTCACAAGGATGACAAAGGCTTCATAAATGTACCTCCCTACAGGGCAAATTTGACAACTAGGCCTGTTTCAAAAGCAAAACCAGCTTTCAAAGGAAAAAGAGGAGGGAATTAAACCCCTCATTGATCAATTACTGGCTCAAGGTATTCTGGTTCGCACTCATTCACCATATAATACACCAATTAACCCTATAAAAAGGCAAATGGTTCTTGGCGTTTAACGCAAGACCTGAGAAAAATCAACGATTTGATAAAACCACTTGCTCCTATTGTAGCAGATGTACAGACTATAATTAATTCTATCCCTTCGGACCATGCATTTTATTCTGTTATTGATTTGAGCTTCGTCTTCTTCAGTTTTCCTGTTGATCATGAAATTCAGCCACTGTTTGCATTTTGTTTTCAAAATTGTCAATACATGTGGACCAGACTCCCAAGGGTTCAGAGATTGTCCGGCTGTTTTCTCCGCTTTAGTGCACGCAACGCTAAAAGATGTCAACCTCCCTCCAGACATCTGCCTGTTCCAGTACGCTGATGACATTCTAGTCACTGGTGCTTCAGAGGACATGTGTGCTGCTGCCACTACAATTGTCTGCAACATTCTAGCTGAGGCTGGTTTCAAGGCATCTAAAGAGGAACTTCACCTACTTGGGCCATGAACTGTCACAAGGCCAAGTCTGCCTGTCTGCTGACAGGGTCAAAGCCATCGCTGCATTCAAGCATCCATCAACACGGAAGCAAATGCAAAGCTTTTTGGGACTGGTAAATTATTGCCGCTTAGTGCCTAATTGCTCCATGTATGACAAGATCCTGCGAGAAGCTACACTAGCTGATAAAGAGGACATTACATGGACAGCTGAAATGGACCAGGCATTCAGACATTTGAAATCCTCTCTCTTAAGGCCTCCTGCCCTTGGCCTACTATGTTATTCTCGCGAATTTCATCTGTGCGTGCACAGGGCTTTAGGAACAGCCGCCACAATCCTGGCCCAAGATCATGGGGGCACCTTTCGTAGCTTATTTATGTAAAACTCTTCAATGGCTAGGGGTCTCCCTGCCTGTCTGTGCACAGTGGCTGCTACGGCGATCATGGTACAGGATGCTGAAAGAGTTGTGTTATCACATCCACTCACTGTACATACTTCTCATCAGGTTGGAGCCATTATGCATAATATTACTGTACAACACATGACTGCTCAACGCCGTTCAGGCTATGAGGCCATATTGTTAGCTACTGCTAATTTAACTTTGAAAGTAACCTCTGTTGTCCATGGTCCAACTGTACCTTTGCACAGGTTACTGACGCAAGGTGAATTTCAGAGTGACGACCACGACTGCCTGACCAGGATCCAGACCTCGACTGCTTGCAGGCCAGATGTGCATTTGTATATCGATGGATCCTGCTTTAAGCCAAATGATAATTTATACCTGTGTGGTTACTCTATTGTTGAATTACCTGATCGTGTAATTGAAGCATATTCGCTGCCATATAAATCAGCACAAGTTGCAGAACTAATTGCTTTAACGAGAGCTTGTCAATTGGCAAAAGGTCAGTGTATCAACATATACATTGACTCAAAATATGTGTATGGCATAGTCCATGATTTTGCTAACTTGTGGGAGGAAAGAAATTTTAAAACCTCCGATGGAAACCCAATTTCGCACTATAACATTGTAGCCAAGCTAATTAGAGCAACACAGCAACCCTCGAAATTAGCGGTTATCAAAGTAGCTGGTCATAAAACAGGTGAATCTGATGAAGCCAAAGGAAACAGATTTGCAGATGAAGTAGCAAAATGGGCACCAAAAGAAGCGATACGTAGCCCACATGTAAATGACCAAAGCACTGAAGTGCCAATGATGAATTCGTCATTGATTAATGATATGGACATAAAAATACTACAAGCGAATCCTACTCAAGATGATTTGAATCATTGGGCAGCCAATGAAGTAAAACCAGATCAAGCTGGTATTTGAGAGATAAACAAGGAAGAATTGCACTACCTGCATCCACCGTTGTAATGTTGTGCAGGCATTATCATGGTGTATCGCATGTATCGAAAGAGAAAGTGATACAAAATTTGAATCATATTGCATAGCAAATGTTCGAAGAAAAACTTTGTTGATATTGGATGCTTGCCTGGTGTGTGCACGAACAAATCGGCACAAGGCAATCGCACATGATGCTTTACCGCATCCGGAACTTCCTTTCCAATATTTACAGATTGATTTTACACACATGCCTCCATGTGGAAATAACAAATATCTGCTCGTGATTATTGATCGATTTTCTAAGTGGCCAGAAGTTTTTCCGTGTGTCAAAGAAAATGCAAAGACGGTAGTAAAGGTTCTTGCAAAAGAAATTATAACGCGTTTTGGCATTCCCACCGTTATAGCGAGTGACAAGGGAACTCTGTTTGCACAAGTCACACGATTATTAGCCAAAGAGCTTAATATTAATTGGCATATGCGCCGCAGTCCTCGGGGAACATTGAGAGGGACTAATAATACGATAAAAGAACGTCTTAATAAAGCCTGTCTAGATACGAGCAGAAATTGGGTTGATTTGTTGCCTGCCATACTAACAGAAATGAGAATGTCTCCATCAGCCACCACAAAAAATGTCTCCATTTGAAATTCTCATGGGTAGACCTTTCCCGACCCCTTGGGTCAGAGGTCGCGCTGGCAATCTTTCCACAGGTGACACGGAGGTGATCATCGCGAATTATGTGGATTCCCTTGTTAAAAATTTAAATGGCATAAATGGTGATTTTTCTCTGTCTCTCCCTCTTCCCTCAGAAAAGCCAACTCATCCTTTTGTTCCAGGACAACAGGTGTTGATAAAGTGTTTGAAGCCCACGAGACTTGGGGAACCAAACTATCTGGGGTCTGCCACGTGATTGCTGTGATGAGGCCAGGTGTTCTGACTGACCTCCAGCCGCAGTAGATCCATGCTAGCAGAGTGAAGGCAACTCCATCCCAGGGGAACGCATAAGCCTATGCGGAAGTGGACACCCAGCACTGATCGAAAGGAGAGCGAGGAAGAGAAGTAGACGAAAAACGAGATTGCTGATTGAGAATTAGCAATAATTATCATTGAATCTATTAAGCCATATTTGCAAAATTGACAGTATACCTGTTTGTGTTGACAAACGTACTTAGTCATACACAAGTCATTATTAGCAGTGGTAATGAAACCTGGCTGAATCAAGAAGAATGAGACTGTCCCTTATTCATTAGTGGATGAATATTTTTGTATCTTCTCAATATGCTTTAATGAACCGAACTGTAAAATATCCATGATTTTGAAGGAAATGTTTGATTGAAGGATTTTTCATGTATAAGAATGGACATGCTGAGAATGATATGATATGATAATTATGTTATATGATAATTATCTTATCAAAGGGGCCATTGTTAGAAGTCATAGTTTTCTCCCTCTCAGTCATGTCCAGAGAACAGTTCTGTATGTTCAAGATTCCTTTGTAAGTATGTAATGCACATCTGTTATCTATTAAGTGGACTCGAGTGTTTGGCTGTAGAGAGAGCTCTCTATGCTATTCTATTCTATGCATTGTGTGGAAGCCTTCGGACCACAAGGCTCAGAAGGAAACTTTACCGGATATTGACCATTTATAGATTTGTTATACAATGTATATGATGTCATGTATGGTATCATTGGTTAGGATGGTCAAACTCCCCTTAGTCTTACACTATATATTCCAGACATAGAGTTTCGTGAGTTTGAGCATTGTCTCCCCAGCTGGTTAATTGTTCATTCATATGCCCAAATAAAGACGAAGGCTAAAGGCACTTTTCGTGTTGGAATTCTTCATTTCTAACAAGAACGTACTCGGTTACTAACGTAACCTCGGTTCTCTCTAGAAGAGGGAACGAGTACTGCGTATCTTGCCGTGCATGCACACGCTCTGGTTAGCTTCGGCGATGAAAAAAAACAGCCTAAGCCACACCCGTTTCGGCGGGACGTGACGCAGTGGGCGCGAAGCACCCTCATTGGGTCTGACGTCACGCTAGGCCTCGCTCGATAGGCTGCTGCAGTTGCCGCAGAACAGCCAATAGGCACACGAGCCGTCTTGCCTATGTCTCTATGCTGCCGCAACGCGTTTTACATTTGGATAATTTTTTGGCTTCAATATCTCGCGGAAAAGGGATTTTCCCCTAGCGTAAGATACTTACGCAGTACTCGTTCCCTCTTCTAGAGAGAACTGAGGTTACGTTAGTAACCGAGTACATTTTCCCAGGCGGTTGCACTCGAGGGGCAGTGGTCGCACGTGTGGTGTTTACTTTTAGTGGATGCAGTGGTTTGGTGTGAGGGTGTTACATATAGGTAAATGCTGTGGTGAACACATTTTTTGTTTGGAGTATTATTTATCCACTCCACTTGTACCTCAGTGTACTGCCTGGGTTGTTTTATTTTTTGTTCTTTTTGATTATTAGGTTTCTTTTGTGTCCATATGGAAGGGACTTTGTTAAATAAAACTGCTGTGTAAAAGCGTTTATCTCAAAATCCTGACTGCTGGTTCATTCTATACATGATTTACCTGTGAACTCTTTAAGTGGGCGAGGTTACATGTAGATCACATGACACTGACAACATGGTGGATGTAGTCCAGATTACTGTACACTCATGCTATATAGAACTCTCCAGTAGGGGTAAAATCTTTGCGTGGCAGGGGGAGCTGCCGCTCGACCTGTCACTCGACCAGTCACGGTTATATGCGCCTGCCAATCGGCCAGTCATGGTTATATGCGCCTGCCAATCGACCAGTCACCGTTATATGCACCTGCCAATGGACCAGTCACCGTTATATGCACCTGCCACTCGACCAGTCACCGTTATATGCACCTGCCACTCGACCAGTCACCGTTATATGCACCTGCCACTCGACCAGTCACCGTTATATGCACCTGCCAATCGACCCTGCCAATCGACCAGTCACCGTTATATGCGCCTGCCACTCAACCAGTCACCGTTATATGCGCCTGCCAATTGACCAGTCATGGTTATATGCACCTGCCACTCGACCAGTCACTGTTATATGTGCCTGCCACAAATAATCAGCTTCATTAAAGGTACACTATAGCTGAGTCCCAATTCAGAGGCTACATCCTTCGATGGAAGAAGGCAGCAGAGATGTATCTTTAACTTCCTTTGATATCCTACAATCCTGTTCTTTCCAATGAGATAAAAAATAAAGATGGCGCCTGAAAGTTGCAAATTGGCTAGTAATTCGACAGCGTTACCCGCCACAGTTGTTTTATACCCGCATTTGGCGAGAGTTCATTTCAAACACCGGATACCACATTCCACCGCTCCCGAACAAATCGGCGCGTCCGCCATCTTGGAACGGTCAGCGTGTCACGCACAGTAAGAATCATGACACAACAATCTGCAGCTTCTGGTTGTGAAACCACCAAGATTTTAATTCCTGAAGAAATGAGATAGCCTTTCACAGGTGAGAATGTGTTGGTGTTTTTATCTATTAACTTATATTAGTTTTTATGCTATGGTAACTCTTTAATTTTGTTGTTAGCTGACACCTTCGTCTTGTACTGTGTTAGTTTGCAAATCATCTGCTGAAGTCTATTGCACATATAGATAATCATACATGCGTCTAACTACAGTTGCAGACACTCAGTTACAAAATGGTGGACGGCTCTGTTTGTATTTCACAACCAAAAAAACCCTATAGCGCCGTCTAAGTTATATGTTTCTAATGGAAAATGTATTTTACTATAACAACAATATTAACATGATTCAATTAATAATAACATTTCATAACTGTGCAACAAACAACACTGACTTTTAGATGATTATATTTTCGACTGCCTCCAGAAGCTGTCATCATTTGCACATCAGATTCATCATTAATAATTTCATATGATGGACAATGAATAAAGCCATGAAATGATCGCAATACTTTTATTCTAAAATGTCACTGCACAAGAGAAAAATAAATGCAAAAAGAGCGGAATCAATTTAATTTCAGCTTAACTTGTGCATCTTTTAAATCGGATTAACAGAGAATGCAAATCCTCTGGCTGATGAAAAAAGCAGCCAATTGCTTTGTATATAAAAAAAAAAGGACTTAAAAAAAAACTTACCAGCAATATGCCACATGTAGCACAAAATAAACAGATGAATCATCTTTAAAAAACAATGCTTGATATATGTGAACACTTGTGTGACAGATCGTGAACTGACACAACAGTGTTAAACTGTGATATTAAGGTAGTGTTGCGTGTGTTTCCTCCTCCACCGGATTTGAACACTAACCACATGTGTGAGTTACTCTGGCATGTGGTGATTCTTTCTCCTTTTAAGACTTATCATTAGTAGCATTATTGTTTATTTTACAAGTTGCACCATTTATGTTCTATATTTCGATTATTAAACTGACCTCTGGCCTGACTCTATTAGTGGTGTTTGTGAAGCAAAGCATCACTATTGTTCTCTTGCACACTTATAAGTGGTGTTTGTCATATACCCATGGATGTGCTTTGACTTTTATTAGCGATCAGGGGTACGATGTTCGCAAGCAAAAAATTGCATTGACACCTTTCGAACCTGTTTTGCTTTTTCATAGCCTAGCAACATTTTCTCTCCCATCTGGATTATTATTTTTCCTTTTGATTTAAACCGGCCTAGACATTGCCATATTATTTTGTGTTGTATAATTTTGATACCGAATAAAGATCTTGCAAGTCAAACCATCTCAGCAAGTGCATATTTTATGTAACGGTCGAGAACGAGCTGGCCGTGACAGTAGCATTGTTTATTTTACAAGTTGTATTTAAGTTTTATATTGTTTTCGATTATTAACCTGAACTCTGGCCTGACTCTATTAGTGGTGTTTGTCATATACCCATGGATAAGGTGTGCTTTGACTTTTATAAGCAATCGGGTGTACGATGTTCGCATGCAAAAGATTGCATTGACTTAACATGGGGATGAATTTTAACGGGTCATAGCTCTGAACGAGGATTTTGTAGAAATGTGTGTGTTTCCACATCTGAAGAGGCTGGCCAGTTCTGTAAGAACATACCTCACAGTTGGGTGTAAGTTGTAGCCCTGGTTTCATTTCACTCAGGCAACCAATCAGTCTCTCAGGATCATTGTGAAGCTATCAAGCCATGCCATAGCAACCATTTAGAGCACCCGGGCAACTGATCCCATAAACTACCATTATAAAAGGCCCGGATGGATATCTTTGCAGCTCACGAGGGTGGGCTTGTTTCACTCATGCAACATTTTGAGCTCCCTAGAAACAAGTTCCATAGAGTTCCTTTCAAACAGATCAAAAGGAATATCTTTCTTTAGAAGTGTCATAGAAACATGAGAGTGGGCTTGTTTGACTCGGGGCAGCAAACAGCAAAATCACGAAACACCTTCACTATAGTGTCGACTCAGATCTGGTACTTGTGGAATGTGGGCCGGATGTGGGCCGGATCTGGGCCGACACTATGTTGCCGTCTGGGTCTCTATCTCTGCATCAGAACATCCTGTAGACTTGATGGTTGGCTCTTTTGACTTATGTTTGCAAACATGACTTCTAGCATACTACACATGCTGGCCGTGAATACTTGCATGCTAATAGTAATTAGCTAAGTGCTGAAATTTGTACTGAAATAACGTAGAGACATGTTTGTGAGCTTTTTGGACTCAGTGTAGTTGCACACAGCAAGATCCATTCACATTCTCTTCAGAAAATGTATCTAGTTGTTGTTTATTTTCCACACATTACTGTTGAGTGATCAAGGGGTCAAGGTTTTTTTTTTTTTTTTTTTACAACTTATGAATTATAATTATTCTATTTTCTGTAATGCAGAAGCTGTTAGTCCAGCCATCAGTTCAAACCACATCTCTGTTCAGCTGTAAATAGATCAGACCACTGACGGTTTCACTGTGACTCACACACTGAGCTGCTCGAGTGTAACATGCATTCATTCAATCATATACCGTACGTTTCACTCGGCATGAAAAAAAAAAACACTCCAGTGAGCGTCAGTTCTGTGGGAGAAAATGTCTTTGATCCCAGAGGTCAGAGGAGAATGGCCAGACTGGATCAGCTGATAGAAAGGCAACAGTCACTCAAATAACCACACGTTACAACCAAGGTGTGCAAAAGCGCTTCTCTGAACACACAACACATCAAACCTTGAAGCAGATGAGCAGCAGAAGACACAAACTGAGGCTACAATTCACACAGGCTCGCCAAAACTGGACTATAGAAGACTGGAAAAGCTTTGCCTTGTCTGATGAGTCTCCATTTCTGCTGTGACATCTATAGGATCCGAATTTGCCGTAAATAACATGAAAGCATGGATCATCCTGCCTTGGATCAGCGGTTCAGGCTGATGGTGTAATGATGTGGAGGATATTATCGTGCCACACTTTGGGCACCGACCTTTTTACCAACTGAGTATAATTTAAATGCTCAAATTATGTCAAACTGGTTCCTTGAACGTGACGGTGAGTTCACTAAACTCAAACGGCCTCCGCAGTCACCCAGATCTCAAACCAATAGAGCAGTTTTGGGATATGGAGGAATGGTAGATTCACATCATGGACGTGAAGCCAGTAAACCTGCAGCAACTGTGTGATTCTTTCATGACAATATGGAGGAATCTCTGAGGAATGTTTCTAGCAGCTTATTGAATCAATGCTATGACGAACTGAGGCAGTTCTGAAGGAAAAGGGGTCCAACACAATACTAACAAGGTGTATGTAATAAAGCATCCGGAGAATGAATTTATATCTGACAGGTAAAGCTGTTATTGTTTAAAGGTGCCATATGTCATGTCTGGCAAAAAAAAATCAAGTCATACTCCACATTCCATACCAGATGGGGGCAGTATACCTCCAGAAAGTGAATTGGTCTATGCTCTGCCCCTACCTTCTTAGCTGCACATATACAAGTTAAAATAGGGACAACATCTATTTAGAGTGTTACGCTGCCCGCCTGAAGCTAATTTAGCAGCATATATCAAGTTTGATTTTCATTAGCAATACCACTTCTAGCTAAGTTATCATTAGTCACCAAAAAACATTCGGTCTCATTACACCTTGCAATGTTTTCCGTTACGTTTCGTGCGTCCAGGGTGTGTAAAGCAGAAGCAGCCTGGCCAGCGGCGGAGTATGCGTGATCCGTGAGTGCTGAAGACGTTCTGCACGGCTTTGATGGGTGCGCAGGAGGACACAAATGGGCGGCGACAGCTTCTTCCAGTGGCGGGAGCTTTTTCCTCAGCGCCGTCAACAGATAGAGCGTTACTAAAACTGTATACACCGCCGCCGACTTGAGCTGCAAAGAAGCTCTGGCCGCCCTGTCAAGGACGCTTGTCAAAAAGTACGGGGAAACTTGACCGCTCTGAATATAGTGAGTGAGTGCGCGCGCGCGCGGCCGGGGCTCGCTCTCTCTCTCTGCTAGTTCTTAGAGGCAGAAGAGCGCGTGCGCGCTTAAAATGTCATATTTTGGTATGATCGTTCACCCGCCAGTGTGGCGGATAGCCTTTTGAGATTTTATTTGTGCTTCAGAGCGCGGTTTTTTCCCTGCAGCGGGTGGTGGTAGGGGTCTCTTGCCAAGGGCTTCAGCCATCCTTCCGCTCTCTTCCCTGAACTGAAATGTAGTAGTGGGCTGTACTTTCCACATCAGGTTCAAGTACGCCCACAAGCCGTGCGAGTTATTCGTGTATTGCATGTTTGGCTGGTGGTTATGTTGCCCGTATACCGCCTCCCATGGCCGAAACTGGTATTACGACACCTGTCGGGCCGTGGCTAGTAATGCTAATGCTAATTAAGGTTGATATCTCTGCAGCACTATAACTTGACATTTTTTTAATGACATCATCGCCCTTATTTCTTCTCATTCTTTTGATGTGTGTAGCTCATTTTTGGGATATTTTTACCTCAATTGTT
The DNA here is from genome assembly GCA_022829025.1 of Squalius cephalus. Classification (NCBI taxonomy): domain Eukaryota; kingdom Metazoa; phylum Chordata; class Actinopteri; order Cypriniformes; family Leuciscidae; genus Squalius; species Squalius cephalus. The sequence continues at coordinate 29,190,732 of CM040807.1, forward strand.
ACATATGGCACCTTTAAGAGTCTTATTTTGGACACGAGATGGCGCTAGTTAATAGTGGGATGTTATGTTTTATTTGATTAAATTTAAGTGTCATGTTCTGTTAACCATCTGCAAATGATAAAACTTACAGTCAAGTTGTTGAAAGATGTATTTTTTTATTAATTAAATTTTCACACATTTTTTTTCCCTGAATATTTCTTACACTTAATTGTAACATAGAAACATTCATGTGTTGCTTGTTACTAATCAAACTACAAATCAAACCACTGTTCTGAGCAGATGTAAATCACACCAGCTCAAACTGGCAGGAGCTCCAGAGGAAGCCGAACACAGCAGGCTTTATTCAACAGGCACAGAGATTCATATATTTCTCAAATGAAGAGGCAAAATGTTTCTTGTTTGTTGTTGTTTTGTGGATTTGTTAAAAAGGAAAACATTGAGGCTTTAAAAAGTCAGATCATTTAGATCATTTGTTAAAAGTCCTTGTACATTCTTAAATTCAGAGTTTCATTAGTCCATCACTGAATATCACACTTCAAAAACCTCAAAACTCAATCCAGCGGTTTTAAAGAGCTGAGAGGAAATACAGCGGATCCTGTGAACGCGATCACACCGCTGGTCTGGTGCTTGAAGTCTGATCATCTTCTCTTGGCGATCGGCGCATACACCACACGATCCTCCTCTTTATCATCCTGTCAAAAACACAATATATTAAAATAAATGCATGGATGTCCTTGACATCGTGTTACAATATGCAGATATAAAACCAGCCTTAAGTGGGTCACTAAACTTCCATAGGCCTGTGTGTGAGAGACTCACATTGTTTCCTTACTTTTGTTTTTTAATGTTTGCAAACTAATACTTGCTATAAAAATGTATTCCAGTATAAATGTCATATAGACAAAATTGTGTTGATTTCCCAAAAGCATTGTAAGAATCACAAAAGCATGTACAGTGTGTGAATCTCTGAAGGTTTGGACTGTGATGTCATCAACTGACAGGAAATACATCATCAGAGGCTCATTATGAACACTGGAAATATTAACTAATGTTGATCTGATGGTAGAATGAGTGTTGTCAGTATTATGGCATATGTTTCCCGCATTAAATGCTGATCTTCATACATATTTAATATTGGTGCTGTTTTGTGTTTTTGTCTGTATAGTGATCTATCACACACACACACACACACACACTCACTGCTGAAATGATACACAGACATGAATTAGTAATAAATGATCATACCGATTTCTGTGCTTTTCTTTTGTGGAACGTTGGCTCGACGTAGATGATTTCTTCTTCATGAGTCTCAACTGTTTCAATGACAGTATGTAATATAATAAATAGATGGATTAAAACTCAATGTTGTTAACTATATCTGTGTCTTTACAACATAATGTTATTAGGGCTGTTGGCCTCATTGATCTGAGCTTATGCTCCTCAGTTTTTGAGTGAAAAAAAAAAAAAAAACATATTTGGTAATAATATAGCATAAAGAAAAAATTATAAACACATTTTTGGAGGCTGGTCATTTTTGAACAGGAACACCATAAGTGTAACAAGTACAAAAAGTATAAATTTTTTGGGCGGATGTTGTTATATCTTGTGTGAGCAAAGTTGAGTGAGATAAGTTCTGGTCCAATGCGATAACATTAACATTTTCAGGAAAAAGAAAATCCTCTTCAGGTCAAAATGACCACAACTCAACATGAGGGTTAAAAGGAACTACACTATTAAAGAATATTATTAACACTCATTACTTTTACAAATTCAATAGCATTTATAATTTAACACTTGCCATTTTTATCAGTTTTTCTACATTTCGTGCAGATGCAGAAGATCCCGACGACTGCAACAATCATCAGAGATCCAGCAGAGATCAACACTATCAGAGACACTGAGACTGGAGGAATTAGAGAGAGAAAGAGAGAGAGTTATTAGTGTGAGCTAGTGATAAGAGAACATCACAGCTAGTAGTATTTTGCTGATATACATTTAAATTCCTATCAAAATCCTAGTTTATTACATTTTACTGTGGGTTACAGAAAAAAATAAAATGCTTGTGTTTTTATTTCAAGCTGAAAGGCGAAGTGAGAGGTGATGATATATATGTAAATATGAGTAACATTCTGAGGTACGTCAATAATCCATATAACAGAGATGTTTATGTTGAGTAAAAACAAAAGAAGGAACATAGTTCAACAATTAGCAATCAATGTTAAGCAATAAAATACTGAGCATTTGTTTTATCACCAATTGAAACCAGCTCCAGTCTTTATAATAAGGTCAGTGAATACACACATATCATCATCAGTGCTGTGGTACCTGCACATGTGTGACAGAGTGTGTTGATGTCCAGATGTGTGGTCTGGTTGCTGATGGGATTGTTCAGCACACAGCTGTAGGTGTTTTTATCCTGATATTCCACCTCCAGAGGTAGAGAGAGACTGATGCTGAGATCACACACACTGATGCTGGACAATACACTGATTCCTGCGTACCAGGAGAGAGTCGCATCACTCACATTCAACACTGAACACAACAATGAACAATTCTGGTGTGATGATGATGATGATGATGATGAAGAACAGTGTGAAGAGTTACTGCTGATGACAGGAACAGGCAGACGAGCTGAGAAAGATTAGAAACAGCAGAATAAATCATACTATTAAATTCCTGTACCAGAAAAATGAATCTTGTGTATCTGATTCACGAGTTCCTTTGCCCATATAATCTTTAAGCTAATAAGGTTAAGCGTATTTGGCTTGCTGTCCGCAGTGGAGGAAGCAGCTTCAACTCGAGTTTAGATAAACCCCCCAGTGGGACTACAAATGCTTAGATTATGACTAGCAAGATGCCTATATTATGTTGGTGGAGTTGGGGAGGTGGAGGGACGCCAGAACAGCTGATGCCAGAGTAAGTCAGCTGCTGCTTATATTCTCTGCAGTTCATTGAAAGATTAGGTGGGTTCACTCCTCCTGAAATTACGTTGTGCACTTCACTAATAATACAGAATATAAAGATTGTATATCTTATATTTTACTATTTTAAAACTGAAAAATAATATATTAAGGATAGGTCTACTTCAAATCGATTAAGAAATAAAGGAAACCAACTCACCATAGACAGTGAGATTGAAACTCTTGATCACACTGCTCATCTCTAGTTTATAAACTCCAGCATGTTCAGTTGTGGTGTTTGTGATGGTCAGAGATCCAGTTTGATCGTCCAGCTTCAGTCTGTCTCTGAATCTCCCATCAAGATCATCATCATATACAGTGATGCTGTCGTCCAGTACATTGATTTCAGCTATTAAAGTGTTTTCATCTCCAAACCTCCACAGAATCAGATCATCATCCATCATCACAGTAAGATCAGAGTTTAGAGTGACTGAATCTCCCTCCATCACTGACACTGACTTCACTGCACCTGTGTCAGCAAACACTCCTGGAGAACAGAGGTAAACAATTTTACAAAAAAAAAAAAAAAAAAAACTTCACAGTCTTTGCCATTTGCAGTCAGAGATTCTGATTGTTCTAAAATGTTTGCTCACTGATTTTGCTAAACACACACAAAAAAATCTAAACCTTTTTTTAAATTATTTAATTTTGAATAATGTCCTACATTGAGACTGTAAAACTACATTTTCTTCAAATACCTTTATGTGATATTCACATGTCGTTTTTTATTAATTGAGTGAGCTTATAAATAAGCTGACTAAATCTGTCCATTATGTGATCTGTAATGCCTGAATCCAAAACATCATAAATCTAACTTATCTATCTATAAATTACAGAAACGTCTGTCTGTCTGTCTGTCTGTCTGTCTGTCTGTCTGTGTGTGTGTCTGTTCCTCGCATATCTCTCGAACCGTTAGTCCGATTGATTTCAAACTCGACAGGTGTCTCGCCACGGGCACGAGTAAGTGCAGTGCCAAGTTTGACATTGTTTGGATGAGAAATGCAAAAGATATCGTTAAATATATCATTTTTAAAAGGTTGTGGTTTAAAAATAAACATTCTGACATTAGAGAGTTGTATCGGTCAAAGAAGCCCCAAGAAGGTTGTGGTTTAAAAATAAACATTCTGACATAAACACTCAGTCAGCTACACTGTTTACTTCTGAATATTATAGTTTGGTTCCCGAACGTGATAAATCCATCTATCTATAAATTACAGAAACGTCCGTCTGTCTGTCTGTGTGTTATTCGCATATCTCTCGAATGTGAGATAACCACTAAATGTGTGAAAACCACTATTTTCTGTTTCAAACTTTCACATAGCATCTTTAGGTTATAACAACATTGAAAATCAAAATCTGGATTTGAATTTTTTAAGATTTATTATAAAAACGGATTATTTTTTCCCAAAAATGCAATAAATTCATGACTTTTTTTTTTTTTTTCAAAATGCAATTAATCCATTGAATCAATATAAAGTTATTTTTGATCATATTGCCATCGCAAGAAATATCTCCTGAACTTTTTTGACGGCGATCAGCTCACAAAAACTGATTTTGCACGGGCACTTTGCACTGCTCCCTGAATCGAGGTGCTTATTCATAATATTATTTAAACCACATGTAATGAAATATTATATTTCATTCTGGTGCGCTTAACGCTATCGCTACTGTGTAATAGCCTATGCTATTCACCAACTAAACATATCCTATTCAATGCGTTCACAGTCTCTTTCACGGGCATCATTTGTAGTTGCCTATTCACAAACTGTTTGCTCAAGCATAGCGTTTTCTCGGAGTTCACTGTGCGCTTTTTACCATGCACAAATAAAAATGTCACTGAACTTTTGCTGTGTAATTGTAACAATGAGCACACACCAAACCAACAATTACTAAAAACACACACAAAAACTGATTTTGCACGGGCATTTTTTGCACTAGTTATTTTGAATATAAAACAAAGCATGAACTAAATCAGTAAAGACATTGCTTCAAAAATGCATTAAAAATACAATTGTAACTTACCATCCAGATGCCACAAACACAAGCTGAACAAAACGCCAACATGAACCATTTTCTTTGATCGCTGTAACATTATAATGTAAATCTCTGAAAGCTGTCTGTTTTGAACTGTGAACTGTGTGTGTGTGTGTGTGTGTGTGTGTGTGTGTGTGTGGATCCTCCCCCATCAGGACTCGACCACCCTTCACTGACCACACACTGGATTTCACTTTAAAATTACACAACAAAAGCCTTTATCAAGAATCACTGTATAGCGGCAGAAAACATGCTATACCACAGGAAGTTGATACATGAGTTGGGCACGTTATTATTTTAGTATTTTGTTATTCTCTCTCTCTCTCTCTCTCTCTCTCTCTCTCTGTGTGTGTGTGTGAGTGTGTGTGTGTGTGAGTAGGAAGAATACATGTATGGATGTAAATATAACTTCATATGTGATGTGTTAAATATTTAAGTGTCTATAAGTGATGAATGATGAGTCAGATTAATGTTCCCTGTGACTCTTATTTGACTGTTTCTGAAACATCAGTGTCTTTTATCAGTATCAGTTTTCGTGTGAAAGGAAGTCTGATGATGATGAGGTTCATTAACAGGAGAGAAAATAAAGGCACTCTTCTTTGCCCACAAACATCTGAAACGCACACATCAGTGTGCCTAACATTAACACACACAGATTTTCCATCCATCAGGTCAATCTACTTTTTCTTTTTTAAATAAATGAGACCGCAGAAGTTTCACTTTGACTCAGTTGCTGGTGTCACATTCGGTGAAGCATGTTCATTCTCAGCGCTAGAAAAGAACATGCGCTGTTTTCTGTGGAGCTGTGGTTAAAACATGTGTATATGTTCGAATGCAACCATAGTGGGGGAGTGTTAGTGTGTGTGTGTGTGTGTGGGGGGGGGGGGGGGGTCCTTCACTGCAGTGTTAATTTTGACAGCCATTTTTGATTTAGTCTTAGTCTTCATCTTCAGACGAAAATGCATTCTAGTCTTAGTCACATTTTTGTCATTTTGTCTTTCATAGTTTTAGTCTAGTTTTAGTCGACGAAAAGTAATTGCATTTTTGTCAACTTTTAGTCAGTACTTTTAGTCTAACTGCAATTACCAACATTACTTTTGGTAGCCATTTTATATGAAGTCTTTAGACAAAAATAGTCAATTTTTTTTCCATTTAGACCAATACAATTCTGAGAAATTTGAAGCAAGGTAACAGGCTGTTTAAAAATGTTACTCTTAGCAGCAGCACTTGTGCAATTTTACATATTTCCTTAGTTAGTTAGCCTATATGCTGTGCTGTCTGCTAATTTATACATTATACATAATTTAAGTAGGATCACACATTAAGGATAGATAAAATAATCAAGTAAAAAAAAACTATTATTTAGCTGTTTTGGAAAACAACATTTATTTAGAACTTCAAATAAAAGTTCAACGAATGAACACACGTTCAAATGCAGTCAGTGCTGATGAACATATTCCTGAGTCTGACATCTGAGTCAAGAGGACAGTACTTTAAACTATTGTTCTGTTCATTTAAGTATAGTTTTCAAATGTGATACAACCATTAAGGCTGTACACATTGAACACAATGACATTTGAAATTGTAAACAAAAGTTACAGGCTCAGAGAGCCTATTTTAATTGGAAAAATAAAACCTTCCTTTTGCCTTTGGAAAAAAAAATTGATTCAGATTTGGACCCTATATGGATAATAAATGTGCAAAGTTATTGGCTAAGGTATTAATTATTTTGCAAGAAATTACATGACCACAACACTTTCTTTAAGAAATTAATGGAACACAACACTTGCTTTAAAGTCTTCTGTAGTGCTACAAATGAAAAAAGTTTAAAGTGCACAAGTGCCAACAAGATAACGTGGCCTAATAACATTAGCACACAGTAGTAGTAACAAAATTCAGGCTACTGAGGTCGATTCATTTTTAGAAATGCGCTTCTTTCCAGGATCAACCTGGCGCGATTCCGACGGCCCTGACTCAGGTCACCTGTGATGCTGAAAACTCTTTCAGCAAATGCCTGAGATGCAGGCACAGCAAGAAGATCTTGGGCCAGGGGTTTTAGGAGCTGGTAGATAGAGCCATGTGCAGCCCAAAAGTCAAAAGCAGTCCCTTCGTTTATGGGCTGTGACAGCTGCTCCTTGAATTTTTGAATTTCCTGCCTGACATTGAGCCTTGTGTGGCTAGAAGATGGCCGGTTTGCACTTACTTTTGTACTTAGAAATCTAAATCTGGGTCGCTTTGTCTGTGGCTCATTTTCCTCACATCTCTTGTCTTCTGCCTCCTTTTCAAAAGCTTCCTCCTGTATTGCAGGGTACACCATTTGAGCAATGTAATTTTCTGCTGTAGGGCAATTCCATGCAAAGGTCATCTTTACCATGAAAAAATTAAGTTTTAACCAAAAGAACAAAACCCTTTTTAAGGTCAGAATCATTTCAGACAGTCTTCTTAATGTCAAAACAGCCATTATGCGTCAACAAAAGTGCCATGATGGTTTGATTGTTGATTTTCCAAACAGATTCTATGTAGGCTTTTTCAGACGCGTCACATCCATAACGGGGTTTTTGTCACATCCATAACGTTGGTTTTTCCTCATAATACACTTCATAAAAATATATATATATTAAACATTGATATTTTTATGTTCAGCTAAGACCCCTTCATCATGTGGATAGCAATATTTATACATTGGACTCAAAAGTTCACAGACTTTAAAGGAAATCGAACAGTATACCAAAAACTCTGTCATTTCCCGTCACATCCATAACGCATGCATATTTTCCTTTTTTGGGGGTGCTTAAATATATTTTAGAAAAACATATTTTGCCTGTCAATTCCCCAGATTGGGTTTCTCTGAGAATATGCATTTCCAATTTAAATATTGTAAGAAGTTTTTTTTTTCACCGGTCATTATGAGTTCAAATGTCACATCCATAACGCTGGAATTGCCCTGTACTCAGTAACTCTTTAATGTGTTCATCATCATTTTCAATGAGTGCATCAGCTGAGACAGTTGGATCGAGGAAGCATGCAGCAATAGCAAGGGGTGAGAACTTTGAATCATTGGGATTAAGGAAGCAACTGAAGCGTTGGTCGAGGTTGGCCTTCATCTTCTTTGCCAGAGAAGTTAAGTCCTTGTGACTAGTACCATTGGCCTGGGAAAACTCAGATAGGTGAGCACTCAGGTCCAGGAGGGCAGGTACCACCAGACATAAGGACATTGTGTCACTCTGGAGCATCTGGGTGTGCTCAGCAAAGGGGAGGAGCAGATCTCTTAGTGTAATTATCCTTTGCCACTCACTTGGCAGCAGACAATCCCAGCCCATCCTATCAGCTACTTGAGTCAGTGAGTCCTTCAAATCAATAAGACGTGTTATCATCAGGTAGGTGCTGGACCATCTTGTAGGGCAGTCTTTGATCAGAGTAAGACCAGACAACTTCAGCAGTTGCTCTGTTGCCACGGATGACTTGCGGAAGAGCCTAACAAGTAGTCGAACTCTGTCTAGGAGGCGTTTGACACTTGCTTCTTTTTGGATTATGTTCACCACTAGTTGCAATGTATGTACGACACAGGGCATCCTCTCTAGGGCTCCAAACCTATGCAAAAAGAAAAAAACAAAAACAGAGAAAAGGACAGACACTTTATTAATCCTCTACAGGAAACTAATTTGCCATGAGCAACATAATGTCATATATTAAGCACTGCTCACTGACAGACACAATGTAGGCTGGTACTGTGGTACAGTACTAAAATTTTATTAGCATCTACTACAAACTAAAATAACTTACCTTTGGTCTTCGCCAATCTCAGAGTCTTCTTCATCTTCACTGTCATCCTGGGATTCTTCTTCCTCGGTGCTACTGTGGTCATCCTGTTCACTATTTTTAAATGCTGCAACCATGTTGCTTCCATTATCAGTTATTACTGTTAGAATCTTTTTTTTTGGTATTCCCCACTCCTGTGTGCACCTGTCAACACAAGTTTTTATACAGTCTGCTGTGTGGGGATGGGACAGCTGAACCAGATTCAGTAGTATATGCTTCGCTTTTTCCTCCTGAGGACAAAAGTAGCATGCACTTAATGGCTAGAAATGATGCTGTTAGTCCTCTTTTCGTCCATATGTCGAGTCCTAAGTTTATTTTGCGAGCTGTGGCAAGTTGTTCTCTGAATTTTAGTTTTTCGTCATTGTAAAGTTGGTCAACCAAGTTGTTTATTTTAGATTTCTTAGGCACTGCTAACTTCTTATCTATGCTCTCTATCATAAGGATGAAATCATCATCCTCAACAGTACGAGCAGGTAGACCGGAGCGTCCAATCCACTGGGCAATCATCTTTTCTTTAGAGATTTGTTCTGGCGAATCTGCTTTATATTTTGACACTGATGAGAATGCCTCTGCTATAGTTGATTGTGTTTTTGCACCCTGTTGCTGTTTTTGTGCAGTCTTCTTTTGGACCTGGTTGAAGAGAAAAAATATTGGATTTGCAATTACTCCCTAAAAACATATTCTAAAAGCTACAAAAGAACTGAAATTAAACATAGGCTAATATTAATTGTAGATTTATATTATCTTGAACTGTATCTTCTCTGAAATGTCCATTACTTTCACACAGTCACATGATAAAAAAAATCACTCTAAGATAACACTTAGTTAGCTAACATTAGTTCAAATGTAACTTATCTAACGTTAATTCAATTTGTATGTATTTGTATAGCCTAGCTCTTTTCATAAAACATGTTTTCAACACAGCTTTACAGAAGATGCATGACATGTGTATTATTAAATTAAGACATGCATCTTCTGTGAAGCAGATTTAAAAAACATTGAAAAAAGCGCTATATACAAATAACGTTACATCTCAATTTAATTGTATTAACCTTAGCTAACAACGTTGTATTAACAAGTTAGCTGACTTAGTTAAGAAAGCTAAAACGTATTTTGCAAGAAAAATATCGCTTCCTCCTGGCTAAGCCCAACATTGCTATCGAATTTATCTATGTTGACACATTCAGTAACACTGAACTGATGTTAAGAAAAGTTTTTTATGTAAGATATTACACAGTTAATGTTAGTTTACTTACCGTGACGGGGACGGATGCATAAACATCAGGGTGATGTGCATTCAGATGCCTTTTTAAGTTTGTTGTATTCTTTCCGCATAATTTATAGCCACATGGCTTTTCTCCGTGTTCTTCTGTGACTGTGACATTGCACGATGTCTTCCCTTCAGATGCATTGTAGATGAAATGCTTCCATATGTCGATTCTTCTTTTTCTTCCTAACGCTGAAGCCATTATTGCAGCGAGCTTGAAAGTTTGAGTTTTGGTAACCTAGACTACCCGCGCCGTTATCCGTGACGTCAGCTGCGGCTGCCTGTCAGACGCTCTCAAGGAGAAGGGACGCACACTTTCATGTGACAGCCTATGATGATGTGAAGAAGACATCATGTATTTTGAATGTCCGATATTTCTAAATTGACATTTAGTCCCGTCTCGTCTCGTTAACAATTAAACGGCATACATTTCGTCATAGTTTTAATCATCAGATATTAGTTTAGCTTGTCAACGTCTCGTTTTAGTCACAGAAAAAAAATTCGTTAACGAACATTTTTCGTCCTAGTCCTCGTTAACGAAATTAACACTGCTTCACTGAAGCTGTCTTGACTTGTGTAGCAAATGCATTCATGTAGAAAATGCATGAATTGAAAATGTGTACCTTATGTGATGTAAGTTGCTTTAGACAAATGTCTCATGCATCATCACACACATATACAGGATAAAGTTAGGCTACTATTGCATCCTAACATCCGAAGTACATGTAGTTAATTAATATTAGCCTACTCAGTACTTATTTTAATAAGTAGACAACAATGTAACTACGTCACCTTAAAATAAATTGTAACCAAACTGATTGCTCACCATCTAATCTCCCCAGACCATAATATTTAGCCTTGTGAGGAGACGATCAACGATTTGACTGGTCATGATGTTTTGGCTCATCGGTGAACATCATACTGGGAATGAAGCCCTGTAAAGCTCTGAGGTTGAGCTGGAAACAGCGCCATCTTCTGCTGCATGTGAGGCAGTGTGTTGTATCGAGTACTGAGGGCAATTTTAACTAGGCCTATTCCGTATCGTTTCTGAAAAAATCTGATGGAAGGCAATTAAGTTTCGTTATCTGTTAAAATAACGTTACAATCTATTAAAATAAATAATAATAAGTTGTAATGTGGTTGGTTGAAAATCTTATAATATGTGGAGTTTTGGGTACTTTGAAAGTTTTCAAAGCAGGATGTTATGTTTAATTTATCAATAAAAAAGAAATGTTTTTTTGTAATAATTACACACACACACACACACACACACACACACGGAAATCAAAAAATAAATTATACACTATAGAATTATTCAAAGTAGAATTATTTTTATTGATAAATGAATCATTACATACTGCTTTGAAAACACCCTGAATATTTCAACCAACCTAATAAAACTCAGAAACTTACGCAATTTAACAGTAAACGAAACTAAGTTTGACTTCATCACGTGATTTTCTCAGAAACGATACAAACCTGGATGCGGAATTAAGTAAAAAAAAAAAAAAAACCGCTATAACACACTGCCTCACACGTAACACCACTAATAAATGGTCTTTATACATTTCCACATATAAGCTATAATATACAAACGTGTATTGAAGGCCTATATCTTACTTAACTGATATCATGATCCAACACTTTGCAACTCCGCCTACAGAGTACGAAATAAAGGCACACTGTTTAATACTATCGCTTTCATTACTCCTGAACTGCTGCTCCGTGTCCTGCTGCTGTCCTCCACCATCAGGACTTGCACAGACTCCGGGGATACGACCAAGAAGTCCTCGCTGCAGCCTGAAGCACGATGACGTAGTTGGATCATGATCCAATACGTACTGAATGGGGAGGTTCGGATCATTTTGCTGACTCTCTTGTTCGATCTCGTTCATCAAAATGAATGAATCTTTTTTGAGTCATTTCGTTCATTTAAGGGGCTTTAAATGTTATAGCCTACTTTTAACTGGCAAATTCCCCGAACACATCCACCTACGCAATCTTGATCATATTCTGAATTAAGAAATCATTATAATGCAGTCAAAAATAATTTACAGGGAACGTAATAATTACTAAGAGTCTTTTGTTCATTTGTCACGTTCATGAACATAATTCGCATGCGCTGGTCTTAAGTGAGATGATGTTCTAACCTGTTTAGTAGCCTACTGATAAATAGTAATAAGTAGCCAAATTATTGATGAATAAGTAATTATTTTGATAAATGTGATGCTTTCCTAGTTTCTCTCTACATACATGCAAAATAGTTAATTTTACAACATTTTAACCCTCCTATTACCTTTGGGGTCAATTTGACCCCATTCAGTGTTTAACGTCTCAAAATACATACTTTAAAAAAAATGTTTTGCTTCATATTTAAAGACTTTTCCTAATTTAATGGGGACAACTGGGTAAACATAAAATTAACATGATGATAGGTTTTCAATGTTCTGTACGTACTTTTGTAGCATCGGTGTTCTTTGGGGTCAATTTGACCCCAGGCTCATTTTGCTGTATAAAACATATAAGAAATATCATTTTTTTTGTTGTTCACACATTGGTGATTAGGCACAAATCCCACATTTATTCTGGATGATATTGAGGTCATTATAAGTTGAGATTTTATGATCTTCAAAAACCTTCCCTCTGCTTTAGGGCCCTAACCTGACATTACCATATAGGCCTACTTGAAGTATTGCGAGAACCACTGATAGTTCACACGATATAGTGGAGGGGGGAATCATAATTCTCACAAGAAATTAGATATTTCCAGTGCCAATTATATATTTCCAGGGAAGGGAAAACATAATTCTTGCAAGAACTTTGATATTTTGTTCCGTGGGGGAGGGGAAAACATAATATAAGGGAGGAGCAAATGTATGAAAGCTTCCACAGAAGCCTTATAAACCACTTCTCTTTGTGCTTTGTGAGCTCTCTCTTTATGCTCTTTCTCAATTGAAAATTACCTCTTAGCAAAGTTTTTTGGGTTTTTTTTGGGGTTCTATACGGACCTGTTCGCCAGCAAGACACCAGTCGACCCGCCCGCAATGCAGGACGACGCCATACCAGCCATCCCGTCAGTGTTGACCAGTGAGGTCAGGCATGCGATCCAGAACATCCAGAAAGACCGGCGCCAGGGCTGGACGGAATCGAGGCCGAGCTGCTCAAAGAGGGTGGACCGATGCTGTGGGCAGCATTGGCCAGCCGTTTCAGCCGCTACATGGCGCAGAGAAGAACACCAGATCAATGGAAGACGGCCAAGACAGTGCTGTTGTACAAGAAGGGTGACCGCGAACAGCTGAGGAATTATCGGCCAATCTGGCTCCTGCCGACCGTGTACAAGGTTTTCACCAAGGTGCTGTACAACCGACTAGCCAGGCAGTTGGACGAACAACAGCCACCCGAACAGGCCAGCTTCCGGTCTGGCTACAGCACAATGGACCACATCCACGTGCTGAACCAACTGCTCGAATGCTGCCGGAAGTACAAGATGCCCTTGGTACTGGCCTTCATAGACTACGAGAAAGCCTTCGACAGCATAGAGATCAATGCCGTACTGCTCGCCCTACAACAACTGGGCATCTCCTACGAGTACGTGGACCTTTTGCGGGAGCTGAACAGCGGATGCGCCACCAACATCACCTTGTTAGACCGGACACTTCCCACTTGAATGACAGGGTACAGCTGTACAGCTGTAGCCAAATTTGAAATTTTTGCTGCTTCAGTTGTTATGATGTTGATTCACATTTTTCTAGAATATTGTGCAGAGTGATCAGTGGCATTTTACATAATTTCAAAAAACTTTATCACAAAACCCCAAATTTCACTGTTTTTGTCCTTGGCACCAAATTACCAGCTAACATCATTTTACTAATCATATCATCAGCACATGATTGCTATAAGGAAGGAAGAAGTGCTTCCAATCATTGTGTTCTTCTGTTAGCAATGGTTTCCTCCAAAGAAAGATGGAGGATCATCTTTGCATCAAAATGGCCTCCATTTACCAGATCATCAAGAGCTTCAAGAATAGAGGTTCGGCTGCAGTGAAGAAGGCTTTAGGATGTCCCAGAGTGTCCAGCAAGTACCAGGAACTTCTCCTCCTGAGGAATCATTTAGGGAATCGTGTCACCACCAGTGCAGAACTGCTCAATATTGGCAGCAGGTGGGTGTGAGAGCATCTGCACACACAGCGAGGCCAAGACTTTTGGACAACGACCTGGTGTCAAGAAGGGCAGCAAAGAAGCCACTTCTCTCCAATAAAAACATCAAATATTGGCTGAAATTCTGCAGGAAGTACAAGAATTGGACAGCAGAAGACTGGTGCAAAGTTAATGTATCTGATTAGAACATCTGGAAAATCGATTGTCCAGAGAAGAAAAGGTGAACGCTACCATGAGTCCTGTGTCGTGCCAACAGTGAGGCATCCTGAGACTATCAATGGGAGTGTCATATTGACCCCAAACCTATCCTTGATAAAATATATTGTATAATATAATAAATAAATAGCTATTAAAACACCAAAAATATATATAATTTTTGAATTTTAGATAAATCAGTGACATTTTATAGTGATTTGCTAATTTGTCCATAGTCGTGCAATAAGTATTCTGGATGTATAAGGGGTGGGGGTGGGGGTGGGGGGTTGGTGGTGTTTTATTTAAAGGGCTATTTAAGTAGTCAACAAAGAAACATAAAGTACCTGACTTAAACCTTTGGGGAAAAAATCTAATTGTGGGGGTTTAAATTGGTGGGGTCAAATTGACCCCAGTGGGTAAAAGATGTTGGTAGATTTGAGGGTAACAGGAGGGTTAAATTTAATGCGTGTATAAAGAACATTTTAAAATAAAGCCATTTTATTTTATTCAGGTCATATTTTCTGTTGAGTGAAAGCAAAAATGAGTCAAGTAATTGTCTCTTTAATTTTAAGAGGTAGGCCTACAATAGCCTACGGTCTGTAAACAACTTAAAATACCAGTAGGCTACACATTCGCAAACGCAAAACATAATAGCATCAAGAAACTAAATCTTGTCAGAAAAAAAAGTGCTTAATGATATTTTGCCTGGTAAGAGTTCCTTCTTTAATGGCTATACTAATTTTTCCACAGTGCTCTGTAAGGTCCCTTAAAATACGAAATCGTCCCGTACAAGTAAGATGATGTGTCCCGTATCAAATCAATAATGGACAGGATTTGTCCCGTATTTTTCATTAGGCCCACACATAGTTGAATAAAAACATAAGGATTTTACAGTATGGATAATAATACTAATAGCAAATATAAAAATATCAATTTCACAATAGGTAACGTTAGTAGAGGCTCATTGCATGATTGCATTTTAGCGTCTTTGTTTCTATAGCAACGGAGTTTTATACATACATCATGCCATGCCTACATAAAAAATAAAATAAAAAAACCTGAATTTAAGTTTAATATACAAACTGATCACATCAGTCAGATCACGCAGTTGACACTCAAGTGATCATTTATATTTAACTTAAATTCATTTTTATTTTATTATTATTATTTGTAGGCTACAGTCAGACCAAAACGCACCACCGCGCATGCGCGTCCAGTACGTATTGGATCATGATCCAATTACGTCATCGTGCTACAGGCTGCAGCGAGGGGTGTCTCGATACGACGGTGCAGCAAAATTCAAGATTCGATCATTGATATAGCATGTGAACAACCATATTAATAAAAAAAAAAATAAAAAAAAAAATGGGAGGTTATCGTGTGCTCACTCTGTTTGTTTTTCTCGTTGATGGTAAGTCGCTTGACTTTGTTTTTAAATTTTTGATAGGCAATGCATTGACATGCATTAATGTTGAAAATGCATGAATTGAAAGTGATAGGCTAGCTGTGCTGTCAGTTGCTTTGGATAAATGTCTCTGGCGAATGCATAGTGTAGATGCATCACACTCACACACATGCATAGGATAAAGTTACTCCATGAATTGCATCCTAATTCAGTGTTTAAGGTCGCGCAATGCTCATGTTTTTTTTTTTTTTGTTGTTTTTTTTGCCGAGCTTAGTGACAGAATCGGTCAGCACTCCCATTGTTCTCTGTCTTAACCCGTTTGACCAGTTCTGCCAGCAGTAGTCACTAACCAATTTAATGTTTTTAATGTATTATGTAAAGAAATTATTCACTATCTCTCCCTTTCTTGTTCTGTGCCCACAAGTGATTGAACAAAATACAAAACTTATAGTTTGCTGTTGATCACGTGGTTGTCCGAGAAACGATAAGCCTCGATACTTTTCTTAATATAGCCTACAGATGAACTTGAGCCTCTGTTTCATATGTAACACCACTAATAAATGCTCTTCACTGGTTTAGACCTGAATAACCAAACTTAAGTGCTTAAACTCTTTCAAAAGCAAACAGAGCTGACTGCGCAGTATAGGCCTAAACCAGGAAACAAGCTCAGGTTGGTTTATGATGTTTATCAGGTCTAAGTCCAATATATTCCCCTAGAATCATATGACTGGACGGAAAGACATTGATATCTTACTTGTTAATCTATGAGTTGACATATGCATAGGTTTGCCCCAACTTCAGAAATAGTACGCCTATTTAATACTGAAGAGGATTAGGGCCAAGCAACAATTAAAAAAACAAACAAAAAAACATTATAGTCAGTCATTATAATTATAATGAATTATTCTCATTATATTATAGTAGTCATCATAATTATAAAAAAATAAAATCATCTCGAGATTAAAGTAATTATAATCCGAGATGAAACTTTTTGATGGTTTTATTATTTTTTATTATTGCTGGGCCTTAATCTTCTTCAGTAGTAATAGTTGTATTTACATGTAAAATGAGGCTGTAAAAATCTACATTTCTTTACCACAGATATCTTTATGATATGAGATCATCTGTCATTGGCTTTCTCCTAATCAAACACATTGCTGTGTTTTGATGTGTTTAAGTAATTATTGTTCATCTTTCTCTCCAGGTGTGCTTGCTGACACCTCTGGATTGTACTTGGTGTCAGTGACGGAGGGAGTTCCAGTCCGTCTAAACACTGGTGTTATCAAACAACAACGCGACAAGATGCTGTGGTATTTCAACGACACTCTCATAGCCCTGATCAACGGAGAGCCCAGTACTAGTTGTCTTGTCTGTATGATGGAGAAGACGGGAGATTCAGAGACAGAGTAGAGGTGGACTATGAGACCGGATCTCTGACCATCAGAGACATCACAACTGAACATGCGGGACGATTTGAAGCAAATTTCATCCAAAGCAAGAGCTCAGGAACCAGCCAAAGCTTGAACCGAAACAGCAAGTGTGACAGCACAAAAATCACCAAAAAAATTAGCAACATCGGCGACACCATACAAACATTCATCGTTTCTGTCAGCAGTGAGTCTCTTAGTCATTTTCCTGCAGCACTTTTGACACATGAGATTGTTTGAATGTCAAAACTGTCACATTGTGTCGCATTTCTGGTTTGGCAAGTTTAGACTGACGCTGTTCACAAACCTTCTTAATAATCCAATGTTAAGAATATTATAATTAGTCCTAAAAGGCTCTTTTTCTGACTGCCTATTTATATCAAACACTATTATAGTTGATCACTATGGCTGGTGATGTTTCTTATACATCATATTAATAATGAGACACTGCAGGGAGTATCTTCCTTGTTTTTAAATTTGTAAGATATTTAAAATCAATTGTTGTGTGCTTTTATTAATTTTGTTACTTTTATTCTCTTGTATTTTCCAGCTCTGTCTGTTCCTGCCAAAATCGATGACAGATCGTTCGAGACGGGGAAGGAAAAAGAGAGTGACACGAGTATGTTTCCTTCTCTCTTCATTGTTTCCAGTCATGTGAAAAAGTTGGTGTGTTTGTGCTGAAATGCTGTGTTTGGTTTTCAGATAAAATGCGGCGCTGTGCATTATGCTCAAACACCTCCACTTTGGTCTTGTCTGTCCAAAAGACATTGTTCAAGAAGTCTTGAGACTTCTCCTGGCAACCCTTCCAAACATGCCTTACTTGTCCAGTCATTTTCCAATTGCACTGTCATGAACTTCATCATTTCACATGCTAACTGAGGCCTGTAGAGTCTGAGGTGTTGCTCTTGGGTGTTTTGTGATCTTTGGGTGAATTTCCTGGGAAGATTGGCAACTGCCTTAAATGTTTTCTACTTGTGAATAATCTTCCTTACTGTATAGAATAATGGACTTCAAATTGTTTGGCAATGGCCTTGTAACGCTTCATAGATTAACGGCAGCAACAATTATTTCTCTAAGGCTACGTTCAGACTGTAGGTAAATGTGGCCCAAATCCAAATCCATATTTGTATTGCACATGTGACTCATTCATGCGACTTTTACCCCTCTCTAGAGCAACATTCGCCACATTTCTGTGCTCATGGGAGTCACTTAAAAAAATGTACATACCTGAAGTATTACAGTGACAGCTGTAGATACAAGCAAAACATCATAAATGTATCGAAACTCTGCCCTCTTTTTTCATATCCTCGTCTTTGTTTTGTTTTTAATTCGCTGGCTTCCTTGGCAGATCATGCTATACATATCGCTTACTTTAATGTCCTCCGTGTTTCCGTATGTCATGAATGTCCTTTTATCGTTATTTTTTATAACCAGTGCCTGAATGATACCCTCTTCATTTCTATGGAAGCAGTAAGGGTGTCCTTGGTTTTGCATTTATTTTGTCCCAATACATAAAACCATAGAATTCAACAAGGGTGTCATTAATTTTTTTTCAATTACTGTATCAGATTCACTCCCACTAATGACTGTCTGTGTTTATCTGTTCCAGGTTCAGTTCTGATGCCAGTTTATGTAGGAGTAATATGTGCTGTTGCTGTTCTGATGTCTGTAGCTGTAGTTGTTGGTGTGATATATCTTTGTCGCAGGAGGTCTACAAATGGCAAGTGTCACCTAAATATACTATAGTAAGAGGAAAACAACATCTTTATTATGCAAAATTAGCATTTAATTGTGTGTGTTTTCTTCTTACAGCAGAAGCCGAGAAAAGCAAGCTTCAGCAACTGTTGAAAGTCTAAATATGATGTAAGATACTAAACTACTGTAGTAGAACATTTTTATCCAAAAATACAGTATGGTGCAAATGTCTGGCATTGCAAAAATGTGCCATTTAAAGGGATACGTTGTTTCAAACCTGTATGAATTTCTTTCTTCTGCTGAACACATAGGAAGATATTTTGAAGAATGCCAGTAACCAAACAGTTAACTGGAACCATTGACTTCCATAGTACTTTTTTTCCTACTATGGAAGTCAGTGGTTCCAGTTAACTGTTTGGTTACTGGCATTCTTCAAAATATCTATCTTTCTGTGCAGCAGAAGAAAGAAATTCATACAGGTTTGAAACAACTTGAGGGTGAGTAAATGATGACAGAATTTTCATTTTAAAGTGAAGTATCCCTTTAAAAAAAAAGTTATGTAATGAGACACAGACAAAATAATGTGAATTAAAGCTTTACAATCAACTGTTGTACTTGAAATTGACTTAATGTGCATTAAATAAATATATATCTGCAGAGGGGCTGTGAAAGAGCAGACACGACTCTCCCGTTCTTCTCATTTTATCCTGTTTTACAGGTTAACAGTTATCTGTCAGCCGGGGCCTGCTACAAAAACAGTGCGCACATCAAACACCACAGACGATCATGGAATCTGTGTGAAATGCATAATCTGGGGTGAAACATATACAAATATCTGTAACCAGAGTAGTCACCAGCAGGAATCACAAAAACGTAACCACACTTGAATTTTATGAGCGTGAGAAACATTTTTAACAACAATACAAGACCAAAACAGACAAAAAGTAACATGAAAAAATAGTAAACAGTTAAAAAAAAATAGTAAAAAATTATTAATAATAAAAATATGTAAAGCAATGGTTGGGTTTGTCCATATTTTACCCAACATTTGACCCATATTTGAGTTGAAACAACCCAGTATGCAGATGACGCACAGATCTACTTAGCTATATCACCTAACACTGCAGCCCCATTGACTCCCTGTGCAAATGCATTGATGAAATTAACCACTGGATATGGGATTTTAGGTAATATAATCAGACTTCTTTTTGATCACTTTAGACCTATCTCGTTTATAACATTGATTTAAAAAGTATAATCTTCTATCATGGTGAACAAAATTAGAAGAGAAAGAAAATTTATAAAGTTAAAAATGTAATCATAACAACTTTACTTATAGTTAATAAAAATAGAAAAATAATGAAAAAAGTTAAAATATTTTATTTGTTTATGCTGTATTCTATTTAATTAGTCGCCTGACTAGTAGCTGTTCTGAGTGTGCAATTTCATAAATCTTTTGAGAACAGAAACGGAGAATCAATTAATTCTGAATAATCCCCTGGCATTTTGAGAAAAATAACCATAGTTAATTTCAAAGTTATTGTATTCTAATTATGTTCATCTAAAAAGTATTACAATGTAATTACAAGTGCTTCGTTTTTGGAATCTGATTACATTGTAAAAACATTTGTGTAATTTTAACTGTAACATATTGTAAAATTGTACAAAAACAAAACAACAACCCTGTTTATAAGTTCAAAAACTGTAAAATATCAGACATTTCATGTAATCTTTACAGTTAAATTCTGTTAAATGTACAGTTTTTAGAAGTAAAAAAGGAAAAGCAAATAATAATTTACAGCAAAAAACTGTAAACTGGCATTCCCAGAATTCCCTGTGTAAAAGTTTCTTTTAAAGAATTATGGTTCTTTACAGTTTTTGTTATCAGTTATGGACTGTTGGGATTTATATTATATCTTCTTTTGTTTTATGCATTATTCAAGTGTTGTGTGTTACCATGATTGTGTTTTGTGTTTGCGTGAATGACCTTCTACTGTACACACAGTGTAATTCAGCTTGTTGAAAAGCTACTTCGTCATGAGGCTTCCTCTTTCACCACCTGCATTATTATCAGTATGTGTTAAAGGTAAAAATAGTTTTTATTAGCAGTGTGCATTGTTGGATTTACCGATTTAATTTGCAATTTTCTTTAATTACAATTTATACTGTAGAATTTACAGGTTGTTCTGTAAATATGTTTACATTTTTACTGCATTTTTTACAGAATTATTCAGACAACCACAGCTTAACCACATTATAAACTTCAATACATTTGACCTCAATACATTGCAGATGTTCTCACTGATAAACCGACTGAATATAAACAGATCACTCATATCATCAGAATCAAGTCATTTAGAGATACCAAGGGTTCACTCAAAGCAAGGAGAGTCTGCTTTTATTATGCCAGCCGCAGATGAAACCAGCTTCCAGAAGAGATCAGATGTGCCCCTACAGTATCACATTCAAATCCAGACTCAAAACACTACTGTATGTCCGACTGATTGCACTTTATCTTATCTATGTATCCTTTTCGTCATATTTTTAACTGTTTTGATGCATTTTAAAATTGTACACATAAAAGATCTACACCATTCCCACTGACCAAATAGAAATCTCATTCATAGATGACAGACTGATTTTCAGAGGTTCTGAAACCGCAAACAACACTGTTTGTTTCTCATTTTACCATCTGTGATTTCTTGTTTTCTTTCAGATGAGAACCCAACAACATCAAAATCACATTTATTGATTTAGCGGAGTATAAGAAGCGTATAAAAGGTTGGTTTTGGGTTAGTTAAGGTTGTGTGGAGGTCAGCACCTCAGTTTACTCATTTCATTTTTACTATTTTATGTGACAAATGTGCAAAATGTTCAATTCATTTCATACAATGTCGTACAAAAATGGCAACTCATGTTATTGGGTTGAAAAGAACCGCAGAATCTGCCAAGAAATGAATCTGTCACTGTGACACTGTTTTCTTCTAAATAACATATTATAAATACTGCAGATTATGTGACTACTTTTAAGTCCAGACTGATAAAGTATCTGTTAGGCTGAGCAATGAGAACTAAACTGAAAGGAAACTCAATACAATGAAACATAACATGTGACAGCATTGCTAGCATTAAAAAACAAAATTACTGGTCAACTGGAGAGTAGCCATGTTTCATACACTGAGCAATGCTGTTTTTACTCACATTTGCTACTTATTAATATTAGGCAGATTTTTCTTAAAAATCCCTGTAATACAAAGCTATTTTTTAGGACAGCATTTTATTATTCCTTCTCTGAATGTCACTTCAGCTTTTTGGGATGGTCATACAGGGTAAAACTAGAGCAAACCTGAAAAACATCTTTCTGAAAATAAAAACGCACTTTTATATAAATGTTAATGGTAATATATAGTTATTCTCACCAATCCCAAATCTCAAGCACAGACTCCTGGTGAAAGTGATCACACAGCTGGATCTTGAAGACATCTTCTGACATCTGCATACACCACTTCATCCTCCTCTTTCACATTCTGTACAAAACACAAGATAATAATAATAATAATAATACAACATTTGAAACCATTAATGATGTTAAGTTTGAGTTCAGTTTTTCTACTATCTAATCAGGTCCAGCTTCTTACTCTTAACATGAAGCAGCTTGAGATGTAGATCTCATCGATATACATTTAAACATGCAAATATTTAAAATTCTATTACAGGATATTAATGACAGACTGAAGTGTTTAAAGGCTGTCAGAAATCAAATACTTAATATAATGCCATATGACAGTAATACCAATTTTTTTTTAAAATACCAATTTCAAATGTCATGAAAAATCTGTTCTGATTTGTGTTTGTGTAAATGTAGCCTTATTAAAGCTAGTTCGGCTATTAAAACTAGTTTAAAAGCAGCAGAAATACATGCATTTTTGTCACATTCATTTCCTTTTTTGTCAGACAAAAAAAAAATCAGTATACAAAACTCCATGAAACAGTTTTAAAGGATGTAAGTTGTGAAAATGACATGATCTTGGACTTTTACAGTGCGTGCCATTGTAAAGACTTTACTTCTATCCTTCACAGCCTCGTTTCAATCTGCATGGCATCTATTAGGGCTATACATATACATTTTTAGCATTACTTGTAATAATACTTGTTTAAAACCTTGATCAGTTTTTCTACATTTCCTGCAGATGCAGAAGATCACGACTGCAGCGACAATCATCAGAGATCCAGCAGAGATCAACACTATCAGAGACACTGAGACTGGAGGAGGAGGAGAGGAAAAGAGAGACAGTCATTAGTGTGAGTGAATGAGTCTGATCTTCATCAGTAGACAGAGATCAGGTCAGCAAAAACACACATATATCATCAGTGCTGTGGTACCTGCACATGTGTGACAGAGTGTGTTGATGTCCAGATGTGTGGTCTGGTTGCTGATGGGATTGTTCAGCACACAGCTGTAGGTGTTTTTATCCTGATATTCCACCTCCAGAGGTAGAGAGAGACTGATGCTGAGATCACACACACTGATGCTGGACAATACACTGATTCCTGCGTACCAGGAGAGAGTCGCATCACACACATTCAACACTGATGAACACACCAGTGAACATGATGATGATGATGATGATGAAGAACAGTGTGAAGAGTTACTGATGATGACAGGAACAGGCAGACGAGCTGAGAAAGATTAGAAAAATCAGGATCAATCATATCAGTAAATAAGACGGCTCTTTTTGACTATTTTAATATGTTGAGAGTTCCTGATGTCATTTACACACAGTAGACTACTGTGATTCCAGATTTAAAAAAAAATAAAATATTTGAGATGCCAACTTCATAATAATTAATCAAAAGGAATGTGTTCAATAGGCTGAAAAGGAAAGTCAAAAATATGTGTGTATCTCAATATTTATAATTTTAAGATTGAAAAATCAACTATTTAGGATTTATGCACTTTAATTATAAAAATGATTTAACTCACCGTAGACGGTAAGACTGAAACTCTTGCTCACACAATCTTTAACTCTAGTTGATAATCTCCAGTATGTTCAGTTCTGGTGTTTGTGATGGTCAGAGATCCAGTTTGATCGTCCAGCTTCAGTCTGTCTCTGAATCTCCCATCAAGATCATCATCATATACAGTGATTCTGTCGGCTGGTACATTGATTTCAGCTATTAAAGTTCAAATTAAACCAAACCTCCACAGAATCAGATCTTTGTCCATTATTTAAGTAAGACACAGAAGTAGCCTGGATTAATATTTTTTGTAATGTTATTTTTAGTTATCAATATACTGTTATCACAATACAGGTGATCTGTGGGAGGAGCCACAGGGGTGATTGTGTCTCATCTTAAATCTGATTGGCTCCTTCAGTGTCTCTGCTCTGGAGAATGAAGGGTTATGGGAAGCCAAATAGTGCAAATCAGGAAAAGCAGATGAAAAACACTCCACTAATGTTTCACAGAGAAACATACTTGAACTAAAAGGCCCAAATGAACAGCCCTTAAAACCCTTGACTTTACTTTGTACTTGCACATATTAAAATATATAGTTCTCTCTCAGTTTCAAAATTTAGTATTAATGTTTCATTGCCATTTTTTAAATTAAGAAAAGTCTCGGTTGCATATGCAACCCTCATTCCCTGAATAGTTAGGGAAAGTTAGGCATTTTATCTGCAAAAAAATGTCTTACCAATAGCTTTTTTTACCATGTGTTCCTATAGGTGTCTAACACCTCCCAATTTATCCACGGCCAAATCCTCGGGGAAACGCCTGGAGTGGCGGCAATCAAAGTTGGGGTGCCCAGACGGCCTGGGTAAAAATAATGAATTTTTTTTAACCAATATTACCTTTTGAGATGTCCAACTAGGGGTTTTTAGGAGTGCTGAATCTATCCCAGCCATTAGTTTTGAGTAAAAATGACTCAAAGTCAATACAAAAATCCATAAAAAGTGGTTTTATTGAACAATTACAAAACAAACCTTACTAAATAAGTTTAAAATTTAACAAACCTCATCCAACTCCCCTTCATCTTCCTCACTCCTGTGATCATCTGGCTGGTTGATGTTCTGGCAAGAGTTACCGACAGTTCCCACAAACAGAAATACGCTTAACGCCTTGCATCAGGGACTGGTGCATAACCTTGTTCTCCTTGTTTCCATCCATACTCATTCAAGGACATCCAGTGATGGACTTTGTAGCAGTAGCCGATCTCTGGTCTGGAGATATTCCCGCAGAGAGTGCTGTGCTGGAGCTCCTGTAGTCGGATGCAGTTTCTCAGGCTTGATGCTCCCGGCTGTGGCCCGCTTGCTGAAGATATCAAATCTTAAGTCTTCCAAATCTTCAGGTGGATTTCCGCAGAATGTGAGCTTGAACAGTTCGCAGCCTGCTTTGATGATGTCACTTTTCTTGGCTCTGATGTCATTGAACACATCCATGGCCCCCTCTGCTTTGTCAGAGCTTGGTGGGCAAAGTTGGTTTGCTAAACCCAGAAATTGCTGACACGGTATCGCAGCCAGAGAAGCTGTGTAGGAAGATCAGGTATTTTACGGTATCTATCCAGGAGGGCCTCCTGGATCTTTCCGACATCTTAAGACGTGTCGTACAGAAGGGGGAGCGAGAGATTAACTGGTTTTGATGTATTAGAATATTGTGCAAAAGTTCATTTATTTCAGTAATCAGATATCCTAATTTTTTGAGTTTCACATTGGTTCTTTAAGGTTTGCATATAATTCCATTCTGCTGTTCTCATATTTGATTTCAGTGTCATTTGCTATAACAGGCATGAACTAATAAGTGAATTCTTAATTTGGTTGTAAAACTTTGCAATACTTCTATAACCACTTAGAAAGAAAGTTTAAATTATTTTTTTATATCGAAGGGGTAACTAAATGCAGTGCAGTTTGGAGTCCAATAAAGAAAAGTCTGTTTTGGCGTTTTAGTTTAAGTATAGATGCTCCCTTATACGTTTATTATAGCAAAACCATGATTATTGATTACCATATGTGTAACAGAAATACCAGAGTTAAACTTTTTTTTAATTTTTTTATAGCAAAACCATGGTTAATTTGTGTGTACTATGGCTTTTTGGAACAATAGTCCGTATGATCAGTGAAGTTTAATAGCCGTAAATCTGTTGTGTTAACAAATAAAACGAACTGGAAAATGCAAATGCAAATAGTTAAACATTTTAACACGATGAATATGCAACTGTTCAGTCAAAACATAGACCTTAATGCATTTTACTATTTTGTATGCAGTCTATTTTTTAAGCTTCATGAGCTGGATCCTGATTTCTGTAAAAAGTTGATTAAAACTTTTAAGACACATGACGTGCTTCTATAGGCTTTGGGGTTCATTTGCAAAACGTAAATGTGGGAAACCAATCCAAGACGATTAATATTATTTAACTTAAGTTATGATTACAAATTACTTTATTTAGGCTAAATGTAGGCTATTTTTATCCGCCGGGATGAATGACGTCATTAGGCTACGTGCGGTGTCTCGAGACGAACTGTCCGAAAGAACCGGTTCGCGGAAAAGAACCAGACTTCCCAGCGGCCAATGAGGCGTCTATATTTATTATGTCTATGATCACTGAAGTGCAACCAACATGGTTAATCGATACTAACAACTTCTCGCTTCCTTAATATAAAAAAGAGCTCTCATATCCAGCTGGAGAGAGAAAAGATGATGGCAAGCTATTTTGTCCGCACAGTCACAGCATGTTTTATCGCGGCTGGTACGTATTGATACAGTTTAGTTTACTCTGGACTCATCGATGACAGATGCAATTAATTTCTATTTTTATAAAACTATTTTATTTGTTATTTAACAGTGTTGAAAATGAATTATGCACTAAATAGGTTTAAGGACAGTTTTTACATTTGGCTGATACCCTTACAGGTCCACTTGTTATTTTGTTTATATGTAAAAAGACTGAAAACACAAGAGAAATGTTTTCCACAACAATTGTTTGTTACTCTGTCATTTACTTTTTATTTTCAGCCTATGAATGTTTTTGTTCGTGTGTTGACATATCTGTAGGCCTAAAATAAATTACCAAACGTTCGTGTAATACACGTTTATCAGGCTGTTACGGTGAAGAAATGTCCCCTAACTGGCTAATCGACCTGTGACAACACCGGTAATGAATGCCGTGCGCATCTTAGCCTACTTCCAATTAGGCTACTTGAATGGTGGGTTCATTGTTATTTTTTAATGAAGAACACGACAGCAAAGGCAAACTAGCTTTTTAAACCAAACTTTTTTAACAAAACGAAAAAGCAGCACCATGCTGATAGCCTAAATGAAAAATGACTCTCGCTCGGCTCACGCTGAATTTGAGTTAGGCTATTAATTGTTTATTTTACTCGTGAGTCTGGCTTTCGTTATTACAGCACATGAGGAAGTTGGAAACAACACGAAAGCCTAAAAAAAACAACATAATTGAACAATAAATCCAAATGACTACATCTGAATTAAAAATGATGAAAAATATTGATTTCTATCACTTAGTAGGCTATGCAATATTGATGTCTAGACTATGCCTACTCATCTCACCAGCGCAATGTTTCAAATCAACACAACACTTTTTTTTTCTTTTTTTTTAATGCTTGAAGAAAAGAAAGGGGAAAAAACATTAACAACAATTAATGTAATTGTCATAAAATAATACAACAATATTCCAGAGTTCTTCAGTCCAGAATAAGTTCCTCCAGTCTTTCAGCAGATGCCAAGTCCTTAAACACAGCACTGTTCTTATAGCTTTTAATTTCTTAGAGAACTCAATAGATTCAGTTTAAATCTTAAAAAAAGGAGGATTGAATGTAGAAAATTTACATTTGTGAATGTGATATTTAGCTAACAGAGAAATAAGGTTTATAAAATAAATATCACTTTTCTTTTCACATTCATGAAAACCAAAAATTACATTTCTATATGCCTATGTTATTTCGAAGTTAGGATTCACATAACATTTGGTAAAATCACAAATGTCACACAAAAAATGTCGCTTAGAAAGAGCAGTTCCAAAATAAATGTAAATTAGTTTCAGGTTTTACAGAAAGAACATATTATATTAATATCAATCTTAAACCTTTTGAGACAACACTTATCACAGGGTAAAACCTATGAATTAACTTAAAGGTAATTTCTCTCATTTTGTTAGTAGATATGTCACATTCCACTGCTCTAGACATGTAGGCTCGCCCGCCATCTTACAACGGCCAGCGTGTCGTCACTCACAGTGGGAATGCGGTTTCTGGTTGTGAAACTGCCGATATTTAAATTCCTGAAGAAATAGGAGAACCTTTCACAGGTGAGAATGTGTTGGTTTGTGTTTTTATGTATTAGCTCAATATTACGTTTTTACTATGGCAGGCAACATTTAATATTTTTCATTTTAACTTTTTAATGTTGTGTCAGCTGACACTTTTGTCTTTTTGTCTTGTTTTAGTTTAGCAAAATCATCTGCTGAAGTCTATATTCATGCGTCTATATACCGAACTTCTCCAATATGGCCGACGGCTTATATATAGTTATTTTACTTTGTAACGTGTTAAATATGAAGTTGTGTGGAGCACTTTTATGATGGATAGATGCACTTTTATGGACTACAGAAAACAGCACAACAGAAACAGCCATTCACTGCCATTATAAAGCTTGGAAGAGCCAGGACATTTTTTAATATAACTCCGATTGTATTTGTCTGACAGAAGAAAGTCATATACACCTGACTTGAGGTTGAGTACATCATGGGCTAATTTTCATTTTTGGGTGAACTATCCCTTTAACTCTGGTTAAGGAATACATAACTAATTGCCAATTGCCTAAATCATCACGTCGCTACAGCTGATGTTCAAAGCTCTGGTTCCCATTGAATCAGTGTCCTGAGATTCACGCATAGAACCGCACATAATCAAACTGTACGCTATTTTAACGCCATGTTCATTGACCCCTATTATTCTGTAATTTGTGCCCATGCAACATAGTTTCGCCCAGATCCGGCGCACATCTGGTACGCGTGGATTCCACATGTACCAGATGTGGGCCAGATCTGGGCCAACACTATGTTGCTGTCTGGTACCAGTTTTGTCAAGATCTATTTTTTGTCAGCACAAAAATAAAGTAACTGTTTATTTGTGTCTTCAGGTGTGTTTGGTGTTACAGATGAAGAGAAGTCTGTTATGGAAGAAGATTCTGTTACTCTAAACTCTGGTGTTACCATACAACAATGTGAAGAGATGCTGTGGTATTGTAATGATATTCTCATAGCTCAGATCAACGGAGAGGCCAGTGAGAGCTGTTTATATGATGGAGAAGACGGGAGATTCAGAGACAGACTGGAGGTGGACTATGAGACCGGATCTCTGACCATCACAAACATCAGATCTGAACATGCTGGACGTTATGAAGCAGAGCTGATCAGAAGCGAAAGTTCAGGCAAAAGGCTTTGGGGTTTCTTGAACAGAAACCCCAAGTGTGACAGCACAAAAATCACCAGAAAAATCAGCAGCACTCATGATGACATCATCAAAACATTCAGTGTGACCGACAGCGGTGAGTAACTCAATGCTATTAACCCTGAAGTATTTTTTTACAAATTGAATATTATAATCAAGTGCTTTTTCAATATAGTCTGTTTAAACAGTGACATTTATAATTGTTTATTCTTTTCCCCTGTGTATTAATGTTCATATTTGTATAATCTATTTCAGAACACATTAACTGCACACTGACTTCTGTCAGTTTTCATCATTTAAACATTAAAAAGAACTGAGTAATGTGTAAAACTAAATTTAAGTCCCATTGTCATGCACTTAGTGAGACACTGCAGGGAGTTATTGTCCCTGTTTTTAATGGTTTTCCTGCAGCTACAAATGAGCAGAACTGCCATAATGAACAGTTTTCATCTTTTCATCTTGAATATCAGGTCTAGCCAAACCCGAAGAAAAAATTAGCACAATTTGGACGAAAATAGTTAAAGGTAAGGTTTCCTCCTTTATTAAAAAAAAAAAAAAATGTATACATGTATATATATACAGTATATATATATATATACACATTTTATATATATATATATATATATATATATATATATATATATATATATATATATATATAGCACCAAATATTTTCCAATTAATCTGTAAAAACATTATTCTTAAGGGTGGTGTCTTCCCCCATATTGATCTCCATCAGTCATTTTCAGATGTGTCAGTGGTGATATTAGTTAGATATTAGTCACAACCCCCTCTTTCTTCTCAAAAGCGCACAGATGTTATTAACTTCTAATCGTCACACCTTTAGTACTGGCACCTGTAATCTACTGATGGATGGGTCAGTCTGAATGAACAAATGGTTTTAGTCACATGGTCAAGGAAATGATGAGAGAAATATTGTGACATGTCCTCTCTTTTTTTCGAACTGCACTTCCTTACCTTAGCTCTGCCTTCCTGGACAGCGGGGTTAAAGGTCATCAGGCCAGACTCAAGTTCTCAGTGGCATCCCTCTTTCTGTCCTCTCTTTCCTGAAGCTGCACTTTCTCTAACCTTCATTCTCTATTATTACTAAGGCAATATTTCACACACATGCTGTCTACCATACATGGGTCATTCCATGTCAACTTAACAAGAGGTCCCCTGCTCAAAATTTGTTTTTGTTTTTTTTCTAGTGAAAGACATAAATAAATAAGAATGGCAAAATATGAAATGGATTCATACTGAGTTATCCACTGTTTTATAGAGTGGGGTCAAAATGACCATTTCACCTGAGATTGAGTCAAATTACAGGGAGGTAAAAATAACTTTAAAAAGATGACAGCATCATAGTTTTATTTTTTTACACCGAGATTGGTAGGTCTGTTAGAAAAATATGTTGATTTTAGCAATCCAAATTGTTGAATTCTACCCATTTTCAAAGGTTGAAAACCAAATGTGATGTTGTGTTTATCCAGTCCTGACTGTTGACGTCGCATAAATGCAAATCAGACCAGTAACCCAGGGTTTAGGTATGTGTGAGACACATCAGATTATGAATAGTCAGCATTAATAGTTAACTCCAGGTAAAGTATGAACAGTGTGAAACCA
This sequence comes from Squalius cephalus, assembly GCA_022829025.1. Classification (NCBI taxonomy): domain Eukaryota; kingdom Metazoa; phylum Chordata; class Actinopteri; order Cypriniformes; family Leuciscidae; genus Squalius; species Squalius cephalus. The sequence goes on from CM040807.1 coordinate 29,221,783, forward strand.
TAGACTGTAAAAGTGTGAAACATAAAATGAGACAACCCAGGATCCCATTTACCTGAGGTTTAGAATTACCCATTGTTAATTATTTCAAGTGTCAGAGGTTTCAGTGTAGCAGTGGATACTCGATCTGTGACTATGCCATGTTATAACAATAGAAAATTGTAATAATTCAGGTGATGAGAATCATAGTAAATTTCTGTTAGTTAGCAGGTTTTTTTTTTTCCCTTAGCTTTTTGAAATGTAAAATGTATCTCCAATTATAGAATCACTCACCTACTTCTGTGTCCGGAATAAATTGTAGGCTCTATGACAGTTTTATATGAAAATGAGCTTCACTTTAATGAAATAGTGCACACAAAAAAATAATCCTCATATCATTAAAAACACATATGGCTTTTGTCAAACATAAAAAGGAAATGTTTTGAAGGTCCTTGCTTCAAAAGTAATATGGCAAAATTCTTAAGAAAAAGTCTCTCTGTTAAAGCGAGAATGAACTGGAACTTGCGCCTGACTTAACTTCAGTATGACACATTTTTCTGAATGAACAAATTACAAAGACAAACCATTTTGTTTTCCTCCTGTGAATTAACTTGCATGGATTAATTGTTCACCACAACACTAGTCTGCGCACTAAGTTAATGGGGTCGGTTTTGATTTCATGAAGACCTTAACAAAGGAATAAGTTCTCCACATCTTTATTTTTGACCTCTAATGTCTACCCAGACAGCAACATAGAGTTGGCCCAGATCCGGCCCACATCTGGTACGTGTGCCTGGGCAACTACACTCACCTAAAGGATTATTAGGAACACCTGTTCAATTTCTCATTAATGCAATTATCTAATCAACCAATCACATGGCAGTTGCTTCAATGCATTTAGGGGTGTGGTCCTGGTCAAGCCAATCTCCTGAACTCCAAACTGAATGTCAGAATGGGAAAGAAAGGTGATTTAAGCAATTTTGAGCGTGGCATGGTTGTTGGTGCCAGACGGGCCGGTCTGAGTATTTCACAATCTGCTCAGTTACTGGGATTTTCACGCACAACCATTTCTAGGGCTTACAAAGAATGGTGTGAAAAGGGAAAAGCATCCAGTATGCGGCAGTCCTGTGGGCGAAAATGCCTTGTTGATGCTAGAGGTCAGAGGAGAATGGGCCGACTGATTCAAGCTGATAGAAGAGCAACTTTGACTGAAATAACCACTCGTTACAACCGAGGTATGCAGCAAAGCATTTGTGAAGCCACAACACGCACAACCTTGAGGCGGATGGGCTACAACAGCAGAAGACCCCACCGGGTACCACTCATCTCCACTACAAATAGGAAAAAGAGGCTACAATTTGCACAAGCTCACCAAAATTGGACAGTTGAAGACTGGAAAAATGTTGCCTGGTCTGATAAGTCTCGATTTCTGTTGAGACATTCAGATGGTAGAGTCAGAATTTGGCGTAAACAGAATGAGAACATGGATCCATCATGCCTTGTTACCACTGTGCAGGCTGGTGGTGGTGGTGTAATTGTGTGGGGGATGTTTTCTTGGCACACTTTAGGCCCCTTAGTGCCAATTGGGCATTGTTTAAATGCCACGGCCTACCTGAGCATTGTTTCTGACCATGTCCATCCTTTTATGACCACCATGTACCCATCCTCTGATGGCTACTTCCAGCAGGATAATGCACCATGTCACAAAGCTCGAATCACTTCAAATTGGTTTCTTGAACATGACAATGAGTTCACTGTACTAAAATGGCCCCCACAGTCACCAGATCTCAACCCAATAGAGCATCTTTGGGATGTGGTGGAACGGGAGCTTCGTGCCCTGGATGTGCATCCCACAAATCTCCATCAACTGCAAGATGCTATCCTATCAATATGGGCCAACATTTCTAAAGAATGCTTTTAGCACCTTGTTGAATCAATGCCACGTAGAATTAAGGCAGTTCTGAAGGCGAAAGGGGGTCAAACACAGTATTAGTATGGTGTTCCTAATAATCCTTTAGGTGAGTGTATGTTGCTGTCTGGGTATAAAGAGAATACATCCAGTGGATATTAAATGAACACACTGTAATTCACTCACACTAATGACTTTGTGTCTTTATGTGTTCCAGATTATCTTTTCCCGACTCTAGTTGTTGCAGGATTGATGTTTGTTGTTGTTTTCACTTACTTTTACTTCAAGAACGATGGTAAGTATCATCTACAGATACAATAGTGAGAGGAAGAGAATATATCCAGTGGTTATGGAATTAACACTCTGACACATTCACTCACACTAACTGTATATCTTTATCTGTTTCAGGTCATTTTGTATTTTTTGCATTATCAATTGCAGTAGTAATAAGTGTTGTTTATGTTTTTTACAATGCAAAGTCTGTGCCTCTGTTACTGGTGCAGTTAGCTTTAGAAGCGCTGTTTCTGTAAGTAACTATATTGGACTGTATTGACTGGTTCTGACTTGACTGGGATCATCACGGGGCATCGAGAGAATGCACAAAAGTCCAAAAGTGCAATCACTGTTGTTTAGTAGTATCAACATACAATGTGGTGCATTTACAGATGTACTGTATGTGATATTAAGGTTGTGTGTGTGTGGTCTCTACAGTAAAAACAGAAAGATAAATAATCAGTTTACAGTAATAAATGATAAAAATTTAACTCAAGAAGAATAAACACGTGAGGACATGGCTATAAATGTAAACAATTGACTATTAATATACACGTGACTATCTTCTTAACCATATCTCAATCGAGAGTAATCTTCACAATCCATATAAATATGGCTTAATGGCATCTTTACTGTAAACACTAAAGTAAACATATGGAAAATATGAGTCGTCATCATTATTTCACTTATGCAGTGCGCATATGCAATGCACACAGTCATAAAATTAGCCTCACGGAAATACGAATACACTCTTAAAGACGATGTGTGAAATTAAACTTACTTTCTAAGTTACGCACACTCATCTATGGCTTGAATACACGCGAGCCCTCCACAGCTTTCAAGCGAAACATAACAAGTTGCGACTGTCAATATTTCACAACCCACCAATAAGAATGAACTTACTGAGCCTTTTCAACAATGGCTAGTGTAACCTACAGTTTTAATTGTGTGTAATTGTTCTAAGCACATGGTAACCAAGAAGTTTAATTGGAAAATAACTAAAGTATATTGCAGTATATAATTGAAGAAAACTATGAATGTACAGCAGATTAGGTTTGATTTTATGCGTTTATTGAGTGTTCAATAAACAAACAAACAAAAACAAAAAAACAGCAACAAGAATGTTTTCAGTATATATATATATAGTATTAATTGTTTGATTGTTTAATGTCTGAATAATTGCCTTAAAAATAATCAATTTTTATTCAACATTTTGATTATATATAATGTACAAGATCTACACCGTTCCCATTGTCCAAATAGAAATCACAGCACAATCATTCCAGTGGAAAATAAGAAGAAACTCATTCATGTGCTGATTTTCTGACAACGCTGTTCGTTTCTCATTTTACAATCTGTGATGTTTTCTTTCAGACGAGAACCATACAGCATCAAAATCACATTTATTGATTTAGCAGAGTAAACAAAGTATAAAAGGCTGTGTGTGGGTTAGTTAAGGTTGTGTGTGGGTTAGTTAAGGTTGTGTGTGGGTTAGTTAAGGTTGTGTGTGGGTTAGTTAAGGTTGTGTGTGGGTTAATTATGGTTGTGTGTGGGTTAATTATGGTTGTGTGTGGGTTGGTTAAGGTTGTGTTAACCGCTCGTTTCACCACAGAGGAACAGTGAAGGTTAGAGATGATGATTTTGTGCCTCGTTGTGAAGGAACCAACACATTTGGTCATCAAATTTTGTAACGATTTTATGTAGTGGCAAATGTGCAAAATGTAAATTTTACGTTTACGTTTAAAATGGATACGTTTTCTAATATTATTAAGTTGGAAAGAACCGTCAAATCTGCAGAGAAATGAATCTGTCACTGTGACACTGTTTTCTTCTAATTAATATATTATAAATACTGCTGATTATGTGGCTACTTTTCAGACCAGATTGATAAAGTATCTGTTTAGCTGTGAATTCCCTGATCGAGCACTGTTTCTGTAGGCCTCTTTTTTCTTTCTAATGTGTACGTTTTATTGCGTTTTAATGAATATCCATTTTACTGCTTTTCACATTTTTGTTTTATTTTATTAAATCACCATGTAAAGTAAATTAACTTGCCTTGCATAAGCATGTTTTCAAAGATGAAGATGAAAGAACAAAGCTTTTCAAATTAAGTCGCTCAAAACATAGAAGTAACACTCACAGTTAATGTAGGAGTAATGTGTGTCATAAAAACTCTTGATAATATTTGCTGCTGTCCTGTAAGTAGAGAAACATTGGTTTACAGCTGTGTTGTCTTGCTAGAGAACGGTACTGATGGAGACTTCCAATGTGATGCAAAATGATATTAAAAAGGCACTGTGCCTATTTTTTGTTAATGGAAATTTCCAAAAGTCATATGCCAATCTTGGAAAGTTCAATTCTAAGGTAAAACACTATATGACGCTGTTGTAGTAGTATAGTATGCAGACAAATCCCTCTAGTGGTCAAAGACTGTTAAAGGGTTAGTTCACCCAAAAATGAAAATTCTGTCAGTAATTACTCACCCTCATGTTGTTCCAACCCCGTAAGACCTTCATTCATCTTCGGAACACAAATTAAGATATTTTTGATGAAATCTGAGAGCTGGATCACTCCTCCATAGGCTTCTAAGGGAATGAAACTTGCTGGCCCATGTTTCTAAGTTCCTACATTACAACCACATCTTTTTTTTTTCAATTGAAATATATATTGTTAATATTTAGATTTTTGAGATTCTAAATTTTTATATTAATAACAGTAGGAGTCTTGAACTGTAAACTCTCAAGTGTTGGCTTTCTAAATATACAGTATGTTGGTTATGTTCTGTCAGAATGACATCTTTATTTTGAGTATGTCATTTATGGCCCACTTACCAAAATAGGGGGTGCAGGAGCAAGGGTTATTATACACCAAGAGAATAATCACACTATATCTTGACAAGCACCAACAGAGGATTGAACAAAACAGTACTTATACACAGAGAACAAAACTAAATACAGGTGTGATTCATCAGTAACATACAGTAGGTAACTAACAGGGAGAATTTAGTGATTATGGCAATGAGAAATTAACTGAGAGGAGACACAACATAAACAAACATGCAATGAAACATAACATGTGACAGCATTGCTAGTGTAAGGCTGAGTATTTCTCTGAATTTCCGTTTTGAACAGCAAATGCTGCTTGACCAACCTATATCTGGGTGTGTCTTACCTCTGTTTTAATTTAATGTTACTTTAGATAAGTGTATGTCGGAAACCACGGCATGGCCAATCTAAAGCTATTATAAGACAAGTGAAGTTGGTATACTACATATATCTGTAGTGGCCATATCTCCACTGAAGTAAACGTTACATTAAATTCAAGTGTATGCAATTCCATGGGGGCTATACCAAAGTATCTTTGATTGTGTAAACGTGAATGCAACAAATCTCAGGTATATAGCATTTACCTCGGTTTAGTGACCAAAACTGACGAGCTTGTGAAATTGAAACCCGCGTTAAACAGAAGACGAGAGGTCCTCTGAGCAACATAGTTTCCTAATCTGAACAGGTAAAATATAGCCTACTTAAAGAGTTCAAAATAATAATCAAACATTCACTCACATTTAATGATGCTCAAATATAATTTAAACCGTTTTCATTTATGGAGTCAGATGAAATAACAAGGTAATACTTATGAGAAAATGTATTTCGTTTAATCTTAAGTTAAATTAATTAAATTACACACTTTAAAGTGTTGGGTAAAAGGAAAGACAGTTGCAGAGATCGGATACCGCCATTGGGCCGATCTAGACGGGCTTTCACAAGAATTCATGAGAAGTCTTGGTCAACTGAGTAGCACTGTTTCATACACTGAACAAAGCCGTTTTTACTCACATTTTCTACTTGGATGGTGTTAATATTAGGTAGATTTTTCTTAAAAAACCTCTGTATTACAAAGCAATTTTTAGGACAGCATTTTATTAATCTTTCTCTGAAATTTACTTCAGTTCGCTGGGATTGTCATAGAGTGTAAAACTAGAGCAAAACTCAAAATAAAAGTGCACTTTTATGTACATGTTAATGTTAATATTCTAGTTATTCTCACCAATCCCAAATCTCAAGCACAGACTCGTGGATCTTGAACTGACTGAAGACATCTTCTGACATCGTCATACACCACTTCATCCTCCTCTTTAACATTCTGTACAAAACACAAGATAATAATAATAATAATAATACAACATTTGAAATCTGGTCTTTAAATTATGTTAAGTTTGAGTTCAGTTTTTCTACTATCTGCTCAGGTCCAGCTCCTTGCTACTCTTAATGTGAAGCAGCTTGAGATGTCTGTCTCATCAATATACTACATTTAAAATTCTATTACAGTGGATATTAATGACAGACTGAAGTGTTTAGAGGCTGTCAGAAATCAAACATGACAGTAATACCAATTTTTAAATAATACCAATTTCAAATGCCATGAAAAATCTGTTATGATTTGTGTTTGTGTAAATGTATCCTTATTAAAGCTAGTTTGACTATTAAAGTTAGTTTAAAAGTTTAAAAGCTAATTTGAATTTGTATTTAAAAAATAAAATTAAAATAATTCTCATCGATTCTGTTCTGTCACATACGGAGAACAGCAGAAATACGTGCATTTTTGTCACATTCATTTCCTTTTTTGTCAGACATAAAAACTTTCGGTATACAAAACTGAAACAGTTTTAAAGGATGCAAGTTGTGGAAATGACATGATAGGACCTTGACAGTGCGTGCCATTGTAAAGACTTTCCTTCTATCCTTCACAGCCTCGTTTCAATCTGCATGGCATCTAACCTGACTGAGGTCTATTAGGGCGATACATATACATTTTTAGCATTACTTGTTATAATACTTGATTAAAACTCTTGCCTTGATCAGTTTTTCTACATTTCCTGCAGATGCAGAAGATCACGACTGCAGCGACAGTCATCAGAGATCCAGCTGTAGAGATCAACACTATCAGAGACACTGAGACTGGAGAAGGAGGAGAGGAAAAGAGAGACAGTCATTAGTGTGAGTGAATGAGTCTGATCTCCAACAGAAGACAGAGATCAGGTCAGTAAACACACACATATATCATCAGTGCTGTGGTACCTGCACATGTGTGACAGAGTGTGTTGATGTCCAGATGTGTGGTCTGGTTGCTGATGGGATTGTTCAGCACACAGCTGTAGGTGTTTTTATCCTGATATTCCACCTCCAGAGGTAGAGAGAGACTGATGCTGAGATCACACACACTGATGCTGGACAATACACTGATTCCTGCGTACCAGGAGAGAGTCGCATCACACACATTCAACACTGATGAACACACCAATGAACATGATGTTGATGATGAAGATGATGAAGAACAGTGTGAAGAGTTACTGATGATGACAGGAACAGGCAGACGAGCTGGAAAACATGAGAAATTTGATTTGATTGTAAGAAAAAAATTGGTGGATTTTTGAACCCTCAGAATGAACCCTGAACATCCAAATCTCGAACCTTTTAAATAGTTAGTTTATCACTCTTAATGTAAATTAAGTTGCTTCTGTTGTAACAGCTGTCGTCTGTATTTCAATAAAGTTGAGACACATCACTGTCTGAGAAGGTTCTCTGTGTTTCACACTCATTCCTATTCTACAATTGATGATCATTTGCTCAGGATGTGATCAATGGTTAAGAAACAATAGAACTGTTGACTTCCTTCTTGATAATTAAGCCATTTTGGGGTTGAGCTCATTCTAAAACATACTTTGGGGTCGAGCCAAACAACAATTTTGTACATGATCAAAGTGTTTATTGCAGCGAGTGTCTCTTATGATCTTCACTCCTCTATCTACATTTCTAAAAGATTATTATTCAAACATATTGAGAGAGAAGAAATTATGGTTAATTAAAATGATTTTGTAATTTTAAGAATCAAAATAATCACAATGTTCAGATAGATCTACTTTAAAGGTAAAAACAGGTGAAACTAATACTAAACTCACCATAGACAGTGAGACTGAAACTCGTGCTCAGATTTCTGATCATCTACTTCATAACGTGTTTGTGATGATGACTTGCTTTTAAAATATAATGACTCACACTTACCATAAACAGCGACACTGAATATGATTCTCTTGCTGAAGCTGTTGATCAGTAGTTTATAATCTCCAGCATGTTCAGTTGTGGTGTTCATGATGGTCAGAGATCCAGTTTGATCGTCCAGCTTCAGTCTGTCTCTGAATCTCCCATCAAGAACATCATCATATACAGTGATTCTGTCGGTCCGTTTATTGATTTCAGCTATTACAGAGTTACCAAACATCCACTGACTCCACTGAATCAGATCATCATCCATTATTTCAGTAAGATCAGGGTTTAGTGTGACTGAATCTCCCTCCATCACTGACACTGACTTCACTGTATCTGTACCAGCAAACACTCCTGGAGAAAATATTAAGTGTCCCATATAAATTAGCTGATTTACTTAAAAAGTCCAATTTGTGTAACTATAACGAAGAACAGACAGAATTACATGCAAATTTGTCCAACAGACAAAGAAATAGGAAAGCTTGAAGTTGAGCTCCACAAAAATAACAGCCTCCGCAGATAAAATACTTGTAGGCTACTAAAAACTAAAGCATGAACAGTAAAAGCACTAATATAAAAAAAATATAAAGCATACATTTATAACTTACCAACCACTTGCCACAAACAGAGTATCAAAACAACACGAACCATTTTCTTTGAGCGCTGCAAAAATATATAACACATGAGATCTTGTCCTCGTGTTCTTGTGGATCCACCCAAACTGACCACCTTCAGCTGACCCACACTAGCAGTGATCATATTTTCCAGAGGTGTAGTTTATTATATAATAAAGGTTGTGAAATAATTGCCTAATACTAACTCTACTTTTGTGCTGCGCAGATATTATTGCACAATGCCAGGATAACAGACCTTCTGTCTGTCAGTGATCCAACGCCGCTCATCAACATGTTTGAGTTGACCAATCAAATTAAAGTAGGCGGGCTTTATGTTGTAAACGCTCATAAAGTGTGAGATAACTAAACATTTAATGTTTGACAGATGTATTACAATAGAAATTTAAAACGACCAACATAAATATTTAGGCATGCAAATTAAAAAAACTTTTGTCGAATTTCACTATTTTTTAATTGAAAATATATAGGCTATAATTTACGTGATTCGTCTCTATGTGGCTGTAGCAGCCGTCGTGCCTTTGTTACATGTTCGTCAATTGATAATAATAAATAAATAATAAATAAATAATAATAAAAAAAAAAAAAAAAAAAAAAGGCTATTTTATGCGATATTCATGTTCTATGTGGTCTACTGTGACCGTGTAGCCTAATGTGGCTGTCCCGTGGTCTTGTGGCCATTAAATATGGCAGGTTCTGTGTGGCCTAGTGGCTCTGTCTTGTTGGCCTCGTCCAGTGTGGCTTAGCAGCCTTGTGGCCCGGTGGGCCTCGTCTCTGTGGCGGTCTCATGGCTTCGTGGTACCATGTCGCCATGTCCTATGTTCGGCCTCCAGGCTGTGGCCCTTATGGCCTCGTTCTGTGTGGCTTAGTGGCCGTTGTCTGTACGTCTCGTCTATGTGTGGGCTTATGGTTTGGAACCCTTTATGTTCTGTGTGGTCTACTGTGACCGTGTAGCCTAATGTGGCCTTGTCTCGTGGTCTTGTGGCCTTCATGGCATGGTTAAATGTGGCCTAGTGGCCTTGTACTCAAGTATGTCTGTCTACGTGTGGCATTAGTGGCCTTGTGGCCACGTGGGCCTTGTGTACATGTGGGGCTTGGCGCCTTGTGGCATATGTTTGCCTTGTCCTTTTAAAAAGATGCCTGAATGGCCAGTGGCCCCCTTGGGGCAGAGGTTTAATGTGGCTTAGATGCCGTAGTCTTGTGTGGTTTGTCTTTATGTGGCTCTAGTGGCTCTGTCTTGTCCTTAAAAGATGCAATGGTGGCCAGTTGCCCCCCCGGGGCATAGGTTTCGTGATCTTAAAGCTGTTGCATCCCGTAAAAAAAAAAAAAAAAAAAAAAAAACCTTATGTGTTGTCCAGTCTTACCTCGTCTCTTTGTGGCATTAGCGGCCGTTGTGGCTTAGTAGCCTCGTCTCTGTGGTCTATTGTGGCCGTGTGGCTCATTAAGCCTCGTCTCTGTGGTCTATAAAGGCCATGTGGTCCAATGAGGCCAGAGTCTGTGTTATGCTCAGCCCCAGGTGGCTGCTATATGTGGTCCAAGGAGGCCTGTTTATTATTTTGCCAAGGCGGCTGTCTGTGTGGTCCAATGTGGCCTTGTCTATGCAAGCCAAAAGCGGCATTGCCGGTCCAATGAGGCCTTGTCTCTGTGTTTTCCTAGGAGTGAACTGGCAATTAAAAAATAAATATATAAATAAATAAAATAGAATACTTTTAAATTAACAAATAAAAACATAGTTATTTTAGAATTATCTGTCCTTCTCCCTTATTAAACTTTAGGCACGCTGTATTTTCACATCTAATTTGTATCTTCACCATTTGTTTCTTCCTTCTCTATTTTTCAGGAACCCCAGGACTCTAGACTGGTGGGTATACTCAGTTACCATCTTTTGGGGGTTGGCGTGCCCCGTCCCAGTGTAGTCATACTCCACCTATTTTTGGGGGTCGGCTGCGCCCCTGCCTTCATCTTTAGGCAGGAATTGCAGATCCGATACTCTCGGATTATGCACTACGGACGGGGCCTACGCCAAATGACTTTGTAGTTTATCAGCTTGCTGAGCTGTCAATAAATGTATGGTTTATTGAAATAACTCTCCCGAGTCTTTCTGGTAGAAATGAAAGCTTTAGCATAAGTTCTGCTGGGAAGACTCAAATACTACGTCACTTATTGCCTTCACTTCTATCCAATCATATTCTTATGCTCACTGTATAAAAGCACGGTACTTACACATGTTTGAGTTCGCAGATACTGAAGCGACGATTACCCCCATCCTCCCCACCACCACCAGGATGGTCCCGTCCATACCTCCCAGGGGGGTCGGCTGCGCCCCTGCCTTCATCTTTAGGCAGGAATTGCAGATCCGATACTCTCGGATTATGCACTACGGACGGGGCCTACGCCAAATGACTTTGTAGTTTATCAGCTTGCTGAGCTGTCAATAAATGTATGGTTTATTGAAATAACTCTCCCGAGTCTTTCTGGTAGAAATGAAAGCTTTAGCATAAGTTCTGCTGGGAAGACTCAAATACTACGTCACTTATTGCCTTCACTTCTATCCAATCATATTCTTATGCTCACTGTATAAAAGCACGGTACTTACACATGTTTGAGTTCGCAGATACTGAAGCGACGATTACCCCCATCCTCCCCACCACCACCAGGATGGTCCCGTCCATACCTCCCAGGGGGGTCGGCTGCGCCCCTGCCTTCATCTTTAGGCAGGAATTGCAGATCCGATACTCTCGGATTATGCACTACGGACGGGGCCTACGCCAAATGACTTTGTAGTTTATCAGCTTGCTGAGCTGTCAATAAATGTATGGTTTATTGAAATAACTCTCCCGAGTCTTTCTGGTAGAACTAACTTTTCCATGTAGAAATTACATTTGTTTTTTTCTGTTGCACTTACTTCACCACAGAATCATTTCTATCATTTTAAATGAATCATTTGATAATGTACTTATTGTGACATACATGTCTTTACATCTGTCTTTTTAGATGTAGTTAAAGGCACCTAATTTAGTTACACATTACCTCTGCTGTGATCCAGTCAGTCGATTGAGAAAAGTACTTGTAGCTTCGGCGTTCAAAATGTATCCATCTGGCAGGGCTTTTTTGGGCTAAATCAACTGCATCCAGTCCATTAACATTTCTTGTAACATTCACTGCAAAGAATGTTTTAATGTTTTATTTATGTAGCTTATTTTATGTTTGTGTGATTATGTGCTGAAAATATGTGTACTTTATACACTGTAAACCCCTTATCAATCATGCAAATCCTAGTCAATGGAATATTGTACATTTCCAAAATGTTTGGGTTTTTACAAAATAAATGTCTTGGTTACCTTCTGCATCCCCCATGGAGAAGATAATGAAAAGAAGCAGACAACTTTTCAGCATTGCCATGATGAACCTGAAAGTAATAAGCAGGAAAAGTTAAATGTCTGCATGCACTCATATGCTGCACATGGCGGTTCTCAATGAATTTAAACACAAAGTGCAAAAATACTCCAGGAAGAACATTTATTCAGAGGGTTTCTCCATATCTATTGAATGAAGATGGGTCATATTTATACAAATAATATCAGGAAGTAACATCCAAGGTGTCCTATGGGCAAAGATCAAACTTTATCATTCCTGGCATAGAAATAATTATAGTAGTTATTAAGAGGTCAAATGTTCAAATGTGTCTTGAGTTCCTGTTTGCGTGCAAGTGTGCCAGGGTTCAAGGTTCTTCACTGAAGAAAAGAAAAAGTAAAATTGGCTTTTTTTTTTTTTTTGCAAGTTTTTGCATTTATATTTTTTAAGTAAATGTCACATGTATGGAATTTACTAAGTTAGGCAAAATTAAAAAGCATAAGTAAATTTAACTTGACCAGTTAGAGTTTGTGGAGTAAGTTCTACTTACTCATTTGAAGTTTACTTTACAATACTCTGTTTCCAGTAATGTACATTTCACTCATTCTTTGTTTGTAAATTTTACTCAATGTACCCTGAAAAAATAACTTATATGATTTACTTGATAAAATCCTCGTAACAATGTATACATTTTAAGTAAATTTACTACTTCTCTGTACAACTTACCTGTTATTATCTAGTACAATCTACTTACTATTGAACTTAAAATTAAGAAATTGAACTTAAAACATTTGACATTTAATTGGCACTTAACATGTAATTGTAGTAATTAAGCAAATATGACTTAATTATTTTAAATGCATTTAATTTCACATACCTAATTAAGTAACATCTACTTAACTAAGTTAAGTAAATTTAACAAAACTAACTTTTTACTCAAACAATATAACACTGAATTAAACCACACTTTTAAAGTGTATACTTTACTTAAAAACAAAGTAAATAAAACAATAGATATTGTATAGATTACTGTATCTATATAATAGAAGTAACATGGCTCCTGAACGCCTCAATAATTGATACACAATACACAATGACAGTAACATTCGATAGATCGTTTTTGAGTATAAATGTGTCATTTTGAGTACCTTTTTAGAAGAGAACTACCTTTTGATTTAGAATTTACATGTTTTTTTCCTGTAGCATTTACTACACCACACACAAAAAAATGATATATATATATATATATATATATATATATATATATATATATATAAACACACACACACACACACACACACACACAGTATAATCCATGCTTTTAAATATGGTTTACTTGCAAGTAAACAACACAGTAGATTTTGTGTTACACTTTGTGAGACTACACATCTACACCAACTGAACACTGGGACCTCAATACTTGGTACACAACAGTGAAAATTACCCATTTATCGTATTTTTTGAGTAAATGGGTCATTTTTACAACGAGGGGACACCTTTGTTCTGTTTAGGGCCATCACTTTGAGGAAATTCATTCCATATGTCATAAAACCACAAGTTACTAAACCTAATGACGATATTATATGGCCTAGATAAATATAGATAGACATCTTAACTATTCTAAATAACTATATTTATTTATACCAAACATTTAATAACACACCTCTCCATGATATTATTCATTTTAAGTAAAGTGCTAGTATTTTTACTCTCCTACTGGCCAGTGACTATATACTATAGTATAATTTAGGCTATAGGACTATTTACTACTACTCAAAACATTTTATCTTATCTAACTTTGACCACAATGATTGAGTGATTTGCTGTTTGGGGTGGGCTCTGTCAATGATTTAATCATAGAAATATTGTAGAATTCAAATGAAGGTTTAATTTTTTTTTTGCCATATTCAAATAAAGGTTTTATCGTGTAAAATGTTTGGGTTTTAAAACTGTCAAGGTGTGTCGACCTGTGGTTAGAAGCATAGTTTCTTTAGTTTGCATAACATATGGACTCAATAAATCCTTATCTTGAGCCAATAAGCAAGCTGACATTCAGTTAAATCTATATCTTTTATTTAGGCAAGGCAAGGCATGGCAAGTTTATTTATATAGCACATTTCATACACAATGGTAATTCAAAGTGCTTTACATATAAGAAATTAAAATAATCAAAAGAAATAAGAATAATTAAAACAGTTTAGAATAAAAAATGAAAGAAAATACAGTGCAAACAGTCGGACGAACAGTGGCACAGTGCTTATTCAGTAAATGCACATAAACGTGTTTTGATTCAGGATTTGAATGTGATACTGTAGGAGTGTATCTGATCTCCTCTGGAAGCTGGTTCCAGCTGTGGCTGGCATAATAGCTAAAAGCGGACTCACCATGCTTAGAGTGAACCCTTGGTATTTCTAGCTGATATGATCCTAGTGATCTGATTGATCTGTTGGGTTTATATTCAGTGAGCATATCTGCAATGTATTGAGGTCCTAGGCCATTAAGTGATTTAGAATAAAATCAATCCTAAATGTAACTGGGAGCCAGTGTAAAGACCTGAGGACTGGTGTGATATGTTCATATTTTATGGTTCTGCTCAGAATCCTGGCGGCAGCGTTCTGTATGAGCTGCAACTGTCTTATGGTCTTTTTAGGAAGGTGAAGGGGGTGGATTGGAATCCACTGCTGCTTCAATGTATATGTAATGAGTGATTATAATCGAGGTATTAATCAATATTTTTCCTTCTTAATATCAAATGAGTTGGATGACTTCTCTGGAGATTTTACTTTGTTATAGAAGTTACCAGTGTGATTACTGAAATGTTATTTTCATGTATTCTTTAATGTCTGTATTTGATATCTGAATGCAGTAACAGTGCTTGCTTATTCAGCCCGGCTTCAAGAAATGAAATAGGGACATGTTTTGTGTATGAGAAAGGTCTTCAACGTGTTAAAACATATAGGGGTCATTGAAGCCAATGATTTAAGGGACCATTTCTTTGTTAAAGCCTTACTTTCCAGTTTGACTAAAGTGTTGCTCTCCTTCAGAGCAACTACCAACTTCGCATTATCTTTATGTTTTGAGAAAACTCTCCTATTTATAGTTAGAGCCTGGCCAAATCATTTTAAAATAATAAAAATGACAACAAAATGTGTTTGAAATAATTTTTTGTTAAATTTTAATTAAATTTTAATTAAATTATTACTGTCCCTGGACCGGTGCAATAGAGACTACTCTAGTAAGACAGTAGCAGTGTCTAGGACCCAACAATCCTGGATCATGTCAACAGTGAAAACCAGATAACTGAGTAATTCACGTATGAAGAACGGGCCAGGTTCAGTTGAGCTTCTGTTCACTGATCAATGTTTATATGTGAATAAAAGCCTAAATTCAATCGAGCGATCGAGTCTCTTCAAAAACAAAATTGAAATAATCCACTTTATTCATATGGATTAGCTTTACGATCTCTTTATGAACTTTTTGAAGTGTCAAAGTGGTAGTTGCGTAGCTGTCAATGGAGAGACAGTAATACTGTTTTGATAAAGTGCATGAATTAATTTCCCTTTCTAAGTTATTTGTTTTTAAGTCACAAATAACTTGATTGTAAGATTCGGCCTTTCTTGTAATTAGGCATTAGAAGGATGAAAACCCCTCGATAGGCCACTTAACAGATACAATGACTAGGCCCTAACTGTTGCATTGTGTTCCTCCTGCCATTAGTGATGGGAGAAATGAATCTTTTCAAAGCTTTGAATCAAGTGAACCAAATGTTTCGCAAAATGATTCAATGTTTTGAAGTGTTCAAAATATCACACTCTGGCGGACCCGGTCAGAACAGTGGTGCAACAAAATAATCAGGCTAAACACGGATAAAAACAGCTTTTACAACCCAAAATGCTTTACTGAAAGTAAAACCTATCAAATGCAATTAACTAATCATCTAATACCATTAAATATTAACTGTCTGAATGTGTTCTTTTATCAATTTTTGTTTTGTTTGTTTCATGGATTGCTCAGCTAAACAGGACAATAAGAGACTTTTAACTATTATTCCTTTTAATTATACTAATGTCTCATTAAACCTGTACAAATGTATAAAACTGATCAGAGATCATGTAAAACCATAGACATTTGTTCAGTCTCAGTGAACCCAGGGTTGCTTCTCAATATCCCTCCTCGTCTCCTCGCTCCTCCATCCTACAGGGCTGCCAACTTTTGAGTTTAGCTTTTAGGCTAAATATTACAACTCAAATAAATATAATGCATTTTTTTATTATACTGTAATAACAACATTATAGTATTTTTACATACATGAATTTGAGTAATTTGAGGAGTGTTTCAGAGAAGATGTGGAAAAGAGAAAAGATTAAAGTTAAGAAGAGATTTGATTTCAGAATAACATTTTTGTAATACTGGAAAGATGTAGTAAATATAGTTCAATCAAAGTAACTGTGGCGCAGCATGGCAGTCTAACAGGTCCTTAACACAGATATAGGACATTGAGCTTGAACAGGGCTCATCGTTCCAGCAACGGTTAGCTGTAAGGTGGAATAATGAAATCAGTTATTCTGATCATCATAGTGGTGTTAGAATCAAAATAAAATAGATCGTTCAACTGAAGGAACTTTGTGAAATGCAAATTAGTCATTTCATGTTACTGTATGATGTGAAACTGGATTGTAAATTATAACTGAAAGTATTAAAAAAAAATCAGACTGCATTCTTACAGGGATGGTTGATCTCCAAACAGTGCTCGGGACGATTTAAATAGTTATTGTTAGGTTCTCCAGCGCACCAGTGGGTATACAAAAACACAGTTCCGTCACTCCACAACCAGTGTCCTTCCTAAAGAGTGAAGAGAGTGAATACAAAGAGTGCACTACTGTTGTCAGACTTCAGGAAGAAGCCAATTAAGTTCAGATTTGAAGCCAAACCATCTTCATTAGAAACTTTGCCTTTACTGTTTAAAGCAGAACTTTTAGTTTAGACAAACGAATAGGTCTCTTTAATATAACCTACACAATTGAACTTACTTGTACAGCATCATTAGCACCAATCCAAGTACGTGTGGAAGGAGAAGGCACCAGACTCAGCATGAAATCATTTTCCAGTTTATTACGCACAGATGCGAGATTCGCACCAAGACTTTGACAGTTTCTCTGAAGAGACAGATTTTTTTTATTATTGTCAATACAAAATGTTTTTTTTTTTTTTTTTTTTTTTTTTTTTGCATAAAGCAAAAGTGGCAACATTTTAGGCATTTGCAAACAAAGCCTGCTCTGATTGATTATTTGCTCAGGACCAGTTTTTTTCTGTATAATTTATTTGCAGAAAATAAATTTTTACTATAAAAAATAGCATTCCCACTTTATAGTAAGTGTCTTTAACTAATATCACTGAAATAAAATGACTTGTAGGATTTACTTGATAAAATCCTCATGACAATTTACACATTTTAAGTACATTTTACTGCTTCTGCTCTGTACTTACCTGTTATAGTGTTGTTAGAATCAAAATAAATTCTAACTTTTATTTTTATTACCAAAAGACAGATATAAAGACGTATGTACACAATAAGTGCATTGTCAAATGATTCATTTAAACTGTTAGAAATGGTTCTGGTGAAGTAAACAATATTTTATTTGTTATTATCAAGTAAAATCTACTTACTATTGGACTTAAAATTAGTTTGACATTTAATTGAAGTATAAAGAATATATTAGCTAGTAATATATAATTTATTTAATTTCACATATAGAATTAAGTAACATCTACTTAAATTTAACAAAATTAACTTTTTCCTCAGACAATAAAACACTGAATTAATCCACACTTTTTAAGTGTATGCTTTACTTAGAAACATCTACATAAATAATACAATAGATATTGAATAGAATACATAATGTATATATATATATAAGTAACATGGCACCTGAACACCTCAATACTTGGTACAAAATACACAATGACCTTAACATTTGATAGATCTTTTTGAGTGATTGTGTCATTTTGAGTAGAAAATTAATCCAGATGTCATAAAAGGGCAAGTTAAACCTACCAACAAAAGCAATAAAACGTTGTAAATGCAGCTGGAAAACAGTGAAAAATCAACATTATTAATTATTAATGCCCCAGTGCATGATGGGAATACCAGTATAATAAAAGTTGAGTAGGTTTTACTTAATTTTATATCGTTGATATTTACGGTTTAATTTCCACAAGCTTGAATTTATTACTAATATATAATTCTTGCCTGAACTAGATTTTTCATGTAGAAATTACTTTTTTTTTCTGTAGTATTTACTTCACCACCGAATAATTTTTATCAGTTCAAATGAATCATTTGACATTGCACTTATTGTGTACATACATGTCTTTACATCTGTCTTTTAGATGTAGTTAAAGACACCTAATATAAAATGTGACCAAATAATCTTGTTGTAACACATTACCTCTGCTGTGATCCAGTTAGTCGGATGAGAAATGTACTTGTAACATCGGAGTCCAAATTGTTTCCATCTATCAGGGCATCTACTGGCTAAACCAACTGTGTCCAGTCCATTAACATTTCTTGTAACATTCACTGCAAAGAATGTTTAAATTTTCATTTATGTAGCTTATTTTATGTTTTTGTGCTGAAAATATGTGTACTTTACACTGTTAACCCCTTATTAACCATGCAGATATTAGTCAATGGAATATTGTACATTTCCAAAATGTTTGGGTTTTAACAAAATTAATGTCTTGGTTACCTTCTGTATTCCCCATGGAGAAGATGATGAAAAGAAGCAGACAACTGTTCAGCATTGCCATAATGAACCTGAAATTAATAAGCAGGAAAAGTGAAATGTCTGCATGCACTCATATGCTGCACACTGCGATTCACAACGCATTTAAACACATAGCACAACATTTATTCAGAACTCACTTTGGTTTTTAAACTGTTGCCGTCAGAATCTCAGAGGAAGATTTTGTGAATAGCCAGAGCCTGTGTAACACCAGAACATTCTCATATCAATTGAATGAAGATGGGTCATATTTATACACATAATATCAGGCAATAACATCCAGGTGTCCTGGGCAAAGATCAAACTTTACCATATCTGGCATATTAGTTATAGATTTATAGTAACAATTAAGAGAGGTCAAATGTTCAAATGTATGTGCGTGTCTTGAGTTCCTGTTTGTGTGCGAGACCAGTGTTCAAGGTCAAGTTCTTCACTGAAAATTTCTTTGCTTTTTAAGGAAATGTCACATGTATGGAATTAACTAAGTTAGGTCAAATTAACAAAGTAAATTTAACTTGGCCAGTTAGAGTTTGTGGAGTAATTTCTACTCATTTGAAGTTTACTTTGCAATACTCTGTTTCAAGTACATTTCACTCACTCTTTGTTTGTAAATTTTACTCAATATAGCACTGATTTCCTCAAAGGGCGTCACTTCGAGGAAATCCATTCTATATGTCATAAAACCACAAATTACTGAGCATGACAACGATAACATAACAACAACAATAAGGTAAGATAGACTAGATGGCCTAGCCCTAGATAGATGGCCTAGATAGATAGATATCTTGAAAACTATTCTGACTCTCTATTAAGTTCTCCTAAATGTCAATAAAAGTTATTTTTTAAGAGTTTCCTCTTAAAACCTATTCACAAAGCTGCTGAGACCAACTTTTACTCAGGAATACCATATTCAAATAAAGTTTTTAAAATGTAAAATGTTTTGGTTTTAAACTGTCAAAGGTAACTTGGTGAATTGGCTCTCGGCTGTGTATATATGCCTCCTCTCGAGCTGATTAGACCGTTTGAACATGCTCCTCCTGAAATTTGCTTATAAATTATATTTTTTTGCTTGAATTCTGCAATCTCTCAAGATGCAGACATTTAAGAGGCACTTAGCCTACATTATTAAACCTTTATTTGAATAAACACTTTTATTTTAAAATATTAATTTGAATATGGCAACATGATACCTCGTTCTACAATATTTCTATCACTGAGAGACTCCTCCCCCATCAGCCAATCACTGTGGTCATAGGTAGTTATTCATCCTCAAGTTGTTTCAAACCTGTATGAATTTCTTTCTTCTGTTAAACACAAAGGCAAATATTCTGAAGAATGTTGGTAACCAGACAGTTGATGAACCCCATTGACTTCCATATAGGAAAAAAATACTATGTCAATGGGGTCCATCAAATATATATCAGCTTGTGAGCGTGAGGCACAAACATGAGCCCAGCACTTCCCATAATAAAATAAAGACTTTTGAATGTTTTATTCATCAATAACTTCACACATTCAGTCGCTATGTGAAAGCTCAACGTGAAAAACTGCGTTAATGATAAATCAACTGATTTTCTGACGTGAAAGTCCCACGACAAGTATTTTATTGCCGCTTTTGTTAAACAAACTTTTGCTATTGCAAGTAATGAAATCTCTTATGTTTTCATCTTTACATTAATACCAGCATCATGTAGTGCAAATGTTTAAATAATGGACATAGCCTATTGCACAGGCTTTTTGAATCGATGAACAGCTCCATCTGTTTATTTGGCAGTATAAAACTTCAGGTCGGGTTTTTTTTAAAGATATTAAAGGTGCAGAAGGCCAAGCAAAACCCATAGTCATTACAAAGAGTAAAGATCAAGCACCTAACAAGGTCTATGTGTGTTCATTCGAATAGCTTGTTTTCCCCCACGGCATAAACAGATTTTTCCCAGTAATCCCGACCAGCTGTGTCTGAAATCGTCCCCTATATCTTTAAATAGGGTATGGATTGGCGCTGCTTTCACTACTAGCAATTCAGCTAATCCCGCCTTTTTGCCAATTTTCGTTTATCCCGGAGTGACGCGATAACAAGATGGAGACGGCTGGCTCCGCCCACTTTCGGCTTAAAAAATGCTCTTCAGAAACCTACGGGTGACGTCACGAACACTACGACCTGATATGTGGAAAACCTGTGTGTGTTATTGTTAGGCACATTGGTGTGTGTGTCAGTTGTTTGTGGGTAAAGAGTGTCTTTATTTCCTATTTCCTTTTAATTCTAAGAAAGACTGAATAAGAAATAAAAGATGAAATTCTGCAAATGTATAATTTTAATAACTGCCTGTTACATAATGTTGTATTAAGTGAGTCTTAATAAATGCTGTTTTGAGACAGTAATATCTAGTGTGGGTGGTCTCTGATAGGTGGTCCTGATGGGGGAGGATACTGTTACGTCTTCCCCTATATCTAGGGGTCAATAGGGAACGACGAACAAAAACATGGAGAGACTTTGAGGATCTCCAGCTCTCCAGACCCAGATTCACAGCAAAATTAACAAACCAGTTTGAATTTCAAAATGGCATGTCTGCCTTTTATTTGTTAATTCTCAGCAGGGGTTATAAAGTAATAATATAAAATAAAGAAACACATTACAAATAAATCCAAACAAAAGAAATTACCTCGGGAGGAGGGCCCAAAAAGAAAGAAAGCAAAAACACCTCTACCTAATAAAGGGATAACATTAACTTACCTATACAAAACAGAAAACAAAACAAAAACATATAACTTCCCTCACTCCCTAACTAATCAATAAACAGGAGAAAAGTTTATGGATATCCTCCCCCCTACATTACCCATAAACGCTCAACTTATCATAAACAATATAAGTCCAAGAAGCACGTTATCACACACATTGTGACCACACATCCAAGAGCGCAACCCGCTCGACTGGGCATGGAGAGCGGAACAACCCCAAACGCCGCGATGTCTCTCTCCTTTCCTCAGCGCTCTCTCGTCTGCTTTGTATTAGACTCAGGACACGCACCAATCAGTGCGCGGGCAGCGCTCACAGGTAACGAGCACAGGTGGTAGCCCTTAATCCTAGTAATCAGAGACTCATAAGAGAGAGAGAGAGAGAGAGAGAGAGAGAGAGAGAGAGAGAGAGAGAGAGAGAGAGAGAGAGAGAGAGAAGAAACATATGCACACAACACTCTTGACATAGTCACATTCATTCACACAATGAATACGTCCTTGGACGTAACAATACACACACGCACACACACACACACACACACACACACACACACACACACACACAAATCTGTGATATTTGCATTATAATGTTACAGTGCTCAATGACAATGCTTCATGTTGGAGTTTTGTTCAGCTTGTGTTTGTGGCAACGGTTCGGTAAGTGTTTTATATCATTGTTTTACAGATTTAGTTTATGCTCTGCTTTTCATAAAGGGTAATATGATGGATTTGTATTAGTTTTTTCCAGATAAAATACTCTGAAGAAGAGCAGATAAATTACTGTAAGATCTCGTTTGGATTCAGGTTTTTCATCACAGATCATCTCATTATACACAGATTCAATCAGAAACACACTCTTCATATCTGAATATCCCAGTAAAATATATGAAGCAAATATACATCTAGTTTTAAAGTCTTGAGGCAGAAAAATCTTCTAAACTGTTATTTCTGTAGTGCAACATCAGTAAACAAAGAATTCATAATCTCTAAATACAAAGGCCGGGAGTTTTGTACTGTATATAAATATTGTTTTCCTAAGCGGTAATCACCAGTTATTCCCATTTCTTCTTCTGTCTGTTGATTTTTCTTTTCATTTAGTTTTTTTTTTTGTTTTTGTCTGTGCTTCTCGTCTGTTTGTTCTTCACTTCTCTTTGAAATAGTTAAACTACTGACATAAATGTAGCTTTTATCTACAAACTCTCTGTTCTCCAGGAGTGTTTGCTGACACAGATGCAGTGAAGTCAGTGTCAGTGATGGAGGGAGATTCAGTCACTCTAAACTCTGATCTCACTGAAATGATGGATGATGATGTGATTCAGTGGAGGTTTGGAGATGAAAACACTTTAATAGCTGAAATCAGTGTACTGGCCGACAGCATCACTGTATATGATGATGTTCCTGATGGGAGACAGACTGAAGCTGGACGATCAAACTGGATCTCTGACCATCACAAACACCACAACTGAACATACTGGAGTTTATCAACTAGAGATGATCAGAAATCTGAGCAAGAGTTTCAATGTCATTGTCTATTGTGAGTTTAATATTTGTTTCTTTAATTTGTTGCATTGTAAAACAAATCAAATTTTACAGACAAAATTTGTACTCTAAACTCTTTTTCTCTAATTCTCTTTTTTTAATGACTGTATTTTTTCTTAAACATACAAATGTAGCTTATGTAAATTTACAAAAATAATCGTGATAATAATTTGTGAATTCACCACCAACTGGTGTGGTGCCTTTAATGGACATGGTAGAAGAAAACAAATATGAGATGGGAGGAAAAATAATAAGTCAATGCGTTTGTGTTCTCTCCTATATGTTTAACAATCCACCAAGAAACTTTGCATTATAGAAAGTTTTTATCTCTTTGTGAACGAATGCAAAGATTCTCAGTGGAACACAAAAGTATTTGTGAGGGAACACAATATTTTTCCTCCATCTCACTATTTCCTTCACTATATATGTATATAAATTTACAGGTAGTGATATGGCCAGTCATTTGACCATTGCTTTATTTTTTTTGTACAATTTTTTTTACAGTGTAACTCTGAAGTATGTATCTTAGTATTGATAGTGATTTTTTCGAATCTTTCTCAGCTCGTCTGCCTGTTCCTCTGATCTCAAGTAACTCTTCACACTGTTCATCATCATGTTCACTGGTGTGTTCATCAGTGTTGAATGTGTGTGATGCGACTCTCTCCTGGTACGCAGGAATCAGTGTATTGTCCAGCATCAGTGTGTGTGATCTCAGCATCAGTCTCTCTGTACCTCTGGAGGTGGAATATCAGGATAAAAACACCTACAGCTGTGTGCTGAACAATCCCATCAGCAACCAGACCACACATCTGGACATCAACACACTCTGTCACACATGTGCAGGTACCACAGCACTGATGATATATGGTTTATGATATATGGTGATGGTTTTTTTTCTCTCTCTCTTTCATAAAATGAAAGTTGCTGTTGATTCACATTTTGTGTGCCCCAAATAAATCCACAATATTTTTCTTTTTTTCTTTCAACATTGAAACAGAAACAACATGAAACAGACTGTCAGCTCACTAAAATCACTATTTTATCATTGGTTATTTAGAAGTCCACTGCTGTGGATCTACTGAAGCTGTGATCCGATTGGTCGCCTCTGCTGTGGTGGGCGTGGCTACTGTCGTTCTTCTGGTTTATGACATCAGATCCACAAGAGGAGGAGACTAATGGAAGATCAGTTGAAGAATCAACAGCTTATGAGAGTTTCTTATGAATGAGAGAACTCAGTGTGTCCACTGATCTATATAGAATGACTGTATATAGAATGTCATTTTATATAGATCAGTGAGTGTGTAACCACATTTGCGTAAAGAACCTAACAACATGTTAGTACGTTGCTAGAATTATCTGTACTGTTGATCTATCAGGACCTGTAGAAATGACATCAACTGCATGTTCGTGAAATATTGTATGTTTGTTTTTAGTGTCTTTAGTTAGTTCGAGGCTGGGTCCTCATTTTCTACAGCCGCTGGAAGTATAGAAGATCTCCTCAGTAAACTGTGAACTAATTGAACTTCAAAGAGGATATTATGCTTTTTTACATGATCAGCTCATTAAGCTTATTTTTTGGGGGATTTTACTATTTTAAACTACAATTTTAAAATTGTTGGTGTAATAATTTATTTAATAATCCCTCTGATTTAACAATATCCTCTTCACAGTATTATCCCTAATTATATTTTTTCTACAGTTGGTTACAGTTGAATTTTCTCTTTGTAATTACAGTCACAAAGAAAAAATGCAAACTGAGTAAAAACTTAGTAAAGTGAAATAGAAATAGTATGTTGTACTGACAAATGCTTAGTGGATTTACTTTCATTCAAGTAACTAAAAAATAAAGATAGCATATTTGATCATTTATAGGTTTCCTATAGGATTTCTTGATAGGCTATAGCTACTCAGAATTACTATTTTCAACAACTAAATAATTTAAAGTGAAATGTGTACTACTGTGTATTATGCTGACTCCCAGAGTGCACATCGACATGCATAAATTAAGCAATTGCTTTGTTGTACTATTTTTTTGGCTTTTTTGGGCCCTTTTTTATGTGTCAGTAGCCTATTAGTAGCCTACAGCAAAGACAGCAATTTGTTTTGTTGAAATTAATTTAGTCTTATTTAAATTAATTTAATGGTTATCATTTGTTGTGTTTTGCATACAGACATCAACATTCAGGTTTGAAACAAATTATTTGCAAAGGTTTCGCAACTTCACGACTGTCGGTTGTCAGTTGCCTTCTATCCAACAATGTCAATAAAGAGCCATTTCTGAATAATCAACCAATTTACTTATTAAACCGAATTGTTTCATATTTGTCATGCGTAAATTGGAGCAAATCTTGAAAAATGTAATTTCCTGGTTAGGACACCAGGTGGCGCTTTAGTGGTATACAATTACAATATGCGTACTCATCCCTCTAGTGGTCAAATGCTGTTGTTACAGTTTCATTTGTTTATAGTTTCACATCATCTGCTAACTTTGGGCTCCACTTCCAATACACGAAGCAGAGGAAGTTAATGAGGTAGTAGACTCGGTCAAATAACCGGCATATGAACCCATGTTTAAGATACAGAAGCATAAGTTGGAAACAAAAATTTGCATGTTGAATATTTCCACTTGATGAGAACGTCATCATCCTTCCGTTCCGACCAAAAAGGCGGTCCGTTGCTCGATGACGTGTAAGGAAAAACATTAACGCTTTACAGTTGAATAGTTTTGTTCAGTTGTTCAACGCAAAAGTCTCCTAGCAGCCGAGTCACAGGGGATAAACACTGCTCTAGCACTTGTATAGTAAAACTGTAATATAGAGTTATGAACAAAGAAGATAATTTGGCGCGCTTCATCCATCTGCTGCTTGTTGTACAACTCCCTGGTAACAGCGCCATGTTCGCGTGGTGTCGTCATACACCCGTATATCCAATTTCAACGTTGTAAATCTGATTTCAACTGATTTTATATTACACTTTTCTTACTAGATGTAGAAAATTACGATCCTGAATAGTGTTCTGAGGAACTATAAGGTTGTAAATTAGGGATGGTAAGATTAAAGGAGAACTCGGTAACTCTAGCGAACTCTAGTCACTTCTTCGCTGATTTTCCCTTTTGTTGTCGCATGTTTTCCCCATGAGCTCCCCCTACAGCTGTGGGGGGGCGTATATTTCACAACACAGTCGTAAAAAACTCACTTGCAGCGGCCTCCCCCCCCTCTCTACCGCATGCTCATGTGCGTTTGTTTTGATCGGAGCAAGCCAACTGTATCGTGTGGAGCTATGTCTACCGAAGTGGGTAATCTGGTAATACATCATACATGCGTGTGTGTTTATGTCGAATTGCCGTAAAGCAATTTGTGTTTTAGTTCTCGCTTCTCACGAGACTTCCAATTTCTATCTTGCCGGGACGGTAGTCCCCAAGTTGCAAGGTTGGTTTTCCGCCTGGGAACGCTGGGGGGAGCGGGGAAAGTCACCAATATCACCAGAACAGGTTGTTTAACCATCCAAATGATTTCTAGACAGTTTTATTAAGTTAAAAAAGTTACCAAGTTCTCCTTTAACCGATTCGCATCGATGCATCGGCATAAAAGCTAACGATGCGATGCATCGATTTAAATAAGTGTGCATCGGATAAGTTGGCATTTGTATCGCGACGCATCGTTTCTAACATATTTGCATCGGTAAAAAACGATTTATTCATTTATATTTATTATACTTCTACTCAGGGGCGTAGCACCAAATTTTGGGCCCTGGGTACAAACCATCTTGCTGGGCCCCCTTACCAAATACCATAGTGATACCAATGGGTGGGGTATTGCATTTTTATCATAAAAACACTTAAAATGTAAACAAAATAAGCCACATTCTGATTAATATATTTTTGTTTTATTGTCAAAAGTACAAGTTAATTGATGATTATTTGTCTGTTTAAAATGAATGGAGACTATAGAATCACAGGGTACACTAACCGCCAAACTAGACATTCAGTCTTTGAATTACGTTTTTAAAATAAGTCATTTTCAATCATTAAGATGTGCATTAAACTGAGAACAATCCTGTACTTAATGTGAGAGCGTGCGCTAGCTAATTTGCATAACAATGTGGTAAAATAGGCGCTAACGATCGGTGTTTTCGCGGGTGTTAGATTTTGACAATGGAGGGAAATATACAGTGTTTTCATGTAAACTTCTGACTCTATTTAAATTTAGTGATATTTTGTTTGTATCAAACCATAATTTAATCTTCTCTAATTCCTTATTTGTCTCCTGCACTAGCAACTGAAGATCACTGCCTGAACAAAAAATATCAGTGTCATCAGCAAACAACACTAATTTCAATACTTCTGACACTTGGCATAAATCATTAATATAAATAAGAAACAATTTCTGGCCTAAAACTGCCCCCTGTGGGACTCCACAAGAAATTTACAGGCATTCAGAAAAATAATCTCCCAGTTTCACAAACTGCTTTCGCTGAGTCAAATAACTTTTATCCAGTCTAATACCTTTCCTCGGATCCCATATCGCTCTAATTTTCCTAACAAAATTTCATGATTGATAACATTACTAACACTATATTGGAAGTATTTTTTTTGACATGTCCTCAAAGACATGTGTAGGAAATTAGCCTGCAATTACTCAATAGACAGTACAACGAAACAGAATGAGGACTAGCTGTGATGTCCAGTCACAAAGTAAAGATCCGCACACCGGAGAGCTCCCATTCACAAAGTTTATTTCAAGTGTGACGTTTCGGGACTTTACGGCCCTGGCTTCCTCAGACTAGGAAGGGCCGTAAAGGCTCGAAACGTCACACTTGAAATACATTTTGTGAATGGGAGCTCTCCGGTGTGCGGATCTTTACTTTGTGACTTTGCATTCTATATGAGATTCAGCACCCGCGTACCTGACTGGGATGTGCGTGATTATACTGCTCCTCTAGCTGTGATGTCCGCCACAAATTCTTAAAGGAGTCATGACCTGTAATTTTCACTTTTCCACGAGAATCAATGTATGTTATGATTGCCTAACGATTATACACTGGCCGGGAAGCCGATATTTAAAAGTGAAGCGTTTGTTTACCCCTGGGTTCGTAAACCAGCCCACGTGCACGCGCACTCAAATACGAGATTTTAACAAGAAGTCCTCGGCCTCGCTGCAGCCTGTAGAACGATGACGTAGTTGGATGATCCAATACGTATTGGATGGGGAGGTTCGGATCATTTTGCTGACTCACTTGTTCGATCTCGTTCATCAAAATGAATGAATCTTTTTTCGAGTCATTTCGTTCGTTCGGGCTTTAAATATTATACTTTTAACTGGCAAATTCCCCGAACACATCCACCTACGCAATCTTGATCATATTCTGAATTAAGAAATCATTATAATGCAGTCAAAAATAATTTACAGGGAACATAAATAATTAGCCTACTTTACCTTCCGAGTCTTTCGTTCATTTGTCACGTTCATGAACATAATTCGCATGCGCTGGTCTTAAGTGAGATTATGTTCTAACCTGTGTAGTAGTAGTAGCAGCCTACTGATAAATAGTAATAAGTAATTATTGATGATCAAGTAATTATTTACATAAATGTGATGCTTTCCTGGTTTCTCTCTACATACATGCAAAATAGTTAATTTTACAAAATTTTAAATCGCATGATTTTAAACCTAATGCGTGTATACAGAACATTTTAAAATAAAGCCATTTTATTTTATTCAGGTCACATTTGCTGTTGAGTGAAAGCAAAAATGAGTCAAGTAATTGTCTCTGTAATTTTAATCATAGAATTAACAACTTACAAGGCTACACATTCAAGGGAAAATTCAAAAATAATAACAGCATCAAGACACTAAATCTTGTCAGAAAAAAAGTGCTTAATGATATTTTGCCTGGTAAGAGTTCCTTCTTTAATGGCTATACTATTTTTTCCACAGTGCTCTGTACATAAGGTCCCTTAAAATACGGAATCGTCCCGTATTTACAAGTAAGATGATGCGTCCCGTATCAAATCAATAAGGGACGGGATTTGTTCCCGTATTTTTCATTAGGCCCACACATAGTTGAATAAAAACATAAGGATTTTGCAGTATGGATAATACTAATAGCAAATATAAAAATATAAATTTCACAATAAGTAGTGAGAAGCTCATTGCATGATTGTATTTTAGCGTCTTTGTTTCTATAGCGACGGAGTTTTATGCACGAACATCATGCCATGATGTAGCCTACATAATTTTTTTTTTTAAAACCTGAATTTAAGTTTAATATACAAACTGATCACAGCATTCAGATCACGCAGTTGTCACTCAAGTGATCATTTATATTTAACTTAAATTCAGGGTTTTTAAAAAAAATAATAATAAATTTGTAGACCAAAACGCACCATGCGCGTCCAGTCCAGCATGCGCGTCCAGTACGTATAGAGCATCACAGTCCCGCCCACAGCCGGTTCCGGAAGTAAAAATTCAATACAATTTCTCCATTGACAGTTGGGATATAAGCCATAAAAACGTAACCATACATGGTAGACTTTAAACCAGCTACAGCTGTACTAAGTGATTGTATATGCTCATATAACCGCCAAAAGTTCATGGGGCACTAACCTTGTTTTGGGATAAATGCCTTTTATTCGCGATGTCTTGGAGAAGTACTTCCTTACCCACAATCCTGAACAATCCCACAATCCCACAGTGATGCATCTGATTGGTGGAGCTCGTGTAACTGTCTGGTTAAACCCCGCGAAAGTCCGTGAAGACTGAAGATCATAAAAAAAAAAAAAAACTGTGTTTGTTGTGTTTTTTGCACGGTAGACTTATCAGTGCAATCATGATCTCCTTGGCTGCCATGATGGCTTTTTTCAAGGAGGAAAACAAAAGTGTTAAAGGGGGTGAAAACCACTTAAAATCGGGTCATGTAGTTGAGTGTAGCGTGTCTGAGGGTCAGCTTGTGGGTTTTGTAAGGGCCAGCATGAGGGACAAGACTTACAAAGTTGTGGTGAGTTTTGCAGGGAGATGGCAACGTTAGTTAGCATTATCGTTCACTTTAGCTAGGCTACTGTAGCCATATGGTATGAGTCATATCAAGAATTTTATGATGCCACTGTCAAAACAATATTTAGCTTAGGCATACCTCTTCATGCATTTACTGAACATTTGTGTAATAATTTATTCATGGCAAGTTAATAAACTGAATATGATGCACTTTCTGGTTTGCTGACCATCACGGTTTAATTTTCACTTGTTGTAATTAAGAAAATACATTAAATGTTATTACAATTAAGGATGAACTATAACTTCATGAATAAAATGAGCATGGACCACAAGTGGGAAATTGTTGAGGCATTTGTCAGCAACCTGCCCGTGGGCCGCTGAAACTGATGAGCAGAACGCCGCGGACCGCCAAAACTATTAAACCTTGCAGGCTGTTGGTGACCCGGCTACCGGCAGTTTCATAAACACGTCCACACACAACACAACATGCTAGACATTACAAATAATTGTAAAGTAGGCTAGAATGCATGCTACATGTTTTGGAACCTTTGAACAAAAACATCTTCAACCTGTCCTGTCAGCAGAGTGTCCTGTAATATTGAGAACAGGCGCGCTCAACTCCCAAATCATTTATGGGTGCGAGTAATAAAAAAAGTTATCAAAAATAAAGACGAAAAACTGCACTCTCAAGGTATAATTTCATGAATTTATTGTAACCATGTCAACACAGACGCGTTTCGACCTAAGCCATCATCAGTGTGTAGCAGAGTGTCCCTGTGTCATAAAGGGATTTGAAATAAACACACAAACTACACACTGAACACACGCTAAACCATCTCATTAAACATGTCTTTTCACAAAATAACCCTAACTGTTAGCTGCTAACGTTATCGTTAACCACTTTTCACACACGCACACAATATAAAATACACGATGATAAATGTAAAATTCAATACACAATACCTATAAAACACTATTATTTACACGATTACTAATGAAATAACTGCTATAAACTGCACAAGAAAAAGTTTGCGTGGCTGTGGTCAGATTTTAAAGTCGCTCTAAAGGCTCTTTCGCGGTTGTGGCTTCAGTCGACTTCAGTGAGGCGCGGTGGTTTATGGGATGAGTAGTTCCTTCGCTCGGAAATGAAAATATGTACCCAGTCTTGTACCTTTGACTTTTTTTGGATTTTCTCGTCGTTTTTTAACTCGAAACGATATGTTGTATGCCTATGAGTTCAGTCGTAGCTGGTTATCCTCAGACATGCTCTAAAACTCTTTAAATACGGATTTTCCAAAACGTCAATGGGAGAAATGAATGGGAAATTTACTTCCGGAACCAAAGCGCTCTCGGGCTTTGGGCGGGACTGTGATGCTCTATTGGATCATCCAACTACGTCATCGTGCTACAGGCTGCAGCGAGGGGTGTCTCGATTTTAATTTCTGCCCTGACTTGACGTCATGACGGGGCAGGATATACCATATATGGACACCACAGACCTATGCTGCAGGAAGCCCTGCCCCTCTCCCCCTCATATTCAGTCGCGAAAGATGCAGAAACGTAGTGCACACCTGAGTTGCTCTGTTGTTGACTGCCAGAATCAACATGTAAATGTGTTTTCTCTCACAAGAACGGACCAAGCTGTCAGGGACCAGTGGATTAAATTCTTTTTTAATTACGCGGTTCCAACAACCCTCCCCACTAGCTTAACGTTAGGTATCTGTGCTAATCATTTTACGCCGGAATCGTTCACAAATTTGGGGCAATATCAGGCGAAGAATTGTATATATGACAACATGTAATTGTATTGATTTTTTTATAGAATAGATAAGGATAGCAAGTAAGGATTCTTAGTTTTCACTGTATGAATTAGATATACACTGATTCTTGTTAAAGCTACACATTTTTTTATTATTATTTATTATTTTGCGAAAATGCGATTTTCTCAGCTTTTTGCTCATGGTGCTTTTTATGAAACTTGCCAACATTCAAGTGTTGATAAAAGACGCACGAAGCTAGAATAAAACATTATTGAAATTGTTGAACACCATGAAATTGTGAAAATGACCAAAAACACCTTTATTTTTTTTACACTGGCGAGAATGTTAAGATAAAATTGTTGGTAATTGGATGATGATTAGAATATGAATATCATATTTTAAATTTGTCATTTTTGAACAGGGTCAATTAAACATTAAAAGAAAGGGAGAGCTATCAGAGTTCTTTTTTTTTAACAACTGTTTGAGTTTTATTTTTAAAGTCAAGAAAAACAAAAATACAAAGCAAAAAGCAACTACACAAATCCAGAACCCACCCCATCCCACCCCTAGTAGACTTCAAGAAAATAAAACTCAAATACAGACATAGAATGTCAACAACAACAACAACGCTATTAATAAAAATTTTTTTAAAAAGATAAATGACATAGATGTTAAAAAAAGTTAACATAATATCAAAAGCAGCATGCCATAATTCACAGTCTTAACATTGGATCCATGTATACGACGAGAAGTCGAGAGTTCCATTGATATAATGTCCAGCTAAGACACTGTCCATGTTCGTCTGTCCATTGTGTGAGGAGGATTCCAGCGGTTAACTAACATTTTTTTTTTTGCCGCTGTGAGAACGGTTAACAGTAAATATCTTTGTTGAATGGATAAGGTAAGGTCCCTAAAGTCGTTCAAGAAAAAAAAAAAACATGTGGGGTCAAAGAAATATCAGTGTCCAACAGATATGATAAGTCCTGTGAGAGCTGGGTCCAAAAAGGTGAGAGAGAGGGACAGTCCCAAAAGAAGTGTAAGTACGTGCCTTGAGATCCTTGAGAACAAAGATTGCACATGGGAGAGGAGGATAGATTCATATAGAAACGTTTCATAGGAGTCAAATAAACCCTATGTAGTAATTCCCAGTGTATCATTTGGTGATTTGGGTTCTTTGAAGACAGCTTAAACATCCTCCATACCTGATCCAAAAATAAACTGTGTATCTTCATTAAGATCCTTGGCCCAAACATTTGTAATAGATAAGGGTTTGTATGAGTGCTCAAGAAGATACGAATAAATAACCGAAACAAAAGAGGGAGATCTCTCAGAAGGAAGGATTAATTTTCGCAGTGGGTGAATAGGTAAATGGAAATCCCAAGGCACCCCTTATTTGCAAATACATATAAAAAGATGTACCTTGTAAATTATATTGAGCTTTAATGTTCTGAAATGAGTTTAGACCCATATCGTCATAGATCTCTCCCAACGTGTTCACTTTTTTTGTCGTCCATTGCGGACAATAAAAAGGGACCTTGCCAGACAAAAGATAGTTATTACGGAAAATAGGTGAATGCCTATGCCAGATTGTAACTTGGTGTGTTTGCTTTTCGACTTCCCTCCAAGTGGAGAGAAGATGAGTTACAATAGGACCAAACTGAAATTTACACTGCCTCAGTGGAACCCCAGAAAAAACAATATGCTTCAGTTCATAGGGATACACAATCGCTTCCTCGATTGCTCTCCATGACACAGAGGTATCCGGATCAAACCAGACTGATAAAGGGCGGAGGGTAAAGTCTTGTGCATAAAGTCTAAAATTAGGGAGAGACAGGCCTCCATGTAATCTTCCACGCTGTAAGGTAGTCAGCTTGATTCGAGGACGTTTCCCATCCCATATATAACGAGAAACGCATGCATCGAGTTTATTCCAGAAGCCAGCAGGTGGAGAAAGAGGAATCATAGATGAAAAGAAATTAATACGTGCGAGCACATTCATTTTAATTGCAGATATACGAGCATGAAAAGAAGTAGGGAGACGAGACCAATTCTCCAAATCTGAGGATATTTTTGCTAAAACACTATTCAGGTTTTTCAAGATAATATCCTGCAGGGATGGAAAAATAACTATCCCCAGGTACTTAAAGGATTGAACCACTGGAGTAGATATGGATAGGGGCGTGGACTCAATTTTAAAGTTGAGGGGGAGTAAACATGACTTGCTCCAATTCATTTTAAACCCAGAGAGGGATCCAAAATAAATTCAACACCTGAGGGATAGAATGTGACGGTTTCTCCAAAAACAATAAGATGTCATCAGCAAACAATGAAATATGATGGTGTGTGTTCCTTATTATTATTGGGGAGATAATTTCAGATTGTTGGACCGCTTGAGCTAAGGGTTCCAAGGATAAAGCAAACAACAAGGGAGAAAGCGGACAACCCTGACGAGTACCTCGCTGTATAAAGAATGGATTTGAACAAACTGAACCTGTAAGAACAGTAGCTGCTGGATTGGTGTACAGAATTTTAATCATGTTTATGAATCTTGATCCTAAACCCAGTTGCTGTAGAACCAACCACAAATAGTTCCATTCTAGCGGGTCGAAAGCTTTCATCGCATCCAGAGATAATACTGTGCAAGGGGAAGTCAACATATAGCCTGCGCAAGTTATCCGTGGCGAAACGAGATTTAATGAACCCTGTCTAGTCATAATGAACTAATCTATTCATAAATCTCTCTAAACGTCGGGCCAGCACTTTTGCATACAATTTAACATCCGTCCCTATCAAAGAAAGTGGCCGATAGCTAGAACAGGAAGTCGGATCTTTATCTTTTTTTAAAAGGAGAGAAATAATAGCTATATTAATCGATGAGTGAAATGCACCGTGAGAAACTGAAAAATGTATCATATCCAACAGAGGGCCTAAGTCAGACCAGAAAGCTGTATATATTTCGATTGGAATACCATCTGTGCCAGGGGATTTCCAGAGTTCTTTTTAAATAAGCACAAACATAGTCCAGTCATTTTATGAAAAAAGGTTGAACAAATTGCAACAGAAGCAAACTCAAATAATTTTGTATCCTCATTATGTCCCGAGTAAGGAAAAAAAAAGTCCAGAAGAATCCCAAATAAGGGGAAAGTTTTGAATCCCCAGAAACAGTTTTCATTTTTTTTTATTTTAACTGCCTTTTGTCTTCTGCATTCTCCTTACCATTGTCTCCTGTTCTTCCCTCAGACTCATCCCCCACAGCCCCAGCCCCAAACCCCAAACCCCATCTTAAAAATTAATAAAGGCTGGTTTCTAAAGTACTTCCTGCCTCTATGTATTAATGTTCATGGGTAGCCTAAATGGGTTCCATTTTAACATTAAGTATTTTACTGTTATGTGTCAACAAGACATGTTCACTTGGCTAGACCCAATGTTTAGATCTGTTGTGGTATTTATGCAAATTAGCACATACATAATTAGATTATGCACCGTTTGTCCATCTTAACAAACAATAAAAAAAAAAAACTTGGAATACATTTTTTGTTTGTCTTGCTGCAAGTAAGCAACTCAGTAATTTTCATGTTGATATCTAAAGGTTAAAATTTTTACCCCATTCACATGAGAAAAAAAAAAGAATGAATAGGCGTATGAATAGGCTATATTTGGGTCTTTTTCGAAACATTGCCCTAATGGGATTCTTCGGGACTTTGTCTTAAAATGACTGGACTAACAGGCAGATCAGGTGCAAACAGACCCCAGCCCTTGCATCACCACTGGCTAGTCAGAGTCAGTGTGGTCAGACTTCAGAACCAGCAACAGGTGCATCTACCAGACACAGGCAGTCAATAATATACCAAATTCAGGAATTTAAGTTGAGATGATTTTGCCAGATTAAAAGGATAGTTCAGACAAAAATAAACAAATAAATAATTATAATTAGAAAGAATTTTTATAAATTATTATAAAGAAAGAATTATGTTGTATTAAATCTTCCTAGGATAAGCTTTTATATTGATGGGCAATAAAATTGTTTACATTTTTCAAGGACATGTCTGCTTGATGCCTACTATATCTAATAAAAAAAAAGTAAATAAACGCAGCAGTTCATAACAGACATATGCGGTATCTTATCTCCTTGGTGCTTCAGCTTTGTTTTCTGCAAATATTTTGGATGTTCAACACATAGACACAAACAGAGTGACCCAATTCCTTCCACAAGCTTTTCCACTGTGTCTGTGTGTGTCTGTGTGTGTCTGTGTGTGTCTGTGTGTGTCTGTGTGTGTCTGTGTGTGTGTCTGTGTGTGTGTCTGTGTGTGTGTCTGTGTGTGTGTCTGTGTGTGTGTCTGTGTGTGTCTGTGTGTGTCTGTGTGTGTCTGTGTGTGTCTGTGTGTGTCTGTGTGTGTCTGTGTGTGTCTGTGTGTGTCTGTGTACGGTGTACCCCCGAAAGTAGCAGTGGCCGCCCCTTGGCCACCCCATGTATAAAACTCTAGTTCCGCAACTGGTCATATACCTCGCCTATTATAATGGTAATTTTATTTTCCTACAACAGCATCAAAGGCATAAGAAACATTCAAAGGCAGAATTGTAATAAAGAGAAGTTTATTCTTTGAGGATTCTTTTCACAAACTGCAGCTACCCAGTTCGGAAAACAAAATACCTACAGACTAAACAATGCACAGACAATTACAGTTTCTTGGCATTCACTCCTCCTCCCCAGCTCCTTGTAACCCTATCTTGAGACTGGTTTGAACTGGCTTTTCCCCC
Source organism: Squalius cephalus (assembly GCA_022829025.1). Lineage (NCBI taxonomy): Eukaryota > Metazoa > Chordata > Actinopteri > Cypriniformes > Leuciscidae > Squalius > Squalius cephalus. The sequence goes on from CM040807.1 coordinate 29,258,538, forward strand.
CCTTCGCAGGTCACACTGTTCTTTGTCCCTGAGACACCAAAAGTCCTTCATTTATTACCCAAATTGCCTCCTGTTCCTCTCAGGACAGGGCCTGGTGTTTTATTACTTAAAACCCCCCGTATTCCTTCAACCAAACTCTTTCCCGTGCTCAGGTGTTTCACTATTTTCCTGGCCATCTGTTTTATTGGCCCACTCTTTCCTGTCTCCCTTCAGCTGCTAGAAAACCTCACAGAAACATGATTAAATGGAATTAACAGCTAGAAAAACAAATGAATATAAGAAACTCAATTTTTCCACAACACCCATCAAGTGACATTATCACTACTTTCCGCCATACACCACGCCTATCAAGTAAGGGTATTGTTGGCAGTGGAAACGCTAGCCAATTCATGGTTTTCCGACCCGAACCGTACCGTACCACTCAATGGAAACGAGCCATTAGACTTCTAAATCTAATCACATTCAAGGAACATACGCACAGCATGAACCAATCACAGCCGTTCAACGGCTCTGAAACCAATCAGGATTAGTCACGTGTGTTATTCGTATTTTTCAAATTTAAACAAGTAGCCTACAACATATTTTTGGACAACATTTAAACATCTTTGGAAAATGTATCTATATGCAATTAAAATAATATGATGTTCATATCCTTGTGGGAATTTCAGTAGTAAAAACATCATGTAATGGACAACAGCCTAGCCCTTAAAGGTGGTATCAGTGATTTCAGGCCCAAAAATATATATATATATATTTTTTTCCTAACGATCCACTAGCTGCCCGCCCCATAAGCATGCCGTCAAAAAAAAAAAAAAAAACACGTCTCTGTAGGCAGCCTAGGCTCTGAGATCTGCACGCAAAACAAATGGTTTCACCAAACACTCAAAAAAAAAAGGTCAACTTTTAAACGAAACTATTCAAAACGAAAAGAAATAGGCTACTCTGAGTAATCCATATGAAATGTGCATTTCTCTCTGGTGTTCATGGCGAGTCCGCATCGTCAACTTCATCTTTGCAGCAACACAGAAAACACCAGTTTATTAATAAACAATTAAATGTCTCCTTGCTATTTTTGACACATTCATACTTTTGCCGGTTCTTTGTGGCAATCTTTATGCGTGCGGCCGTGCGCTTGAGTCCGGCATTTTCTCCTTAGCTTGAAGACTCACTACATTAGGCATACGAGAGTTAGTTAACGCTGCCATTTATTTATTTTTATTTCACGTTTTTAATGTACTATTATACTATAATGGCACGGCTCCATATCCTCCATGGCCGCTCACTTGCTTTTCACAGATATAGGAGAATGAGATTGAACAGGGCACATCGTTCCAGCAATGGTTAGCTGCAAGGTGGAATATTGAAATCAGTTATTCTGATCATATGGTGTTGTTAGAATCACAATAAAATAGATTTCATAAATAGCTACGGTGATGTGAAATTGGATTTTAAATTATAACTGAAAGTATATATATATAAAAAAAAAAAAAAAAAAAATAAAAAAAAACTGCATTCTTACAACTAAAGTTGATTTCCAAACAGTTCTCGGGAACACCAGCATTGTTAGGTTCTCCAGCGCACCATTTGGTATACACAACCACAGATCCATCACTCCATAACCAGCGTCCTTCCTAAAAGAGAGTGAAGAGAGTGAATACAAAGAGTGCACTACTGTTGTCAGACTTCAGGAAGAAGCGGATTAAGGCCAGATTTGAATTCAAACCATCTTCATTAGAAACTTTTCACTAAAATTTCTGCTTTAAACAGTAAATGCAGACAAACAAATAGGTATCTTTAGGACATACAATTGAACTTACTTGATCAACATCATTAGCACCAATCCAAGAACGTGAGGAAGGAGAAGGCAACAGACTCAGCAGGAAATCATTTTCCAGTTTATCATTCACAGATGCAAGACGCGCACCAAGACTTAGACAGTTTTCCTAAAGAGACAGATTTTTTCATTGTCAATACAAAACCAATTCTTTGTTAGAATAAAGCAAAGTCTGATTTACTTGATAATGAATTAAGTTCATTTTACTGCTACTACTCTGTACAACTGTTATCAAGTAAAATCTACTTAATATTGGGCTTAAAATTAGTTTGACATTTAAATTATACTTAACATTTAATTGAAGTACTTACGTAAATATTACTTTACATTTAATTTCACATGTAGAATTAACCTGTTAGAAATCCTGCAAATTCTGCCAAAAACGCCTAAAAAAGGCCTACCCAAATTAAATTGCTGGCTGTTCTTGAACCATTTGGAGTATATGCATGGTGTTGGTCTCTTTTGAAAGGGGACACTTTGAGGTTTATTCCCAAACAGTCAGAATCAATGTAAGTCTCACTGGTATTGAGTAATAGAACTTTGAACACACTAAAAAAAAGGGGAAAAAATTCCGCCTAACTTTTTTTTTGTAAAAAGATGCCTGCAGATAACAATAGCTGGGAGGTATTAGCTGGAAAACACAGTGGGATCATAGCATGAAGCCTTACCAAGCCCAATTTAATTGTTGATAACAATACCTAAGCTAATGAGTGTTTTCCACAGGTTTATATAAATTTATATCTAGGCGCCCCCCCAAAAAAGCCACTTGGAGACTCCAAATGACACTTTGTAACCACAGACACATAACATGCTGTTATTCTTGAATGCTTTACTGTACAGGCATAATTTTGGTCTCTAATGAAAGGTTACACTTAGAGCTATTCTATTCCTTATTCAGATTCACTGAAAATAATTGTTGACACATAGTAACTGAAGCATAAACACATTACATTGTTTTTTTGCAATTCTTGAAACTGAAATTTGTGCAAATAACAATACAAAACAAGTGTTATGGTATTAAAATATTGTTTAATATTAGTATTTTATACACTACATATATATCAAACTATTTAAAAATTCATGATTAGGTTTTTCTTTGGTTATTGAACCTCTCTAGGAAGGTGAAGGATAGGGTTCCTCTCTTGATGTCCATCATATGGCTTTCAGCTGACTCCCATTCTTCATCCAGTTCAATGTCAGATGATTTTCTGTGATATAAAAAAGCAAAAAAACAGATATAATTTACATCTTTTATGTATTGTGTACTATTTCACACACACACACACACACACACACACACCAATAACAAGAGCGCTAAAAGCACCAAACAAACACGGACAAACACAAACCCGTGGATAAAGACACACATGGACATAAACAACGATACACGCACACCTCATAACAATAACAAGAGCGCTAAAAGCACCAAATACACACAAACAAACACAAACAAACACAAACACAAACACACACAAACAAACACAAACAAACACAAACAAACACAAACAAACACAAACAAACACAAACAAACACAAACAAACACAAACAAACACAAACACAAACAAACACGGACAAACACAAACCCGTGGATAAAGACACACAGGGACATAAACAAACGGATAAATGTACAACACAACAGTAACATGAGCGCTCAATGCACACATACGCTTGAGGACGAGCTTTAGCCATCTCCAGCTAGCATTGGCCATCTCAAAACAGTGAAACACAAACACAAGATACTCAGAAAAACACGTCAAATATGTTATATAGTATAATAAAACACTTGTCGAAAGAGACGATTTCCCATCATAAAAGCCTTTCTCCAAAGTCATATGTCATTTGCTACAGCGTTACGCAGTTTTGCGCACGGACGAACTGATCCAAAACAAACATTTGCGCATCGTCATTGCTGGCCCTGTGTGTGTCCCTCCCACTAAAAGTGCATATCAATGTCTTCAGGAGATCGTTGGCTTTACAAGACGTCTGTCATTTGCTAACATTGCTCCAATTGGAGTAGCCAAATGTCCGTCAAAGCGAAGGATGGACCGTGTCCCTAATGCGCGGTGAATGGCTCAGGCTGGAGGAAAACCCCCCTTAAAACTCCGTGATTCGCTGAAATTCGCTGTCACTCAAAAGTTCAGGGGTCAGCGGCCATTTTGAAGTCAAAATAGCTGCATTATTTACATGTCATTTGAAGATTTACCATGTATGTTCGATAGATGTGAGAGCTCTGTCGGCTAACTTGGAATGCTACTCTTCACAGTAAGTGGATGTTTATTGATATATAAATGTGTTATGGACTAAATACTTCACTGAATTGATTGTATGGAGCCTTTACAGTGCAACTAAACCATTGTTGTTGCAATGTAATGGATCAGTGGACGAACAGAAGGCTTTTTAGGCAAGTGTCTTCCACTTCCTGTTTGTTTATTTGGCTGTTGGTGGTCTGACAAAGACACAGATTGTACCCGCTGTGTTTATTGTATCCTAAAATGGCTTATATCGTTAGAATCACAAGAATCTCAGCTTTCCATAGATATGCGACTTGTAACAATTTATTTTATTTTTTTTTTTGTCTTTCATAAAGTTAACCCTTCAAACACCCAAAGTCCCGCCCACGACCCGTCGGAATTCGAAAGGGTAACATCTACTTAGACTTTAGTAAATTTAATTTTACTCTGACAATATAATACTGAATTAAAGCACACATTTAAAGTGTATGCTTTTAGAAACATTTTAATACAATAGATATTGAATAGATTACATATTGAATCTATACATGGAATCACCTGAACACCTGTTTTGTTTTGTTTACTGTGTTTTTACTCTGGTAAAAGTGCCCATGTGACGTTGTTTGTGCGTCGTGACTTGTTAAGTTTCGCTTGACTAAACAGGAGGGTGGGACCTGCTGTATCCAATAAAGAGGTATTAGGCGTGTATAAAATAGGTTAGTGCACCGCGGCAGCAGTCCTCATCGTGTAAACAATACTTTGAAACAATGGGTATTATGAAAAGCGCTATACAAATAAATTTGAATTGAACACCTCAATACTTGGTTGGTACACAATACACAATGACGGTAACTTTCGATAGATTGTTTGAGTGATTGTGTAGTTGAGTAGAAAATTAATTCAGATTATACAAAATGCAAATTACTAAACCTGCCAACAAAAGCGATGATTAAAAAGGTGTAAATACAGCTGAAAAAACAGTGAAGTCAACATTATTAATTATTCATGCCACAGTGCATGATGGGAACACCAGTATTATAAAAGTTGAATAGGTTTTACTTAATTTTATATTGTTGATGCCACAGTGCATGATGGGAACACCAGTATTATAAAAGTTGAATAGGTTTTACTTAATTTTATATTGTTGATATTTAAGATATTATAGAATTGACTTTGTCTTGCCTGAACTTAACTTTCCCATGTAGAAATTATATTAGTTTTTTTCTGCAGCATTTACTTCACTAGAGAATAATTTATCAGTTTAAATTAATTTGATACAATACACTTATTGCGTACATGTCTTTAGACCTGTCTTTTAGATGTAGTTAAAGACACCTAATATAAAGTGTGACCAAATCATCTTGTTGTAACACTTTACCTCTGCTGTGATCCAGTTAGTCGGATCAGAAAAGTATTTGTAGCATCGGAGTCCAAATTTCGTCCACTCAGTGGGGCAAACTGTGTCCAATAAAATAAATATTGTACGTTTCCAAAAAGGTTTTAAAACAGCAAGGATTTTTACTAAATAAAATGTCTTGGTTACCTTGTGTATCCCCCATGGAGAAGATGATGAAAAGAAGCAGACAACATTTCAGCATTGCCATGATGAACCTGAAGGAAAAGTTAAATGTCTGCATGCACTCATACGCTGCACACTGATATTCTCAACACATTTAAACACAAAGCACACAAATACTAAAAAACATTTATTCAGAACTCACTTCGGTTGTTAAAGTGTTGCCGTCAGAATCTCAGAGGAAGATTTTGTGAATAGCCAGAGCCTGTGTAACACCAGAACAGTCTCATATCAATTGAATGAAGATGGATCATATTTATACACATAATATCAGGCAATAACATCCGGGTGTCCTGGGCAAAGATCAAACTTTACCATTTCTGGCATATTAGTTATAGATTTATAGTAACAATTAAGAGAGTTCAATTGTTTAAACACGTGCATGTCTTGAGTTTAAAATCTAGTTCTTCACTGAAAAAAAAAAAACTTGGAAAAAGTTTTTGCACTCATATTATTTAAGGAAATGTCACATGTACTGAATTAACAAATTAAGACAAATTAACAAAGTAAATTTAACTTGGCCAGTTAGAGTTTGTGGAGTAATTTCTACTTACTCAAGTATTTCTGAAAGCAACCCACGTGTAGCAGCACAAACAGCCTTCTTCAGGATGTGCTCTCCAACCAAACAATTTCCTCTTTTATGTGTGCTAATTAGAAACACCTGAGTGACATAATACATGCACATACAGAGAAAGTCCACTAGGTGGCTACATTGCAAATTGAATCCAAAGACCAAAAAAAAAAAAAAAAAAAACAATTATGATGAAAGACAAAAGTAGGCTAGACACAGAAAGCATATATCACAAAAAAGGACTGAAGTCTATTTCTTCATTCAACCCAGGGTATACTGTGGCCTGTAGCTCATAGAATGTTTCTCTCTGTAAAATTTACTTTAATCGGTCACCACCCCGAATACTCTTTTTAATCATTTGTAAACCCTCAACCATTAGGGCTTCTGGATTATATTGAGCACATTTTGGAAGTGTTTTGCCATAGGGTAATCTAAATGAGCTTTTCTAATGGCATTTTTATGCTCCGATACTCTGTCTTTAAGACGTCTCTTGGTCCGGCCTACATAAAAGCATCCACATTTGCATGATAACCTGTATACCACAAAAGTAGTATTGCAATTAATGAATGCTTTTATGTTGTACATCTTATGTGTCTTGCAATTACAGAATTATTTGCCTTCTTTAGAACAATGATTACAAGACCCACATTTAAAGTACATTTTAACTGTCTGTAAAGCCAAGTAATCTGTTTTTTGGCAGGAAGATGACTAGGTAGGCTACTATCTTGTAGTGTGAAACTAATTTTTGGAGATGCAGAAAAAACTTTAAGAACAGGATCACTCTTGTACAGTTTCTGTGTGATAGCCCCTTTCCTAAAAATTGGTTAGACATGACTTTAGCTTGCACTTCAGATATTCATTATCGGTATCACAAATACGTCTTCTCCAACAAGTCTCCATACACAAGTTCATGTCGGTATTTGTTCTAAAGTGGACAATGGTTCTACCCTTTCCAAAATATTTGAATATCATGTAAAAGTTTATTTATTTCCATAATTCCATAAAAAAACGTTAAACTTCTATAGATTATAGATTCAGGGCCCACAACTTAAACGATTTGAAGTATTTAGTTGTTTATTTGTACATAATTTGGGCTTCCAGCTCATAAAACCCACGGAAACAGGATTTCAAAACATTTGAATATTACATGAAATCACACAGTAATACCATGGTCATTGAACCAGGTTTTGGTTCTTTTGGCAGTGTGGGCAGTTGCAAATCGGTCCTTGCAATGAACCACTGCTTCGGAGCTTGTATCATTATGTCACTAGTCACGTGAAAATGACTTCTGAAGCAAACACACTGGTTCACTCCTGTAGTGAACCACCTGACTGCTTCGACAGCCCAACCCAGTGTTGACAGGTTTGAAACCTGGCGGCTGTATTTCTTTTAAATGTGAAGCCAAACCATGGCAACACCGTGGGTTGTAGTATAGTCGGTGTCTCTAAAGCTGGTGAAATTGTTTAAAAAAAAAAAAAAGAAATTGCCTTTCACCAAAGACTGTGGAGAAAAAAATATTTCTGAATAAAACCATACGTCCATATTTTCTTACTGTCTATGGCTCCGAACCACTGATTCAAAACAAAAGATTTGGAAATGTTTAGAAGCTTCATGAAGCAGTGTTTTGAAAATGCCCATCACCATACAGATTAATGAATGTGGTTACTCTACAGGTATCATCAAAACAAGGTCAAAAGTCTCAGAAGTTGAAATGCTCTTCCAGTCTTTGATCCCGTCTTTAAAGATGTAATATCTGTAATGTTTATGATGATCAGCTTTGACTCTTTTATTATACCCTTAAATTATCATATGTATGATAGTTCAATAAGCACTATTTAGTTTTCTCTTCAATTCTACAGGGATTTATTGGTGTGACATAGTTATACACTTGTATTTGTGGTGTTGCTGCATACAATTATAGCCTACAACAAAATTAAAAAAAGCAACATAACATAAATTAAGAAAAGATAAAAAACAACAACACTGCAGTGGAAAAGAAATGTAAAATGGATGACATTAAAGAATAAAATGAAATATTCAAGAATACTTATAGTATCGTTTTTGCCACCAGATGGCCCAATACACCAGATTTGAGTAATAAAGCCTTTACAATCCAGTTCAGAGTAAAGCATTTCAAACACTACACAATTAGACCACACTCATTTTAAACCAATATATGCAATATATGTCACACTATTTATAATGTCTGTTCTGTTTTCTCCTGTTATCCTCTTGAAGCTCTGACGTCATTGACCAGAAGAACAGCAGCAGCCGCAGAAGCCACGCCCATCAGCGCAGTGACGACCAATCGCAGCACAGCTTCAACAGAATCACAACAGGGGGCGTGGCCTTCTGGAGAAACTAATGAAACAAATTATAAATTAAATTAAGATTTTCAAAAAGCTGACTTTAGTCTCTGTCATGACCTAAAAATGATCTTGTTTTGTGCTCCACACAAGAAAAAGAAGGTAAAAACTTTTCATAAAGACACAAGTAAATGATGACAGAAGCTCCTACATTCTTTAAGTCATCCTAAGTTATCAGTCTCGAATCAACAAATTAATTCATTGAATAAATCATCAGTGCTGTGGTACCTGCACATGTGTGACAGAGTGTGTTGATGTCCAGATGTGTGGTCTGGTTGCTGATGGGATTGTTCAGCACACAGCTGTAGGTGTTTTTATCCTGATATTCCACCTCCAGAGGCAGGGCTGGACTGGTAATCTGGCATACCGGGCAAATGCCCGGTGGGCCGACGTGCTTTTGGGCCGATACATCTCATACTTTTTTTTTTTTTTTTTTTTTTTTTTTTTTGACGGCCCATAAAACTCGTACATCGGCGGCCCATTCGTTTTGTTTTGTTTAATTGACAGCGCTGGGTTAGTGCCGGTGTAATGCATTGGTCAAAAAAAAAGTAAGCGTTACGCCGGTTTCACACCGCAAGCGTGAGCAGCGCGTATTTTTTTCGGCGTCCATGTTATTCAATGAGTGCATTCACACCGCACGCAGAGGCGGCGCGGCAGCGCGTAGCAGGAGCGTCGCGTGAACAGCAGTGCAGCGATCGTTTCGGCGCCGAGTCTATTTTTGCTGCGCCGCTTACGCTGAATTAAAGTGACACGCATTGATCAAGGCCAAAATACACCGCAGTTTTACCCCAAAAGCGCATTGATGATATCTATTGTGTTTTAAACAGTCACTCAAATGACCAACAGCAATTTAAAAAGAAAACAAATGTCCAAAAACAAACTTGTTGCCCGAACAATAAAAACAAAGACGAATCAAAAGTTATATAAATGAAATGATTAATAAAATAAGCTTCTTGACAAGTCTTTTCTCTTAAATGTATTTGAAAACGAAATAAAGCAATGCCAACTTACCCTGATTATAGAGTACTCTGTCTATACGCTGCGGTTCAGCCGCGCGTGACAAACGCTGCCAGTGTGAAAGCAAAACGCTCGTGTCCTGCTCCTGCTCACCATATGCACTGCTCCTGCGCTGCTTACGCTCTGCTAACGCGTGCAGTGTGAAACCGGCGTTAGTTTTTTTTTTCCACTGACAGACCGGCCCATGAAACGCGTAGATCAGCGGCCCATTGGTTGTTATCTTGATTGACACTGGGCTGGCCCAATCACATCATTAAACACCTCCCCCTCTGGGCTCTGAGCGAGCGTGCAGTGTCAAGTGTGTGCTGTTAAAATTGTCTGAGAGATGGAGAGGAAACGCAAGGAATGTGCAGAGAAATAGCGTGAAAAATAGATACAGGCCCTTCAAGCAGACGCTGTAAAATGTGTCAAGATATATATGTTTTCTGCAGCAGCAGGACCTTCATCAGCTCCAGTGGCTGATGATGAGGATAGTGAGGAGGATCAGGAGAGAGAGATGAGAAAGTGTAACGTAGAGTCCGCGGTAAGCAGAACTACTTTCAAAACACTTTGGCTATGAGTGTAGGGACCCATAACCCATTTACAGATTATTTCCACATCTGCATAGTTGACAATTACAGCAATTTACTAGAAGTTTAATGAGACACGTTTGTATCCATGTTTTCCGCCAAAATAAAAGCTTGATGCGTCAAAATAAAAGATCATGTGCTTATCTCTTTCAAGTTTAGAAATTAGTACAAAACTAATTATGAAAGTTTTCTTTATTTTTCGGTGCATTATTTTTTACAATATATAGGCTACTATCATGAGATTAATATTATAACTATTATTATGTAGTAGTGTAATATAGACAGACACTGTTATTAAAAGAGGTTTGATTTGTTTTCTTTGTTATACTTGCACACTGAACATGGGTTGGAGCTTTTAATTTTGAACCCTCAAACTGCACCAGATTGATGAATTTAACATTAAAATGCAAAAAAAATTCTTAGGGGGACCATGCCCCCAAACCCCCCTAGAGGTCCACCCACCACAGTTTTACCAAAATTCCTTTGAGAAACACTGTCAATGCAGCTTATAGCTTGTTTTTTGGATTCATCACTGTGGACTAGTATAGTTCGACTGTATTAATAAATTACAATTTTGTACTTATTTCATCTGTTAACTCTCACTCGTTTATACTCACTCATTACATGGCATTAGCGGTTTTAATGAATAGGAGTTAAACAAAAACATATTCAAAGGCGTGCAAAGATGGGTGGTGTTTATGATCATATGTATTGGGCCAGTCTAAGCCAAAATGCCAGGGCCGATTTTCTGTCCCAGTCCAGCCCTGTCCAGAGGTAGAGAGAGACTGATGCTGAGATCACACACACTGATGCTGGACAATACACTGATTCCTGCGTACCAGGAGAGAGTCGCATCACTCACATTCAACACTGATGAACACACCAGTGAACATGATGATGATGATGATGATGATGAAGAACAGTGTGAACAGTCTCTGCTGATGACAGGAACAGGCAGACGAGCTGGAAAAGAGAGAAAAGTGAATAGTTTAGAAAGTGTTATTGCAGCAGCAGTGTCAGTCAGTGTCTCGTGTGATCTTCATTCCTCTTCATATACATATAAAATATTATTATTTACACATATTGAGAAATATCAGAGAGGAAAATGATGCTTAACAGAAATGATTTCATCATTTTAATAATTAAGATACGCCCACTTTGATGCAAAAAACAGATGAAACAAATATTTAACTCACCATAGACTGTGAGACTGAAACTCTTTCTCACATTGTTGATCTCTAGTTGATAATCTCCAGTATGTTCAGCTGTGATGTTTGTGATGGTCAGAGATCCAGTTTGATCGTCCAGCTTCAGTCTGTCTCTGAATCTCCCATCAGGATCATCATCATATACAGTGATGCTGTCGGCCAGTACATTGATTTCAGCTATTAAAGTGTTTTCATCTCCAAACCTCCACAGAATCAGATCTTCATCCATCATTTCAGTAAGATCAGAGTTTAGAGTGACTGAATCTCCCTCCATCACTGACACTGACTTCACTGCATCTGTGTTAGCAAACAAACCGAACAGAGTCACATATTAATAACTTTGCTGATTTTCTTAAATAGACCATTTTCATTACCAACGGTAATGGAGAACAGCAGCACAGGCACAGAAGTAGCCAGTGATTACATTTTTTCATGATATTATTTTTATTATTTTTTATCACTGTTATCACAATACAGGTGATCTGTGGGAGGAGCCACATGGGTGATTGTGTCTCATCTTAAATCTGATTGGCTCCTTCAGTGCCTCTGCTCTGGAGAATGAAGGGTCATTGGAAGCCAAATAGAGCAAATCAGGAAAAGTGGTTGAGAAACACTCCACTAATGTTTCACAGAGAAACATACTTGAACTAAAAGACCCAAATGAACAGCCTTTAAAACCACTGACTTTACTTTATACTTGCACATACACATATATAGTTCTCTCTTAGTTTAAAAATGTAGTATTAATGTTTCATTGTTATTTTTTAATTAAGAAACCAGAAACTATACACAACAAACAGTAAAATAAACGTCAAACTAGCAATATTAACCAAAAATCATTTGATGTCATTGTTTCCAAACTGATTCTGCTGTTTTTGCACCTGCCCCGTGATTTAAATGAGTGAGTTTTTGGTTATTTTCAGTTTGGGTTGAGCATCTTTTATCTGAAATCTGATCAAAAGTACTTATAATGGCTCTGTATTAAATCTGTAAATATAATGCATTAAAACTGAAGTCTTAAAATGAATATGATTATAACTCACCGACCAGACGGCACACGCAGAACAACACACACATGTGAAGCATTTTCAGAGAATAGCACTATATGTGAACGCTTCAGAGACAGAGAGACTGTGAACTAACAGGACAGTGTTAAACTGTGAGATAGTGTTACTGCGTCTGATTCTCCACCAATAATATTTGAGACCGCCCTCTTACTGTACACGTACTGCTACTCTTCCACTGGTTATTAATATTCATCTGCATTAGTATTGCACTGTTGTAGGTGGCGGACCGGACACAATACCTTTTCAGTTTTTTGTTTGTTTGTTTTGCGAGCAGCCATACATTTCTAATATTTTATTGTAGGCCAATAATCAATATTTTGCAAATAATGTGTGAAGGTCTTAGGATGGTCACTAAGGGTTACTAACTAACACTAACTTTGTTTTCCATCAGTCGATCACACACACACACAAACCACACGTCTGAAGACACACTGATGCTGAAGGTTTATTTCCATCAACAGATCAAACCACATCTCTGTACAGAAGTCAGCAGAGGTTTACTTTGAGCTGCTCGAGTCCAAGTCAACCACACTCATGTATGGTCTGTGCTTCTTGTGTGCTTTGCTATATATATATATATATATTAGTTAAATATATTTCTTTGAATCCTGCTGCTCATTATCACATTTCATGATTAACAACTTGAATCCACATGCAGTTTAATCTAAAAACATTCTGTTCTGTCATTTCCTCTGCATGATAAAAAAAAAAAAAATCAAGTTTATATACTGAAAATACTGTGCAGAACATTTACTGTTTTTACAGGACAGATCAATAAAACAAAAATATATTTCAATTACAAACACTTTTTATTTATTTGTATAGCGCTTTTCACAATACACATCACTTCACTTTTTAAATTCTGTGATTATTTATTTACTTTGTAACATTTTGATTCTGACATGTCTGTAAAAACACAAGAGCTTTCAGAACAACTGAACTTCCCCATGCTGACTGCACTAGGCCTGTAGGAGGCATAAACTCCATCTGTCATAGAACACACAAACACAAGAAGAAGAAGTATTGCTGATATGTCATGCATAGAGCATCATCGCCAATAATATAATCCATCAGCCGGAAAGCGTACCTTCCCCGGGCGCCGCCATTGATTAGCGGACCATCACCTGCTGTTAGCATTCCATTGACTCCCATTCATTTTGGCGTCACTTTGACAGCAAATATCTTTACATCTGAGGTATTTAAATAACACTTTGTTAAAATGTATTCCGTGAGTAATGTGCATATTTCACACTTTCAAAAGTGTTATTTTAACTCCAAAATGGAGGGAGTCATTTATACATTTCGGGAGTGTTAAATGCTTTTTAACAAAAGGAATCTTTCCAGAAATAAAAGCAAAGTATTTAACCTATTGATAACATTGATTGCACATCAAAACAATCTAGAAAGTTAAAATGTAACCTTAGTCTGGGATCATAGTAGAATTATGTTCATTGTAAAGTTAAAAAAAAGGCAAAATGCAAACAATTGTTTTAACAAACTAGTTTTTATTAACAAACAAGTCCCTTTACATCATAGGTTAATTTAAAATAAATGAAAGCAAAATATAGGCATTTGTCATCAGAATTATGTGAAAGCTGCTCATCAAATGGTCTGTATCTTTGTAATAGTTCAAGTCCTGTACATGTCAGTGAATGTAAGTCCTGTGTCAGTGAAGTTGAGTCAATACCTTCGACTTTGCAACAGTACAGCAACAACATTCAACAGATGAAGAACAGTCGAAGGATATGAGTGGATCAGTTGTGTCCAGTTCCTAACAGTAAAGTTCAGTGCATAGTTGTTTCACAGATCAGGAAAGGCTGTGCAGATCCAACTTTCTCAAAATCCTGTAGTGCTGAGTCCCTAGACAACACAAAACCAGACCAATTACAATTAATACTTTGTGTTTTATAAATACAGCAAGTTTATGGTGGAAAAAGTTCAGTCATCTTAAACTTTCGTGACTCAAACAATAAACTATTTTGGTTAGATTAAGACTTGAATTTACTGATTTCCAAGTAAATTAAAGACTTAATTCATCCAAAAATGTAAATTCTGTCATTAATTATTCACCCTAATGTTGTTCCAAACCAGTAAGAGTTTTGCTCATCTTCAGAACACTTAAAGGAGAACTCCGGTCAATTTTAACATTGAGCTCATTTTTTTGTAAATTTGGAGTGCTGTCAGTACAGAGAACAACGACAAAAATCGGTGTTGCCTACACCGTGTTATCCCCTTTTTAAAATTTGCACCCTGTTGACTTCAATGGAGCAAGTTTTAAACCTGCTTTTAGCCTCTTAACATCCTTGATGTGTCATTACAAGTGCACAGCGAATGTGAGTGATTCCTTCAGAGTGAACACGGTGAATCTGACTGCAGTAGATGTGAAAGATATGAATAAAAATGATGTTAATTCAGCCAGCGCACATACCTGTGTTTTCTTCCTGTTTTCGGTCGAAGTCCATAGTAATCGATTGTCGAGTTCACACGCATAGGTTTAGTTACCTATGATCACGCATGTGAACTCGACAATCGATTACTATGGACTTCGACCGAAAACAGGAAGAAAACACAGGTATGTGCGCTGGCTGAATTAACATCATTTTTATTCATATCTTTCACATCTACTGCAGTCAGATTCACCGTGTTCACCCCGAAGGAATCACTCACATTCGCTGTGCACTTGTAATGACACATCAATGATGTTAAGAGGCTAAAAGCAGGTTTAAAACTTGCCCCATTGAAAACAACAGGGTGCAAATTTTAAAAAGAGGATAACACGGTGTAGGCAACACCGATTTTTGTCGTTGTTCTCTGTATTGACCGCACTCCAAATTTACAAAAAAATTAGCTCAATGTTAAAATTGACCGGAGTTCTCCTTTAAGATATTTTTTATAAAATTTCTGTCCCTTCATCGACAGCCTATTCAATGACCACTTCCAAAGCCACGGAAAGGTATAAAGGAAATCATAAGTAATCAATGTGACTCAAGTGGTTTAACTTCAATTTTTTTTTTTTTAATGAAGCAACAAGAGTGCTTTGTTTGCACGAAAAAAAACAACAAAAAAAACTCAACTTTATTTACAAATTATTAATCTTCGCTGCACACTCACTTAACAACATCTGCTTTCACATCAACAACATGCACAACTCGTAATGTTCTCATGAACGCATGTTGGAAATTAATATTTTATAAATGAAGTGGTAAATGTTTTGTTGCTGCAAACACAGCACTTGCGTAGTTTAATAAAAATGTAAGTTAAACCACTGGAGTCGCATGGAGTACTTGATGTACCTTTACACCTTTCTGGGTCTTGAACGTGGTATTTGCGTGGACTGTCAATGGAGGGACAGGAAGCTCTCAGATTTCATTAAAAATATCCTCATTTGTGTTGTGAAAATAAAAGAAAGTCTTACATGTTTGGAACGAGATGAGGGTAAGTAATGATATAATTTCAATTTGTAGGTGAACTAACCCTTTAGGAATAAATTTAGACACGCACCTTAAAAAAACTCACTAAATAGTCAGCTGACGGAAGAATCTTTGTTCCCTTCTTGTGACTTTGTGATGTTGGAGGCAGGTGATGGGCAGAGTTCTCTTACGAGAGTTCTCTCGTACTGCGTTTGAAAAACGCTATGGGAAAAGCCTCTTTTCACGAAACACTGAAGCAAAAAATTATCCTTAATTTTTCATATATGTAAAACGCGTTGCAGCAGCAGCAGACAACTGAAGCAAGACGGCTTGTCTGCTCATTGGCTGCTCTGCGGCAACTGCATAAGCCTATCGAGCGCAGGCTGATGCAACATCAGACCAATGAGGGCGCTTCGCGCCCTCCTTGCCACTTCCCGCCGAAACGGGCGCGGCTTACCTCTATAAAAGGAGCTCGAAAGGCTGATTCACTCAATTTTGTTCTCTTCAGCGAAGCGCACGCATCGCTGGATCACGGAAGCAAGCGTCGTCGAAGCAAGCATCTCAGCGGGACGAGCCCTTGAAGCTGCTGGCCACGCCGCCTTCTACAGCCGTACCTGCTGCGCTTTCCAGCGCTTATATCCTTTAACTGCTATTGCTCTGTTTTGTGTGTGCGTGTGGTGTTCCCGTAACACTCACCTCCTAAAAGAGCTGCGTCTTTTTAAAGATGCCTTCCTGCGGCTCGTGCAGAGCCCCGCTCGCCGAGGGAGACAACCACGTCATCTGTGTCTCCTGCCTCGGTGAGGACCATGCAGCGCTCGCGCTCGCTGACGGCGGCTGCCCTCACTGCGAGCTTTTGCCGATGGTGGCTCTGAGGACCCGCCTGGCATCCTTCTCAAAGCCTGCATTCACCGCCGCGATGCCGCGCCGTAAGAAGCGGCGTTCGCAGCGGGTCCCGGAATCCGCTCCAGCCCGACTAAGCTCGCCGGTTCGCCCGTTAACTTCTTCGGCCTCGCTCGAATCACTTCCTGATGCTCAGCGCCCGCAGTCTGCCGCCGCTTCATCCGAGGAAGTCGTTTCAGAGGCCGCGTCGGGGGATAAGGATTCCTGTTCTCTCCTGGCTTCAGGCAGCGAGGATTGGGCGAGCTTTGAGGATCCCGCCCCTCCTGCCAGAAAGCCCTCGGTGAGAGCTAGCATCGAGACGGAGCTCATGCGGATACTCGCGTTGGCCGCGGCGAGCCTCGGCCTCGAGTGGTCTGCACCGGAGCCCCCCTCTCGCACCCGGCTTGATGGTAGCTTCCTCCCCGGTGAGCGCACTTCTCCGGAATCAAAGCCCGCTCCGTTTCTTCCTGAGTTACACGAAGAAGTTGCAAAGGCTTGGACCGCGCCCTACTCTGCGCGGACGCGCTCATCTGTGTCGCCTGCATTTTCCTCGCTGGATAATGCGAAAGACCGAGGCTACCTCTCTCTGCCGCCGGTGGAACAGGCGATAGCGACACATCTTTGCCCGCCCTCTGCTGGACGGCGGACTAAACCGGTGTTGCCTTCTAAAGCCTGCCGCATGACGTCATCACTGCTCGCGAGGATATTCTCCTCCGCTGGGCAAGCAGCGTCAGCGCTACACACCATGGCTACATTACAGATTTTCCAGGGTGATCTCCTCCGTGCGTTGGACGAGAGGGGACCTGATGCTGTCTGTATGGCGGATTTAAGGAGTGCTTCAGATCTTACGCTCCGAGCTACCAAGGCTGCCGCTCAAGCCATGGGAAGGTGTATGGCTTCCGCCACTGTCGCTGAGAGGCACTTGTGGCTAACGCTCACGGAGATGGCCGATTCCGAGCGCACCGCGTTTCTCGACGCCCCGCTGTCTCCCGCTGGCCTCTTCGGTTCTTCTCTCTCCGAGTTCGTGGAGAGATTTACCGAGGCCCAGAAAGCGTCACAAGCCTTCAAGCACTTCCTGCCGAAGCGCTCCGGTTCTGCGGCGAGTCGTGATAAACGGACCCCGCGGAGCTCTCAGCCTCAGCCCCCGCCTTCGACCTCATCTTCGCAGCAGCCGCGACAGCGCAGCGAGAGACCCCGCTCTCGATCAAGCGCCCGGCGCCCACCGCGACCGAGGATTGCGGTGAAACCAGAGGTCCCGAAGAAGTCCTAGCACGACTAGGAAAGCGCAGGTGTGTGAGTCCCGTTGCGGCCGGCCTCTCACCCAAGCGCCCCGCTGTTTCAGCCCCGAGATTCGCGGCTGTTCCAGTGTTATCTGCAAAGCGCAAGCCTGTACTTTTGCCCGCTTGCCTGCACACAAAAGCCGTTTTTACGGCTACCCAGATATATCCCAAAATGAGTGTAATTTCTGGTGTCCCGGCCACGGCCGATGGTGCTATAAATGTAGTATCGATGCCCACCCCTCAGTGCCCATCGTTACACACAAGCACAGCCCTACACTTAGGGCTCGCGCAAATAAAATCGACTCAGGTCGGTTGCGCTTCCAACATAGTAAAAGTGCCCACTGCCCAGTGCCCACGAACACTATGTCTATCAGATCACAGGCTCTCTGTAAAAACGAGACCTGTGAGCGCGCGCGCTGTTCACATAGACAGCGCGCCCAGAGCAGTAAATGCGCCCGCTCCCAGCACACATTTACCTGCACACATGAGTCCCACGGGACTCGCGCAGCCCTCCCTCACTCAGCTAAGCACTGTTGTAGGGTCGAGGGCGAGCGTTCCGCCCGCTGTATTAAGCGCGCCCCCAGCCTCAAATGCCACAGGCAAAACGCCTACGTTTGTGAGCCCCGCAGCACCTCTGTCGCACGGCGAACAGAGCGAGCTCTGTATCCGCCCCTTAGCCAACCATGCAGATGCATGGGCAGCGCTTCCAGGGGTTTCGGACTGGGTCTTAGGCATTATAAAGAGAGGCTTCTCGCTACAGTTTCGTCGACGCCCTCCTCGCTTCACAGCGCGCGTCGAAACTTCGGTGCCGTTGGAAGTAGCGAGCCTACTCCGCGCCGAGATATCGAAACTGATAAGCAAAGGGGCTATAGAGCGTGTTCCCCGCGCGCAAAGCGAACGGGGGATATACAGCAGATATTTTCTAGTCCCCAAAAAGGACGGAGGTATCAGACCCATTCTGGATCTAAGACAGCTAAACAGAGCGTTAGTGAAACGCAGTTTCAAAATGCTCACGACCAGCAAAATTCTCGCGCAGGTTCGCCGAGAAGACTGGTTCATGTCGATAGATCTAAAGGACGCGTATTTTCAAATACAAATAGCGTCACACCACAGGCAATACTTGAGATTCGCCTTCGAGGGTCAGACATACCAGTATACAGTCCTGCCTTTCGGCTTGTCCCTGGCACCTCGTACATTTACGAAATGCATGGACGCAGCGCTCGCTCCTCTCAGACACAGAGGCATGCGAGTGCTGAACTATTTGGACGACTGGTTGATCCTAGCCCAATCACGATCTCAGCTCATAGAGCAAAGAGCCATTTTACTCGATCATCTCGAGAATCTTGGTATCACGGTCAATTGGGTGAAGAGTTCACTAAACCCCAGTCAAACGATTTCGTTTCTGGGGATAATTCTGGACTCACATTCTATGACAGCACAGCTGTCGCCACAGCGCGTGCTGAGCATTCAGAGCGCGGCGAAGTCTTTCCGCCGCGGCGCTTTAACCCCGCTCAGGAAGTTTCAGAAGATGCTGGGTCTCATGGCTTCAGCATCGTCAGTTCTCCGGTTGGGCTTGCTCCGCATGCGCCCGCTGCAGTTCTGGCTGAAGGCGCGGATACCGCGCGGAGCGTGGGTGACTGGTCGGTTGCGCATCAAGGTCGATCAGGGCTGTGTCACAGCCCTGGTACCTTGGATGGCGAACGGCTGGTACCGATCAGGTGTAAGCCTGGGGACTTCCTCGAAGGTGAAAATGGTGTCGACAGACGCATCCACCTCGGGATGGGGAGCGCTGCTCGAGGGCAGACCGTGCTTCGGCCTATGGTCGGAACGAGAAAAGCTCCAACATATAAACTGCCTAGAAATGACGGCAGTGCACAACGCGCTGACGCGTTTTTGTCCCCACATCAAGGACCAACATGTCTTAGTCCGTTCGGACAATATGGCTGTAGTGTCCTACATAAATCGCCAGGGCGGTCTGGGATCCACATCCCTGTACAAGCTGGCGAAACGCCTCCTAATATGGGCTCAGCACAACTTACGCTCGCTGAGAGCAGTGCATGTACCCGGGGTTCAGAATGTGGGCCCGGACAGACTGTCCAGGAACAACATTCCCTCAGGCGAATGGTCTCTACACCCACAAACAGTCCGACTGTTGTGGGAGAGATTCGGCAGAGCGGAGGTGGACCTATTCGCGTCCCAAGAAAACGCTCACTGCCCCGCGTTCTTTTCAAAGACCGACAGCGCGCTAGCCCGAACGTGGCCGCGCTGCCCGCTATACGCATTTCCCCCCGTCTCCCTCCTGCCACAGGTGTTGGAACGGGTCAGGAAAACAAAATGCCCAATACTGCTTGTGGCACCGCTCTGGGAGAACCATGCGTGGTTCCCAGATTTGATCCAATTAGCAGACATCGCTCCATGGCCAGTGCCGGTGAGGAGGGATCTCCTCTCGCAGGCCAGGGGCTCGATTTGGCACCCACATACGGAGCTGTGGTCCCTTCATGTGTGGGCGCTCAACGGATACACGTTGGTCTCGCACAAGGAGTCTTGAATACCATCACTGAGGCTAGAGCGCCGTCGACCCGGCGGCTCTATGCTTCGAAGTGGTCGGTTTTCTCCAGCTGGTGCACAGCTCGGAGCCTTTCACCCCTCGAATGCGAGGTAACGGAGGTTCTCTCCTTCCTGCAAGAGCTGTTGGATAAGGGCAGATCCCCTTCCACGCTCAAAGTGTATGTGGCGGCTATTACAGCGTTCTCTGGTTCAGCGCTGGGTCAGTCATTGGGAAGGAATGATTTAGTCATCCGCTTCCTCAGGGGAGCCAGGAGACTGAACCCACCCAGACCTCCTTCAGTCCCTGTGTGGGACCTTTCTACGGTCCTGGCGGCCATGAAAGGTGCTCCTTTCGAGCCTATTCAGTCTATCAGCCTCAAACATTTATCTTTTAAAACGGTGTTTTTGATGGCTCTCGCTTCAGTGAAGCGCATAGGCGATCTGCACGCGCTCTCTGTGAGCCCGACGTGCTTGGAGTTTGGTCCTAACGACTCTAAGGTTGTACTCAAACCTAAGCACGGCTATGTGCCGAAATCCCTCAACACGCCTTTTAGGGCTCAGGTTATTTCCCTGGCTGCCCTGCCGGCGTCAAGTGAGGAGGGGGACTCAAGTTTTCTTTGCCCTGTTAGGGCTTTAAGAACCTATATGTCCCGCTCTGCTGCCTTCAGACAGACAGAGCAGCTCTTTGTCTCGTTCAGCGGACGTTCCAAAGGAATGGCTGTTTCGAAACAGAGTCTATCCAGATGGATAGTTGACGCCATAGCGCTGGCATATACTGCCAAGGGCATTCAATGCCCGTTGGGAGTTAGAGCGCATTCTACGAGGGGCGTTGCCTCTTCGTGGGCTTGGTCCAGCGGGATTTCCTTACAGGATATATGTACGGCGGCAGGCTGGGCCTCGCCGTCTACATTTATTAGGTTTTATAACCTAGAGGTTCCCGCCTTGCAGGCTAAGCTTTTATCGGTGTAATCTGTTTACAGGCGCTATGCGCTACCGACCATACTGGGCAGTATTGTGTAAGACCCACGTTTTCCCACATTAGCGCAGGCTTCTTACCCTGGCTATGTGATGTCATATTCGTGTCTGCTGACATGTCTATATAAGGACGGAGGAAACCCCTCCCGTCTTTAGACTCTCCCTGTGAGGTTATGATTAGCCCACGGATGCTACAGTTAGGGAGTTAAGGCCTTCCTCCCTTATTCCCTTACTCTGTGTGAGTCTATCCGGTGATTATGCACTGTATGCCTGAAATAGCTTCCGGTGATCGGTGTTGTCATCCCGGCACGCACGGCGTTTTACATGGGGTTCCCATAGCGTTTTTCAAACGCAGTACGAGAGAACTCTCGTAAGAGAACGTACTCGGTTACTAACGTAACCTCGGTTCTCTCTAGAAGAGGGAACGAGTACTGCGTTCCCTGCCGTGCGTTTGGTTTGCTCTGGTTCGCTTCGGCGATCAAAATTGAGTGAATCAGCCTTTCGAGCTCCTTTTATAGAGGTAAGCCACGCCCGTTTCGGCGGGAAGTGGCAAGGAGGGCGCGAAGCGCCCTCATTGGTCTGATGTTGCATCAGCCTGCGCTCGATAGGCTTATGCAGTTGCCGCAGAGCAGCCAATGAGCAGACAAGCCGTCTTGCTTCAGTTGTCTGCTGCTGCTGCAACGCGTTTTACATATATGAAAAATTAAGGATAATTTTTTGCTTCAGTGTTTCGTGAAAAGAGGCTTTTCCCATAGCGTTTTTCAAACGCAGTACTCGTTCCCTCTTCTAGAGAGAACCGAGGTTACGTTAGTAACCGAGTACGATTTCCCAGTCAGTTGAGTCTAAAATTAAAAAACAAGAAAACATCTAAACATCTGTAAAGTAATTTGACAGGACAAATTCAAAATGAGTGTTATGAAACAAAAAATCTAGTTATACCAAATAGCAACAAAGCTATGATTATTTTTTGTTTATGCACATGATTATCTCATATGTTATCTGTAAAATCTGACCCTCACCAGGTTCTAGTCTGTAAGTTACAGCCTTTAAAGACCAAGCCTGGTTAGCCTCATGGTGCAGCATGGAAATGCAACACAAATAGCAAAATCAATACATTTAAACATTAAAGCATATCCAAACTTCAACCAAAATTGAATCTGATAAATACATTTTAATAAACATTTAATCTTAAAGATTTACTTACACATTCTAAGAAAATTAGTTTTTCAGTTAACTATAGGTTTCAGTTAAGATAAGTTAAGTTAGGTGTGCTGGCAAACGAGAGTAAAAGATAGTTTGAGGATAAATACACTATGATATTTGCACATCACAAATATTGTCATAAAACAAAATAACATTATAAAATACGTATTGTAAATGAGTTAAAACACTTACTGAGTGTTTTCACTGTTAAAAGCAAACTCCGTGTCTGCACTGCGTCACGAGTCAAAGAAGATGCAGGGCATAACTTACGTCTGTAAGAAAGGTTTAGGCGCGCACATCACTATCGTTATAAAACAATATAATGCCATTAAATACATGTTGTAAATTAGGTTAAAAACACTTACTTTCGGTGTTTCCCCTGTTAACGTTACAACCATCTCGTCCTCAGCTCCGTATTGAGTCAAAGATGTCGCCTTTGAGAAAGGTTTCGGCTCGTTTAAGCATTTAAACTTCTCTATAAATCGATATGTTATAAAATACATATTGTAAATTAGATAAAACACTTACTTTCGTCGTTTCTCTGTTTAAAAGCAACCTCATCCTGGTCTGCTCTGCATCGCGCGTCAACGAAAATGCCTTTCTGAGACCTGTTTAGCCGTTCACAGCACATAAATATTGTAATAAAACAATATGATGTAATAAAAGTTTATAAAATGCATATATAAATGCGATAAAACACTTAATATCTGCGTTTTCCCTCCTCGTATGCCTTGCATCGCCAGTCAAAGAAAATGGCGTCTGTGGGAAAAAAGTTTCTGGTCGTTTCGTCGCGCCCGGCGCGTAAATGTCCCGGATGTAATTAATAACACTCTTTCGGTGTAAATTTAATAACTCTACATATTTACACCAGCCAGAGAGTGCGGTTTACACTAGCAGTGTTAATCCCTTGAAATTCAACACCAGAAAATTAACTCTTTACTCTAAAAGTCCTTAACACCAGGATTTCAACACTGGAGATTTTGCTGTGTGGGCAATAAAATTGTTTACATTTTTCAAGGACATGTCTGCTTGATGCCTACTATATCTAATAAAAAAAAAAAGTAAATAAACGCAGCAGTTCATAACAGACATATGCAGTATCTTATCTCCCTGCTGGAAAAACCAGCATAGACCAGCATCATTTCCATGCTGGTCTATGCTGGTTTATGCTGGTTTATGCTGGTCTATGCTGGTTTGGTGCTGGTTTAGCTGGTGGACCAGCATGGTTTTGCTGGTCTACCAGCATGGTCTTGCTGGTGATGCTGGTCTACCAGCAAGGTCTCATTAATGATGCTGGTCTACCAGCATGGTCTTGCTGGTGATGCTGGTCTACCAGCATGGTCTCATTAATGATGCTGGTCTACCAGCATGGTCTTGCTGGTGATGCTGGTCTACCAGCAAGGTCTCATTAATGATGCTGGTCTACCAGCATGGTCTTGCTGGTGATGCTGGTCTACCAGCAAGGTCTCATTAATGATGCTGGTCTACCAGCATGGTCTTGTGTGATTTACTTTAGCTCATTATTTTGTACACATTTATGCAGCCAGTACTTACACGGTCCATTTAATAAGTTACTGGTTTAAATTACTGAAAAAGAAGACAGTTAAATAGAAATTAGGCTAGCAATGTCAAGAAGTTCTTTAAGGGCAGTAGCCTACATAAGTGCATAAATACTTGGCCAACACATAACACAATGTTTCTCATACAAATTCATTACAATAAATAAACAAACTAAAGATTATTGAACATTAACATCTGTTCGAAATAAGTTTATTATTGCAACAGAATATACATGTTACATTCACATTCACCTTTATAGGAATTACTTGATACCATTTATACCATTACTACCAAGACAATATATACAGTGCATTCAGTATTCACATTAATAAATTATAATGCTTAATGGAGAACTCTGGGAATTTTTAGTTTAAAAGGTTTTTTTAAGTTTAAAAAACAGTCAGTTAACAAGCAATGTACACCAATATAAGAGATTACATTAACATGTTCCTACAAGCATCCAGTGTCAATGTATCGTGGAGGATGTTTAATCAAAAATTACATTGCAGTAACTTTATAAGCCAGTTTGTAGGAGAAATAATGACCCTTGAAGGACCACCTGGGGGGGTGTTTTGATAGTGTTTTGACAAGCTTTGTGTGTTTTTTCTTTTCTGGTTTTTTTTTCTGTTTTTTTTTTCAGGGCTTGGTCAAGGTCACTTTATTTATATAGCACGTTTACAACAGCCACTCGGCTGACCAAAGTGCTTTACAGTGCTTTGGTTGAACAACCAGATAAAAGATTAAAAAAAATATGGCCCCACATATAAAATAGTCGAACAGAAATGTCGAAGCAGTATCAGACTCAAATATAAAATAGTCGCACAGAAATGTCGAAGCAGTATCAGACTCAGATATAAGATAATCAAACAGAAATGTCAATGAAGTATCAGACTCAAATACAATTAAAAAGGGACATAATAATTAACAGACATATTCATGAATAGGATGTTGAATTTACAAAGTCATTACGTTAATAAATTCTATGCCTCATACAACCCTTAAATAAAATAAGGGTATTAATAAATCACATTGATCAGGTAACATTGTTGGAAATGTTTTCTAATCCTTTGACTGTCTGTATTAATTGAACTATTTAGTTTACCAGCAATTTGCTAACTAGATGGATTATTGCACTAAAAAGTGTGACACACTTAGTTGCCAGATTATTTTGTACAACTGATGCAGCATCAATTCAACAATTCTATAATAAATCCTCCTCCATGAAGATTATAAGACTGCTTTATACTGCTTGTTGAAACTGCTTTATAGAGTTGTTGATTCAACATTATAATCATTGTGGAACTGTGTTGTGTTATACAGACGTGTTTAATAAACCCTTTAGCTTTATCATTTATGGGAGCTAAGCATGGAGCTAAGACACATACAGTATATGACTGTAGTCTGTAACCAGGGCAACAGTGCATCCCAGCAAACACAGATGTTCCCCTAACGTTCCCATTTGGTTATTTTTTGGGAACCAAATAAGAACATTCTAGAAACGTTCTCTGTAGGTTCTTTTTAGGTTTAATTTTTATAACCTAAATAGAACGTTCTGGGAACGTTCCCTGCAGGTTATTTTTAGGTTTAATTTTTATAACCTAAAGATAACCTTCCCAGAACGTTCCCTGAAGGTTATTTTTAGGTTTTATTTTTATAACCTAAAGAGAACGTTCTGGGAAGGTTCAGGTTGTTATTTAATAACCTAAAGATAACCTTCCCAGAAACGTTTCCTGCAGGTTATTTTTAGGTTTAATTTTTATAACCTAAAGAACCTTCCCAGAACGTTTCCTTGCAGGTTATTTTTAGGTTTTATTTTTATAAACCTAAATTTTTATAACCTAAAGAGAACGTTCTGAGAACGTTCTCTGCAGGTTATTATTTTAATATCACTACTATTAACAGGCAGATTACCAACTTACAACGTCGTCAGTACGGTCCCCTAAGGTTGTAAGATAACCAACAACGTTCAGATCTATTCGCAATAACTTTTTATTAATGATATTTTAAATTATGTTATATATTTTAATTCTATATGTTTATTTAAATGTTGCGTGACTTTGAAGTGTTTTAATGCGCATGCGCGTGATCAAACAACGGAGCACGTGCGCCTATGCACGTGCGCTGCCGCTGCGCCTTCTGCAGATGGAAACGTCATCGACAACTGACAAACAACAAAACTCCCGTCTCGCTGTTGGTTTCACTGCTTTCAGGTAAGTTTAGTCAACAAAATCTCACAAATAATATACGCAAACGTCCATGACACATTTCTTACGTGTAATTGACACGCTTCTGGTGAATATTTACTTTAAAGAAATGGTTTTGTGTCTTTGAAAAAGTCCGTTAGCATCTACGCTAGCAGCTAACGTTAACCGTTTTCAGAAGAGAACGTTAGGCCTAAGTTACGTTAAGTTAAGGTCTCATTTATGAAAGTTTGGGTTTTTAAACACGTATTTAGTGTAGATAACAGTTTTTGATAGTTTTGCTGGTAATTTGTCTATGGGAAGTAAGCTAATTTATTTAACCTAAAAGAATGCACTGTATTGTTAACTTAATCAGAGACGTCACCAATATTGCTAAAATGTTATTTCAGAATAACGAGAGAAAAAATAAAACTCTACAACAAGGGGTGAGTTATTGTTTAATCATGATGATAATTCCATATGCATTTATTTCACAATATATTATCTTAAGATTTGTATATATTTATCTTTTCTGCATTTCACCTCTGTTCTAGCTTGGTTCCTTGTAATAAACCTAACACATGTAATATTGTTGGCTCTGTGACAAATAGCATTATGTTCCTTCCTAGATCATCATGCTGTGATGGCCTGCTGCACCCCCGTCCAAGAAAATATCCACGGCTATGAACCATATGACTAGTAAGCAAAACCACCTCAAACATACTGTGCACTACTGTTCAAAGTTTTGGGGTCTGTAAGATTTATGCTTTTAATATAAGTTTTTTTCTGTGAGATTGTCCTTGAGAAGCCTGTAGGCTAAATAATCAGCTAAATAATAGGCGACTAATACAATATTATAATGGTCATAGTTATAATAATAATTCATTTAACTATTATGATAACATTTTATTTTATTTCTTTAGGTCTGTTTTGAATTATGTTGGCCAATGAGACTGACACCATGCTGTCCAACACAAAGGTATTTATGTATTTATATGTTTTTTTTTTTATTGATCAATACTGAAATTCTTTGTACTTTTAAATGCTGAATGTGGTTCAGGGGGTCGACAACTTTAGGCAGTTATTTTTCACAGATATCTTGGGCAGCTGTGGCTCATGCTCTTAGCCTTTAAAAATGTTTGAATTGATATCCCCAATGCAATATCAGGGGGTAAATATATCATTAGAGTGATATACCTCTTTTGTTAACAGATGCGTTATAATCCCTATTGTTTGGCCCTGTATTCTTCAGGACAAGACCTTGATGCCATCCACAGTCAGTAGATGAAGAAGGTGAGTTTAGCCGAATTCAGTTCTCTTTCCCTTTTTTTAAGCTTAAACGGACACGTGCACGCAAAATGAAGTCAAAATGCCCATCTTGACGAGTTTCCTCGTAAACAGTCTTGTGTTTTAAACAGAAAGAAAACGGATGCGTGTCATTTATATTAGGTCTGCGCATTCGTCTTAAAGATGAACTGAAATAATCAACGTTGATAACGTGTTATGACAATTAAAAGTAAATTACACAAAAAATTTGAATTAAAAATATCAATATAGCTCTTTTTTTTAAGCAACACAAAAATTACGTTTGTTAGTATAAGAACGCTGGCAATTCCGATGACGTCACCGGCATGGTAGAACCTGCCAAGGTATATAGGCAGCTGCAGCTGCAGGTCCTATACACAGACGAAAATTAGTCATTTTAATGGCATGGGTATCTTGACTACCACCACACGCCCGGCCCGACACATTAACTGTAATTATGAACCCAAGCCCGATTTAAACCTGACCATTTTTTAATACGTGGGCCGTTATAACCAGGGGCAGCGACAGATAATTTTTTAACGCAGGTGCTGAGGGGGTGCTAGATATATTATATATAAATAGTATTCATAAATGAGCAAACAAAGGCCACTTAATATTTAATAATCAATTATTTTAATTATCACAATTAAAGTATTAATTTTATTCAATTGAAGAAGCAACATTCAGCATTCAAGCAAATATTCTTATAGATTTATTATTAATAATGATAATTAATAATTAGCCTAATTATTTCAACATAATATCTCGTTATTTCGTAATATGTAGCCTACATAATATGTGTGCGTGCAACAAGCAAGATGTGCATTTGTAAATCCGGTGACGCGCATGCATTTATTTTTATTAATAAACAGTGTCAGCTGCAAAGATTAAGTTGACGATCGCCATCTCCGTAGTGAACGCGCCTATAGAGAGAAATGCACATCATTACATAATCAGAGAGTAGCCTATTTCTTTTCGTTTTGAATTGTTTCGTTTAAAGACATTTCAAGCTTGCTATATTTCTCATGTCTGTAAGGCATATACACACTGAGTTTCGGTTAAGTTGGGATGAGATGCGCTCCAGTTCACGTGCAATGCAAGTGACCGCGCGGACCCCTCCATGATTATAATGTCTGCTATATTTGCTTATTAAATACAGGCAATTGGTTGATGAAAAAAATATTAAAATTAAGATACAATGTATACAAAACGAAATTCACTTTAAAGAAAGGCTTTCTACAATGCAAATCTTAATTAAGTGGTCAAAATCATGTCTGACCCGCTCCATATCTCTCGATATATTGCGCATCCTATCTTACTCATGCTGTCAACTTTTTTATATTCAACATAGATGAAAAAAAAATATATATATATTTTAATGAAACTAAATGAGCTTATTTAATGGCTACAACACGTATAGTAGGCTTACAGACTCTCTATTTGTACAAATTGCTGCATTTACTTCTGAATTGTGCATGTTGAAAGGCATTTGTTTGTGCATAAAACATATCTGCAACTGCAACATTTATCAAGTTAACGGATTGTGCATGCATTTATTAATTATTATCTTAATGAATAATGCAACAAGGATGAAGCATGTAAACTGCGTTGTTTGTTTATTCAGAATGGAATGGATCGCAAATGGATCCGAATGAAGAAAAGTTAAAAAAAAGAAAGAAAAAAAAGTGAACTCCCTTTGTATCAACAATGTGCCCTGAGACGATGGACATCAGCTAGCTTCAGGGTGGGTAGGACATTGGAATCTGTTTACAGACCTGCTGTGGTTTTCAGGGTTTCCGCGGGGCATTAAAAAGCATTAAAAGTCATTAAATGGATTTTGTGATAATTAAGGCCTTAAATGGCATTAAAAAGCATTAAATTGTAATCCTACAGGCATTAAATTTTTTTATGGTTTTGAAGAAAATGTTATATTATCAATTTATTTGAATAGTCTTCATGATTAATAATTTTTATTTGCTGTCGTCGCAAAATAGGTACGTTAGTGTGATTAAAAACACGCGGAAACAGTTTGGTGATTGCCTCCGGCCGGAGCAAAGTTGCGGAGGTGGCGCGAGTAATTTTGGACAGCAGGAACAACAGGAATAAAACTAGACCAGAAAACTGTGAAAGTGCATGGAAGACAAACAATTTAGAACATGGTTGGTGATAAAAATAAAGAAGGATTTTGCAGCGTTTGTAAAAAGGTATTTAAATTGGGTAGCTACAATGGGAATCAATGGCGTAAAATCTCATATGCAGTCTGACCGCCACACATCGACGGTAAAATGCAGACAGCAGTTAACTATGTGTAGTAACTTTCCCTCATCAGCACGACATCCGCTGTTGAAGCTCTCTTTGCTTTTTTAACGCGTTAACGCATGAGATTATTTTTGTCCAGTTTAACGCGTTAAAATAGCCTATTTAACGCAAACGCAGCATTCGTTAATTTTTGTCATCCCTTGGGTAGCGTTACATTATATGATCCCGCTCTTATTCATGTAAATGCTTTTAAACGCGCTGCCTGCGAATGTCCTGTCTATGTAACACACACACACACACACACAGAGAAAGACGCGCGCCAGATCGTGCGCACAGACTGCGCACCAGAAAACGGTCCTCTTTCGCGCAACGAACAATAACACACAATTTTGCCAACATGTCTGTTTTGTGAGTATCCTCATAAAATAAGAGCAGTCCTAAATTAGTGAAATAAAGTCTTTAATGAACGCAAAGAGTTGTGAGAGAATGAGGCGCGTGTTAGGTCCGTGTTTATGTCAGCAGCTGCTCTTAAAGGGACAGCAGCCAATAAAGCTTTCTGTCAGTAAAGTTAATCACAGAACAAAGGCACCAGAGAAAATTACTCACTGCTATTGACTAAAGAACTCTTGTAGCTTTAATAAGCATTAGTCTATATTTAATCTATAATTTATGCTGTGCAGACTGTTTGATAACGTACGTTAGACAGGAAGGCCAAAGGTAAATATGACATTTATTATAGGTTTATGTGAGGATTGTTTGTTAAGTGCACTTAAATTAAAAGTTGTCATATATTTTTTGAAGCCTAATGTTAAAAACTTGATAGCTTTCAATTACACTGTAATGTTGGATGGCTACATGCGCGTAATTTGCACGGGGGTTACGGGGGTTATGACCCCCCCAAAAATCTGATCCAGCTAATATAACCCCCCCCCCCCCCCCACATTAAAATAAATATGAAATATTCCGAATGAATACTTTTGTTCGTTTTCTTTATTTCATTTGCCAGCAAGAAAGATAGTATCATATTTTAAATAATCTGTAATGTACTTCCCGCCCACCGCACCGCCGACTACTTGGTATTACCCAACCCGCTTTCTCTACCAAGTTTGTTCACTATATTGCGCAGTCGCTGGGATGAATGGTTGGAGAAAGCTGACGGTGCATGCTAACGGATGGAAAGATGAAAAAGGACACTGAAAGGCAGCCAGACAACGATTTTTCATTGTTGGTCGACACCATTTTTTACAGTCTATGGTCGACACCAGCCAAAAAGAGGAAAAATCCTGACCAAACGGAGGTGCGTTTCTCAAAGTGTGAGGCGCGGGCGCGTGCGCGGCCCACTGCTGGGGGGGAATAGAGACATGACAAATGGGGCGCGACAAACAGGTTTTGTGCCCATCTTTTTAATTCCTTTATTTATTGACCATACACTCAAAACAAAACAAAGACACATTTAAATGTAAGCCTTGCTGAACCTTTTTACACGTAAGTTTAAAAGTAGTAGCTAGGCTATCACTTTATGGTTCCCATGGAGACGCGTCATTCATTGCTTGTCACACCGCAGCCACAATAGCGCTGAATGAATGACTGATGATCTGCTTTTATTTCTTTTTATTCAAAATTTCACAAATTTGTTAGCTATAGCAGGATATATCTGATATTCCGATTGTCAAATATGTGCAAGTGGATGTGTTTTGTTGTTTAAACACCTTTATAACGATCGCGTTAGTTGTATGCGCAACGTATTTTAGGTAAGTTATCTTAAAATACCTAAAAACAAAAATACGTAAATTATTAGGAATTTACCACCTCCGGCTCAATTTGAGATTATTATCATTATTTTTATTTTTTTATAATTTTTTTGTTCTTTTTGCAGTTTGCAAAGTGACAAAATGAATCAAAGCACAACTAGTCCACACTTTCCCAGTTTCTGAATTTGATGTTATCAGAGGCTAAATGCAAACACAATTTTTTTTTATCTACTTTTGAGTCTTATTTCATGCAAAGTGATAATATAATTGCACTTTCATTTTCTCTCTTTGAAAGTTTTTAATGCTGTTATTTGATGTTAAGTTTTTAAAATGTGATGTTAATAAAATACATTTTAACAGATAAACTTAAAGATTTTGTTAGTGGATGGTGAGTTTTGGTGATGCCCACCAATATGTGAAATCTGTTCAGAATAAAGGTGCAAGCTGCACTCCAGTGTGCCACCCTATATTGTAATATTGAGAGTTGAATTGTGCATAATACATTTGCTGCATGTAGGTGCCAATACAGTGATGCAATTGATTAATCTTTAAGTTTTTTTTTTTTTTTAGTTTTTTTTTTATAAGATATTGAACACACACAAAATCAATTAATTGGAAGCTGCCACTGCTGGCTAGTGCTTAAACACTGTGTCATTATGGCATAAATAGTCAAGTGAACAACTGCATTTACGTTAAGTAGCCTAAATCAGTAAAAGTATCACAATGTATTTCTAAAACAGGAACGGCAAATTACCTTTTACACAAGAAAATTATTCAATAAATAAATTAATAAATATGCAGCGAGTTTAACCCCCCCAATGGTAGACCCAAAGTTACGCCCTTGGATGGCTATAATTAATGTTTAAAATTAGGGGGGAGAAATCATTTTTATCCAGATATCAATAGCTGTATTAGTATCAGTGAGACTGGCCTTTATGTTGTCTCTACATTCATTTGTAGATTAACTGTGAAATGATTACATTATAAAATACACAAACCTAAACAAATGTAAGTGTTTTAATTGCGGAAAAAACGTGTGATTAATCAAGTTAATATATATATATATATATATATATATATATATATATATATATATATATATATACATATATATATATATACATACATACATACATACATACGATACATACATACATACATACATACATACATACATACATACATACGATACATACATACATACATATATACATACATTCATACATAATATCTGTGGTTAGTCATGGGTCGTGTATGGCATTAAAAATAAAAAAATGGCATTAAAAAGGCATTAAAAAGGCATTAAATTTAAATTGAAGATCCCTGCAGAAACCCTGGTTTTATTAGCAGCTAGTAAACGCATTATTATCGAAACGAGTCATGATTTACACAGTTTATATTGTCGGAGTGGTAGCTAGCTTGTGGCGTTTGACAAAAGTGCTTCCAACGTGTTTAGCTGCTAGCTATTTCCCTAGGTTGGATCGTTTGGTATATAGCTTGATATGCTTATATGATTTCAATGAATGAGTGTCTCAGTTTTGTTGAACGCTATAAAGCTATATTGAACACAATATGTTTTGTGTATGTGACAACCAGAGCGTTTTCCCAACAGCGGAGCTTAGTTGATAGATTCAACTTTTGCCATATCTGGCCGGCAAACCGACGAACACATCTTCCTTTTTTTTAAGAATGACTTAAGTGCCGTTCTTTGCTCTTTTCTCAAAGAAAAACTTAACTCCAAGTCCTCCAGAGTCGCGGCCAAAGCCGATTCGAAAAATTATTATGAACATTTTAATCAATATTTTATATAAAATATAAATAAGTATTTTGTGTAACTAGTGCAAATTTTTTTTTTTCAAATGAAATGGGGGTGAAAAAGTAAAATTACAATAAAAATACACACCTGTGCCAAAATTCATGCAGTTAACATAAAAAAAAAAACAAAAAAAAAAAAAAACACATAGGTCCAAAGTGGACAAAAATGTCCAAGTCAAAAAAACTCTCATAAAAATGTTATGCTTGGGAGCAAATACTTAAGTTTGGTCTCATTTTAAAGAAGACCCTTTTGCAGATTGTTGTTGAAGTGAAAAATTTAATGTTTGAATGAGGTGGAGCCACCTGTATCTTCAAAAGGAGATGAGGTACAGCATTGCCCCCTCCCCTTACGAAAAAGAAGTATACTTCAAGTTCATTTTTATAAAGTATACTTAAGTAATGTTTAAGTATATTTTTGAGAAGTATATAAAAAGTAGACTGAAAGTATACTTCCTTATTTTTAATTTAAAAGAAGTATACTAATGGAACACTTGAATAAACTTATTTTTCGTAAGGGTCGTCATCTGTGTGCATGGATTAATATAAGAACCCCCAACTACAGTACACTTAAAGTTTTAATTAATTTTGTATGCATTTGTACAGTCTACCTTGATTATTAGGGCTGGGTAAAAAATATCGATTTCTCGATTTTAATCGATTCTCATTTTTACGAAACAATATCGATTCTTAAACCCCAAGAATCGATTAGTCATCCTGTTTTCAGTTGATGAATGAATGGATCATTGTTGCGCGCATCCCATCCAATAAATCGCAATAATCTTTGTGCTTTGTTATTATTGATATGAAACAAAGTCTCAGATTTCAAATTACGTCCATTTTCTCACGAAATTCAAAAACATAATTACCGTTTTGGCGCTCTGGCGTGAGATCGCTCCGGCGCAGCTCAGCTCAAGAGAAGCAACAGAAGCAACTCTTCCGCCTTAATACCAGTTACAGCGCGAAATAAACATGAATGAGCATCTGAAAGTGTGTTATCAAAGTCCGTATCATGTCTCATGGAATCGCTCAATCAGTGTTTCGACCGTGCAAAGACGTTAGTAAACAATGTAATGGAACACTTGAATAAACATATTTTTCGTAAGGCTCGTCATCTGTGTGCATGGATTAATATAAGAACCCCCAACTACAGTACACTTAAAGTTTTAATAAATTTTGTATGCATTTGTACAATCTAGTACCTTGATTATTTTTGTTTTTAATTTTGTCAGATTCACTTGGGGGAGATGTTCGAGTGCGCAGAGAGGCCTGGTCAAGGATTCAAAACAGCACGCGGGATTCCTTATTTGTCAAGGAGTTGGCAGTGGCAATCTGGGGCACTAAGACTCTGGGGGAAAGAAGTCTCACAGGGAAGGAATGCCCCACAACCAAAACCAGCAGGCAGCCTTTAACCCCCCAGAAACTTCAGACATTAAAAGGTAGCAGTAGCCACAAGGTCTTTGTGGGATGCCAAGTACTGGGTTATGGAGTAATACATTTTTATTTGTTCTGGTGCGACACAAGCATCACTATTTATCTGTTCATTTCTTTTCAGTCTGCTTCAAGGAGTGGCTTGACAGAAAGAATGTGGAGGAGACAGAGTTGCAGGCCAGATGGATAAAGGCCGGACGGTTCATCACAGAAAAATAATGGACATTAACAGACTAAAAAAAAACTTTAAAATGTGAGTATGGGGTTCCATTTGTGCCAAAAATGAGTCGACTGCTTTGTGCCTTGTACTACACATTTGTCCTTGTCAACAGTAACCTGCTAAAAGTTGCCTACTTTTTCAGAAAAATTAGTATAAGTTGATGTGTATGCTCTCCGTTTATGTCGTTTTGTTCTGTCATCCTTACTGTATTGATCCTACAATTTCAGGTAAATTACTAAATGTTGATGTGTATGTTCTTTGTTTATGTCGATTTGTTCTGTCGTCCTCAGTGTCATCTTAACTGTCGTCTTGTTCTGTCATCTTAACTGTTGTCTCTTTCTGTCGTCTTGTTCTGTCGTCTTAACTGTTGTCTCGTTCTGTCGTCTTGTTCTGTCGTCTTGTTCTGTCGTCTTAACTGTTGTCTCGTTCTGTCGTCTCGTTCTGTCGTCTTGTTCTGTCGTCTCGTTCTGTCGTCTCGTTCTGTCTTCTCGTTCTGTCGTCTTAACTGTCGTCTCGTTCTGTCGTCTCGTTCTGTCGTCTCGTTCTGTCGTCTCGTTCTGTCGTCTCGTTCTTGTTGACAGAACGAGACGACAGAACGAGACGACAGAACGAGACGACAGAACGAGACGACAGAACGAGACGACAGAACGAGACGACAGAACGAGACGACAGAAAGAGACGACAGAAAGAGACGACAGAAAGCAGGGCTTAAAGTATTCCGGCACCGTGCCGGATCTCCGGCGTGCGGCCGTGAGGAAGAAAAATAAATAAATAAATTGTAACTTGCATGCGGTTTAATATTTTCGAGTCAATTGATTTCACCTACCAATCATATGAAAGGAACGCAGCTCTTACTAACGTTACAAGCCTATCAGAAGCGGAGCAGGGCGGGGCCTGGCAACACAGTGTGATTGAGATTTATATGTTGTCGGTGAAAGGAGCGCTAGTTTATGAAGCTTGGGGGATGATGTCCTACCCACGGGCGTAATTTCCTATGGGGACACTTTCCAAAATCCCGTTGTCCCCCCCACCCCCACTCAAATTCGTTTGTTATGTTTAACCCATAGACTGTAAAAAATAGGTTTAACCGCACGCCGTCATTGCCACGGAGGAGCAGGACCGAGCCTGTGCAAAATAGCTCACTGAATGTTCTAATGAGCAAGCAGCGGTTGCGGCACAGACAGCGATGAAACGCCAGAAACAACAACAGGTGACTTAATGTCATCATGGATGAAAAGAAAGAAAGGAGATGTGAGTTGGTTGATTCAGTAAATTAGCTCAGGTCAGGATAATCATATTTTCTGTCTACACCTGTTGATAACTGAGCTAACGCTAACTGATGCTTGGTAACTTCAGACTTATTTAATTGTAATATTTAATTCAATATTCTGTGTAGCTTACAAAAAACCAAAAACATTCTGTGTAGGCCTACCATGAAAACGAGTCCACTTTAAACCGCAGCATTTTCTGTCAGCAATGTATGACAACGTAAACGCATGCGATTAATTTTTGTCCAGCTTTAACGTGTTTAAATATTTATTGCAGCGTCCGTTCTTTCTGTCATCCTTTGGGTTATGATCATGCTCTCCTTCACGCAAATGTTTTAAACTATCAATGCGCGAGAAGATAAAAGAGAACGCGCTGTCAGTGAATGTCCTCCTGAAACACACACTGACACACACACACAGAAAGACGCGCGCCAGTATCGCAGTCGACAGCGCGCCATCGAGTTCTCTTTCGCGCTTGAACGATAACACCCACATTTATGCCAAAATGTCAGTTTTGTCGAGTATCTTCACAAGAACAGTCAAATGAGTTAAATACAATCTTAAATGGAAGTAAAGAGTAGAGAATGAGATGCGTGAGATCCTGTCAGCAGCGGCGGGTATTAAAGTGACAGCAATTCTCTCTGTTAGTAAAGTTAACCAAAGAACAATGGGAACAGAGAAAATTACTAACTGCTCAACGCTTAAGGATTAATCTATTTTTCATTTATAATTTATGCAGTGCGAACTGTTTTATAAACGTATTCAATTTCTATATAATTCACATCGGTTAGACAGGTTAGGTACAGGTAAATATGACATTTATTATGGGTTTAAGTGAGGATTGTTTTAAGTTCACGTAAATTAAAAGTTGTTATATTTTTTTAAGCCTAATAAATGTTTCAAATTTTGGAATAATACATTTTCATCGAGACATAAGTAGCTATATCAGTGATACTGGTCTTCATTCATAAAAATATGCCATTAACATGCTTGAAAATAAATGGTGCCAATGACGACAGAACAAGACGACAGAAAGAGACAACAGTTATGATGACAGAACAAGACGACAGTTAAGATGACACTGAGGACGACAGAACAAATCGACATAAACAAAGAACATACACATCAACATTTAGTAATTTACCTGAAAAAGTAGGATCAATACAGTAAGGATGACAGAACAAAACGACATAAACGGAGAGCATACACATCAACTTATACTAATTTATCTGAAAAAGTAGGCAACTGTTAGCAGGTTACTGTTGACAAGGACAAATGTGTAGTACAAAGCACAAAGCAGTCGACTCATTTTTAGAACCCCATAGTGAGCACTTAATTAAGATCAATTGTTGTTAATGCGTTTTATTGTAATTTGCTTGTTGAGCCAGAAGAGTGTTGTTTTTTGTTAAATAATTGTTATTATTGTATTAACGTATTAATGTTTATTTGTTATTATTAAATGAACTTGTTACATGTATTAATGTAAGCTTGCATTTTCATGATACCAAAATTCAATGTAGCTGTCCTGCATTCCACCCTGGTGAACAGGCTACCATCCTTAACATCTATTACTGTTTACCAGCATAGTTTCCAATGTTTGTAACCAGCATCCAATGTTGGTGATGGTGTGACCAGCATGGGATGCATTTAATTAATGCATACAGCAAGCATACCAGCACACCAGCATCCCATGCTGGTCACACCAGCACACCAGCATCCCATGCTGGTCACACCAGCACACTAGCATCCCATGCTGGTCACACCAGCACACCAGCATCCCATGCTGAGCACACCAGCATCCCATGCTGGTCACACCAGCATCCCATGCTGGTCACACCAGCACACCAGCATCCCATGCTGAGCACACCAGCATCCCATGCTGGTCACACCAGCATCCCATGCTGGTCACACCAGCACACCAGCATCCCATGCTGGTCACACCAGCACACCAGCATCCCATGCTGGTCACACCAGCACACCAGCATCCCATGCTGGTCACACCAGCACACCAGCATCCCATGCTGGTCACCAGCATACCAGCACCAAAACACAACATATGCTGGTCTAGCTGGTATGACCAGCTATGCTGGTCTATGCTGGTTTTTCCAGCAGGGCTCCTTGGTGCTTCAGCTTTGTTTTCTGCAAATATTTTGGATGTTCAACAAATAGACACAAACAGAGTGACCCAATTCCTTCCACAAGCTTTTCCACTGTGTGTGTGTGTGCACGGTGTAGCCTACCCCCGAAAGTAGCAGTGGCCACCCCCTGGCCACCCCATGTATAAAACTCTAGTTCCGCCACTGGTCATACACCTCGCCTATTATAATGGCAATTTTCCTACAACAGCATCAAAGGCATAAGAAACATTCAAAGGCAGAATTGTAATAAAGAGAAAAGTTTATTCTTTGAGGATTCTTTTCACAAACTGCAGCTACCCAGTTCGGAAAACAAAATACCTACAGACTAAACAATGCACAGACAATTACAGTTTCTTGGCATTCACTCCTCCTCCCCAGCTCCTTGTAACCCTATCTTGAGACTGGTTTGAACTGGCTTTTCCCCCCTTCGCAGGTCACACTGTTCTTTGTCCCCGAGACACCAAAAGTCCTTCATTTATGACCCAAATTGCCTCCTGTTCCTCTCAGGACAGGGCCTGGTGTGTTATTACTTAAAACCCCCGTATTCATTCAACCAAACTCTTTCCCGTGCCCAGGCGTTTCACTATTTTCCTGGCCATCTGTTTTATTGGCCCACTCTTTCCTGTCTCCCTTCAGCTGCTAGAAAACCTCACAGAAACATGATTAAAATGGAATTAACAGCTAGAAAAACAAAAGAATATAAGAAACACTAAATTTTTCCACAACACCCATCAAGTGACATTATCACTACTTTCCGCCATACACCACGCCTATCAAGTAAGGGTATTGTTGGCAGTGGAAACGCTAGCCAATTCATGGTTTTCCGACCCGAACCGTACCGTACCACTCAATGGAAACGAGCCATTAGACTTCTAAATCTAATCACATTCAAGGAACATACGCACAGCAAGAACCAATCACAGCCGTTCAACGGCTCTGAAACCAATCAGGATTAGTCACGCGTGTTATTCGTTTTTTTCAAAAAAAAAGTAGCCTACAACATTTTTGGACAACATTTAAACATCTTTGGAAAATGTATCTATATGCAATTAAAATAATATGTTCATATCCTTGTGGGAATTTCAGTAGTAAAAACATCATGTAATGGACAACAGCCTAGCCCTTAAAGGTGGTATCAGTGACTTCAGGCCCAAATATATATATATATATATTTTTTCCTAACGATCCACTAGCTGCCCGCCCCATAAGCATGCCGTCAAAAAAAACACGTCTCTGTAGGCAGCCTAGGCTCTGAGATCTGCACGCAAAACAAATGGTTTCACCAAACACTCAAACACAAACACTGTCCATTTATTTATTTTTATTTCACGTTTTTAATGTATGCCACGTCTATTCCACGGCTCCACCCTCCCTGGCTTTTCACAGATATAGGAGAATGAGATTGAACAGGGCACATCGTTCCAGCAACGGTTAGCTGCAAGGTGGAATATTGAAATCAGTTATTCTGATCATATGGTGTTGTTAGAATCACAATAAAATAGATTTCATAAATAGCTACTGTTGGATTTTAGATTATAACTGAAAGTATATATAAAAAGTAAAAAAAAAAAAAAAAGAAAAAAAAAAAAACTGCATTCTTACAACTAAAGTTGATCTCCAAACAGTTCTCGGGAACACCAGCATTGTTAGGTTCTCCAGCGCACCAGTTGGTATACAAAAACAGAGATCCATCACTCCACAACCAGCGTCCTTCCTAAAAGAGAGTGAAGAGAGTGAAGACAAAGAGTGCACTACTGTTGTCAGACTTCAGGAAGAAGCGGATTAAGGCCAGATTTGAATTCAAACCATCTTCATTAGAAACTTTTCACTAAAATTTCTGCTTTAAACAGTAAATGCAGACAAACAAATAGGTATCTTTAGGACATACAATTGAACTTACTTGTACATTATCATTAGCACCAATCCAAGAACGTGTGGAAGGAGAAGGCAACAGACTCAGCAGGAAATCATTTTCCAGTTTATCATTCACAGATGCAAGAGTCGCACCAAGACTTTGACAGTTTCTCTAAAGAGACAGATTTTTTCATTGTCAATACAAAACCAATTCTTTGTTAGAATAAAGCAAAGTCTGATTTACTTAATTGATAATGAATTAAGTTCATTTTACTGCTACTGCTCTGTACAACTGTTATAAAGTAAAATCTACTTAATATTGGGCTTAAAATTAGTTTGACATTTAAATTATACTTAACATTGAATTGAAGTACTTACGTAAATATTACTTTATATTTAATTTCACATGTAGAATTAAGTAACATCTACTTAGACTTTAGTAAATTTAACTTTTTACTCTGACAATATAATACTGAATTAAAGCACACATTTAAAGTGTATGCTTTTAGAAACATTTTAATACAATAGATATTGAATAGATTACATATTGAATCTATACATTGAATCACCTGAACACCTGTTTTGTTTTGTTTACTGTGTTTTTACTCTGGTAAAAGTGCCCATGTGACGTTGTTTGTGCGTCGTGACTTGTTAAGTTTCGCTTGACTAAACAGGAGGGTGGGACCTGCTGTATCCAATAAAGAGGTATTAGGCGTGTATAAAATAGGTTAGTGCACCGCGGCAGCAGTCCTCATCGTGTAGACAATGCTTTGAAACAATGTGTATTATGAAAAGCGCTATACAAATAAATTTGAATTGAACACCTCAATACTTGGTTGGTACACAATACACAATGACGGTAACTTTCGATAGATTGTTTGAGTGATTGTGTAGTTGAGTAGAAAATTAATTCAGATTATACAAAATGCAAATTACTAAACCTGCCAACAAAAGCGATGATTAAAAAGGTGTAAATACAGCTGAAAAAACAGTGAAGTCAACATTATTAATTATTCATGCCACAGTGCATGATGGGAACACCAGTATTATAAAAGTTGAATAGGTTTTACTTAATTTTATATTGTTGATATTTAAGATATTATAGAATTGACTTTGTCTTGCCTGAACTTAACTTTCCCCATGTAGAAATTATATTAGTTTTTTTCTGCAGCATTTACTTCACTAGAGAATAATTTTTATCAGTTTAAATTAATAATTTGATACAATACACTTATTGCGTACATGTCTTTAGACCTGTCTTTTAGATGTAGTTAAAGACACCTAATATAAAGTGTGACCAAATCAACTTGTTGTAACACTTTACCTGTGCTGTGAGCCAGTCAGTCGGATCAGAAAAGTATTTGTAGCATCGGAGTCCAAATTTCGTCCACTCAGTGGGGCAAACTGTGTCCAATAAAAGAAATATTGTACGTTTCCAAAAAGGTTTTAAAACAGCAAGGATTTTTACTAAATAAAATGTCTTGGTTACCTTGTGTATCCCCCATGGAGAAGATGATGAAAAGAAGTAGACAACATTTCAGCATTGCCATGATGAACCTGAAGGAAAAGTTAAATGTCTGCATGCACTCATACACTGCACACTGATATTCTCAACACATTTAAACACAAAGCACAAAAATACTAAAAAACATTTATTCAGAACTCCGGTTGTTAAAGTGTTGCCGTCAGAATCTCAGAGGAAGATTTTGTTTATAGCCAGAGCCTGTGTAACACCAGAACAGTCTCATATCAATTGAATGAAGATGGATCATATTTATACACATAATATCAGGCAATAACATCCGGGTTTCCTGGGCAAAGATCAAACTTTACCATTTCTGGCATATTAGTTATAGATTTATAGTAACAATTAAGAGAGTTCAATTGTTAAAACACGTGCATGTCTTGAGTTTAAAATCTAGTTCTTCACTGAAAAAAAAACTTGGAAAAAGTTTTTGCACTCACATTATTTAAGGAAATGTCACATGTACTGAATTAACAAATTAGATCAAATTAACAAAGTAAATTTAACTTGGCCAGTTAGAGTTTGTGGAGTAATTTTTACTTACTCAAGTATTTCTGAAAGCAACCCACGTGTAGCAGCACAAACAGCCTTCTTCAGGGTGTGCTTTCCAACCAAACAATTTCCTCTTTTATGTGTGCTAATTAGAAACACCTGAGTGACATAATACATGCACATACAGAGAAAGTCCACTAGGTGGCTACATTGCAAATTGAATCCAAAGACAAAAAAAAAAAAAAAAAAAAAAAAAACTATTATGATGAAAGACAAAAGTAGGCTAGACACAGAAAGCATAAATCACAAAAAAGGACTGAAATCTATTTCTTCATTCAACCCAGGGTATACTGTGGCCTGTAGCTCATAGAATGTTTCTCTCTGTAAAATTTACTTTAATCGGTCACCACCCCGAATACTCTTTTTAATCATTTGTAAACCCTCAACCATTAGGGCTTCTGGATTATATTGAGCACATTTTGGAAGTGTTTTGCCATAGGGTAATCTAAATGAGCTTTTCTAATGGCATTTTTATGCTACCGATACGTCTTTAAGACGTCTCTTGGTCCGGCCTATAAGCATCCACATTTGCATGATAACCTGTACACAAAAGTAGTATTGCAATTAATGAATGCTTTTATGTTGTACATCTTATGTGTCTTGCAATTACAGAATTATTTGCCTTCTTTAGAACAATGATTACAAGACCCACATTTAAAGTACATTTTAACTGTCTGTAAAGCCAAGTAATCTGTTTTTTGGCAGGAAGATGACTAGGTAGCCTACTATCTTGTAGTGTGAAACTAATTTTTGGAGATGCAGAAAAAACTTTAAGAACAGGATCACTCTTGTACAGTTTCTGTGTGATAGCCCCTTTCCTAAAAATTGGTTAGACATGACTTTAGCTTGCACTTCAGATATTCATTATCGGTATCACAAATACGTCTTCTCCAACAAGTCTCCATACACAAGTTCATGTCGGTATTTGTTCTAAAGTGGACAATGGTTCTACCCTTTCCAAAATATTTGAATATCATGTAAAAGTTTATTTATTTCCATAATTCCATAAAAAAACGTTAAACTTCTATAGATTATAGATTCAGGGCCCACAACTTAAACGATTTGAAGTATTTAGTTGTTTATTTGTACATAATTTGGGCTTCCAGCTCATAAAACCCACGGAAACAGGATTTCAAAACATTTGAATATTACATGAAATCACACAGTAATACCATGGTCATTGAACCAGGTTTTGGTTCTTTTGGCAGTGTGGGCAGTTGCAAATCGGTCCTTGCAATGAACCACTGCTTCGGAGCTTGTATCATTATGTCACTAGTCACGTGAAAATGACTTCTGAAGCAAACACACTGGTTCACTCCTGTAGTGAACCACCTGACTGCTTCGACAGCCCAACCCAGTGTTGACAGGTTTGAAACCTGGCGGCTGTATTTCTTTTAAAAGTGAAGCCAAACCATGGCAACACCGTGGGTTGTAGTAGTCGGTGTCTCTAAAGCTGGTGAAATTGTTTAAAAAAAAAGAAAAAAGAAATTGCCTTTCACCAAAGACTGTGGAGAAAAAAATATTTCTGAATAAAACCATACCATTTAATGAACACTTTGTCTAAGCCTTCTGCATGTACCCAAAGCACACCCTCTGCCACATCTTTTTTTAATTTGTTTTATTATTAATAAGAGAACATATGAACATTGTTACATAAAAACATGCATCAAAGACAGAAACTTCAAAAACCCTCTGCTAC
The DNA here is from genome assembly GCA_022829025.1 of Squalius cephalus. NCBI lineage: Eukaryota > Metazoa > Chordata > Actinopteri > Cypriniformes > Leuciscidae > Squalius > Squalius cephalus. The sequence goes on from CM040807.1 coordinate 29,302,825, forward strand.
ATTACACAAGTACAACCAGTTACACAAGCACATCCTTTTCAACATACACAAATATCAGTCCAGTTAACAAGTGATAGAGTTCTGCTTCCCACAGCCAAACAAGATAAAGCTTTCACACATGATACTGCCCTGCTAAAAAAAAACTATAGAAACCATTACAGAAATTCTATTGGATTTAATGGTTTTCATGGGAATTTTATTGGTTGTAATGGGAATTATAGTGGTCTCTGTGGGTCTCTACTGGTATGTGTTGAGTTCTATTGGTGGGGGCATTAAATCCTAATGGAATTTATCCCAAACACACTACAAAAAAGAATTCTGTAGTGGTTTAAATGGTAAAAGCCAACGGTTACTATTGGTATTTTAATAGAAATCATTAGAATTTCTGTGATGGTTTCCAACCTGGTTTAAACTGGTCTGAGAAATAAGAAATAATTACACACACACGTCATGCTTAACGTTTTATTATACAAGGTGAACACATGAAATTCATCAGTATCTGTAAAATTCACCCACATAAATGAGTTTCACAGCACTAACACTGTTTCAGCTTTGATCGCCTCGGCAAACACGTAATAAACGGGGCGTTAACATATAAGCCTACTTGCATTTTATGGTTGTCAGCTTTGTTGCATTACATTTACTTCACCAGGAGATGGTGCTGCAATTTCTATCTGAATGAAGCTTCGAGTAATGAACCATTTTCGACACAATTGTATCAGAAAGCAAAAATGCTTCGAAACGCTTCATTTGGCCATCACTAGACTCTGGGACTGTAATGATGCAGGGTTGAATCCAAGGAGGAAGCAGGATCCATTAGTAAGGATGGCTGACGCGAAACAGTCGTTCCGAAGCTTTGCGAGACCCCGAAGCGCAGATGTGTCGAAACACTGAGCCGAAGCGTGATTCGAAACACCCATGTCACGTGACTATGACCAAACGAAGCCTCGAAGTGTTTCACTAAGTGTTTCATCAGGTGTGGTCCGCCGAATCAGCGTTTGATTGCACGGTCGGGAACAGACCACACAATCGCACATCTGTGTAAAAGTGAAATAAACGCATTTTGACCTCGTGGGTTTTTGTGAGAGGAGTTTGACTTTGAGATAGCGGATTTTTGGTGATATAGTGCCATAGTGCGATTTGATTAGTTATAGGCAATTTAGGCTTACATTTAAATTTACACAACACATTGACTGATAGGTTAGAGTCAGACAGAGAGTATACATATAGTGACACATTAATAGATACATAGATATAAATATATATAGACAGCTAGATTAATAGATAGATACATATAGATAGATTACAGATAGCCTACATTTATAAATACATATAAAGATAGATACATATATAGATAGATTATAGATACATATATAAATACATATATTATAGATAGATACATATCTAGATACATAGATTATAGATACATATCTAGATACATAGATAGATTCATATAGATAGATAGATTTGGATAGATAGATAAAATGGAGGCTCCCCAGAAGAGATGCCACATCAACACCAGTAGAAACACAGGACAGTTTATGGGAAGTTTTTGATACTCGCATCCATCAAACCAAGATGATACACAATGCTACAGCTGATGCCACAGTGGAAGTGAAAAAATACATCAACGATGCATATTTGCCCAGAACTCATGATCCACTAACTTACTGGAAAGAGAGAGCAGTAATCTTTCCTCATTTGTATGTCCTTGCTAAAAAATATATTTGTATGCCAGCAACAAGTGTCCCTTGTGAGAGGATTTTTTCAAAGGCTGGAGAAATTATCTGTAAAAAAAAGAAGTAGGCTAAGTCCTTCCACAGCAGAGAAAATAATATTTTTGAATAAAAATCTCTAAAAAAAGTGAGACACTGTGGCTTGATTTCTTTTATTAATATTAATTTTCATGACCAAAATAACATTATGCACAGTGAGGAGCCTATAGGTTAGAAGCTTCACATATTAGAAAATTTACATAATAAAAAACCAACAAATTTCTTTAATGGCTCGTCAAGGTTGTTTCAGATCAACACCTGCAAGTGACCACTAGGTGTCACCGTTGAGACGGGTGTCGGATTGATTCGAAGCCTCGAAACAATATGGCACATTTGGTTCAACTGTTTCATTGCTTCACGAGGCCTCGATTTTGCCATCACTATCCATTAGCCAGCACACACTTTAATTAAACAGACTCAGAACTTGACAGACATAACTATGGAACAGGGCTCACAAACAAACAACATTACAAAGTCAAGAAACCACAAACACTGACACAAATAAATACAGAGGCAAACAAGCTAAACAAGATAACAAGGGGGCGTGGCTAATGAGAAACACCTGAGGAAACTAATCAACAAAATGGGGAACTGCTAACATGGGACAAGACAGGGGAACACAGACATGAATCGTGACAGGGACCTTGGGTTCCAAATGAGCTCGCATCAGAAAAGAGGACTTTGGTCCACTGTGCTTTATTAAATCCAGAGTCAACGCAGCCGTCTACCAGGACGTTTCCAGAGCACTTCATGCTTCCTTCAGCAGACAAGCTTTATGGAGATGCTTCCTTCATTTTCCAGCAGGATTTGCACCTGCCCGCAGTGCAAAAAGAACCAAACCCTGTTTTCAATGACCATGGTATCACTGTATAATTACTGTGTGATTTCATGTAATTTTCAAATTTTTTGAAATCCTATTTTTGTGGGTTTTATGAGCTGGAAGCCCAAATTATGCACATATAAACAAATATTTGAAATCGTTTAAGTTGTGGGCCCTGAATCTATAATCTATGGAAGTTTAACGTTTTGAATGGATATGGAAATAAAAAAACTTTTCCATAATATTCTCAAATTTTTTGGAAAGGTATGGGCCTTTTTTTTTTTTCGTTGGATTTTAGCTCAAAATGTGGCGGTACATTACTTATAAAGCGGTCAAGGCACTGACGTCCATGTAAGCAGCGCAGTTTGAGAAGATTCCAGTAGCACCTGAATGCAGTAGGCCTACACAAGATCCGGGGGGAGGAGTCGGATCTTATATAAGGGGTGGAGATTGGTAGGTTTAGGGGTGGGTTTATGGATCAGGGGGTGGAGATGGGTATGGTTTAGGTATGTAAGGTGGGAGGAGTTGGATCTGGATCCAACTCCTCCCCCTGGGTTTCGTGTTCTGCAGTGAGGACCATCTCTAAGATGTGAGTGCGACTCCTGTTTCGGAACGTTCACGCAATCGGAAAGAAGATGAGGCCCTTCTCTGACTACGTTTGGATGTGTGAGTAGGTTAACGTTAAAGCTGCAGTCGGCAAGTCTGGCAGATTGAGTGGACTTAGCCAACATTTTGAATGTTTACAACTCTCATGCCCCTCCCCCACTACCAACGAGCACCCGCCCATCGTCAGTGCGTGTGTACCTGATTTTCTGTGAACGCGCGCGTCTCTTCAGCATCGATCAACACCATGGACTCGGAGGTAGGCTGGCCTGGCTAATCTATCCATAGATAGCAATAACCGAGGAATTGGAAGCTTGTTAGTAGATTTTCTCTCCGCCATCACGCTTCGTACAATCTTCAGGCGTGTCGTGTGCATGTGATATTGTAATGTGTGCGTCTGCGCGAGGGAGGGGGGGATCTGTGGCGTGTGCACGAACTGTGATTGACAGTCAGATCTCACACCCCCCTGCGCTGATTGGACCCGATGAGACGGGAGCGGTGGATTTTTGCAAAACAAATAACACGCTCCAGGTGGAGTTAGAAGCTCGGGTTTTTTTCTAAAACCACCTTATTTATGTTGTTCTGTCGGATTATAGTGTCAATTTCACTGAATTTGATCAAAAAAATGTTGCCGACGGCAGCTTTAAGTATTAAACTGTTGGTGAGATGGCATGAGATGAGATAAAGCAAAGCTGACGTTGGTTTTGGTACGATGACAGTTACACAGATGTGTGTGCGAATGTATGTTGGGAGTTGGGAACCAGTGAGAAAATGTCCGGTACCCGGTAACTTTATCAGTAATATAACTATTAATTTAGTTCTGCTTAATGGTTCCAGAAGGCTGTAATTTACAGTTGCCATGAACTGTCTACTGACTAAATCAGCCATCAGCACAGTGTGTGATTTGTTTACATACGAGCTGCGGTAACTTAGGTCTATAGACCAATTTCGAGCAGACGTCACAGTTACGTCACGGCGCTAGCTGGTGGCAAAAGGAAGGGAAAACTGAAGGCGGCCAACACAAACCAGCACAGATTCGGCTACATAATAAGGAGCTTAAATTATTATTATTGTTATTAAATGTCATCTTGTTGTGTTGTTGGGTGCAAGAATCAACGACGTACAGGCTCCAATTTGAAATTTTATCACATAATGTTTTCTAAATTATTGTGATTATTTGTGAATCATCTATGATTTTAGTTTTGATTGATTGTGACTATACTTTTTGAAGAACCTGGTAAAAAAGGGTAATCAAATACATAGTTAAATGAATATGCTGTATCTGGAATTTTTATTTAATCACATCGTTAAAATTGCACCGTAATGTCACTTACATTGTCGTCTTTGTGTCTGGCCGTGGCACTGGCTAGGCAGAAAGGCATCTAAAGAATATGCCCTCAGTTTCTCTTTACACTCAGTTTCTCTATCGGGTAGGTGTAGAAATTAGGCCACTCAACCGGAGGTAGCGTTGACGTTAATCCTGTCAGATCGTCCATTCATTGACTGAGCGCATACAAGTCAGCCAATCTGGGATGTAAGTTAAAATAAAATTTTCCATATAACAATCGCGGTCCTGGACAGTGAGTGACCTTGCACATTAAGATAAAATCGGATTTTCTCCAGTCATTATTAAAAAAACAAGCTTACAAAACCTACAAACCAACGTTAGTAAAGTGGCCAGAGGCATCGTTCTGCCACCACCTAAGCTCCGCCCACACAAATACGTCATCATGTTTACCAACTGAAAATTGGTCTATATGAGTTAGCACGGTGTGTGTGTGCGTGCCAGATTAGCAGGAGTCGTATATGACTATGACTATGTCTGTGACACAGCAAAACAATGAATAAAAAGATTTAAAAAAAAATTGTCTAATAGTTGTTATTACTTAAAATGATTTCGTTAATAACTTGACAGCACTTAAATGTTTATTTTTACAAGTTAAAGAACAATGTTTGTGTGATTTCTATTTTTCACCTTTAGGCAAAAAAGGGGAAAAAAAAGCTGGCTGGTAAAAAGTTAATGTGGCAGGTGGATTTTTAAATTAAGTTAATTTCATGCCCTGTATATATATACAGTATAGGCCTAATCCATTCTTTTAAATATGAAAATGACCCATTTATCATATTTGTTGAGTAAATATGTAATCTTTACAACAAGGGGATGCCTTTGTTCTGTTTAGGGCAGTCACTTTGAGGAAATCCATTCCATATCTCATAAAACCACAAGTTACTAAACCTAATGATGATATTATATGGCCTAGATAAATATAGATAGACATCTTAATAACTATTCTAAATAAATATATTTATTTATACCAAACATTTAATAACACACCTCTCCATGATGTTATTCATTTTAAGTAAAGAGCTAATATTTTTTACTTTCCTACTGGGCAGTGACTGACTATATTGTAGTAAAATTTTAGGCTTTTTACTACTGTAATGAAGGTGGACTGGTTATTAGGTAGAATTGGTCATCGCCATGGTGTGTCGGTAAGAACACGGAAACAGGGAACCCATTTGAATGACTTTAATGTCCACCAAGTTCACTGGTTACATTGCAGTAGATGGTAACTTATGGGCGTGTGTATGTGTGTGTGTGGTCTAAACAAAGGAAAGAAGAAATAAATGACATAAATTAAGTGAGTCTAGGATAACATAACATTACCACATGTAAATTACCAGATAACATAACAGATGTAAAACTGTACATGACACTGTAACACAATATACATAAATAATGTGAATCCTTAAACTTATTGGCTTTATGAACCAAATCTACATGTATGCATACAGGTCAATATACATAAAGTGTACATTTGACTGGTTTATCCTACATCTAATCTAACTAACATTTGTATTAGGCGGAAAATATTCTACAATAACATAAACAAGTTCACATAATGCAATACTGAATACACAACAACCGTTGTGCGGAGCCGCGGGTCTTTCGTGCATCTCTCTATCTTACATATAAACAACTCAGCGATTAATCTTGATCAGCAGCAACAGCAATATACGTAAGATGAATAAAAACTTACTTTGAGTCATTGACGCACACAACTCTGGCAGGTATTAGGATCAAAAACAACACACGAACCATCTCTCAACGATAAGGTGAAAACTAAACTAAAAGATTATGTGCAAGGTCATTTGACCAATCCTACGATGTGATTGGCTGTCCGTCAGCGTGATCGGGGCATGACAGCGTGATCGGAGCATGATCACTATGTCGGCTTATTAGTATATTTGTTGGATGGATAATATAGTTGTCCAGTAGATGGCACTGCTGACCTCCTCTTTAACAGCCGCCCCTACATTTGCTTTGCAAATGTACTTTCCATATTCTTTGTTAGTCTGTTGTAGGGTCATTATCTGGGATGGCAGGCAGTGTGATGAGACGGGAGACTGGTCGATGGTAGTGCTTGTTTTTTACCTCGATCTTTGCGGAGCGGACCCGGCCATCCGATCCAGGGTATGTGGTTATTACCTTGCCGACAAGCCACAGAGCACGAGGAAGTTGGTGGTCTATTACCATAACAGCAGTCCCAGGTGTGAGGTTGCTGCAGTCACTCATCCATTTTTGACGTGGTTGCAGGGTGGGCAAGTAATTCTTAATAAAACTTGTCCAAAACTGATCTGCCAAAACTTGTGAGTGCCGCCATCTTTTCCGACTAAGAATTTCCGATTTTGGGTAAATCACTTGAGGTAGTGATGCATCTGGCCGCCCCATCAACAGGTAGTTCGGGGTAACCGGGTCTGGATCTGCAACATCAGAAGAGACATACCCCAGTGGTTTTGCATTGAGTATAGCCTCAACCTCTATAAGGAATGTTCGGAGGACTTCCTCTGTAAGGATCTGAGACCCTACTATGGTACGTAGAGCAGTTTTAACTGAGCGAATTTCACGCCCCCACATACCTCCGAAATGTGGGGCATTTGGGGGGTTGTACCGGAACTGTATCTTCTGTTTTGCTAATTGGGTTTGGAGATGTGGACTCATGGATGTGAAAGCTGTCTGTAGCTCTTTATCACCTCCTCGAAAATTGGTGCCTCGATCCGCTAGGATTTCCGAAGGAGTTCCACGTCGAGCAACCATACGCCTAAGAGCCATCAGAAAGGAATCTGAATCCATGTTACTCAGTAGATCCAAGTGGACACAGCGGGTAGTCATGCACTTAAAAATAATTCCCCACCTCTTTTCATTGCTCCTCCCTCGTTTTACCTGGAATGGGCCAAAGCAATCTACCCCTGTGGAAAAGAAGGCTGGTTTCAGTAGGCGGACTCTGGCGGGAGGAAGTTCTGCCATCTTTGGTATGTTAGGTTTGGCTCTCCACCTTTGGCATTCGACACAGGAATGTTGATGGCGCCTTATTGCTTCTCTCCCTCTGAGGATCCAGTAGCATCTTCGCATTTCTGCGAATATCCTTTCTGGACCAGAATGACAGAGTTTGGTATCGTATTGCTTAATGAGGAGGCGAGTTATAGGGTGTTTTGGGTCCAAGACTATGGGATGTATTGTACTGTAACTTAAGTGGGTAGCTTGACGTAGTCGTCCTCCTACACGGATGAGTGCAGTCGTTTTATCTAACTCTGGTGACAATGTGAGCAGACGACTAGATGAAGGGATTGACTTACCAGTTGTAAGTGCCTGGTATTCTGTTGGAAAACTGTCTAATTGGGCTTTCCGTAATAGGTCTGTTTCAGCCTGCTGGTACTCCAGTGATCCAGGGTCACCTGTTTTTCCCGTCGCCTCATGCAGAGATCTGGAGGTAACTTCCAGGAGTTCCTCAAAAGTCGAGAACTGAGTCGCATCTGGCAGTGGTGTTACAGGATCAGTCAAAGTGAGGCCACAAAACTTTGCTTTACGAAGCTCAATAGGGTCCTCATTCAGTCCGATGGGAGGATTTTCTGGCCATGATTCAGGTGGTAGGTAAAGGAAGTCAGGCCCCTTACTCCATCGATTAGGTTGGGATAATTCAAGCAAGGTTTTGCCACGTGTAATGTCGTCTGCAGCGTTCCTCTCTGAATCTACATAGCGCCAACAATGACCTTCGGTAAGTTCTTGTATCTCAGTTACTCTGGTTCCTACAAAAACTTTGAATCTGCAGGACTCTGATTTCAGCCAGGTGAGTACTGTTGTTGAGTCACTCCACAAGAATGTGTTCCCGATTTCCAGTGAGAGCTCATTATGGAGTAGTTTAGCTAACTGTGCTCCAGTGAGGGCAGCGCATAGCTCAAGCCTGGGTATTGACTGTTGCCTTTTTGGAGATACTCTGGATCTGGCATGGACGAATGCCAGCTCAACTTGACCTTGCTGTTCAGTACGTAGGTATGCTACTGACCCATAGGCTGCTTCAGAGGCGTCGCAGAAGATATGAAGTTCTCGTTCCACCTCTGGGGCATCTAGTGTGGCTGACACATAACACCAGGGTATAGTGATTAATGGTAGATGTTCCAATTCTGCTTCCCATTTTTGCCAGGCCTGCAGCAGCTCCGAAGGGAGAAGGGGGTCGTCCCATTCCCGTTCTTTCTCCCATAATTGTCTCACTAGGATTTTGGCCCTGGTTGTGAAAGGTATTATGTAACCCAAGGGGTCGTACTGGCTGGCGAGGACCCGGTATATGTTTCTCATTGTTACCTCATGGTAGGATAGAGGACGGTGGCGGTAATGTAGGGTGTCTGGTACGCAATGCCAGTTTAATCACAGGGTCATTTCTTGAGGGTCTGATTGACTGCGGGAAATCCACAACTCAGTGTTTTCTGATCTAGCCTCTTTGGGGAGATGACTAATCACGGAGGCCTCATTACTCGCCCACTGACGGATTTCAAACCCACCTGAAACCAGTAAGGACCTTAATCCATCGATTAGCTCACGGGCTTCAACTGAGGATGGAGTGCTCTGTAAACAGTTGTCAACATAAAAACAGCGTTCAACTGATTCTCTTCTCTTATCACCCTGCTGACAATGGGTGAGAACGTGTTGCTGCAATGCAAATGTCGCACAACAGGGGCTACAGGTTGTGCCAAATGGAAGGACCTGCCATTCGTACACGTCCGGTGGGTTCCCAGGCTTTAGGTCCCGCCACAAGAACCTTAGGAGGGGTTTGTCTTTGGGGAGCGACCGGATCTGGTGAAACATCCCCTTTATGTCTCCACTGATGGCCACTCGATGTTCTCTGAAGCGGATTAACACTCCAAGGAGAGAGGGGCTCAGCGTAGGTCCAGGTAATAGCTGCTTGTTTAGATTGTCCCCATTAAAGGTGTACGAGCAGTTAAACACCACTCTGTGTTTCCCATTGTGGGTCACAATATGGTGGGGCAGATACCATGATTCTGTAGACTTGGCTGCCTCTTGAGGTGGTATTTTAATGGCATAACCAGCTTTCTCCAGTTTTTGGATCTCTTCTTGATACTTGTTAGCCAATGGCAGGTCTTTAGCTAACCGACGTTCAGTGTTACGGAGGTGGCCCATTACAGCATCCTTTGGAGCATGTAACAGAGGCATGGTTTTAACTCTCAAAACTGGAGTGGCGTATCGTTCAATTCCATCCACTTTCACTCGCACTGTCTGTGTCTCCAACATATTCAATGCTTCTTGGTCTTGTTGTGACCTGATCACCATCTTTTCACTGCGATAAGGCAGGATGTCCATCTGCCATAATCTTTCAATTTGATGAAACAGTTCTGCAGATAGGGAACAGTTAGATGTGAACAGACACTGTGAGACTGAGAGCTGATCCTGCAGATGCTTGGAGGGGCCCTGCAAGGTCCAGCCGAGACGAGTTCTTATAGCGGCTGGACCCCCAGGTGGGCCCAATCGCACTGGTTCAATTGGGGTTATGAGCTCAGTATGATCTGAACCAATAAGAAGTAGGGGACAAGCTTTGACCAGAGGTGATATTGGTATCCCTCTGAGGTGTCTGTACCTTTCCTGCAGGGTATTCACCGGGTAGTTGTATTCTGCTAGTCCAAATTGATCTGCTGTAAAGGCTCCATGGATGTTGAACTTTTTTCTTGGGTTACTTGGGGTGGATAAGCTGAAATTCACAGAAGTACCGTGCAATGTCCTGATGTCTTGATGCACCGTCCGTAAATTCAGTTGCTCTGGTCTGCCCTTTAAACCGAGGTGTTGTGCAGCCGAGTCGAGCAAAATGGTGCGCTCTGAGCCATCATCAAGTACAGCAAATGTGTCTAAAGCTTTGTGCTGGTGATGGAGGGTAACCTTAACGACTTTCAGAAACACTTTCCCACCACATCGAGGTTGGTCTAAATATAGAGTTTCTGTGGTGGAGTTGTATAGGTTATTGCTCTCACTGGTAACCTCACCTTTCCTTTGGTTGATGTCGTGGAGTATGGAGAGGTGTTTGGCTTGGCAAAGGTGGCAAGGCCTCTTTAGGTCACAGTCTTTGGCCATATGGGGAACGTGCGCATTTCAAGCACCGTTTATTGTCTTTGATCCAGCCAACCATTTGCTCTTTGGTTAATGCTGTGAATGTGGTACATTGGCTAAGGTAATGTTCAGCACTGCAGTATGGACAGATGGCTTTGGGCTTGGTGGGTACTTTAAGATGAACTGCCTTGGGTTTGGTTATTGGTTCTATGCCTTGTCTTTGTTCCACGCCATGCAATATGGTGGTGTGTTTACTTTGTCCTCGAAATGCTACCCTTTGATCTCGCTTTGTGGCTCCTGTCTCGTCAGTTGGATCAAATTCCATACAGTTAGCTTCTAGCTGCAGCCAATCTGCAAATTCGAGGAGGGAGAACTTAGTCTTGTCTGGGTTTCTCTTGAGGTGATGCCTCCTGAATTGAGTTTGTTGTGAACGAGGAAGACGATTCAAAAGACGTTTCACATTTGACCCACTGTGCAGTTCTTCAATCCCGTCCCCCTTTAGGGCTTTGAGCATGCCGACTATTGCTTGGACTCTGAGGGAAAAGTCGTCGAATGCTCGTTCGTCACCGGCACGGATAGGCGGCAGGCTCTCCAAAGTCTCTATTTCTTTCAGTACGAACTGGTAGGGACGACCATACCTTCTGTCAAGGGCTTGCAGGGCGTTAGTGTAGGGCATGACTGACTCTGCATGTGCTAACACCAGTCTGTGACCATTAGGCACCTTCACATGCTTAAGAAGGATGGAGTATTTATAATGCTCTGGTAACTGTGGGTGAAGCAGGTTGTCCAGAGCAATCCTAAGTTCCACGTACTGAGCTCTGTCTTCTTTAATAAAATCTGGGAAGGTTGGGCCTTCTACTGTTGGAGCCCAGTATGATGAGGGATGGGCAGTGTAGGGTAGAGCCTCAGCCCTAAGCTGAGATGTTGTAACTGGGTACACAGTTCTTGGCATCGGTTCAGACTCTGAAGCAAACTGCCTGTGTACTGGAAAGGCCTCTGTAGCTGATACTTGATAGAAAGGAAGCTGGGTTGTCGGGCTCGGCCTCTGTTCAGGATGAGGAGGCAATGGTTTCATCCAGGGCTCTTCTCTGTTGTGCACCTGGGTTTTGATGGGTTCTGACGGAGAACTGCTGCATGGTGAGGCGTACTGGTGCGCCGACAGGGTAGTCTCTCTACTCACAGGAGGTGGTGACTGGAAAGAAGTGTCTCTGATTTGAGTTTTCCTCAATACTTGTGAAAGCTCCTCAAAGAAAGCAGGTTGGGGTTTGGCAGGCTGTGGCCAAGGATGACGATTCGAGTAGACATCATCAGGAGTAGCTTCGGATCTCAACTGTCCCTTTTCCACTGATTTCAGGATCTGGGCTCTAGGTGTCTGATGCCGGGATGATGCTTGTGAGGAGTGAGCAGATGCTTGAGGAGTGCTGTGTAGCAGGACTTTCTCCAATAGTTCTGTTTGGCGCCTAGCAGTCTCGCTCTGCTGCTTAGTAATTTCCATTATTTGCAGCATAAAGTCCTCTGATGAACCAGCTATTCCGAATGGCTGGGAAGAGGAGATGGGTGTTGAAGCCACAATTACCTTCTCTTTTGGTCTAACAGTCTGTCCTGATGGGTTCCCAGCATAGTCGACCACGTAGTCATCTAGGTAAACAGGCCTCTGAATTACTCTTTGTGGACGGCGGGATGAGGCAGGAGCAGACTTTGACATCGCCGACTCTGGAGTTGCTATGGTAATGACCTGGATCCGGCTCGAAGGACCAATTTTGTAATGAAGGTGGACTGGTTATTAGGTAGAATTGGTCATCGCCATGGTGTGTCGGTAAGAACACGGAAACAGGGAACCCATTTGAATGACTTTAATGTCCACCAAGTTCACTGGTTACATTGCAGTAGATGGTAACTTATGGGCGTGTGTATGTGTGTGTGTGTGTGGTCTAAACAAAGGAAAGAAGAAATAAATGACATAAATTAAGTGAGTCTAGGATAACATAACATTACCACATGTAAATTACCAGATAACATAACAGATGTAAAACTGTGCATGACACTGTAACACAATATACATAAATAATGTGAATCCTTAAACTTATTGGCTTTATGAACCAAATCTACATGTATATGCATACAGGTCAATATACATAAAGTGTACATTTGACTGGTTTATCCTACATCTAATCTAACTAACATTTGTATTAGGCGGAAAATATTCTACAATAACATAAACAAGTTCACATAATGCAATACTGAATACACAACAACCGTTGTGCGGAGCCGCGGGTCTTTCGTGCATCTCTCTATCTTACATATAAACAACTCAGCGATTAATCTTGATCAGCAGCAACAGCAATATATGTAAGATGAATAAAAACTTACTTTGAGTCATTGACGCACACAACTCTGGCAGGTATTAGGATCAAAAACAACACACGAACCATCTCTCAACGATAAGTTGAAAACGAAACTAAAAGATTATGTGCAAGGTCATTTGACCAATCCTACGATGTGATTGGCTGTCCGTCAGCGTGATCGGGGCATGACAGCGTGATCGGAGCATGATCACTATGTCGGCTTATTAGTATATTTGTTGGATGGATAATATAGTTGTCCAGTAGATGGCACTGCTGACCTCCTCTTTAACAACTACTACTTAAAACATTTTATCTTATCTAACTTTGACCACAATGATTGAGTGATTTGCTGTTTGTGGTGGGCTCTGTCAATGATTTAATCATAGAAATATTGTAGAATTCAAATAAAGTTTTTTTTTTAAGGTTTTTTTTTTAATGTTGCCATATTCAAATAAAGGTTTGAATTTTAAAATGGTTTTAAAGGTTTGAATGTGTTTGGGTTTTAAAACTGTTGAGGTTTGTCGACCTGTGGTTAGAAGCATAGTTTCTTTAGTTTGCATAACAAATGGACTCAAAAATCCTTATCTTGAGCCAATAAGCAAGCTGACATTCGGTTAAATCAAAATCTTTTATTTAGGCAAGGCAAGGCATGGCAAGTTTATTTATATAGCACATTTCATACACAATGGTAATTCAAAGTGCTTTACATATAAAAATTAAAAAGAAATAAGAATAATTAAAATAGTTTAGAAAAATAAAATAAAATACAGTACAGTACAGTACAAACAGTTGGATGAACAGTGGCACATCATTGAAGCCAATGATTTAAGGGACCATTTCTTTGTTAAAGCCTTACTTTCCAGTTTGACTAAAGTGTTGCTCTCCTTCAGAGCAACTACCAACTTCGCATTATCTTTATGTTTAGAGAAAACTCTCCTGTTTATAGTTAGAGCCTGGCCAAATCATTTTAAAATAATAAAAATGACAACAAAATGTGTTTGAAAGAATTTTTTGGTAAATTTTAATTAAACTAGATGTACCGCATCGCGGTACAAAATATGACCGCCGCTCAGGCCTGCACTGGCTTACCACAAAAATAAATGACGTGGAGTAATTTGGCTGTATTGCGTGTTTATGTATATACCTATAAAAAGTAATAGTATGTGCATGTCTGTCTGTGTGTGTGTGTGTGTGTGTGTGTGTGTGTGTGTGTGTGTGTGTGTGTGTGTTTGTGTGTGTGTGTGTGTTTGTGTATGTGTGTGTCTGTGTGTGTGTGTGTGTGTGTCTGTGCGTGTATGTATGTGTGCGCGTGTGTGTTTGTGTGTCTGTGCATGTGGATTTGTATGTGTGTGTATGGGTGTGTGTCGGTGCGTGTGGATGTCAGTGTGTGTGCATGCTTGCATTTGTTTGTATTCCTGCATGTGTGTGTGTGACAGTATCATCCTAAACCAGCAACCCTTCGCTCAACAGCACCATCTACAGGCCGATGAGTGTACAGTCACTAAATGTGCACATAAATGAATTTATTTTATACCCCCCCCCCCCCATGGATGAAATTCTACAAAACTTAGCAGAGGATACCCCCAGAGGATGTCAAGTTAATCATACACATGAAATATGGTGCAGTTCTGAACATCTCCACTGAAGATAGGGGCGATTAAAGCAGAATAATATTGCATTTTCATTTTTTATGGGAGGGGCGCAAATCACAAATGACTGATTATGGGCTAGGTTGATGTGGGCCCTTAAGAGGGGGCCCTACATACCATAAAAATTTCTTCATCCTCGGTGCCACGGTTCAGGTAGTTATTTAGGAAAAACTGCATTTTTTGGGGTTTGGGGGGGCCCAGCGCGGGGGGGGAGTGGCCCCCGGGGACCAAACGAAATTTTTCCTTAGAAGTCTAGTGGGGCTACATGCCCACCAAATTTCATGTTCCCCGGTGCTTCGGTGTCCCTGGTATCGTTGACGAAAAATTCAGTAAGGTGACGGGAAAAAAAAAAAAAAAAAACTTTGACAATCCCTATATGACCGCTTTCGCTAGCTACGCTAGCGGCGGTCATAATTATTACTGTCCCTGGACCGGTGCAATAGAGACTACTCTAGTAAGACAGTAGCAGTGTCTAGGACCCAACAATCCTGGATCATGTCAACAGTGAAAACCAGATAACTGAGTAATTCACGTATGAAGAACGGGCCTCAGGTTCAGTTGAGCTTCTGTTCAATGATCAATGTTTATATGTGAATAAAAAAAAACCATTAAGTTCTCTCTGTGCAAACACAGGAATGTACAAAATTCCCCGCCTCACACATGCGCGAGTCAATCTTGTTCAGACTTGTCTGATGCATGCGCAGAAAGTTTCATTTGGCAGTGTCCAGTACAAAATTTATATGGAGTTTCCTGCCATTCTTTATTTTAAATGGCAGAAAACTTCTATGCCTACTACTATACCGAAAGCCATACAAGGGTCGGTGTTATACTGCAATTCCGAGCATTCTCCCTGGTTTCATGTCTCTTGGTTTTGGATTTCTTGCCTGTTTTGTGGATTACTCTTTTGCCCGTGTTCCCTGCCTTGTTGTGTTTGTTTGTATAGACGGACTGCCTGCCTGTGCTTGACCCATTGCCTGTGTTTGATTACGATTCTGGATTACTTAAATAAACTGCATTTGGATCCTCAGCCTTTGTGTCTCAGAGCAGTTTGTGACAAAAGGGCCCTGTATGAGTTCCATATTTGCTTATAATCCAGGAAACAAATATGCAAATGTCTTCTTTGCCAATATATATAAAAAAAAAAAAAAAAAAAAAAAATATATATATATATATATATATATATATATATCTTTGACAATGATAAGGCATGTGTGCAGCTCCAGCATGCTTAAAGGCAGGGTAGGCAGGTTTTTTCGAAAAACCTTTTTCCCAAATTTGTTTAAATTGTCTTTATATACCAATACATAATTAAAATGTAAGTACTCTGAAAAAGAGAGTATAAAAATTGAGTGTCTGTAGTCCTCACAGGGCGCAATAAACACAGCTACTTATTTCCATTCGGAACGAATGAAATGATTGGCTGGGCGACTTTCACTCTCCCTCGCTACCATGACTACCACCCCTGCTGCTACAGGAGCTGCTCACATGCGCGCACCCCTTTGACTCGAGGAGGGGAAGAGGCACGGAAGCTAGGAAGAATCTATAGTGAGTACTAACAGCCATGTTAGTTGTTTATATTCATAATGATAGAGTTAGGTATTTTATTACATGTGATTCTGACATGCACTGCGCTCCTCTTCGCTCAGCGCTGGCAAAGGTGTTTTTTTTTTTTTCATTTATAAATAAACACGCCAACTGCTCCGCAAGCCGACCCTGTCCTCTTCCTTCCTTGAATTTGAATTTTGTAACAGCGTCCTCCAGCTGAGCGGTCGGCATCGCGCGTTCATGTGTTTTGGGGGTCGTGGCTTTGGAAGGAGCCCAGAAGGCAGGGGGTGGAAGTGAATGGAATAAGTAGCTGTGTTTATTGCAGCACTGTGAGGACTGCAGACACTCGGTTTTTATACTCTCTTTTTCAGAGTACTTACATTTTAATTATGTATTGGTATATAAAGACAGTTTAAACTAATTTGGGAAAACGTTTTTTTTTTTTTCGAAAAAACCTGCCTACCCTGCCTTTAAACCCCGCCCATGATGATGACATTACTTAATGCCATACTAATAACCATATCTTGCTAAACAATATACTTTACATAAATATATTTTACAGACATGAATTTGAATGTCCACAATGCATAATTTGCTTTTCAATGCTTTTATTAATTCGATGAGTGTTTCAGAGAAGATATTGAAAAGTGATTAAAGTTTAGAAGATATTTGATTTCAGAATAACATTTTTGAAAAGATAATATCGGAAAAATTTAGTAAATGTAGTTCAATCAAAGTAACTGTGGAGAAGCATGAAGGTCTCACAGGTTCTTAACACAGAAATAGGGCACTAAGCTTGAGCAGGGCATATCGTTCCAGCAACGGTTAGCTGTAAGGTGAAATAATGAAATCAGTTATTCTGATCATTAAAGTGGTGTTAGAATCAAAATACAATAGATAATTAAACTGAAGGCACTTTGTGAAATGCAAATTAGTAATTTCATGTTACTGTATGATGTGAAATTGGATTGTATTATAACTGAAAGTATTAAAAAAATCAGACTGTATTCTTACAGGTAATCTGCAAACAGTTCTCGGGACGCTGGTAATTGTTAGGTTCTCCAGTGCACCAGTGTGTATACAAAAACACAGTTCCGTCACTCCACAACCAGTGTCCATCCTAAAGAGTGAAGAGAGTGAATACAAAGAGTGCACTACTGTTGTCAGACTAAATTTGAATTAAGTTCAGATTTGAAGTCAAAATATCTTCATTACAAAATTTGCCTTTACTGTTTAAAACAGAAATTCAAATTTCAAAATTCAAATTCAAAAAGACAAACGAATAGGTCTCTTTAGGACACACAATTGAACTTACTTGTATAGCATCATGAGCACCAATCCAAGAATATGTGGAAGAAGGCAACAGACTCAGCAGGAAATCATTTTCCAGTGTGTTATGCAAAGATGCGAGATTCGCACCAAGACTTTGACAGTTTCTCTAAAGAGACAGATTTTTTTATTGTCAAAACAATATATATATATATATATTTAGCATAAAGCAAAAGTGACAACATTTTAAACATTTGCAAACAAGGTCTGCTCTAATTGAATATTTGCTCAGTACCAGTTTTTCCCCAGTACAGTTGGGCATTTGTAAATCCGGTGACGCGTGTATTGATTTTTATTAATTCATTAAGTTTATTTTACATATTAAACGTGTGAGGTAACACATCGCTGTTTCACTGGGTCTACACTATCACACTAAACTGCATTTGAGTGTGTTATAAGTTATAGACATAGTAAAAAGACCATGAGTGGGCCTACTGTGGATTGCATGTGCGGTGCCTTCTCCGCGAATGCCGAGGCAGCCAATTTGAGGTCTGAGCTCCGCTCCATAGAGGCCCTGCTGGATAATGTTCTCCGGCGACAGTCTTCACTCCTCTCACGGGTGGATTTATTACATTCAGTGTCTAAACCTGGTGCTTCGGATGATGCGGCCAAGGTCCCCGTTAGTATCATTGCTAACGTTACCGATCCATTGACCACCTGGACAACAGTCGGGGCGAGGGATGGCCGACGGGGTTCTCTTCCCTTTTTCTCTCCGGGTGATGATGTGAGCTTTCTCACTCTTTCAAACTATTATGCACCGCTGGAGACACTTCAAGGGGCTGGCCTGGAGGCTGAATGTGAGGCTACAAGCTCCCCGGTACATTCCACGGAGAAACAGCCTGCTTTGCCTAACCCCACGAGGCCGGGCAAAACTCCCATCTACAACTCGAGAAAGCGGTCCATCTCTCCTATGCCTACAGTCAGATGTGGAAAACGCCGTCGCTGCTTCTCTTCCTCTGAAGTTGGTGGCGACATTGGATGTGTTCCACCGGTGTTTTCACCTGTAGCAGATGGCTTCTCTGCGTCGAGTGATGACGTCATGCACCCGGCGCCCCTTTCTCGGCTTGCGACAATTGCTGGCGCTGAGCCAGCAACGCCCCCTAGCTATCGGGAGCTTCAGTCTCCTGCCACACATTCAATTCATCAAAATCTCTCTTCCTACATGTATAATGACACCTCACTGCCAGAAGTTCTTCTGCTTGGTGACTCCTCCATCAAGGGAATTAAACTTCCAGCTTGTATCACCTATTGTCTGTCTAATGGTAAGATTGGTGATTTCATCAACCTTTTGCCTAAACTTTTTTACCTACATACATCGGTTAAAATAGTTATTATACATACTGGGACTAATGAAATAATGGACAGGCAATCAGCCAGACTGCATTCAGACCTTGAGGAACTATGTCTTCAAATTGAATCTCATGGAAAGCGCTGCATTCTATCTGGTCCACTCCCATCTCCTGTTATGGGTTCTGAACATTTTAGTCGTCTCTATGGGCTGCATCAATGGCTCTGCCATTTCTGCTTGGCTGCTGGTTTTAATTTTATTCCTAACTTTGATTCCTTTTGGACTAGGCATAATCTTTTTAATGCTGACAGATTCAACCTAAATAGGAGGGGGGTCATGCTGCTTACTGCCAATTTAGTGAATCATATAGCTTTTGGTATTGATTGACATACTGCTCAGCCTAACCCTCCCATAGTTTGCCCTCACTCTACCCAGCATAGTAACTATGAGGGCCTTGCTGAATTATCCCCCTGCATAGACCCCTCTATAGATCTATGCATGACCCCAGTATACCTGCATACCTCTGTCTTGTCCGTACAGGCTCCTATTATCGTGCAACTCGGTTCCAGAATAGAAAAGTGGAATAGACTTAAATGCACCCCAGTTCGCAGACTTAACTTGTCTAACTTAATCTTTATTCCTAAGAAATCGCCTGTCTCCGTAGAAAAAAATAATAATATTGTTCGGACAGTAAAACTTGCTTTGCTAAATATCAGGTCACTCAACAAAAAGTCTTTTTTAATTAACGATCTTATCTCCACATATAAACTTGATGTATTACTTTTAACTGAAACCTGGCTTGATTCAGTAAATTATAATACTACCCTAATTGAATCTTCTCCGTCTGATTATAATTTTATAAGTGTTAATCGTGAAAATAAACGTGGGGGAGGAATAGCGAAAATTTTTAAAGCTTCTTTTCAGTTTCAACAGTTATCTTATGGTGACTATGCTTCTTTTGAATATCTTTGTGCTGTTCTCAAAGGCTGCCCAAGAATTTTGCTGCTAACTGTATATAGACCTCCTACTTTATCAGTCACTGTCTTTCTTGAAGATTTCTGTGAATTGCTCTCTGAAATTTGTGTTTATTTTGATAGCATTGTCATATCAGGTGATTTTAACATTCATGTAGATAACCCTGAAAACCCTCATGCTAGAGACTTTCTGGCCTTGATTGATACCTTCAATTTGACACAACATATACAGGGCCCCACTCACTCTCAGGGCCATACACTTGATCTTGTTATCTCAAAGGGTGTAACTGCCTCTACATCTGTTGTGGATTTAGCTTTATCTGATCACAGTTGCATTTTTATTAAAGTCTGCTTGTCCCCCTATCGTCAGAACAATTCCATTATGATCAGAAAGAGAACTATAAACGACGGAACTTGTGTTCGTTTTGAACAAGCACTCTCTGAGTCAAAAAATCCTCTTCAAAAGACTGCTGATAACTTGTTGGAAGATTTTAACTTAAGAATGACAAACATAATGGATGACATTGCTCCTTTAAAACTGAAAAAACCCACGAGCAAACAGAAAACTCCATGGATGAATGACCCGTCAGTTAAAATGCAAAAGAAAGAATGTAGGAGAACAGAAAGGAAATGGCGCAAATCTAAACTTAATTCAGATTATTTGATTCATAAAGGGACACTTCACAAATACAATTTTGTAATTTGTAGAGCAAGGCAGGCTCATTTCTCTAATATTATTAATAGCAAAGTAAATAATACCCGTGTGTTATTTTCCACTATTGAGAAGCTTACTAATCCTTCCCCTCATCTGCCTACTGAATTACTCTCTGTTGATAAGTGCAATGAATTTGCCTCTTTTTTTTTTTTAAGAGCAAAGTAGAGAACATAAGACATCATGTCTCATATACGTCAAATAGCATTTCTAGCCTTGAATCACCAACTACTCTGAGAGATGAGTTCAACACTCTTTCAAATTTTAGCCCTGTTGACCTTGATACTCTTGAAAAGATTGTACAAAGTCTAAGTTCCTCTACATCTGAGTTGGACATTTTACCCGTTAGCTTTTTCAAATCTGTTCTTCATTTAATAGCAACTGATGTGCTTTTAATAATTAATACTTCTCTACTGAGCGGCGTATTTCCCATGTCCCTTAAAATAGCCATTGTAAAGCCTTTACTTAAAAAGAACAACTTGGATGGGTCTGTCCTTAACAACTACAGACCCATATCTAATTTACCTTTTATCGGCAAAATAATGGAAAAAATAGTTTTTAATCAAGTCTCTGCTTTTCTGACCTCAACTTCCTGTTTCGATCTTTACCAGTCAGGTTTTAGAGAATACCATAGTACTGAAACAGCCCTGGTTAAAATAGTCAACGACATCCGGCTGAATAATGATGCTGGACAAACCACTGTTCTTATGTTATTGGACCTCAGTGCGGCGTTTGACACTGTGGACCACAGCATATTAATAGAAAGACTTGAATGCTATGTGGGTCTCTCTGGCACAGTCATCTGCTGGCTAAAGTCCTATTTAGAGCACAGGAGTTTTTATGTGTCTATTGGTCAACATGCCTCAGCCTCTTTGCCCCTAACATGTGGTGTCCCTCAGGGTTCAATCCTTGGCCCTCTTTTGTTCAATTTATACATGCTCCCGCTTGGCCAAATTATGAAAAACAATTCCATTAGATACCATAGTTACGCAGATGATACACAGTTATATTTATCTTTGTCGCCCAACGAATTTGCTCCTCTTGAATCTCTTTATCATTGTCTCAATCAAGTTCAGGACTGGATGTCTAAAAATCTTCTTAAATTAAATACAGATAAAACTGAAGTAATCATCTTCGGGAGAAAGGATCAGAGATTAAAGACTGCCACCCTACTGGAATCAAAAGGTTTTGAGGTAGCAGAAACCGTTAAGAACCTAGGGGTAATTATTGATAGCGACCTAAGCTTTAAAAGCCACATGAAGGCAGTCACAAAATCAGCTTTTTTTTCATTTAAAAAACATCGCAAAGGTTAAAAACTTCATACTAACAGTGGATTTAGAAAAGCTTATTCATGCTTTTATTACCAGCAGGGTTGATTACTGCAATGGTCTCTTCACTGTGCTTTCTAAAAAAACAATAAAACCTCTTCAAATAATTCAAAATGCAGCAGCAAGGCTATTGACTAGAACCAAAAGAAGAGAACATATTACTCCTATTTTAAAATCTCTACACTGGTTACCAGTGACTTATAGAATTGATTTTAAAGTCCTTCTTCTCCTTTTTAAATCATTAAATGGCCAAGGACCTCTCTATATAACAGAAATGTTTGAAACTTATAGCCCTATAAGATCACTAAGATCTGCAGGAAAATTTCAATTGGTACAATCCAGTGCTCGTACTAAGCAAGGAGAGGCAGCTTTTAGCTGTTATGCGGCTCGTCTTTGGAACCTTCTTCCAATGGATATTAAGACCTCTCCTTCTATTTCTGTTTTTAAATCTAGACTAAAAACTAAACTTTTCTCTGATGCCTTTTACTAATTGGGGGGTTTTGTACTTGATGTTTTTTTTTATTTTATTTATTTTTTTTTTTTTTTGACTGACTGAACTTGTATTTTATTTTAACTTGTTTTAATTATGTCTGTATTGTTATGATGATGTAAAGCACATTGGGTTACCGTTCTGTGTATGAAATGGGCTATATCAATAAACCTGAACCTGAACCTGAACCTGAACCAGTAAAACTACACAATTTAGAGTGACCTTTTATTGGCACACCTGTGCAATAATCATGCTGTCTAATCAGCATCTTGATATGCCACACCTGTGAGGTGGATGGATTATCTCAGCAAAGGAGAAGTGCTCACTAACACAGATTTGTGAACAATATTTGAGAGAAATAGGCATTTTGTGTACATAGAAAAATTATTAGATCTTTGAGTTCAGCTCATGAAAAATGGAGGCAAAAACAAAAGTGTTGCATTTTTAATTTTGTTCAGTGTAATTTACTTTGTTTTGAATTTTTTTGCCTCAACTAACTTTTTCATGTACAAATTACATTTGTTTGTTTTTTTTCTGTAGCATTTACTTCACCACAGAATCATTTTTATCAGTTCAAATGAATCATTTGACATTGCACTTATTGTGTACATACATGTCATTACATCTGTCTTTTAGATGTAGTTAAAGACACCTAGCATAAAGTGCGACCAAATCATCTTGTTGTTACACATTACCTCTGCTGTGATCCAGTCAGTCGGATGAGAAATGTACTTGTAACATCGGAGTCCAAATTTTATCCACCCTGCGGGGCATCTACTGGCTAAATCAACTGTGTCCAGTCCATTAACATTTCTTGTAACATTCACTGCAAAGAATGTTTACATTTTTATTTTATGTTTGTGTGATTATGTGCTGAAAATATGTGTACTTTAAATAGCAAGGGTTTTTACAAATAGATGTCTTGGTTACCTTCTGCATCCCCCATGGAGAAGATAATGAAAAGAAGCAGACAACTTTTCAGCATTGCCATGATGAACCTGAAATTAATAAGCAGGAAAAGTTAAATGTCTGCATGCACTCATATGCTGCACACTGCGATTCTCAATGCATTTAAACACAAAGCACAAAAATACTTCAGAACATTTATTCAGAACTCACTTTGGATGTTAAATAGTTGAGAATCTCAGAGGAAGATTTTGTGAAGAGCCAGAGCCTGTGTAACACCAGAACATTCTCATATATATTGAATGAAGATGGGTCATATTTATACACATAATATCAGGCAATAACATCTGGGTGTCCTGGGCAAAGATCAAACTTTATCATTTCTGGCATATTAGTTATAGATTTATAGTAGTAATTAAGAGAGGTCAAATGTTCAAATGTATGTGCGTGTCTTGATTTCCTGTTTGTGTGAGTGTTCAAGGTCTTGTTCTTCACTGAAGAAAAAAAAAGTAAGTAAAATCTATTAATTTTTCTTTTACAAGATTTTGCACTCATTATATTTTTTAAGTAAATGTCACATGTATGGAATTAACTAAGTTAGGTCAAATTAACAAAGAGCATAAGTAAATTTAACCAGGGCCGGGTTTCCCGATAACGATACTTAGCTCTTAAGAGCGCTTTCTACGTGCATCGAACGCTCGGAGCAATTCCACATCGAACGCTCGGAGCAATTCCACGAGCGTTTCCAAAAAATGCACTTAACATGAACTCTACGTGCTACTTAAGAGTCGCTGTCCATTCGCGAAGTGCTGAAATATAACCTTTTATGGAATCGTATTCTGAACGTTTAACCTAATAATTGTCATCTGTTGTGGATTAGCAATCAAGACAAGTCTATATAAAGCACTTACAGGCGGAGGCACTGACAAAATGGCTGGAAAAAAACACACGAAAAGATACCTTTCAAAAAGATGAAATTAATGTCCTTTTAGAGGATATAGAGCGAAACAAAGATGCAATTTTTAGCAGATTTAAAGGATTTCTTTTATTTATTTTTTTGTTCATTCATTTAATTTTGATTAAAATTATTAGATTAAATTATTTCTATTTTTTTGTTTTAGTTTTCTGAAGCTAAAGGTGTAATCTGCCGGTTGTCCTGCAGGTGTCCTCATAAATCTGTCGTCTTACGATGCACTTGGGGATGTACGATTACTCCAGAGCACTCGTAGATCTACGAAGATTTTCAAGTGCTACTTAAGCTAAGATGCTTTTGGGAAACAGACCGTAATATTAAGATCAGTCGTACGATCGTTTTTACGATCAACTTAGTCTTACGATGCTTTTGGGAAACGCAGCCCTGGGCCGGGTTTCCCGATAACGATGTATCTTAGCTCTTAAGAGCGCTTTCTACGTGCAAGATTACGAACGCTCGCAGTAATTCCACGAGCGTTTCCCAAAAATGCACTTAACATAAACGCGCGAGAACGCACTCTACGTGCTACTTAAGAGTCGCTGTCCATTCGCGAAGTGCTGAAACATAAACTTATATGGAATCGTATTCTGAACGTTTAACCTAAGAATTGTCATCTGTTGTGGATTAGCAATCAAGACAAGTCTATAGGCACCAAGGCAGGCGGAGGCTCTGACAAAATGGCTAAAAAAACAACAATAAAAGATACATTTCAAAAAGATGAAATTAATGTCCTTTCAGAGGAGAGCGAAACAAAGATGCAATTTTTAACAGATTTAAAGGATTTATTTTATTTATTTTTTGTTAATTCGTTTCATTTTTATTAAAATTATTAAATTAAATTATTTCTATTTTTTGTTTTGTTTTCTGACATTTTAAATGATTTAATTTATACATTAATTTAACCAACAACAAAAAAAGAGTAATAAAGTGTACAATAAAGTACAATCAAAACCTTATATTATAATCACATACATTTGAATAAAGTTAAAGGTGTAATCTGCCGGTTGTCCTGCAGGTGTCCTCATAAATCTGTCTTCTTACGATGCACTTGGGGATGTACGATTACTCCAGAGCACTCGTAGATCTACGAAGATTTTCAAGTGCTACTTAAGCTACGATGCTTTTGGGAAACAGACCGTAATATTAAGATCAGTCGTACGATCGTTTTTACGATCAATTTAGGCTTACGATGCTTTTGGGAAACGCAGCCCTGGCCAGTTAGAGTTTGTGGAGTAATACTTACTCATTTGAAATTTACTTTGCAATACTTCAAGTACATTTCACTCACTCTTTGTTTGTAAATTTTACTCAGTGTAGCACTGATTTCATCAAAGGGAGTCACTTCGAGGAAATCCATTCTATATGTCATAAAACCACAAGTTACTGATCATAACAACAACCATAAAATAAGATAGACTAGATGGCCTAGATATATATCTTGACAACTATTCTAACTATCTATTCTTTAAGACTTCTCCTAAATAGCAGTACCCAGATAGCATACATATCCGGGCCTCATCTGGGCCAACTATGGCACATGTGGCTCAGTTCTGGCAACGGCAAAGGTTATATGGGCCGTCTCTGGCCCACACACATCAGGCCGGTTTTAGTGTGAGTCGTGGCATGCTGTTCATGGGCCAGATCTGGCCCGTGTGCAACAAACCGGCTTTAGTTTGAGTCGTGGCTTGCTGTGTGTGGGCCAGATCTGGCCCGTGTGCAACAAACCGGCTTTAGTTTGAGTCGTGGCTTGCTGTGTGTGGGCCAGATCTGGCCTTTGTGCAACAAACCGGCTTTAGTTTGAGTCGTGGTTTGCTGTGTGTGGGCCAGATCTGGCCCGTGTGCAACAAACCGGCTTTAGTTTGAGTCGTGGCTTGCTGTGTGTGGGCCAGATCTGGCCTTTGTGCAACAAACCGGCTTTAGTTTGAGTCGTGGCTTGCTGTGTGTGGGCCAGATCTGGCCCGTGTGCGACAAACCAGTTTTAGGATTGTTGTGTGTGGGCCAGATAAGATATTTAGTATGATATTAATTCATAGTTATTAAGTTTTAAAATGTAAAAGAAGAAGGCTGACTTTTGTTCTTTTCCCTTTGTTTGTCTTAGATCTGATAAAGAATCATTGGATTAAGTCATCCTTTCTTTTTCATAATCCGACAGATTTGTCTGTATAATTAAGATACTATTCTGTTCTTTAACTTAGACACTGAACTTGAGGAATTCTAGGTAATAGCAGTCATTCTGGTCATTCATTAGTAATCAGTAACCTAGATATGAATAGCTTATTCTAGATTGCCAAGGGCATGTTGTTTATTTGTTAATTTATATATTGGACAATGATGGAAATAAACTAGGATACTGACATTTGCAATTAATGTATACAGCCTTATGAAAAGCAGCAATCAATTAGATCAAAAGTAATCAGAAAAAAAATTTCAGTCACCTGCAACATCTGAATATTCAATCAATAATTTTTTTGGACTAATGTAGTTTGCACATGCACACAGATTATCTGTTATCTTTGTGGGCACTCTCAATAGACATCTTTAAATGTGCAGTCTGTAAGAATGTCTGTGAGCTAGTGGTGGAAATAGGTACTGCAGTCCAAATTCAAGTTATGGGAGATTGTTGTTTACCCCGTCCCCTCCTCTTCAGACTCGACCCTCATGCAGGTTGCCAGTTTAAGGTCACGCAACAGGAACGAGCGCAATTGACAATGGAAGCCGAGGAGACTTACTCATAAGTTTATGAGTTGATTTATCCATGTTATTATATGCTCTTGGTCATACCCTTACAATGACCTGGGAGTCCGCCAGCATTTTTTTGGTGAGCACAAAGTCAGCGGCTTGATACGGTTGGACCTATGCGTATTTTTAAGTGTCTGTGTATTTGTTTTAATTATTTTTATCTGTTTGAGCCTTGTAGCACTTTGAGATTTGATGTCAAATGTATAGTGCATTATAAATAAAATTCATCATCATCATCATCATCATCATCACCTAAACTGGGAACTTCCGCCAATAGCTTTATGAATTATGAAAAGGTTCCTCCAGTGCGAAAGCCCTTAATGACGTTTGTATACCAGTTAAAGGCAGCAATGCACTAATCTGGCTTTAACACACAGTTGTCTTCATTAAAAGTAGGAACACTTCTTATCAGTGCTGATGCCACCAGTGCTGATTTTCCATATCGGAAAACTTTAAAATGGCACTTTATGACAAAAAGATTGCCCAACCCCTGTTGTTGAACAATTTTAAAATAGTTTGCTGTCACTAATTTGTAAATGTGATGAATGGAACCTTTTTTTATCGATTTATAATGTATTAAGTGGAGTAAAACATATTTTAAGGCAATCAGTTTGCATTGTTTTAACAAGATGTATAATTAAATACAACTGAAATCCCAAGTTTCAGGAAATATTCCATTATTTAGCTCAACTTACACCACTAAATAAGCATTTGTTACAGCATTATATTCTTTCATTTTACTAAGTTAAAGGCAATCACTTTGCATGATTTTTTGAGGGAGCTTAACAAATAACAATTTACTGTGTAAAAGAGTCTGAAAGCACAGAATAAAATTAAAAATTGTGAGATGGGCTTATTGACAAACAAAAACAAAGTTAAATACAAATAGGTTAAATGTAAAAATCGATCGTGTGAACATTACATCCAACAACACAACATGTTCTTCCCATAAATCCCATGACTTTCTTCTGTTATGTAACTACAAAATTGAAAAATTACCAGCAATATTATCTGATTTTCACAGGCAATCCCTCTTGGCATGATATTCTTTGAGTCTTTGCTATTCAAGCACAACTTTTCACCTCATAAATATTTTATTTGGAATAACTGTAATATTACATGTGTGTGCGTATGTGTGTGCGTATATATGTGTGTGTGTATATATATATATATATATATACCGGTATATATATATATATATATATATATATATATATATAGATATATAGATATATAGATATAGATATATATATATAGATATATATATATAGATATATATAGATATATAGATATATAGATATAGATATAGATATTAAATATTACAGTTATTCCAAATAAAATATTTATGAGGTGAAAAGTTCCGTATCAAACTGTAATATGTAACTGTCTATATTTTTTCATAATTGGTTTGATAAAAATATCTTGTTAGTTAGTCAGTTAATCAATTCTCAAGGTTTGTTGTTTTCATATAAGGAGTTTTTATATCACTTTCAATTTCCTGTTTCTCCCAAAGAATTTTCATTATTTATGGGTTCAATCCCATCAGGTGCTCTTGCTTTATTGAGAGGAACTCAACCTCTACAGTCTCTATGAGTTTGGTCAATACTCCTGTTGGCAAATTGTGCTTTGCTTCTCCCTGTAAAAACAATCGATCAGTCCGTTCACTTTTTCAGCAAAACATTGTTACTTTACCGTCTGTGACCGCTTACTGGAATAATGCAGTTCCACATCTTTTTCTTTTTTTTAACCAATAAAGTAAAAGAGATTTCTTTTAAAATAATTCATAAATACTACCCTGCAAGTCACTACCTCAAAAAGTTCAAAAAGGATATTTCCTCCAGTTGTTCTTTCTGTGACAACTCTGACGAAACTGTAGTTCATCTTTTTTTTTTTTTTGGTATTGTCCATTTACCAAAATGTTTTGGCAAGATGTCTTAGGATTTATAGGCCTGAAATCTATAATGAATGTGTGTTGTATTGGAAGGATGTGGTCCTAGGCTTTGTAGATTATAATCAATCTAAAAAAAAAGGTCATTTTTATGTAATTAATCTGATTAGCAAAGTTTCATATTCATAAATCTAAATATTTAAATATGAAACCTCTTTTTCTTACATTTTTTAAATAACTTGAAAAATGCCTCCTTTCAATTAAGTTGTCTGAGAACAAAAAGGCCTTAAAAACATTATCTGTTTGCAGGGGTGTAGTTTGTGGGGGTTGGGGGGGAGATAACCCCCCCAATATTTAAATCTATGCATTACAACCCCCCCAATATTTATACATGAAACATGAAAAATATGCAGAACCCAAACTTCAACCCCCCCAATGTTCAAATCAAATCTACGCCCTTGTCTGTTTGTAATTCTTTTCCTTTTTTCAGTGTCATGTAATTCTCATATATGATTTATCAATATGTTTAATTTACATGATTCCCCCCTTTGTGATTTTTATTTTATTTTTATTTGTTTTAGTTCTGTTGTTGTCTGTTATTATGTATATTTTTGTAAGCAAAAAAAAAAAAAAATCCCTCTTCGGAGCATCACAAAGTGGTCTCACAAAATGGCAATTTTTTACAGTCTATGAATTTTACCCATCAACCACCGCGGCGCTAGAGCCGCGAAGCTCTATTAACCAATCACAGCAGTTTTATTATTATTAATAATTGAATGCCAGGATAATTTAACAAGGTATGCTGTGTGATGATATACATTTTATATATGTATAAATATTAAAATATATAAACTTTGCTGCCAGACTCGCGTGCAAAGCCCGCGAAAACAATAGGTAGCGAAAACGGAAGTCTGGTCAGTCAGAGCCAGCGCGTGCACACATCCTGACTGTCTACTCCCTGCTGAGAGGAATAACTTGAGAGTTTTCTGGAGGTAAGTACTTTAATTATTCGATATACTTCACAAATTATAACTACAATTATCAATGACGTTTAAAATCATGAACTAAGTAAATTATACAATCTATTAACAGAGGCAAACAACCTGTTGCTGTTAAATCTGTTACGTCACTTGTGCGTGCGCATGTCTGTCATGTTAACGTTTGGCCCTACTTATTAATGATAATTACAATAAAGTATTTTAAAAAACTATGAATCACAGATGCGAAAGGGAACTGAATTCGTTAAACATAAGTTACTCCTGAAGCGCGGCCTCTTCTCAGACAGCGCGTGAACACTGCTCAAGCACCCACAGAAATGGCCGAACGACACGGGAAAATACGATATTCTCTTTTAACCTCACAGCGGTTCTCGGCGCGTGTATGGCCGAAAACATAAATATATGTGCCCATACATAAATATATGTGCCCATGTTATCATTATATCTGCCTGAGAAGTTTTCCTTTGTAGCTTAGATGACATTTTCTTGAGACCATTTTGTCCTGTAACGTTAAAAATTCAGGGCTTTTCAGAGATACCAAATGTTTGGAGTTTGCATCATGACTGACACTGACTGGATGATTAAATTCAGCACTCTTATAGAAATATGATTTGATCAATTACATTTTTTTTTGTAATAAATTCACATCTTTGGGGTTTTAAATAAGAATATGACGTTCTGTTATGAGACATGCATCTGTTTTATTCATGTCCACTGTAGAGGACACCGGGACATGCTTGTCAGGCATTTTAGGAGACAAGTGAATAGGAAAGAAATGCTAAATATTTATATGAAATATGAGCTATTATAAAAATGTTGTCTATTTATTACTCGTTATAGCTACTTTTTTTCCATTACGTGTTTCCTAAAAACACATTACTATTCAAATTAGAGACAATGAAAATATACATATCGCATATAATGGAAAACCAAATTTTTTTTATATATATATATATATATATATATATATATATATATATATAAAAACATTAACAAAACTTGTTTTCCCTTATGGGTCTCAGGGAGGATATTGGATTAGGTCTTACAATTACAGCAACCTTAGAAACGTGGTGCTGTCTGTCATTAACGTCAATTAAACAACCAAAGTAAACACCGGTATTCTTATGAACTGTTATACAGCCTAGCATAACAAGAATTTCTCCTTCAATACGCAAAAAAGCCCCAACAGCGTTCATAACTCAGGCAGTTTGTTCTTAGGTTAATTGTGGCCAACACACCACTAAAAGTAAGAAAAACAAGGGAGAAAAACAACATTATCAATGACTTCACAGAATTCCCCATCAAAAGAAATAAACACAATTCCAACAGCTTCCCTTTCACCCTCGCACTTCATTTCCGCTGTTAAAAGACGGACACTCTCTGTGACCAGGCACCATGCGCGCTGACCAGTTAGGGTAGAACAACCTATGAGAAATGGGACAGGAGGGGAGACAGTGGACACAATGGAGGGAGAGAAACACATACCCCTTTTCTTTTCTTTTTTTTTTATTCCAAGTAATATCAATCAGCAGCTGGGTTGTTTTGATTAGCCTAAGTAATAATAACTCAAAGTTTACTGAATGTGTGTATATATTGATAAAATTAATTCTGTTCAGTCATGTTTCTTATTTTTCTCCATTTTGCTTTTGTGTCAACAGCAGCTAAATGACCCCCAAAAGCTCTTTTAAGAGCTCTTTCAACCATTAAGCATCTTTATCCATGTAAGTATATTTTTGAGACACTTCAGTTAGTATTTGGGCTTATATTCTTTAAAGCTACATCATCATAGCACGTCTATAAATACAGACCTAGGTAATAGTTGATATTACAGTAGTTACTCAGTCTTATTTTACCCATTTTTCTTGTCTGCAAACAGATCATTGTGACTGTGGTGAGCAGGGTGTGGCTGAGAGTGAGAGAACGGAGGCTGGTGAGTGATTGATAATGAGCAACGTACAGGTGTCACTCATCAGTAATCACACTGGCCTCCAGCTATTCTCTCAAAGCCCTCAGCTTCTGCCTGCTCGCCACAGTCATCCTTTGCTATAAGATGTTTTTAAGCACATTCTTAGTTTCACTTTAGATTTATTTTATATATTCATATTAGATTAATTTGCAGCATACACCTCATTCAACATTTTGGACTACTGTAGTGGTTACCTGTAATATATTCTTTTTATTGTTTCCTTTTTTAGATTTTGCATCATCCTCCACTGTTTTTTTTCTTTTCTCTAATCATCCCTTATTTCAACCAAGGTAAGTTGTCTTTTTTTTTTTAAGCATCACTTAAAGGTGTTTACAGTTGTCTAGTTATTTTCTCTTTAGTGTATATGTGCTTGTCATGGAAGCATAAATGAATTTATTATATTAAACAGAACTTTTAACAAGGTGAATTAGACTGATGACATAGGTATACCTGCGTTTTAACACAAAAGGTCTTTGGATTTCCACTTACTTCTAAAATGAATGCTTAATTCGTGGTTATTATTATTTTTAATGAAAACAACTCATCAATAAAGATGTACAATCCTAAATTTGCTTACCGTATATCTAACATTTAAGGGATACTTCAGGATTTAGCATTAAGCTTTGTATCAGTAGAAAACCTGTGGTATTTTCAAATTACCCTGCTTTCCCCCCCTCAAATCCCCCTGAGACGAGAGATTTGTTTGTTTGTTTTTTTGGTCTGGAAAAAATCCTCCGATGACATGTCCGGCCGTCGAGATCGTCCAAAATGTCCGGGATTCAGCTTTTGCTTTCTGCAGTCGCCATTCATTGTTTACATGCTCACCTTTTGTTTCAATCTCACTGAATTCATTCCGATTGGTGAATCTGAATGTAGTGTTTACATGAACGCTAAACAAGTGATCGGTTGATGTGGATTGATTGATAAGGAAATTGCCCGCTCCTCTGTGAGATACGAGAACGGTGCGTCTCACAGGTGTTGCTCATCATCAGTAAACAAGCCACCAGCCTCGTGTCGCTCTCACTCGTCCTGCTCGCCACAGTAAACCTAATCAATGGAGACTGTAGAACGCAAAAGCCGAATCCAGGAAATTTTGGGCGATCTCGAAATCCCTGTCAGACTCGTCATGGAGACTCACTAGTAGCTAGCCTTGTGTTTAACTGCACTCTCTCACCGGTAGGCGTGGCTTCCTAGGGCAGTGAAGCAAGTGCATTCTGGGAGTTGTAGTTTTTCATCCACAAAAGCTAAAAATAAATGTTCTGGCCTTTCTCAGTCTAGAAGGCTCCAAATTCAAAAATAATTTCACATTTCTACTACATAAATTACCCATTTTAAATACACATTCCTCTTTCCAGTGCTGAAGTATCCCTTTAATGAAGCAAACTTTACATTTAATATTAGTCCTAGAGCAGAAAAAGTTTAATACATTTAAAATACTATAATCACTTGACGCCATTAAAACGGCTACTATCGTGCAAAAACTGCAACAAATCCATTATTCATGATTAAAAATCTAAACCAAAAGATTACTTTTAGTATCATAATTATTAAACCGTAATGAATTAAAATTGACTCACCTAATATAGGCGGGACTCAAAAGAGGTCCACGCTTCCAGTCAGCACCTCCTGTCTTTCACAATTTTTTTTCATTTTTTTTTTTTTCAAATGAATAAAACACAGTTTAAGATTCAAAATTAACACTAGAATGCCAAAATATTATATTTTTTTTAAAAAATACCGACATTAAAGACCCTAGAACGCAATTTTACTCTTTGGTTATGAATGCAGCTTGGAAAAAACTGCAAATTCATTATTTAGGAATAAGATTCAACAAGATTTAGTTTAGTATCACAATTAAGTTTATGAATACAAATTTACTCACCTTGTTTGCACATATCTTATAACTCTTATAAGAACTTATTGTATCTTATTACACTCATCTCGCAAAGTCGTGATAGCTACACTACACGGAAAGCCAGCTAAAAAAAATCTAGTATGATGCACATGATTTGATAGATGTGTAAAGAATCAATGCAGGAAAAAGGAGAAAAAAAGAAAAACAAAACCAACTAGATTCAATCCAATGTAGCGTTAGTATGATGACACATGATCAGATATTGTTTTTGCAATTTTTATTTTTATTTTTATTTTAAATGTATGGATTTATACTGTTCTACCAAACTCTTGTCTTTTTTGACCTGTCTGTAAATACCTGTAATACAGAATAATACTCTTGACTTGTATATTGTTTAATCACTGTCATTTAATATGTTTATTTGTTGATTGTAAAGGATGACAGAAGTTTACTGTGAACTATCCCTTTAATTTAACTTGCTCTCCTAATCTGCTGTTTCTCTCTCATTATAGGGTAGTGAACATCCTGAGCTTGAACTCATTAGGGATATTCCATGCATATTTTATTTGTGACTCTGTATTGTGTTCACTAGTGATGAATTACAATGAACGCAGCAATCTTAGGAAAAGGGCCTTCAAAAGAGTTGACACTTTTCTTAAATCAGTGAATCATGAAGTGTATGACCATACTGATAATCTTAACAACTCTCCTGTTAGCATTCCTCCTGGTGGCATTCTCTCTGACTGCAGACCTTCAGATTTGAATCCTACTTGCATCTCTGTTAGTGAGAATACAAACAGTAGCTATGATTGTAGCAGTACTGGCGAAACAAACGATGAAAGTGATCTCAGAAGCAGCATTACTGACTGGGCACTTCGTTTTGGTGTATCTCTCATTGCGCTTTCTGCTTTATTGGCAATTCTTAGAGTGCATTTACCATTCCTGCCAAAAGATGGAAGGTCACTGTTAAAAACGAAAATAGAGTACAATGTGGAGATGATTGCCGGTGGATCTTTCCACTATTTTGGTATTGTCAATGCTTTCAGAAACACGTTGAGAAGTGTATGGTCTCATTTTACAGACGGGCACACATTTAACATGCAGCTAAATTTTGACGGCATCCCACTTTTCAAAAGTTCTTCAGTTCAACTTTGGCCTATTCTTGGCATGTTCAAAGGTCTATCTAAGAAACCTGTTGTCGTAGGGTTGTTTTGTGGGACCACTAAGCCAAAAAATCTTTCTGACTATCTCAGTCACTTAGTTTGTGAGTTGCAGAGTTTAAGAAGAGGTTTTGTTTTTGGTGGCAAGACTTTCTTTGTCAAGGTAACGTCTATCATGTGTGACGCTCCAGCACGAGCCTTTATCAAAGGTATAAAATCTCACACAGGATACTATGGCTGTGACAAATGTCAGCAGAAAGGTTCCTATGTGAAACACCGCATGACATTTCCTGAGAACGATGCCTCCTGTAGAACAGATGAAGCTTTTCGACTGGGATTAGATGAGGAACACCATCTAACACACTGTCCTCTTCTAGAAACTGACATTGACATGGTAACCGGTTTTCCTCATGATTACATGCACCTTGTGTGTTTGGGTGTAGTGAGACGTCTAACGGATCTGTGGTGTGGTGCAGTGGGCCCCCCTGCGTACAAGACTTTCGAGCATTCAAGTCTTGGGTATCTCTGAGAGACTGGTAGCATTGAAGGAGTTCATTCCAGCAGAGTTTGCCAGAAAGCCTAGGGCTCTCAGTGAGAGACTTCGTTGGAAGGCAACTGAATTCCGCCAACTGTTGCTGTACACAGGCCCTGTTGTTTTAAAGAGTGTGTTGCCTCGCCAGGTTTATGATAACTTTATGCTGTTGTCTGTTGCCATCTACATTTTGGCAAATTCAAACTATTGTATAGAAATGAATGATTTGGCTCACTCCTTTTTGGTATCATTTGTTGAGCATTATGGCTTGTTGTATGGCAAAGAGATGGTGGTATACAACATTCATGGCTTGGTACATCTTGCTAGTGATGTTAAAGTGCATGGTCCTTTAGATAGCATATCTGGCTTCCCCTATGAAAATTATCTTGGTGAGCTTAAGAGATTGGTAAGGAAGCCTCACAATCCACTTGCACAGATAATCCGCAGGCTGTCAGAACATGAGGAAAGGAACTGTTATTCCACTGATGAAATATCACTGATGTGCCCCCATAAAAATGGACCTGTACCACAAACACTGACAGAAGCAGTACATCAGTTCAGACAGCTTACTGTTGATGGTGTCATGCTGCGAATATCGAGCAAAGATGATTGCATTGCTATTCGTGGCAAAGTGATTTCAGTAAAAAACATCATTGCTTATGGGGGTAAAGAGTATGTTATGTTTCAAGAGTATAGAGAGAAAGAGGCCTTATACACTTACCCTCTTGACTCCAGAAACATGGGAGTATTCATCGTGTCCAATTTGTCAACAGTGATGCACTTTACTGAGCTCACAAAGCCCTGGCAGAAGTGTGTGAGGTTGCCTCTGGGAGACAAATTTGCAGTCTTCCCTCTGACTCACACATCTTAATAATATCACCAATTAATGTACATAGTTCTTGAGAAGCAGCAACACCATTTCTGGATTATATTGTGGGACATGCTTTTGTAAGTGGCATTTATATGAATTCGATTTTTAAATGAATCTAAATGAAGTCTAAAATTAATTACAACTCTTGTTTTTTTTCAGCCAATGTATCATATTGTAATCTTTGAAACCACAAATGAAGTCGAGGTTGTCCCCCATAATTGGGTAAGGGACAATGTTTGTATGTGGCCTCCATACAAATATGAAGATAGAGTTAAAGCCATAAAATCAATGGTAAAGCCAGGACCATCCTGGACTCCTTTCAAAATCCGGATTATTTTTACTAGAGGTACATATCCTTAGCTTCCATGGGTCAGATTTACTAACAGGTTGCACCAGCATAAACCATCTTTTGGTGTCGGGATTTATTGAAGACACTTAAAGGCTTGAACAGTTCAGTTTTGCGGCTGACCTTGTTGCATTATGCGTTTAAGAGTTTCCCTTTCAAACTCATGCAGAATCATTCAGATTCATTTAAATGAATCATGCAAGGTGATTAACTAAGGTTTGTGCTAGTTAATTTCCTGGTATTTGCACGATTGTTTACCTCCCCCCAAAAAGAGATTGTGCCTATTTAGTAAATCTGGCCCTAATATATATATTTTTTCATTTTCTCCTATTATTTATTCATAATTTCTCTTTAATGTTTTTTTTAGTTTGCTTCACAGAAACCTTGTTGTTTATCTATACAGAAACATATGAAGAAGCTCGCCAAAAACTACCAGAGGCAGAAATAAACACAGACCTTACAGACGTGGACTCGCCCCCCGTGAGAAGAAAAAGACACATGTAAATACAGCACATACAGAGCAGAGTATGGCTGCTGAATGAGGACAATCAATTGAATTATTTATTTATTTTTTCTTCAGTAAAAGGGCACGTTTTTTTCGATGATAGTGAAACTGAGGATGAAGCAAACTTTCCACTTCCAGCAGCGCCAGAAGTGCAAATCAACCGCATCAGGAAATGTAAGATTGGCCAATTTGTGCAACAGTTATAGTTCTATTAATTTGTTTAAAACATTTGCAAAACCAGCTTTTCTTCGCTGACCCTCGTTTGTAAAGCAGTCTGGTGTGTGAAATGATTTGCGCAAACATGAAACCGTTGACGTTGATTGTGGGGAATATTCCCTTTGAAAACAAACAGCCACTGCGTCTTCAGCGGTTTGGATTTAGGAACATCAATATGATGCTGTGTTCCTTATTACACCCAAGAACAGAACACCACAATCGCTTAGATGCCATTCTGCTCATAGACAGTGCTCCAGTCCAGCATATCAACAGTGACCGTGTCGGTCTGCGCGGACTAAGATTGACAGCTCGATCATGAGCGAGGGCGGGTCTGTGTTGAAACTGTTGGAAACTTTCTTCTCTTTCGAAGCAGAAACGTTGGGATCACGTTCAAACAGAATTTCTTTTATTGAGAACTCTGTCCGTGGCTGCAGTTCTTCCAACTACTCTAAATCTAATACAGTATGCATTGTAGTTATATACATCCCAAGGGGGAGGGATTACATAGAGGCGGAGACTCTGAACAAAGCATGCAAAATAAGTAGGAACACACCCTACTCTGAGAGCGCTACCAGTCCAATTGAATCAGCATAACTATTCAAATGCTGATACTGGCCAGGAACTCCGGTTCCAAGGGCCATCCCAGAGCCATTAAAGACAAAAGGTGAAAGTCTCACCTACAGCTAATCCAATCAACCTAATGATTCAACGTCTGGGCCAGGGGCTAGAGCCATTAAAGACAAAAGGTGAAACAGGAATTGCAACTTTGCTGAAAAGAATAATTTGTGTGAGAGTCATCTTAACCAAAAGCTAATTTTTATATAAATTTATATCTTAAAAGCTATTGTATATTCTTCACCGTGATGTTATGTAAGGA
Source organism: Squalius cephalus (assembly GCA_022829025.1). NCBI lineage: Eukaryota > Metazoa > Chordata > Actinopteri > Cypriniformes > Leuciscidae > Squalius > Squalius cephalus. The sequence continues at coordinate 29,340,908 of CM040807.1, forward strand.
AGCATATCTGAAATAGATGCTTAAATTTGTAATCCTTCAAAACGCTGCTGTCAATCAACAATCGTGGGAGGGGCGTCGATTTGTGTGACGTCACACCGTCGAACGGCTTGAGAGGGGGGAAAACACATGGAGATTAAAAAAAAAAACACTGGATGGATTTTTATCATTTTATGATGGTTGTGTACAGGCACTGCCAACACACATTTCAGTACAATCAACATGTAAAAGTGCATGTACCATTATATGACCCCTTTAAATGGCATTTTTCCCCTAATCGTATTAAATGTCTGCTCCATCGTTCATTTTAAATTCTTACATTTGAACAATTACTTTTTGAATAATGAGACACTATAGGGATTTTTATAAATTATCGCAGTATGTTTACTGAGTTTCTATGTATGCTGCACTCATTTGGTTTGATTTCTCGAGAGGTTAAGCAAGCCTCAACAGTGCAAACCTTGCTGACAGTACATTATTATCATTCACTTTAGATCGCCACCCACATTAAATTATTGTAGAATCATTCTCCCTCTTGTTTTCCTGTACAGGTACCAGCAGAGCAGGGAATTACTCTCAACCACTGGCCAGAGAGGACGCAGAGACTATGAATTGTGAGTATTTGAAAACACTGGGCATGTGAGTTACAGAGTAGATGTGCTTCAATTTGATAATAGTTAGACTTAAACTTGCCTCAAAGCTCCTGAACACTGACTTCTCCAATTTATCCCTCTTGTTTTCCTGTACAGGTACCAGCAGAGCAGGGAATTACTCTCAACCACTGGCCAGAGAGGACGCAGAGACTATGAATTGTGAGTATTTGAAAACACTGGGCATGTGAGTTACAGAGAAGATGTGCTTCAATTTGATAATAGTTAGACTTAAACTTGCCTCAAAGCTCCTGAACACTGACCTCTCCAATTTCTCCCTCTTGTTTTCCTGTACAGGTACCAGCAGAGCAGGGAATTACTCTCAACCACTGGCCAGAGAGGACGCAGAGACTATGAATTGTGAGTATTTGAAAACACTGGGCATGTGAGTTACAGAGAAGATGTGCTTCAATTTGATAATAGTTAGACTTAAACTTGCCTCAAAGCTCCTGAACACTGACTTCTCCAATTTATCCCTCTTGTTTTCCTGTACAGGTACCAGCAGAGCAGGGAATTACTCTCAACCACTGGCCAGAGAGGACGCAGAGACTATGAATTGTGAGTATTTGAAAACACTGGGCATGTGAGTTACAGAGAAGATGTGCTTCAATTTGATAATAGTTAGACTTGAACTTGCCTCAAAGCTCCTGAACACTGACCTCTCCAATTTATCCCTCTTGTTTTCCTGTACAGGTACCAGCAGAGCAGGGAATTACTCTCAACCACTGGCCAGAGAGGACGCAGAGACTATGAATTGTGAGTATTTGAAAACACTGGGCATGTGAGTTACAGAGAAGATGTGCTTCAATTTGATAATAGTTAGACTTAAACTTGCCTCAAAGCTCCTGAACACTGACCTCTCCAATTTCTCCCTCTTGTTTTCCTGTACAGGTACCAGCAGAGCAGGGAATTACTCTCAACCACTGGCCAGAGAGGACGCAGAGACTATGAATTGTGAGTATTTGAAAACACTGGGCATGTGAGTTACAGAGAAGATGTGCTTCAATTTGATAATAGTTAGACTTAAACTTGCCTCAAAGCTCCTGAACACTGACCTCTCCAATTTATCCCTCTTGTTTTCCTGTACAGGTACCAGCAGAGCAGGGAATTACTCTCAACCACTGGCCAGAGAGGACGCAGAGACTATGAATTGTGAGTATTTGAAAACACTGGGCATGTGAGTTACAGAGAAGATGTGCTTCAATTTGATAATAGTTAGACTTGAACTTGCCTCAAAGCTCCTGAACACTGACTTCTCCAATTTATCCCTCTTGTTTTCCTGTACAGGTACCAGCAGAGCAGGGAATTACTCTCAACCACTGGCCAGAGAGGACGCAGAGACTATAAATTGTGAGTATTTGAAAACACTGGGCATGTGAGTTACAGAGAAGATGTGCTTCAATTTGATAATAGTTAGACTTAAACTTGCCTCAAAGCTCCTGAACGCTCCAGGACGCAGAGACTATAAATTGTGAGTATTTGAAAACACTGGGCATGTGAGTTACAGAGTAGATGTGCTTCAATTTGATAATTCATAGATGCCACCTATGTCACTACAAATAGAACGCCGCCATATTTACGACCGACTCGCCCGTTATGGCCGTCCAAACTGCCCATTTGAATGAGAGAGAGACAGAGATACCTGGAGAAAATTTTAATTTTAGGCTCCGATCCTTATTTGTTACCCCCAGTTTTCTTTTGTCCATTATTATGGCCTTTCATGATATATATAGAAATACTTAAGTCATAGAGCTTCATGGCGCGCGTTCATGAGAGTCGAGGCGATGTCATGAATGAATCTATGAATCTGCAGCTGTTCGGCTGGCATGAATGAATCTATCTAATCCGAACAGCAGCACTGGCAGAGTCCAGCTGAGACACCAGCATCAGCACAGCCAGAGACATCAGCCCAATATCATAAAAGACTGTCATATCTGTCCGAAAGAACAGAGGTTCAATTATAGAGAAGGTTTAATACACACAAATATCTAAATGAAATAATCTTTCGAGTCGAATCTTTTTGAATCATTCACTCACGATTCGGCTGCGATTAAAAGCTATCAAAAGGTAAAGCTCATCAGTGATTATAATATAACGACTTAAATTGCAGTTTGTTCGTCACATAAAGCTATCATATGAATAAATAACGATATTAATATAACGGACGAGTCGTATTAGATCACTTTTATGATACTTTTGTGATGTTTTTTTTTGTCTTTTATTATTATTTTTTGCGTGACAGCCACCAGGAGGCTAACGTTACTCATTCACTTTCATTACATCGACAAGAAGAGTCTCCATTAGGCTACATATTCAAAAATGTCCCTTTGTCTTCCACGGAAAGTAAACTTAAGGATTTGCATATGAAGGTGAGTAAATGACGGCAGAATTATAATTTTTGGAAGAACTAGTCCTTTAATATGCATTTCAAGGCTGAGATTATGCATCGTCTGCAGAGCTAACGTTACTTACACAAAATAACATCTAAAGCGCATGTGACAAAGACAATATCTTTATGAACTTCAGAAAAATATTTATTAGATTTAGGTAGGTATTAACTAACAGACAGACAGATTTATATTCAAAACAACCCCAAATCTACTAACTTACCATGATAAAGTGCTTTAACATTTAAACAGATCCAACAAATAAAATGAAAAAAAAAACATTATCTGTCGATATCTGTCTGTAATGTTGGGCATTGAGAGTATAATGGAAATATAATTAACCACAAACCAACATGAGACTTCAAGTCTTTTAAATCAGAGGTCCCCAACCCCCGGGCCGCGGACCGGTACCGGTCCGTGGGACATTTGGTACCGGGCCTCACAGAAAGAATATATAACTTAACGTATTTTCCGGACTATAAATCGTTCCGGAGTATATGTCGCATCAGTAAAAAATACGTCATGAAGAAGAAAAAACATAATATAGCCTAAGTCGCACTGGACTATAAGTCGCATTAATTTAGAAATGTAGCCTATTTCACAAAAAATATATATATAAAAAAAAAAGAATAATAATAATTGTTCGGATGGGACTGTTCACCCTTACGGACGTGCAGCGCTCTGAAAGCGGCACAAAAAGACTGCTTTAAAACTTTCACAGAGACCTCAGACAGAAAGCAAAAAGCCTGTCTTTAAATTGTATTTCGTTTTGTATTAATTGTATCTTAATTTTAATCAATGTTTCATCACCCAATTGCCAGGATTTAATAAGAAGTAAATATAATAGAAAATATTTTATCAGGACACGGAGGCGCGGGCGCGTGAACTGGAGCTGATCTCATAAATTAACCGAAATTCAGCGTATAAGGTAGCCTACTTGCCTCACAGACCTGAGACATAGAAAGCTTGAAATGTCTAATTTTAAACAGAACAATTCAAAACAAAAGAAAACTGACTGTTCTCTGCTTATGTATATATGTGGATTTCTCTCTGGCGCGTTCACTAGGCATACTGCGAAGATCGAGTCAGCATTGTCAACTTCATCTTTGCACAGAAAACACTTGTTTAAACAATTAAAATGTCTCCTGCTATATTTTACATATTCATAATCATTCATTTTGGTTCTTAAAATCGGTTCTTTGTGACAGCTTTTAGGTGCTTTATTGGCAGCGCCACCTTACATCGCATCAGCACCGTAAACATGGAGTTTTTTTCTTTTGGGGGGCTTTTTGTTTGTGTTCAGGCTTTCTCAGTTGTCTTTAGGCGCGATATTACGAGTACCCTGCTAATAAAATTGCAAGTAAGCCTACACATTGGATTCACGTTTATTATTATATTTAATTGTTTTTTATATATTTTTTATATTTTGTTGTATTTATCCGCCACACCTTAAAGGCCGGTCCGTGGAAATATTGTCTGATATTAAACCGGTCCGTGGCGCAAAAAAGGTTGGGGACCGCTGTTTTAAATAAATGATTCTCTCTTATATCCTTTTCTTTTGGTATAGGATAAAATAATTCGGGGCTCCTCTATCGTCTGTTGTTGCAGCCAACTGCACAACATATTGCAGGCATTACTGAGACCGTTGGTCGTAAAGATGGCGGCGCAAAGCTACAGTGACGTCATGTGAACCGAACGAATAGTTAGACTTGAACTTGCCTCAAAGCTCCTGAACACTGACTTCTCCAATTTATCCCTCTTGTTTTCCTGTACAGGTACCAGCAGAGCAGGGAATTACTCTCAACCACTGGCCAGAGAGGACGCAGAGACTATGAATTGTGAGTATTTGAAAACACTGGGCATGTGAGTTACAGAGAAGATGTGCTTCAATTTGATAATAGTTAGACTTAAACTTGCCTCAAAGCTCCTGAACACTGACCTCTCCAATTTATCCCTCTTGTTTTCCTGTACAGGTACCAGCAGAGCAGGGAATTACTCTCAACCACTGGCCAGAGAGGACGCAGAGACTATGAATTGTGAGTATTTGAAAACACTGGGCATGTGAGTTACAGAGTAGATGTGCTTCAATTTGATAATAGTTAGACTTGAACTTGCCTCAAAGCTCCTGAACACTGACTTCTCCAATTTATCCCTCTTGTTTTCCTGTACAGGTACCAGCAGAGCAGGGAATTACTCTCAACCACTGGCCAGAGAGGACGCAGAGACTATGAATTGTGAGTATTTGAAGAAAACACAGGACATGTACTAGTCCAGTCATTTTATGAAAAAAGGTAGGACAAATTGCAACAGAAGCAAATTCAACTGATTTTTGTATCCTGAACATGTCCTGAGTAAGGGGAAAAAAAGCCCAGAAGAATCCCTTTAGGGGAAGGTTTAGAAAGACCCAAATATAGCCTATTCATTATTTTTCTCATGATTAGGGTAACATTTTTAACCTGTATATCACCATGAGAATTACTGAGTTGTTTACTAGCATCAAGACAAACAAAAAAATTATAATTTTTTTTTAAATGTTGTTAACATGGGCAAACGGTGCATAATCTAATAATGTATGTGCTAATTTGTATAAATACCACAACAGATCTAAACATTGGGTATAGCCAAGTGAAAATGTCTTGTTGGCATATAACAGTAAAAGACTTGATGTTAAGGTCTGAATGGAACCTGTTTAGGCTACCCATGAGCGTTAATACATAGATGGAAGTACTTTAAACCAGCCTTTATTACTTATTATTGCAGAGATGGGGTTTGGGGATGGGTCTGTGGGACTGTTTCTGGGAGATGAGTCTGAGGGAACAGGAGAGAAGGGGTAAGGAGAATGCAAAGGAAGGTAAAATAAAAAGTGAACAGCCAGAAACAGTCCCACGGACCCAGCCTCAAACCCCATCTCTGCAATAATAATTAATAAAGGCTGGTTTAAAGTACTACTTCCTTTATGTATAATCCCAAATGGGATTCTTCAGGGCTTTTTTTTTTTTTTTTTTCTTTACTCAGGATATATTGAGGATACAAAATCAGTTAGGTTTGCTTCTGTTGCAATTCGTCCTAGGTTGACCCCCATTTTGGCTTAAAATGACTGGATTATAATGTTTTTTTATCTTAGAATGTTTATAGCTGTGTCTGAAACCGTTCACTCATTTACTAATCCCTATATAATAGTGTATGGCGTTTGAGTGCACTATATCTGCAAGGAGTGAACGAAAATAAGTGAGTGAATTCGGACGCTGACGTTTACACTGCGCGTCGGAGAGCTGGAGCTGTCGCAGTAAAGGCTTTGTCACACGTGATAAAACTCCTTTTATCTTACATGTTACTTGCTTTATAAAATAAAATTAACAACAATCATATTGACTATTTTGTGTATACCTCTGTGCCAGCTTTGTAGTTTCATTGATTGAAATTGTTAAACTCACACTCACAGATGACAGGGTCATTGAGCGCCTCAGACGACCGTTATGATTACATTCAAATGACAGATGATCAATGAATATTTTTCAAATCATCCACCAAATTATCATCTATTCCTTACAGTTTAACAATGCCTAAATAATATTGTAATAAAAAAAACTTTTTTTTAAGGTAAAAAAAATTACCTTATTAATATTTAATTTCATTTTAACAAGTCATCTATATATTGTCTCAATATTTTAATACGTTTTATTCAAGTAATGATTAATAATAATAAAAATTAGGGATGCTCCGATACCAGTTTTTTCAGAACCGATCCGATCTGATACCAAAAATTCTGAGTATCGACCGATACCAATACCGATCCGATACCAGTGCAGTTTTTTTTTAAATCAAGTAGAATTTCTGTAACTCTGTGTTGAACTGATAATCACTATTTTGTGTTAAACACAATCTACTTAATACAGACTAGACAACTTAGTTATAAAGAAAAACAAATAAAAAATGTATGATCATAATCTATGACAAACATGCTATTATAAACTAGATCATCAGTAAAATTTATTCTAGAAAAATCACAAGTGTAGTAATAAATCTGGTAAAACTTTAGACATTGCAATTTGTATTGTTGTAAAATACATTCATGAAAAACAAGATCAAAAAGATTTTTAAAAATATAGGCTAGCCTACTATAAAATTAAGAATTCGTTTTTTTATAGCGCAGCTGAAGCAGCAACATAAAAGATAGGGCAGAACAAGAAAGTCTATTAATAATCTTTCATTGCGCAAAAGTATTATAATACGAAATGCTCCAATACAGTGCGGCGCAAAGCGCTTATGCACAACCCGTGCGCAGAATGATGCGCTCGAAGCAACACGAGTCACAGCGCGCAGCGTGTCGAGTCCACATTAAACACAGTTCAAAGCACTGAGGAAATACATATTGATGCGTAGTGTATTATACAGTATCTATCTTTGCAATAGTTTATTCAGCCTTTTCTTTTAACAGTTTTAAATTTCAGTTACTGTGCGCGTGAAGAACAGTCATAGCGCTCTACTCCATTGAGATCCAACAGACACCCGGTAGAAAGTAACATGATTAAGGTACAGCAATACAGACCAGCAAGATAAAGTCATTTTATGCGAAACCATAGAACTTTATCTACAGATCAAGTACAATAATATTAACATTGAATCATCTTGGAGAGAGTTTCATCGCGTAGACTGACGTAACCGAACGCGCTGTTTGAATGCTGGAGAATGATTGACAGCTGCAGCGGAGGAAAGAGTTTACGTGAACTTGAATTTAACGACTTAAATATTCATTTCTACCTCATATTAGACTATTAAATGGCTTCTGATCACTTATAATATAGTGCACGAAAACTTTATAGTGTTTTATAATACATTTGTGCCTTTTGTGGGGCTTAACAATGACAGAATAGTAATACGCACAATATCGGATTTGGATCGGCTTCGTCTGATCGATACCCGATCCGGCCAAAATGGCAGTATCGGAGCCGATACCGATACTGAATATTGGATCGGCGCATCCCTAATAAAAATGTTAAAAATAAGGATTAAATCAATGTTAAAGCAGAAATAAGATAAGTTGTAAAGTAATCTCTGGTTTAAACTCACTCGCTCCCGGACTTTCATGCGAGCTCAGTCCTCTACGCATTGGATTGTGGGAAATTGTGCATCAGCAAGTGTACATCGGATGTACACTCTAGTTCAGAGAGGATTGCGGGTAAAAGTAGTGAACAAATGTAGGGAATGATGTCGTTCACTCAGAATTCGGACACCACTACAAAATGGACGACACCCTAAATAGTGCACTATATAGTGGATAAGGAGTGATTTCAGACACAGCTTATATCTTTGTTTTGTGTTAAAGGAGAACTCTGGTCAATTTTAACATTGAGCTCATTTTTTTTTTTGTAAATTTGGAGTGCTGTCAGTACAGAGAACGACAAAAATCGGTGTTGCCTACACCGTGTTATCCTCTTTTTAAAATTTCCACCCTGTTGACTTAAATGAGGCACGTTTTAAACCTGCTTTTAGCCTCTTAACATCCTTGATGTGTCATTACAAGTGCACAGCTCATGTGAGTGAACACGGTGAATCTGACTGCAGTAGATGTGAAAGATATGAATAAAAGTTATGTTAATTCAGCCAGCGCACATACCTGTATTTAAATCCTGTTTTCGGTCGAAGTCCACAGTAGTCGATTGTCGAGACTCTCGACAATCAACTACTGTGGACTTCGACCGAAAACAGGAAGTAAATACAGGTATGTGCGCTGGCTACAAATTTACAAAAAAAATTAGCTCAATGTTAAAATTGACCGGAGTTCTCCTTTAATATCTAATGTTAGCCAAATGCAGGGGTGACATTTATTTATGGCTTGTTTTGATGCCATCAGGGCGCCAAAAACAAATCCACAGCAACCAAAGGAGGACATCAACACCATTGAAACAGACATCAGTAACCCGTAAATTTACGATAAAACCTTTTCTTCCCATTTAACCCATATTTTACCCATATATAGTCAGGTCCATAAATATTGGGACATCGACACAATTTGAATCTTTTTGGCTCTATACACCACCACAATGGATTTGAAATGAAACGAACAAGATGTGCTTTAACTGCAGACTTTCAGCTTTAATTTGAGGGTATTTACATCCAAATCAGGTGAACGGTGTAGGAATTACAACAGTTTGTATATGTGCCTCCCACTTTTTAAGGGACCAAAAGTAATGGGACAGATTAACTATCATAAATCAAACTTTCACTTTTTAATACTTGGTTGCAAATCCTTTGCGGTCAATTACAGCCTGAAGTATGGAACGCATAGACATCACCAGGTGCTGGGTTTCATCCCTGGTGATGCTCTGCCAGGCCTCTTCTGCAACTGTCTTCAGTTCCTGCTTGTTCTTGGGTCATTCTCCCTTCAGTTTTGTCTTCAGCAAGTGAAATGCATGCTCAATCGAATTCAGGTCAGGTGATTGACTTGTCCATTGCATAACATTCCACTTCTTCCCCTTAAACTCTTTGGTTGCTTTCGCAGTATGCTTCGGGTCATTGTCCATCTGCACTGTGAAGCGCCGTCCAGTGAGTTCTGAAGAATTAGGCTGAATATGAGCAGATAATATTGGCCGAAACACTTCAGAATTCATCCTGCTGCTTTTGTCAGCAGTCACATCAATAAATACAAGAGAACCAGTTCCATTGGCAGCCATACATGCCCACGCCATGACACTACCACCACCATGCTTCACTGATGAGGTGGTATGCTTTGGATCATGAGCAGTTCCTTTCCTTCTCCATACTCTTCTCTTCCCATCACTCTGGTACAAGTTTATCTTAGTTTCATCCGTCCAAAGAATGCTTTTCCAGAACTGGTCAGGCTTTTTTAGATGCTTTTTGGCAAAGTCTAATCTGGCCTTTCTATTCTTGATGCTTATGAATGGTATGTGGTGAACCCTCTGTATTTGCTCTTGTGAAGTCTTCTCTTGATTGTAGACTTTGACAATGACACGCCTACCTCCTGGAGAGTGTCCTTCACTTGGCTGGATGTTGTGAATGGGTTTTTCTTTACCATGGAGAGGATCCTGCGATCATCTACCACTGTTGTCTTCCGTGGACGTCCAGGCCTTTTTATGTTGCTGAGCTGACCAGTGCATTCTTTTTTCTCAGAATGTACCAAACTGTTGATTTGGCCACTCCTAATATTAATGCTATCTCTCGGATGGATTTATTTTGTTTTTGAAGCCTAATGATGGTCTGTTTGACTTGCATGGAGTGCTCCTTTGAACGCATGATGTAGGTTCACAGCAATAGATTCCAAATGCAAATACTACACTAAGGCTACGTTCACACTGCAGGGCTTAATGCTCAATTCCGATTTTTTGAAAAAATTCGATTTTTTTGCAAGGCCGTTCACATTTCCAATTAAATGCGACCTTTTGTGATCTCCTGTGTGAACGTGAAATGACCCAGAAGTGACCCGCATGCGCAGAAGAGTACTCAACGGTCAACGACGTCACTTGTTGTTTGCGGAAGTAGCTAAACTTTAACCAGAGCCCGTCTCTGCTTTAACTAACTGTGATTCTCTCACTCACACACACACACGAGCGCACGCAGCGACCGTTACACAAGAGCCAGACAGCAGCCGCTGACCTATCTAATAACAGCACAAATAAGTTAACATAACGTATATATAATGGCCGTGGGCTTTTTTTTTTTTTTTTTAAATTAACGGGCTCGTCGAGGTCGACCCGTTCGGCAGATTTACCTCAGCTCGACGAATATGCAGTCCGTTTTCAAACCGACGACTACTTCAATGCAGAATTATGACGTTTTTCGCGTATCAATGACGTGTGGGTCGGATACATGCGACCTGGCCGTTCACACTGAAGTCGCATTTCAAAAGATCGGATATGTATCGGATTTGGGACCACATACCCAAGTGGCCTGGGTCGCATTTGAAAAGATCGGATCTGTGTCGTTCAGACTGTCATGAAAAGATCAGATACAGGTCGCATAGGGGCAAAAAAATCGGAATTGGGTCGTTTCAGCCTGCAGTGTGAACGTAGCCTTAGAATCAACTCCAGACCTTTTACCTGCTTAATTGATGAAGAAATAATGAAGAAATAGCCCACACCTGTCCATGAAATCGCTTTTGATTCAATTGTCCAATTACTTTTGGTCCCTTGAAAAAGGGGGGGTGGCTCTCTCAAGAGCTGTAATTCCTAAACCCGTCCTCCAATTTGGATGTAAATACCCTCAAATTAAACCTGAGAGTGTGCACTTTCAGCCCATATCCATTAAATAACTATAGCTTGAATATGTTTTGGTACCGTAAATACCTGAAAAAAGAAAAATTGTGCCTGTGTCCCAATATTTATGGACCTGACTGTAACGTGTGCTAAAATCTACTGCTAAACTTTGGCCTTTCCCACTAATTAGCCTTGACAGCAAGGAATCGCACCTCACACTTTAGACATGGAGAGGCAGAAGTCTTAAGTTGTAAGTAATACGGTCAGTTCACCAACACGGCATTCAAATCTTAAAGGTTTACCCATATATCCAAAATACTGTTACACAACATGCGTTATCTTTCACAACAATTTAAGTTCTAAAACTGACGTGTTTAACTCATTAACCTATTAAACCAAATTATGTACAACCAAATCTGCAGAGCCATAGAGTAAAAAAAGTTTTACTTCCTTCTACTGTCATTTTACATGTTCAAACTAATATATTTTTGTGGTGTTCCCCTCTTTAGCATCATCCCACACTGGTTTCAGTGAAGGTTGGTACTGACATTTTTTTTTAAATGCTTTTTTTTAACACAGTAATATGTTGTTGTTTTTTTCATAGCTTTTTCTTTTTTATAGCTTGGATACGCAAAATTCTTGGAAACCAAGAAATGATCAAAGAACAGATGGGAACGTTGGTTAAATTGGTCTACGATCTCAAAAAATTATCAACTACAGAAGACAGCCCAACTTTAAACACAGAATGTTTTCCACTGTCAAGTTTTCAACAACTTCAAGTCATTGAGGGGCAGCTGCAGCAGGAAGACTACAAGACAGCTGTGGTAAGATTTCATATTTCAATAGAACAATTTAACTCATCAATTAACTGTGTCAGTATTTTCATCTTTTGTTCATTGTACATGGTAAAAAATGTAGTCAACCACGTGTTAAAATCATATCTGTACTGGCTGGGCTGGTTCGACATGGAATGGTTAAGCAACAAGAAAGGTTTGGCTTGGTGAAGAAGCGGCAATTGTACTCACTCTAACTGATTTGCTTAAGTCAAAATGTGGATGGTCATAGTTAGCACTAACCAATGAGATTGATGGTTGTGAATAAGTTCCTCCTACTGCTGAAGGAACTGAAATGAATGGAAATTAGTTAATGATTTTCTCACCCTCAAGTCATCCTAGGTGTATATGACATTATTCTTTCAGACAAATACAATGTTATATTAAAAAAATGTCCTGGCTCTTCCAAGCTTTATAATGGCAGTGAATGGCTGTATATTTTCCAAGGCCTGTCTGCTGGAAGCTATTTATTTTTCTTATACGAACGCATCACTTCGCTTCAAAGAGCCTTTATTAACCTCCCCAGAGCTGTGTGGAGCACTTTTATGATGGATGGATGCACTTTTATGCACTTCAAAACAGAAACGGCTATTCTACTATCCTTTTATAGGCTAAATAATTTCAAATGAACTGTTATATTAACCGGTAAAAGCCCACCCCGTTTTTGAACGTTCTAATCAAGTATGATGTTTGCTTGCTCCTTTATTTGTGCATATATTTATTTTTACAGATAAACACGTTAGCCTTGAGGGGAGGCACAACAGTAAAGGAAAGTGTATGGCGGATTCTGAACTTCCTTTTATCAAATGACATGGCCCGGCAAATGAACTGGAGGGGAATCAATGGAAAAGCGGCATTCAAAGACACCTCTCTGAAAACTGTAATTAATGGTATGGCTTTCTGAACTTAACTACTGTGTTTTATTTGTGTTTGGTGTCAGCTAAAAAACAATTCCCTATAAATGTTAGATTTTATAATAAATAATAATTTGCTTATTTACTGTTGGTCATATGTGTCATTGTAGCTGCAGTCAGGAGAAACCGTTTGACTTCCACTGCAACAGACCAGGAAGTAGAAAACTGGATAAAGAGATGGCTGCAGCTTTCCACAGACAGGGATGGAGGCCGTCGGGCAAGACAAAAAAATTGACTGTTTCTTGGTTCTGACACTTGCCTGTTCTGCCTGCTCAACGGACTGCCCTTTTGCCTTGCTCTGTTTTTGAACTATAGATCTGATTCTCCACTTGTTTATTAAATTCTCCTGGTTCTGACACTGGCTCGCCCTGCCTGTTCAACGGACTGCTCTTTTGCCTTGCTCTGTTTTTTAACTATAGATCTGATTCTCCACTTGCTTTATTAAATTCTCCTGGTTCTGAGTGACACTTGCTTGACCTTGTTCATAATATGTAGAACTTGTTCCTAATATGTAGACCTTGGTCTAATGTTTTCTTTGGACAGTCCTCCCCTTCTGGACCTCTGCCTGTTTAATTGTATATATTTATATAATGTATTTATTATATTTATTGTTTCCTGTTTTTTGTTGTTGTTTTTTTTATAAATATTTGTTTTCTTTGGACTACCTTCTGGTTTCTTGCAGTACCCCCTTCTGGACCCTGCCTGTTTTATTGTATATATTTATATAATGTATTTATTATATTTATTGTTTCCTGTTTTTGATTTTTATTTGTAAATATCTGGACCCTGCCTGTTTTATTTTATATTTGTTATATTTATATAATATGTATTTATAATATGTATTGTTTCCTGTTTTTGATTACTATTTATAAATTTAAATGTATTCATGAAATATTTATATTTATTAAATCACTTTTGACTGATTATTTGAGTATTTTCTTTATTATATTATGATTAGATCTGGGCCAGATGTGGCCCATGCCATTTTTGAGATTTGGCCCAGATGTGGCCCATGTCATTTGAGATTTGGCCCAGATGTGGCCCATGTCATTTGAGATTTGGCCCAGATGCGGCCCATGCCATTTCTGAGATCTGGCCCGGTTGTGGCCCATGCCATTTCTGAGATCTGGCCCGGTTGTGGCCCATGTCTGGCCCGGTTGTGGCCCATGCCATTTCTGAGATGTGGCCCACGTATGGCCCGGTTATGGCCGACTTCTAGCTGCCACACTCAGGTTGAGTCATCGCCGTCATTCCATGCGGTATGTGGGCCAGAAGAATTTGGAAGATGTGGGCCACAACTGGGCCAGATGTCATTTGCTATCTGGGTAAAAGTTCTTATTTAAGAGTTTCCTCTTAAAACCTATTCACAATGCTGCTGAGATCAACTTTTACTCATGAATAGAGAAAAATCTCAAACTAAGAGAAAGGGCGGGGTTGACCTTATTGCTATGGATGATGTCATTACTCTTACTAACTATGACCACAGTGATTGGCTGATGGGGAGGAGTCTTTGTGCGTGATTAAATCATAGAAATATTTTAGAATTCAAATAAAGGTTTTAAAATAAAGATATTACCATATTCAAATAAAGTTTTTTAAATGTTTTAGTTTTTAAACTGTCAAGGTAACTTTGTGAGTTGTGTCTCAGCTGTGTATATATGCCTCCTCTCGAGCTGATTAGACCGTTTGAACGTGCTCCTCCTGAAATTTGCTTATAAATATATTTTTTTGCTTGAATTCTGCAATACATTTAAGAGGCACTTAGCCTACATTATTAAACCTTTATTTGAATATGGAAACATTTTTATTTTAAAATATTAATTTGAATATGGCAACATGATACCTCGTCTATCACTGACAGAGACTGGTAAATAACAATTAGGGGAAGTGAGACTAGTTCCCAAACCTTGTGATAATCACAAAATCAGAGTTTGCTTGTGCCAGTAACAGAGGAAAAAGGTTGGGGCTTTTGAACCAATTGAACCAATCATATTGAAAGTGACATGTTAGTATTATTTGTTTTTTCGATTCTATAAAAATTGTTGTATTTGTGTTTTACGGTGGGATTCTCAATGCAATTTGTCTGAGATCCTTTGGCCTTGCTTCTTGGGAGAGATTCCCTGAGAACTGCTCAGGAAGATCTCCTGGCCGTGATTAAAGCATTTAAAGGACATTTGCTTGAGTCTGTTTGTCGATTATTCCTGCGCAGGAAGCTAGTTTAGGGGAACAAGTTATTTAGGTGACTATAATTGAACGTGGATGTCGATTTGTAGATGAGCAGATAGACTAAACGTCTACAGTAGACGTTCGGGGACGTCAATTTGTTGATGAGACCCAGATAGTTAGGTTTAGGGAAAAATCTACCACATCTTCCATAGAAGGAAAAAAAATACTATGGAAGTCAATGGGGTCCATCAACTATATCAGCTTGTGAGCGTGAGGCACAAACATGAGCCAAGCACTTCCCATAATGAAATAAAGACTTTTGCATGTTTTGTTCATCAATAACTTCACGTATTCAGTCGCTATGTGATAGCTCAACGTGAAAAACTGCGTTAGGGATAAATCGACTGATTTTCTGACACAGTTTGAGACTCATGACCATTTTTGTTAAACAAACTTTTGCCAATGCTCTTCCTACGGGTGACGTCACGGACACTACATCCACATTTTCTTACTGTCTATGGCTCTGAACCACTGATTCAAAACAAAAGATTCGTAAATGTTTAGAAGTGTCACAGTGTCTGGTTTGTGTTCACTGGGTGTCCACTAGAGGTCCTCTTCCCGCACGGTGTCCTACACTCTGTCACTACATTTCCCATGATCCTGTCTGTCACTGAGTGTTCATTGTGTTCAGCTGTTTCTCGTCACCTCGTTTAGCACTTGTGTATATATATCCTGTCAGTTTCAGTGTTTGTCACAGAGTCCTTGTTATATGTCACTGACACTTCGCAAGTCTGTTCCTCGTCTGTTCCTCGTCTGTTCCTCGTCTGTTCCTCGTCTGTTCCTCGTCTGTTCCTCGTCTGTTCCTCGTCTGTTCCTCGTCTGTTCCTCGTCTGTTCCTCGTCTGTTCCTCGTCTGTTCCTCGTCTGTTCCTCGTCTGTTCCTCGTCTGTTCCTCGTCTGTTCATTTTTTATCTTTGGACTGCTAATATGGATTTTGACCCCTGCATGGATGATAATGAATTGGATTGCCCTACTAATAATATTGCTGTTTTTGGATCCACCTGATTCTCTCCCTTTCCTGTATGTGTGGATCGTGACAGAAGGACTCCGTCACACAGCATGAACATTTTTCAGGGCCTGGCTTTATGGGCCTGCCAGACTGAAGAGGCCATGGCGCTGAATTCCCCTAAGCACCCTTCGCCACTGATTCCGCCCAGCTCAGAATCTGCACATTGCCATCGGAAACAGAGGAGGAGAAGGAAGAGCTCCTCCGTGACTGTTCCGGTGGTCCCGATTCCGGTGGTCCCAGTTCCGGTGGTCCCGAGTTCGGTGGTCCCAGTGCCGGTGGTCCCAGTTCCGGTGGTCCAGAGTCCAGTGGCTCCAAAACACAGGAGGAGGAGAAAGGCTCCCTCCGTAACTGTTCCGGTGGTCCCAGTTCCGGTGGTCCCTGTTCTGGTGATCCCGAGTCCGGTGGCTCCTAACACGGAGACCATCCTGGAGGTGACTACCATCCCTGACGCACCGCCCAGGCGTCTTGCTCTGCCCGCGCCACCCAGACGTCATGCTCTACTGGCCCCGCCCGAGCTGCTCGCACTGCCTGCACCACCCCAGCGATCCGTCACGTCTGCCGGGCCTGTGTCTTTGGACAAGATGGCCACCACAGAGACTGTTCACGTCACGTCTGCCCAGCCAGAGACTGTTCACGTCACGTCTGCTGGGCCTGTGTCTTCGGACAAGATGGCCGCCACCGAGACTGTTCACGTCACGCCTGCCGAGCCTGTGTCTTCGGACAAGATGGCCACCGCCGAGCCTATTCACGTCACGCCTGCCGAGCCTGTGTCTGCGGACAAGATGGCCGCCGCCGAGAGTGTTCAACTCACGTTTGCCGAGCCTGTGTCCCCTGACAAGATGGCCGCCGTCGAGCCTGTGTCTGTTCCTGAGCCGGTGGTGTCTGTTCCTGAGCTGGTGGTGTCTGTTCCTGAGCCTGAGCCGGTGGTGTCTGTTTCTGAGCCTGAGCCGGTGGTGTCTGTTCCTGAGCCTGAGCCGGTGGTGTCTGTTCCTGAGCCTGAACCGGTGGTGTCTGTTCCTGAGCCTGAACCGGTGGTGTCTGTTCCTGAGCCTGAACCGGTGGTGTCTGTTCCTGAGCCTGAACCGGTGGTGTCTGTTTCAGTTCCTGAGCCGGTGGGGTCTGTTCCAGAACCTGAGCCGGTGGGATCTGTTCCTGAGCCGGTGGTGTCTGTTCCAGTTCCTGAGCCGGTGGTATCTGTTCCTGAACCTGAGCTGGTGGTATCTGTTCCTGAACCTGAGCCGGTGGTGTCTGTTCCTGAGCCGGTGGTGTCTGTTCCAGTTCCTGAGCCGGTGGTATCTGTTCCTGAACCTGAGCCGGTGGTGTCTGTTCCTGAGCCGGTGGTGTCTGTTCCAGTTCTTGAGCCGTTGGTGTCTGTTCCAGTTCCTAAGCCGGTGGTGTCTGTTCCTGAACCTGAGCCGGTGGTGTCTGTTCCTGAACCTGAGCCGGTGGTGTCTGTTCCTGAACCTGAGCCGGTGGTGTCTGTTCCTGAGCCGGTGGTGTCTGTTCCTGAACCTGAGCCGGTGGGGTCTGTTCCTGAACCTGAGCCGGTGGTATCTGTTCCTGAGCCGGTGGTATCTGTTCCAGTTCCTGAGCCGGTGGTATCTGTTCCTGAACCTGAGCCGGTGGTGTCTGTTCCAGTTCTTGAGCCGGTGGTGTCTGTTCCAGTTCTTGAGCCGGTGGTGTCTGTTCCAGTTCTTGAGCCGGTGGTGTCTGTTCCAGTTCTTGAGCCGGTGGTGTCTGTTCCAGTTCTTGAGCCGGTGGTGTCTGTTCCAGTTCCTGAGCCGGTGGTATCTGTTCCTGAACCTGAGCCGGTGGTGTCTGTTCCAGTTCTTGAGCCGGTGGTGTCTGTTCCAGTTCCTGAGCCGGTGGTGTCTGTTCCTGAACCTGAGCCGGTGGGATCTGTTCCTGAGCCGGTGATGTCGGTGTCTGTTCCTGGGCCGGTGGTGTCTGTTCCTGGGCCGGTGGTGTCTGTTCCTGGGCCGGTGGTGTCTGTTCATGGGCCGGTGGTGCCAGTTCCAGTGCCTGAGTCGGTGGTGCCAGTTCCAGTGCCTGAGTCGGTGGTGCCAGTTCCAGTGCCTGAGTCGGTGGTGCCAGTTCCAGTGCCTGAGTCGGTGGTGCCAGTTCCAGTGCCTGAGTCGGTGGTGCCAGTTCCAGTGCCTGAGTCGGTGGTGCCAGTTCCAGTGCCTGAGTCGGTGGTGCCAGTTCCAGTGCCTGAGTCGGTGGTGCCAGTTCCAGTGCCTGAGTCGGTGGTGCCAGTTCCAGTGCCTGAGTCGGTGGTGCCAGTTCCAGTGCCTGAGTCGGTGGTGCCAGTTCCAGTTCTTGAGCCGTTGGTGTCTGTTCCAGTTCCTAAGCCGGTGGTGTCTGTTCCTGAACCTGAGCCGGTGGTGTCTGTTCCTGAACCTGAGCCGGTGGTGTCTGTTCCTGAGCCGGTGGTGTCTGTTCCTGAACCTGAGCCGGTGGGGTCTGTTCCTGAACCTGAGCCGGTGGTATCTGTTCCTGAGCCGGTGGTATCTGTTCCAGTTCCTGAGCCGGTGGTGTCTGTTCCTGAACCTGAGCCGGTGGTGTCTGTTCCAGTTCTTGAGCCGGTGGTGTCTGTTCCAGTTCTTGAGCCGGTGGTGTCTGTTCCAGTTCTTGAGCCGGTGGTGTCTGTTCCAGTTCTTGAGCCGGTGGTGTCTGTTCCAGTTCTTGAGCCGGTGGTGTCTGTTCCAGTTCTTGAGCCGGTGGTGTCTGTTCCAGTTCCTGAGCCGGTGGTATCTGTTCCTGAACCTGAGCCGGTGGTGTCTGTTCCAGTTCTTGAGCCGGTGGTGTCTGTTCCAGTTCCTGAGCCGGTGGTGTCTGTTCCTGAACCTGAGCCGGTGGGATCTGTTCCTGAGCCGGTGATGTCGGTGTCTGTTCCTGGGCCGGTGGTGTCTGTTCCTGGGCCGGTGGTGTCTGTTCCTGGGCCGGTGGTGTCTGTTCATGGGCCGGTGGTGCCAGTTCCAGTGCCTGAGTCGGTGGTGCCAGTTCCAGTGCCTGAGTCGGTGGTGCCAGTTCCAGTGCCTGAGTCGGTGGTGCCAGTTCCAGTGCCTGAGTCGGTGGTGCCAGTTCCAGTGCCTGAGTCGGTGGTGCCAGTTCCAGTGCCTGAGTCGGTGGTGCCAGTTCCAGTGGCAGTTCCGGTGGTGCCAGTTCCAGTGGCAGTTCCGGTGGTGCCAGTTCGAGGGGTCTTCACCGCCGTGGCCGCCCGAGGGGTCTTCACAGCCGTGGACGCCCGAGGGGTCTTCACCGCCGTGGCCGCCCGAGGGGTCTTAACCGCCCTGGCCGCCAGATGGACTGTTCGCTCTGCCCTGGTCGCCCAAGGGAAAGTCTCCGCTCTGGCCGCCCGATGAACTGTCGTTTCCACCCTGGCTGCCAGATGGACTGTCACTCCCTGTCCCCGTTTCCCTCCATGGACCTGGCCCCCCATCCCTCCCCCTGATCCTCCACCAGTCCACCTCCCGCCTGAATGTTTGTTTTGTTTGTCTTGGAGCCGCTCCGTAGAGGGGGGGTTATGTCACAGTGTCTCTTTTGTGTTCCCTGGGTGTCCACTAGAGGTCCTCTTCCCGCACGGTGTCCTACACTCTGTCACTACATTTCCCATGATCCTGTCTGTCACTGAGTGTTCATTGTGTTCAGCTGTTTCTCGTCACCTCGTTTAGCACTTGTGTATATATACCCTGTCAGTTTCAGTGTTTGTCACGGAGTCCTTGTTATGTCACTGACACTTCGCAAGTCTGTTCCTCGTCTGTTCTTGTTCTGTTCCTTGTTTGTTTATTTTTTATCTTTGGACTGCTAATATGGATTTTGACCCCTGCATGGATGACGACGAATTGGATTGCCCTACTAATAAAATTGTTGTTTTTGGATCCACCTGTTTCTCTCCCTTTCCTGTATGTGTGGATCGTGACAAGAAGCTTCATGAAGCAGTGTTTTGAAAATGCCCATCACCATACAGATTATTGAATGTGGTTACTCTGTATCTTCAAAACAAGGTCAAAAGTCTCAGAAGTTGAAATGCTCTTCCAGTCTTTGATCCGGTCTTTAAAGATGTAATATCTGTAATGTTTATGATGAACAACTTTAACTCTTTTATTATACCCTTAAATTATCATTTAGGCCTATGTATGAGCTTACATAGCTGCTTATCAGTTCAATAAGCAATATTCAGTTTTCTGTTCAATTCTACAGGGATTTATTGGTGTGACATAGTTTTACACTTGTATTTGTGGGGTTGTTGCATACAGCCTACAACAAAATGAAAACCGCAGCAAAACTGACACGAAACATAAAATGAAATATTCAAGAATACCACCAGATGGCCCAATACACCAGATTTGAGTAATAAACCCTCTACAATCCAGTTCAGAGTAATGCATTTCAAACACTAAAGAATTAGACCACACTCATTTTAAAACAATATATGCAATATATGTCACAATATTTATAATGTTTGTTCTGTTTTCTCCTGTCATCCTCTTGAAGCTCTGACGTCATTGATTAGAAGAACAGCAGCAGCCGCAGAAGCCACGCCCATCAGCGCAGTGACGACCAATCGGAGCACAGCTTCAACTGAATCACAACAGGGGGCGTGGCTTTCTGGAGAAACTAATGAAACAAATGATAAATGAAATTAAGATTTTCAACAAGCTGACTTTAGTCTCTGTCATGACCTAAAAAAGATCTTGTTTTGTGCTCCACACAAGAAAAAGAAGGTAAAAACTGTTCAGAAAGTCACAAGTAAATGATGACAGAAGCTCCTTCATTCTTTAAATCATCCTAAGTTATCAGTCTCGAATCAACAAATTAATTCATTGAATATATCATAAGAGCTGTGGTACCTGCACATGTGTGACAGAGTGTGTTGATGTCCAGATGTGTGGTCTGGTTGCTGATGGGATTGTTCAGCACACAGCTGTAGGTGTTTTTATCCTGATATTCCATCTCCAGAGGTAGAGAGAGACTGATGCTGAGATCACACACACTGATGCTGGACAATACACTGATTCCTGCGTACCAGGAGAGAGTCGCCTCACACACATTCAACACTGATGAACACACCAATGAACATGATGATGATGATGATGAACATTGTGAAGAGTTACTGATGATGACAGGAACAGGCAGATGAGCTGGAAAAGAGAAAAAAATGAATAGTTTAGAAAGTGTTTATTGCAGCAGCGTCAGTCAGTGTCTCGTGTGATCTTCATTCCTCTTCATATACATGTAAACAATTATTATTTACACACATTGAGAAATATAAGAGAGGAAAATGATGCTTAATTGAAATGATTTCGTCATTTTAATAATTAAGATACGCCCACTTTGATGCTAAAAACAGATATTTATCTCACTATAGACAGAGAGACTGAAACTCTTGATCACACCTCTCATCTGTAGTTTATAAACTCCAGTATGTTCAGTTGTGGTGTTTGTGATGGTCAGAGATCCGGTTTGATCTTCCAGCTTCAGTCTGTCTCTGAATCTCCCATCAAGATCATCATCATATACAGTGATTCTGTCTTCCAGTACACTGATTTCAGCTATTAAAGTGTTTTCATCTCCAAACCTCCACAGAATCAGATCATCATCCTTCATCTCAGTGAGATCAGAGTTTAGAGTGACTGATTCTCCCTCCATCACTGACACTGACTTCACTGCATCTGTACCAGCAAACACTCCTGGAGAACAGAGTTGATCACAGATTAAGGGTCTCAAATAATTTAAATAAATCAGTTTTGTAACTCCAATGAAGAACAGCAGCACAGAGACAGAAGTAGCTGTTTACAGTAGCTGTAATATTTTTTGTAATGTTATTTTTAGTTATCAATACACTGTTATTACAATACAGGTGATCTGTGGGAGGAGCCACATGGGAGATTGTGTCTCATCTTAAATCTGATTGGCTCCTTCAGTGTCTCTGCTCTGGAGAATGAAGGGTTAAGGGAAGCCAAATAGTGCAAATCAGGAAAAGCAGATGAAACTAACTCCACTAATGTTTCACAGAGAAACATAAGACCCAAATGCACATATGAAAATATATAGATCTCTCTTAATATCCAAACCTAGTATTAATGTTTCATTGTATTTTTTATTAAGAAACCAGAAACTATACACAACAAACAGTAAACTAAACTTCAGAGTAGCAAGATTAACCAAAAAACATTTGATGTCATTGTTTCCAAACTGATTCTGCTGTTTTTGCACCTGCCCCGTGATATAAATGAGATTTTTGGTTATTTTCAGTTGGGGTTGAGCATCTTTTATCTGAAATCTGATCAAAAGTGCTTTATGGCTCTGTATTAAATCTCTGTAAATATAATGCATTAAAACTAAAGAATTAAAATGAATATGATTATAACTCACCGACCAGACGGCACACGCAGAACAACACACACATGTGAAGCATTTTCAGAGAATAGCACTATATGTGAACACTTCAGAGACAGAGAGACTGTGAACTAACAGGACAGTGTTAAACTGTGAGATAGTGTTACTGCGTCTGATTCTCCACCAATAATATTTGAGACCGCCCTCTTACTGTACACGTACTGCTACTCTTGCACTGGTTATTATAATACCATCTGTATTAGTATTGCACTGATGGACGTGGCGGACCGGTCTGTGCTGCTCATGATCACATGCATTGATTAACAACTTGAATCCACATGCAGTTTAATCTAAAAACATTCTGTTCTGTCATTTCTTCTGCATGATAAAAAAAATCAAGTTTACATACTGAAAATACTGTGCAGAACATTTACTGTTTTTACAGGACAGATCAATAAAACAAAAATATATATAAATTACAAACACTTTTTATTTATTGTATAGCACTTTTCACAATACACATAATTTCACTTTTAAAATTCTGTGATTATTTATTTACTTTGTAACATTTTGATTCTGACATGTCTGTAAAAACACAAGAGCTTTCAGAACAACTGAACCTCCTCATGCTGACTGCACTAGTCCTGTAGGAGGCATAAACTCCATCTGTCATAGAACACACAAACACAAGAAGAAGAAGTATTGCTGATATGTCATGCATAGATATCATATAAAGGCTTTATATTTTCAAACTTGCTATTGAATTCTGTAATTTTGAAAGTTCAATAAAAATGAACAAATAATAGCCTAAAAAAGGATGAAATCAAAGGAATCAATATTTGTAAATAAGAATATCCTTGATCGCTCAAGCATCACCTAATGTAGCAGCGAGAAAACTGGGATAAATGCAATAGACCCAAAATATGTTGTTATATATAATTAACATTTTTAAATGAGTAGTTTTATATGTGTCCATCGTTTTTAATTCGATCATTATGTTTGCAATGCTTCATGGGATTGTAGTTCTTTCAATCCCTAAGGCTGTTGTTAAGTTCAAGTCAAGATATATTCACATAGACGCCTCATTAGTGCCTGTTTATATGGCCAATATACGTAAGCCGTCCATCATATGTGGTGCTGGTATGATGTCAGTTAGTAGGCCAATCAGCAGTTCGCGTCACACTGGTTCACTTTTATGAATTTTGAAGCCTACACGCAATCACCAGAAGAACAAAAGTAAAGGTAGGCTATAAAC
This sequence comes from Squalius cephalus, assembly GCA_022829025.1. Lineage (NCBI taxonomy): Eukaryota > Metazoa > Chordata > Actinopteri > Cypriniformes > Leuciscidae > Squalius > Squalius cephalus. The sequence continues at coordinate 29,364,733 of CM040807.1, forward strand.
GAACTAACCCACAGTCCCACGACTTAACGTCACCATCACTAAGCTTTCGATAACTCTCAGTTTTTATACTGATGTATTTTAAGTTGTAGAATAAAAAGTAGAAAGTGTCTTGAGCTTGTGTTCACCACAGATCTTATTTCAGCCATTCAGTGAAAGTTAGTGAAAGTAATCATGAGCATTTTAGTACAGACAAGACAACTGACCGTATTCTACCTCATGCTTGTGTGAACTAACAACAACATATTGATTGTATCATCTATGAACATGATTAATTTAGTAGAATATTGCTTATTGTACATCATTATATCTTATGAATTGAAAAGTGACTTTACTTAAAAGTATTGTTATGAAATAATTGACATATCAATCCAATTAAAATAATAAAATAGATCATATTTAATAAAACAAAAATGACATTATAACATAAGTCCTGCACAAACCTAAACTATTGTAATGAATTAGGATGCAATTCATGGAGTAACTTTAGCCTGTGAATAGGTGATGATGAATTTACCCCCATGCATACACCCCCCAAAAATTGCTTTCAAGTTGCACATTTTCAATTCATGATTTTATACATGTAAGTATTTGCTATAGAAAGCATGTAAATCCAGCCTGAGTGATAAAGACAAATCATGTTCACAACTGATGTGCAAACAGGCTTGAAAATGTCGGACTAGAACTAATTACAAGGTAAACAAATCACCCAAACATTTTCAAAAACTTTTTTTTTCATTTAAAAAAAACACATTCTACTTAAACAGAGAAACCACAGCGTATGTTCTTTTCTAGCTCAGAGAATGAACGTGATTCAGTGACACCAGAAGCTCAGTTTGTGTGTCAAAGCGAAACCTCTGCGGTCTCATTTATTTACAGAGAACTTCGACTTGATGTGTGGAAAACCTGTGTGTGTTATTGTTAGGCACATTGGTGTGTGTGTCAGTTGTTTGTGTGGATAAAGAGTGTCTTTATTTCCTATTTCCTTTTATTTCCTTTATATTCTAAGAAAGACTGCATAATAAATAAAAGATGAAATTCTGCAAATGTATAATTTTAATAACTGCCTGTTACAGAATGTTGTATTAAGTGAGTCTTAATAAATGCTGTATTGAGACAGTGGTATCTAGTGTGTGGTCTCTGATAGGTGGTCCTGATGGGGGAGGATACACACACACACACACACACACACACACACACACACACACACACACACACACACACACACACTCTCTATTAATATCACACTTCTGTCAGAGATTTACATTATAATGTTACAGTGCTCAAAGAAAATGCTTCATGTTGGCGTTTTGTTCAGCTTGTGTTTGTGGCAACGGTTCGGTAAGTGTTTTTATATCATTGTTTTACTGATTTAGTTTATGCTCTGCTTTTCATAAAGGGTGATATGATAGATTTGTATTAGTTATTTCCAGATAAAATACTCTGAAGAGCAGCCGATAAATTACTGTAAGATCTCGTTTGGATTCAGATCTTTCCTCACAGATCATCACTTTATACACATTGTCAATGAAATTTTAATTAATCAACTAACATTTGTTTTTGCAGGAATAACATTCATATACTTTTAATGTGTCAAAACTCTTTGGGGAAAAACTTGTGACTTGTGACTGAGTATGTGTCTATGGGTAAAAATAACATAGTTATGGGAAGTGAAACTAGACAAGTCTGTTAGAACAAATTAAGTCGTCATTAAAACCTTGTGATAAGTAATCACAAGATCAGAGTTTTCTTTACCTAGTAACAGAGGGGTTTGCATATGAAGAACCAATCAAATAGTGGGGAAATTATGTAATGCAGCCTGAAATTTTGCCATACCTCTATACTATAAAAAGTGTTGTATATGTATTTTTCGGTGGGATTCTCAATGGAATTTGTCTGAGATCCTCCGGTCTTGCTTCTTGGGAGAGATTCCCTGAGAACTGCTCGGGAAGATCTCCTGGCCGTGATTAAAGCATTTAAAGGACATTTGCAGGTCTGTTTGTCAATTTATTCCTGCGCAGGAAGCTAGTTTAGTTAAGAAAACTAGTTAGGAAATCGAGTCAGAAAAGCTGGTGATCTATAGAGTGGGGACGTCGGGGACGGGAACCAATAAATAGAGCCGAAGAGTTAGATTATGTAAGATATCCAAGTGAGGACGTCGCCAGGAGACGAGACTCAGATATCAGGTACCCAAGTGGGGACGTCGCCAGGAGACGAGACCCAGGTACAGATAGTTAGTTTAGGGAATAATCTACCCGAGTGGGGACGTCGCCAGTAGACGAGACCCAGGTAGTTAGGTTTAGGGAAAATATCCACGACAACATATTCAATCAGAAACAAACACTCCTCATATCTGATTATCCCAGTAAAATATATGAAGCAAATATACATCTAGTTTTAAAGTCTTTAGGCAGAAAAATCTTCTAAACTGTTATTTCTGTAGTGCAACATCAGTAAACAAAGAATTCATAATCTCTAAATACAAAGGCCGGGAGTTTTGTACTGTATATAAATATTGTTTTCCTAAACGGTAATCACCAGTTATTCCAATTTCTCCCTCTGTCTGTTGATTTTTCTTTTCATTTTAGTTTTTTATTTTATTTTTTGTCTGTGCTGCTCGTCTGTTTGTTCTTCACCTCTCTTTGAAATAGTTAAACTACTGACATAAATGTAGCTTTAATCTACAAACTCTCTGTTCTCCAGGAGTGTGTGCTGACACAGATGCAGTGAAGTCAGTGTCAGTGATGGAGGGAGATTCAGTCTCTCTAAACTCTGATCTCACTGAGATGATGGATGATGATCAGATTCTGTGGAGGTTTGGAGATGAAAACACTTTAATAGCTCAAATCAGTGTACAGGATCGACAGAATCACTGTATATGATGATGGTCCTGATGGGAGATTCAGAGACAGACTGAAGCTGGACGATCAAACTGGATCTCTGACCATCACAAACACCACAACTGAACATGCTGGAGTTTATCAACTACAGATGATCAGAAATCTGAGCAAGAGTTTCAATCTCACTGTCTATTGTGAGTTTAATATTTGTTTCTTTTATTTGTTACATTCTAAAATAAATCTAATTTTACAAAAAGAAAAACATTTTACAATAATTTTCTTTCATTTTAAATTGTACTCAAAACTCTGTAAAATTACAATATCTGTAAACTTAATGATTCAGCTGTTATTTTTAAGGATTATGTCATAAATGACAAATTACAGTAATTCTCTTTTTTTTACTGACTATTATTTCTACAGTATTTTTTTCTGTTCTCTTAAACATACAAATGTAGCTTATGTAAAATTACAAAAATAATCACGATAATAATTTGTGAATTCACCACTAGATGGTATGGAGCCCCTAAAGGGACATGGTAGAAGAAAACAAATATGAGATGGGAGGAAATATAATAAGTCAATGCTTTTGCGTTCTCTCCTAAATGTATAACAATCCACCAAGAAACTTAGCTAGAAAGTTTTGATCCCTTTGTGAACGAATGCAAAAATTCTCAGTGGAACACAAAAGTATTTGTGAGGGAACCCAATATTTTTCCTCCATCTCACTATTTCCTTCACTATAATTTTTTTTTTTTTTTTACTGAATTTTCCTCACATAGAATATTTTACTTTCAATTTAAAGTTTTTGTTTGGCCAGTCATTTGACAAATTCTTTTCTTTTTTTTTTTTCTTTTTCTTTTTTTTACAATTTTGTTTTACAGTATCTGAAGTAGATAGTCTTTGTAGGGATAGTGATTTATTGTAATGTTTCTCAGCTCGTCTGCCTGTTCCTGTCATCTTCAGTAACTCTTCACACTGTTCTTCATCATCATCATCATCATCATCATGTTCATTGGTGTGTTCATCAGTGTTGAATGTGTGTGATGCGACTCTCTCCTGGTACGCAGGAATCAGTGTATTGTCCAGCATCAGTGTGTGTGATCTCAGCATCAGTCTCTCTCTACCTCTGGAGGTGGAATATCAGGATAAAAACACCTACAGCTGTGTGCTGAACAATCCCATCAGCAACCAGACCACACATCTGGACATCAACACACTCTGTCACACATGTGCAGGTACCACAGCACTGATGATATAAGATGTTTTTTTTTCTCTCTCTCTCTTTCATAAAATGAAAGTTGCTGTTGATTCACATTTTGTGTGCCCCTATATTTTTCTTTTTTTCTTTCAACATTGCTCTTTTTGCCATATTTACAGTACCTGTGATTGTTCAGTTTGGAGTTCCTGAAACAGACTAATGTCAGCTCACTAAAATCACGATTTTATCATTGGTTATTTAGAAGTCCACTGCTGTGGATCTACTGAAGCTGTGATCCGATTGGTCGTCTCTGCTGTGGTGGGCGTGGCTACTGTCATTCTTCTGGTTTATGACATCAGATCCACAAGAGGAGGAGACTAATGGAAGATCAGTTGAAGAATCAACAGCTTATGATTGTTTCTTATGAATGAGAACTCAGTGTGTCACAGATCTGTCTTTAAATAACCACATTTGCGTAAAGAACCAAACAACATGTTCGTACGTTGCTAGAATTATCTGACTGTTGATCAGAACCTGTAGAAATTACATCAACTGATCATCCATGTTCCTGAAATACTGTATGTTGGTTACAGTTGAATTTTCCCTTTGTTTAAGAACAAAATTACAGTCACAAAGAAAAAAGCAAACTGAGTAAAAACTAAGCAAAGCAAAATAGCAATAGTATGTTGTGCTGACAAATGCTTAATTAGTCAAGTTTACTTTCATTAGAGTTCAAGTAACTAAAAAATACAGATAGACTTGATCATTTATAGGTTTCCTATAGGATTTCTTGATGGATATAGCTACTCAGAATTACTGTTTTCTATATTTACTATTACTAACTAATTTAAAGTGAAATGTGTACTACTGTGTATTATGCTGACTCCCAGAGTGCGACTGTCAGTTGCCTTCTATCCAACAATGTCAATAAAGAGTCATTTATGAATAATCAACCTTTGATTTATTTTTTAAACCAATTCTAATTTTTTTTCATATATTGGAGCAAATCTTGAAAATGTAATTTCCTGGTTAGGACACTAGGTGGCGCTTTAGTAGTGTACAATTACAATATGCGTACTACTAATCCCTCTAGTGGTCAAATGCTGTTATTATAGTTTCAGTTGTTTATAGTTTCACATCATCTGCTTTGGGCTCCACTTCCAGTACACGAAGCAAAGGAAGGTATGAGGTAGGCTAGTAGACTAAATATATCGCGTATGAACCTGTTTAAGATACAGAAGCATAAGTTGGAAACATGAAGTTGTATGGTGAATATTTCCACTTGAGAAGACCGTCATCCTTCCGTTCCGACCAAAAAGGCGGTCCGTTGCTCGATGACGTTTAAGGAAAAACATTACCGCTTTACAGTTGTTCATTTGTTCAACGCAAAAGTCTCCTAGCAGCCGAGTCACAGGGGATAAAGACTCCTCTAGCACTTGAATTGTGCTAATAATACTGTGATACAGTTATAAACAAATAAGGTAATTAGGCGCGTTTCATCCATCTGCTGCTTGTTGTACATCTCCCTGGTAACAGCGCCATGTTCGCGTGGTGTCGTCCAATGATTTTCAACGTTGTAAATTTGACTTCAACTGATTTTATATTACACTTTTCTTAGTAGATGTAGGAAATTACGATCCCGAAAAGTGTTATGTATGAGGAACTATAAGGTTGTAAATAGCATTGCAAAGAAAGTCATAGTCCTGTGGTCCAGACACGACTGATTCCTGGGCTCATTTGGACAAGTAGCCTAAGTTAAACATCCAGCGAGTGTTAACCCATTTAATCCCAAATTTTTCCCAGACACAAAAATATCCAAATCATGTGTCATTAGTATCCCTTTGAAACAATCAATAATAATTTTTTTAAATTTTCATGGAAAAGTGTGTGAAAAAGTGTGTTTTATGATCGGTCACAATTGTGACCGGTGGGAAACTGTGTTGTATCAACCATTGTATTGATTTAATATAGGTCTATTTGACCTATGCACTGTGTTTGTGTGTGTTTTTGTGTGTGTGTGTATGTTTTTTATTTTTTTGTGTTTTTGTGTGTCTGTGTGTGTGTGGGTGGGTGTGTGTGTGGAGATCAGACATCAGAGGAAACGTGACCATGTGTGAGTGTGTGTGTGTGTGTGTTTGTGTATGTGTGTTTGCGTGTGTGTGTGTTTCTGTGTGTGTTTCTCTGTGTGTGTGTGGAAATCAGACATCAGAGAAGACGTGACCGTGTGTGTGTGTGTGTGTGTGTGTGTGTGTGTGTGTGTTTGTGTGTGTGTGTGTGTGTGTGTGTGTGTGTGGGTGTGTGTGTTTTTGTGTATGTGTGTGTGTGTGTGTGTGTGGGTGTGTGTCTGTGTGTGTGTGAAGATCAGACATCAGAGGAGACGTGACCGTGTGTGTGTGTGTGTGTGTCTGTGTGTGTGTGTGTGTGTCTGTGTGTGTGTGTGTGTCTGTGTGTGTGTGTGTGTGTCTGTGTCTGTGTGTGTGTGTGTGTGTGTGTGTGTGTGTGGAGATCAGACATCAGAAGAGACGTGACCGTGTGTGTGTGTGTGTGTGTGTGTGTCTGTGTGTGTGTGTAAAATTAGGTAGATAGTAAGGTAGAACAGTTAGCCTATGTGTATTAGTATGTAGATACAATGGGTTATCCCACCGGTCACTATTGTTGCCGTTGACATGTTTGTGAGTTCTATGAACACATTAAACAAAGTTGAGTAATTGCAAATGCATATATCAATACTAGACACCTTAAACATGATATGTACCAAAAATCTATGTCCTATCTTTATGTTAACATACTTTAGCACCCTTTTCTTTGGGAGCTTTCTTGCTGGCATCCTCTTCTCTTGGCGCAAACAGGAAATAAACAGCTCTGGTCATGTGACAATTTACAGTAAACATGCGAAACTGCACATATTTCATTGAGACCCTTTATTATTTCAATATCTGCTGGAAATGCATTGATAGATCATTCAGTAACATTTTTATAGCCTTAGAAATGAAACACTTTTTTACGGTCACTATTGTGACCGGTGGGATTAAATGGGTTAAACACCACACTGAACTCCTTATCCGCACTAAAAGTCACTAAAACAGTTCATTGGCAGGTGAAGATCTACACAAACCTGTCTCTCACAAGTCTGTGTCCAGAGTTTGACGCAAACAGGATCATAAAGGTAAGATTTGTGTTTCCATACATTGTTTATTTAGTGAGCACTTGCACATTCATGCGGTTCAGAAATGATGAATCTGCAATATATCTGTCATAAACACTAAATGTATAAATTATAAAGACACATTTTGGTTAAATTGTTTATTTTATTTGAGTTTTACTTTAACTTTCGCTAAATGTTGTTTTCAAGCTGGTAAACTGAAAAATGTGCTTCATTCGAGATATGTTTTGCGTTGGAGCAGTTATGACAGTTCATAACACAGCGTTCACCAATAATGTGTTTGTGGATTATGAGCATGTGCATAGAAAAGCAAATGCATGGCTTATAAGTAATTATGACAAATAATATAAATGTAACTACTGTTCTTATAATGCAGTATAGGTCTTAATGACTATTTATAAATATATTTATACAATAGTAATACTCATTTATAAATAAGTATAAATTGAGCTATAATTCATTATAAGCATGGACTTCACAGAAAGTGTTACCATGTGTTTTTAACTGTAAAATACAAGTTTTAACATCTACCTCCTCTAACACTCGGTCAATAATGTAGTGTCTGTGTCCTAAAGTCCCAGAATGCATTGTGTTGCTGACATCACACCGAACGCAGTGAGATTGTTTAGAAATCAAAAATAAAGTTTAAATCCAGACTGGCTGCCACACTTCCCATAAGGTTTATGCATTAGGTCACATTCAACATGTTTACAGTACAAAAGCAATCCGGCTGAATGTGTTTTTCGTCTACCTCTGGAAGTGGTTGAAAGTGGACAGGCTCAAAATGTTTTAGACCCCGTTCACACCTGTATTTAGTATCATCCACTTGTAATCCGAACGATCAAAACGCATGTTAATAGGTATAAACAGGGCCTGAGATGAAGTGAAGCTTCACCTGCAGTAATTTAAATCAAACCTAGAAATATACTCTATTGTATGTGAGTTATAAAACAAAAAGTCTAGTTAAGTTGATATACTGCTCCACAGCAACTGCAGATGAAACCCTTTTTAGACCATTTGTTCAGATTTTCTTTCCTTTCGATCAAACCATTTTTTTTAAGATTTGATTTTAAGATTGAAGGCCGTTAAAATAGAGTATTGTTTTTTGGAGGCATCAGGTGTATAAGGTCATATAGAGATGCAAATGCCCTCTAATATCAATCTTAATACTTCAATCACAAATGATATATTTTTATGTAGTTGTTTTGTGTAGAGTAGAAGACAGATTGTGAACTTCAACTGAGCAGGAATTGAAAAAAAAAAACACCTTTCAACCACATCCAATTCCCGCAAACTCACAAAAAGACAAAATTCACACCTCATATATTTGCTAGTGCGCCTGTAACATTAACGTCCAGTAATAGACACACACTCTTGCAAAAGTTGTTTGTGACCATCACATCAAACCACATTTCTTTCCGATCTGAAGAAAGAAGACCACCACCACAGTTTTCAGTCTGACTCACACGTTGAGCTGCTGGAGTGTTTTAATTGCATGCATTTACTGAGTTGCATTCAAGACAAAAACATTGTAATATGAGATTTAAATAAAATCATACAAGAGTATATTATTCTATTTAGATATCCATACATGTAACTAATGTTGTGCGCTTGACAAAATTACCATGAATTACAGTTACAATTACAAATGCATTTAATGCCGCATGATCAGTTCTGTGTATGATGATGTACATCTGTGTACAATTCCCTTTTGAATTGTATTAGAATAAATCATCCAGTCATTTTATGACAAAAGGTTGAACAAATTGCAACAGAAGCAAAGTCAACAGATTTTGTATCCTCAATAAGTTCTGAGTAAGGAAAAAAAAGCCCAGAAGAATCCCATAAGAGGAAAGTTTTGAAAAAGACCCAAATATAGCCTATTCATACTCCTATTCATTATTTTACTCATGTGAATAGGGTAAAAAATGTAACCTTTAGATATCACCATGAAAATTACTGAGTTGATTACTTACATCAAGACAAACAAAAAATGTATAACAAGTTTTTTTGAAATTGTTAGTTAACATGGACAAACGGTGCATAATCTAATTACGTATACTAATTTGCATAAATACCACAACAGATCTAAACATTGGGTATAGCCAGGTGAACATGTCTTGTTGAATCTTGTTGACATATAACAGTAAAATACTTAATGTTAAGGTCTGAATGGAACTCATTACGGCTACCCATGAGCATTAATACATAGAGGCAGGAAGAAGTACTTTAGAAACCAGCCTTTATTAATTATTATTGCAGAGATGGGGTTTGGGGCTGGGTGCGTGGGACTGTTTCTGGGGGACGAGTCTGAGGGAAGAACAGGAGACAATGGTAAGGAGAATGCAAAAGACAAAAGGCAGGTAAAATAAAAAGTGAACCCCCAGAATTAGCACATACGTAATTAGATTATGCACCGTTTGTCCATGTTAACAAACAATTAAAAAAAACTTGTAATACATTTTTTTGTTTGTCTTGATGTAAGTAATCAACTCAGTAATTTTCATGGTGATATCTAAAGGTTAAAATTTTTACCCTATTCACATGAGTAAAAGAATGAAGTACTGGAAGTACACATCAGGTATCGCGTAGGGATCACACCCTAACAATATTATTTTTTGAAAGTAGCGTTTCTTTTCATGGCAGTCGAGGTGCGAAATGTTAGCCGTTTCTCAATATGCGAACTTGTCTGTACTTGTGTTCTTGTGGACTTGTGAAACGTCATCAGTCGCTGCCCTAGTACTGTTCCAATTCAAAGTTCACATCTAACCAAGTCCAGTTCGAATCCCCGGATGTGTTCTTGATCCGCCCCTTTTACCGAGGATGCATCGAGAGGTGACTTGTGCGGACTTCAGACAGCCAGGTATCCCAGAATGCATCTCACACCAACCAGCCCGCGTCAATAGAAGAGGAGAAACCCCGCGTAATTTAAAAATACTGCTATAATTGTGTCACAAAATGTAGTTTTAAGAGTATTTCAGGCGAGAATGTAGTTGTTAAAAGCTCAAATCTTTGGTTTATTTATAAAGATAGCGCCTATTTGAAAATTTGATCTGACGTTTTCGGAGTTTTGAGAACCAGGCAATCGGACGCTCGGCGCTCGTACCCCGCCGAGAACAGCCTCTCTCGGCTAGTGCTGCTGACTTGCCGGTGGCTCGGATGTCTAGTCTAGTGGTTTAACTAACATGAGATATAAATCGTCTTGTGTATATCCAACAGGCGATTTATTTATTTTATTTGTCTCAATAATGTATAATTTGTTCCCTGGCAAAAAGTTTTAGCTGAGAGCTGAAGTTTCATAGCTTTATTTAACGTTAGTCTATTTAAATTTAACGTTTTAGCGAGAGCTGACATGTTTGACTGAATCGTTGGCTTTATTGTTGTATAGCTTCTTATACCTTTTAGGCTACTTATACTTTTAGAATGGCTATTATTGATCATTAAAACTGATATACATATACATTATACTGATATACATTTTATTTTATATATTTAAAACATAGCCTAAACAATATTTTATTATAGTCACTATAATAAAATATTGTCTGCATGTTGCCTATTCTCTTCACTGTATATACATGACACAACCCTGTCTCTTTTTGCTAAATATTCGTTTTAATGATCAATATTATAATGTTTTTTATTCATCATATTTTTAAAATGAAAACAAAAAGAGAGTCAGGGTTGTGCTTTATATTTCGTGTTGTTGTAAATATGCAGTGAAGATAATCAATTGCGTTTCCTGAACCACATTTGTGTGGCCATTATGTTAAAGATTTTTTTTAAATGAAAATGAAAAGAGGCAAAGTGGTGGTTTATAACATATTTCGTTTTATTTGTAGCCTAAAGAGAGTAGCCAGAGCGAGCTGCATGAGTGACGCTATCAAGTACGCCGCTGTTCCATTTGCAGAATTATCGGACTTGTGTCCTCCCGTCCTCGGGAGTTCGTTCTCCTGAGTCGAACTTGTCAGTCCGAACTACCAAGGACTCAAGTCCGAACTTTGCGTACTTGGTATTGAGAAACGGCTGTTGTCTTTCGTAGCCATTTACTGTATCCGTACGAAGCTGTAAATAGTAGCAAGCTAGCTAGTTAATGCTTGTCAGTACCATAGACAGTACTCGGATAGGTACTCAAGATGGCGGCAGTCAACTGGAAAAAGAGCGGATGACGTAAGAGGTCACGTGACTGATACTGTATTCATGTATAGGCTATGTTTGGGTCTTTTTCGAAACTTTCCCCTAATGTGATTCTTCTGGACTTTTTTTTTCCTTACTCAGGACATACTGAGGATACAAAATCAGTTGAGTTTGCTTCTTTTGCAATTTGTTCAAGGTTGACCCCCATTTTGGCTTAAAATGACTGGACTGTAATAAGATCACAGTAAACGGACTATTACTTACTAAGAAAACAGCTGGTAACACTTTATTTTGATAGTCCACTTTAGACATTCTAATAACTATTAGTAACTTTACAACTACATGTCAACTAACTGTCATTAGAGTATAGTAGACTCTCTGCTTACACAGATGATGATGGTCCTCCAACAGACATTCTACTGACTAAGTAACTACATGTCATCTTATTCTACTAACCCGAACCTAACAGTCTACTGATACTCTAATGAGAGTAAGGCCCTGTCCCAAATTGCACCCTAACCACCTCATCTTTTGTCATGGGGTGTCCTACGGTCTCATGGACTTAACGGACACGTGCATCGGCAGCCATTGTAAGTCCACAAGACCGAAAGTGCGTATAAGTGTGCCATTTGGGACAGGGCTTTAGTTGACATAGTTGCAAAGTTACTTAAAGTTAGTAGAATGTCTAAAGTGGACAATTGAAATAAAGTGTTACCAAACATCACATAACACAAATAGGGCCTGATAGAAATTTAAGAATTGATTAAATAATCTTTCATGTTCTAGAGAGAACAGATGTTTTCACAATGGACCCAAAGAAACTATTATAACAGTGTCATTTTAATGAGCCTCATCTGTCGACTTGATGTCGTTGAATAACGTTCAGCTTTGTCCAAGGCTCGCTTGCGTCACAATGGAGTTTGTGCATGAAAAAAATCATTCAAGTCTCGAAAAAAAAAAAATATATATATATTTTTTTTACTTATTGACTACAGAGCTGTCATTCTCATGTCTGTGGTCATGAAGTATTACATTTAAATGTTATTGTTTATTCTTTATTACTGTTATATTTCTTTTTGCTGCCTTATCCGTATATATGTTTGCAATTTTTCTGCTCTGGATGCTCCTGTCACCAAGAGATATATTTGTAATATCACATAAATATTTTTCTCACAGAGAATAAATGAGTAAATGAGTAAAACATGGTCTTTTGCAAAGGGATCATCATATTTTGTGAAAATCTTGCAAAAAACATTGTGAAACTCAGCACTACAGGGACATAGGAACATCATTATTGAAAAAAGAAGAGAACTACAAAGAGTTTGATCAACAACTCATGGTGACGCCTGCATACACTACCTCATCCTTCTCTTTAAACCTCTGTAAGAAATAATAAAGACAGAAGATGTTTGATTACTGTATTATTTTCCTCATCTATTTACACTCTTAAAAATGCTGGGTTGTTTCAATCCAACTTTGGGTCAAATATGGACCAACCCAAACGTTTGGTTTGACCCAAAGTTGGGATGAAACAATCCAGCATTTTTTTTTTTTTACAGTCTATTTGTTTTTTTATTCATTAACATTCTACAGTTTCTTATAAATGCATATAATGACACTGAACTTGAGACAACAAAATGGAAAGCCACATCTGTAAATAATATTTACTGTTCGTATTACTTAAACAATTGTTGCATCAGCACAAAAAAGGCTAATGAAATAAAATGTAGTCTTATAGAATCATATATAGATTGATATAAAATATATAAGATATTTGCATACGTTTCAAGTTCAACTGGCCTGTTTCCTATCTCATTTACACTGAGATATATGCAACATTTAGACACTTTAGGTTCCAAAAACACATCTAAATGTGATGATACAGAGACACAACACACAGTCATTAGTTATCTTACCCTTTTATGTGAATTTTGCTTGCGGTGTGTTGGTTTAGCATATATTACCTCTTCTTTGTGGGTTTGAACTGTTAAAACAATTGAGAAAGCATCATTGGGAAATGTATGAATGCACCATGGTATCAATGATCAGTCTTTATTAGAAATATATATGATTTTTTCACAAAATGTAGATGTTTTGTCTATTTTTTTAATTCAGCAATAGGTAACTTGCCCTCTTCGGCTGTTTTTCTCAGTCTCTTGCAGATGCAGAAGATCCCAAGCACAGCAACAATCAACAGAGACCCAGAAGCAGCAGTCGAGATCAACACTGGATTTACACGAGTAATGCCTGCAGAGATACATTAATGTAAGTCAAGTCTGATCGATGTATAGTAGGCTATAAGTGTCAAGGAAAAAAAAAACTATCAAGGGATCCTTTCAGTTGGCACATTATTATATTAATGTTTATTTTTTTTGGTTTCAAACTTGGTTTATTCAAACAGGCCTAGATTAAAGCTGTAGTCTACGATGTTGAAAATCGGTCGAGAAAGCCTGAGATGGTTGGGAATTTTTAAAAAACTCATCCCACCCCTCCACACACACACCCCTCCCCTCTGTGCTACCTGATCCCTCCCACCGGGAAACGACCTGAACAACGTCACTCAGTCTGTCAAGCTGTGATCACCGGTAGTAAACATCGGAACAGAGATTTACCATGTGCGATGTCAAAATAGCTCAGAGGTACACGTTTGAGTTCACGCTCACGCAAAATTAGCAACACATGCAATGTTCTAAACCCCCCACCACCCGAAACACAAACAATAATAAATAAATAAAATAAATAATACTGTATTACAGCTGCCGTCTTAGGAGGGTACGTTTGGCATACGTTTCCCCTCCTGAGCCTCGTTTCCCCGGTTCAAAAGTGCTACCTAAGGCACATTAATTGCATTATTAGTTAGTATTGCTAAGTATTGTAATTGTTATAGCAGCACACAGCGCATCTTGTTCAAATTCCGATCGGCTCGAACAGAACCCACTAGGCCTACTAAAATATATTCAAGCACTTCAAGAAATATAATTACTTTGACCCGTGATAGGCGATGCTAAACGGCTAACATTCCAATGCCGACCGGCAGCATAAGCATGTTGTCAGACTGATAAAAAGCTATTTATGTAACACCTCACACCATAAAAGTATAAATAAATGCTTACCTGCTCAACAAAAAGTCAGCCGTGACTGTGGGGGCAAGCAGGGGCCGCTTGCTGCTTTCGGTTTGTTTTTTTCTCCATAACTGAGCTGATTCTACTCTGCTAGCTACCATAGACTGTCAGCTGCTTGCACGCGAAATTTCATGTTGCAGGAGGGGGGCGGGGTGGGGTGCGTTGGGGTGGAGACGCGAGCGCCACGTGGAGTTTCAAGCAGAGCGGGGGATTGGATGAGAGCAGTTGACCAATGTAAGCTGTCCGGCCGGACAGCTTACATTGGTCAACTTCTCTGCGGGTGTACACCCAATAGAGTGAATGGATTTTTTTCATTCTTTTTTCTCTTCATATTGTTAGGATTGTACTGTAGAACCATAACCAGCATCTAAACGAGGTTATTAATAATGAACAATCTTTGAAATCGTAGACCATAGCTTTAAATAGGCCTATTAAAGAACAGGCTAAAGGTATAATTCGGTATTTAGCACTTTGAGTCTCTTTTCTGGTTTGTTTTGGATGAACTAGAGTGGTGAACACAGAAATGTTGACGATAGGTCCTGTCTCGACTTTTTGACTCGTTTAGAATCACCTTTGACCGCTTCAGAGTGGCTGGCTACGGGCATGCACAAACATGTCCTTAAAACAACCCTTAACGTTCATTTTCAAAACTGCAACTCACCGAGTGGTTAGTGATGTTGAAATAAGCGCTTGAAATAAACAATAAATATCACTTTCTTCAACAGTTTATTAACATTTACAGAATAGGAATTTATTACATAAGGGCAGATATTGTAATCTCACTGAGGTCACGCACCTGCACAAAGATGGTGGCTTAGAAGTGAGGCTTGAGTGAGAAAATAGTTTCTGATTTACAAAAACATCTTCCTCAAGGAAATCTGCCCTTATGTTGAGGTTTGATTATTTAAGTAATTCATATCAACACTTAATAAAGCTAGATGCTCTTGTGGAATGTAAAAATCTATGGATTATTTAAACTGTTAAGGCAAAACGTGACAGTGGGAGGTTAATTTATGCATGCCTCCGATGGTTTTACAAAAAAAAGAGGAATAGGATACACTGTTGTATGCATGCTCACAAACTTTTACTTATCAACCACATACTGTACACCATACACCTTTTTTTTTTTTTTAACAATTTGGGTTAAACATTTTGTGTTTACAGTTTTGAATTGTGAAAGCATTTGAAATGCATTTGTCACTCCCAAGACTTTACAGTGTGAATGTGGTATTCAAAGTGCTTTTAATTTGAAATGATAGCATGCTAGCATTGAAAGCATATGAATCCTCCAATCACCTCCTGCAAATCACCCTCCAAAGCCACACTTCCTCCAAAACACGCAGACCGGAAGCGAGACCACCAGAGACTTGCTAACTAACTTGCTTAACTTCAGCATAGTGCAGTTATAGAAAAATATAGAAAATTAAGGCTGGAATACGTGACAACTTCTGGAAATCTGAACAGATTTTAAAACGCTATAGGTATCACACACTTGCTGACTTTGTAAATGCTTACAGAAAATATCAAATAATATTAACAAGAGAACTGCATTAGTTTTGAGTTTTTATGGAGCGCATAAAGGGACATGGTGATGAAGAAAAGAAAAATTAGATGGAAGGAAAATATTTTTCAAGTCTTTTGCGTTCTCTTGCAAAACCTGTTATGAGTTCGGACGAACACTTCCTGTTTAATGTCCCGCTGGCAGTGTTTCAGAGCTCCTTAGGTGAATATTTCATAGATATGATACATAGATACAATAGCATTTCATAGCTTTTCAATATAAAGAAATCAGTGCTTAACTCAAGGAGTTCAGTGAAGTTGTCAATATATTCACAGATTCAAAGTTCTCAGATCATTAACTCGTGATCTAAACGTTGTTAAAACACAAATGACAGTTTTCCAATCCTTAGATAACGAGCTACAATCCAATTTGCCTCAAAACGAGACTTATCATTTAAATTGGTCTCTATGATGAGAATTTAGAAGTCAATTATGCTAATTGCATCGGTAACTGTCTGGAAAATCATAGTTAATAGCAGGGCAGGTTTAGTGTGACAACATGCCCCATCTGCACAACTGGGATTTAAACCGGGTTCTTCTGCTAGTTAGTGAAGCATTAAAGCACTCTCTCGACTGTTAAATAAAAGACACAAGATTAAAATAGTCTCAGATTTGTCTAATTTGAAATAAACGCAAAAAAACATTGGTGAAAAAATTAACTTTTGCTATGGTTAAATAAATGTTTTATAAAAGATTTTTTAATTTTGGTGCAACATTTTCTCTATATAGTGTTTATATGGCAACTAGTAAATACATCAAGTTTCATCATGCTGGCATGTGTGAGAAGTTTTAAACCATGAGTGTTACAACTAGTCCCGCATTAGTTTGTGTCCCGCTCTCCCCTATAGTACACAAGAGTGAATTACGCTTCTCTACTCACCATAGACAGTAACATTGTATCTGTATTTTTTTTCTATTGTGCGACCGAAGGTTATCAGATAAAGTCCAGAGTCTGTTGTTCTGGTGTTTGTGATGGTCAGAGATCCAGTCTGATGATCCAGCTTCAGTCTGCCTCTGAATCTCCCATCAGGACCATCATGCGTTTTGAATATTTCAGCTGCTGCGTTGATTTCAGCTATCAGAGACTTCTGATCTCCAAACGTCCACATTATAATATCGTCTTTCTGTATTTCAGTGAAATTATTTAGTAAAGTGACAGAATCTCCCTCCATTATGGATACCATCTTCATGGCACCACAGAACACTGGGAAACAAACATTTTACATTACCGTAAGATATTCAGTGTGCCAAAACAAGTTGGTTTAACCAAGCTTAAACTAAAACATATTTTGAAATTACAAACTTTGGAAATACACTTGTGGCTTTGTAAAAAGTTTAAACATTGAAGTTAATTAAGCTTTTGAAATAAAAAAGGCAGTACAATTATATAAAATGGCACAAAAAAGAAAAGAAATAAAAAAGGCAGTAAAATTATATAAAATGGCGCAAAAAAGAAAAGAAAAAAAGAGTCCAAGCACAATGGCTGCAGATATGTTTAAAGTTAAATAGGAAATAACGAATCTTCTGATGATTTTAGGAAAGCATAAGTATAATTATAATATAATACAATTGGTTAGAACTACTAGATCTCTCTGATATAAGTCTGCTAGAAGGGAAGATAAAATCATGTTTTTAACTTACCGACCAGACGCCAAAAGCACAAAGTGCAAAAAACAAATGAGTGAGACATTTCAGGGGTCTGAAATAGTATCACTCAAGACGTGTGATGAACCTGAGAACATCTGTGGTCTGCTTTACTGCAAAGAAAGGAAAGTATGTGTAAAGAATCTCTTTGAAATCTGTACTTGTGTGTGTGTGTGTGCGTGTTGGGGCTGTTGTCCAATTCCGGAGAGTTTTTTTTCTTTCTGTAAACCACAGTCCCTTGTTTTGTTTTTTTCTCACAGGTCTGTGTGCCATTGCTTAAATGAGACCACATTATACACTCTTTCTTAGACTGGATGAATTTAGTAATTTAGTCTAGGAAGAAATGCTATAACTTATTTGTTTATCTCCAATATGTGCCAGTTATGTTTACTTCTACCTGGATTACTGCCTAAATCTTCTTCTGTCACAACAATAACCAACACATAGTTTTCAAAACACACTCTCTCAATAATTTTATAATTTCCATCTGTTCTGAATATTTATATTATGGAATCATCCAGGTATAATTTTTCAGAAAGGTTTTTTTTTTTTTGGCAGGACATCCATTTTTAGGGCAGTGTAGATCTTTCTATTTATAGCAGACTGTGACAAACATTCATCTGAAGACTACTTTCATACTTACACTTATTAGCATTTACTACAATACATCATTAGCATTTACTATAATACAATACAATACATTCAACCCTTTGTAAAACGATTAGAAGTAGTGGTAGCAGTATTGACAGATTGAACAGTTGGAGATCTCTGACCTGCAGCTACACTCGTCAGCCACTTGAAGTGGTGGGCGTGCCAAAGGTAGGGGGCGTGCCGAAAGGTTTTTCATTGGTGAAAGGAGCTTCTTGTTGACAGCTGCATTGTCCAATCAACGTTGAATATTCATATACATCATTACTTTAAACTGAAACTTGATGGCAATCAGACATGGTGTGATGTGTGTCATGATTCAAATGATGGCTGTCAATTTTACGTATTAATTTGGTGAAATTAATTAGCCTAATAAAAAAATAAAAAAATAAAGTTATAATGATTAGGAACGTTATTATTCTTTATAGTTGTCCTTTTTGTGAATGAATGAATGAATAGAGTATGGGTTACATGAACATGAGCCCTTGCAAATGAATAAATGTTTTATTTATTTATTATTTAAATTTATTATTTATTTATTTAAAATTGTGCATGTTTATAAACAGTTCTTACTCATATCTACAAACAGCAACCTATCTAGCTTATTTATAAATCTCTGGTGAATGTTTTATGACCAACCAAATCCAAATCTATTTGTCCTTATCAGGCAAAACATTAATGATTTTAGTTTACGTGCACGTTTACTGAGAAAACCATACAATTGACTTTATGCACAGCTGCACTACTTCCTGAACTTAAGCCAGCTCCTTTATTTCCTGTCTTACATTATTGGACACACTGATTAATCCAGGTGTGTCTGATTATTGTTGCTATGACTACTGAGGTCAGGCACACCTGAATTAATCAGTGTGTCCAATAATGTAAGACAGGAAATAAAGGAGCTGGCTTAAGTTCAGGAAGTAGTGCAGCTGTGCATAAAGTCAATTGTAAATCATTGTTGTATTATAAGTGGAAATTACTGCTTCTATAACATATTTTTTGCTATCATGTGATATCAAATATCATATGCAATCAAAGGCAGACATTAAAAATGTAATTCAAACGTATGGAAAGATAATGCGACTCTAACAGAGTCATTATAAGAGACATTTGTATGCTTCCAAATAATAGTAGATTTTTTTTTTTTGATGATTTCTATTTGTGGTGTTATGGTAATTTACTGCCCCCTAGTGAGGGATAAATAGTACCGGCATCACTCTGAGATGCTTCAGAGCTGAGGGGTTGGAAGAAGATGATCTCTCATTCCAGTCATCTTCTGTTTGAGCAAAAGACAGAACAAAAAGTAATTTCCATTGCTATAAGGAGTGATCTTGGAGTGAATTTTAATTGCTTTATTGCTATTTTGCAAAGAATGTGCAGCATTTGGCGATGAGAGCAAATTCCCAGCAAGAGGTCTTTTCGTTTGTGTGTTCCTGGATGCTGTCGTTTACTGACGTTGATGGCCATGATCGCTGTCTCACATGCCTGGGCAAACAACATGCTGAGAGAGCGTTTGTGGATGGTGAATGCCCTCACTACAAGAGCATGTCCATGTTGTGGTCTGGTTAGTCTTGCGTTGCCAGAACTTCAGACTGACAGCAGAAAGTCTGGACTGGACTCTATCTCAGCTTTTCTTGGCCAAGGATCGCCCAAGAGGAAGTTTGACTGACATATGTAACGCAACAAGTCACAGTGTAGGCTATAGCAGCTTTCCAGGCCGCTGTGGTATTGGTAGGAGTGAGCAAGTAATTAACACGTATAAACTCCATGAACACAGATTTAAGATGCAACCAATGTCTTTTATTTATTGTGCTCTAATTAATAAACATTGCTTCCAATTAGCTGTCTCAGTCTTTGTTGTTCATACCTTGCAAATACAGCACACGGACATTGTCCATATGTCCTTGAACATAATCCTTTATCAGTGAAGCATGGTTAAGCACCATTAAACTCAATCCAGCACATTGAAATCTTATAAGCACGGTCAGCATGATATTCCACGTAGTACATGGCTTAACAAAGTCAAAAAACTGTGTGCTTCCCCACTACCAATACACCTGTTGTCTAATTACCCATGTGCTCCTAAATGCCGATGTCAGAGCGCCCCCAATGGACAAATATATGATTGCATTAAAATGGCTCCTACCAGAGCCTGTCTACGGAGAGCCTGCCCACTCCCTATTACAGTTTTTTTCAATTGCTTACACACAAAATAAAAAATTTGGCTCATTGTGTCAAAACTCAACACACAAGATTTCTTGACAGCACTTGGAGATCAACATGTAACTGCCAATGCAAAATAACATTCTGCAATCAAAACGTAACACTCTAACTTGAAAAGGCCCTCTTCGGATCGATAGGAAACACACATGCACATGCAATATAAACAGTCAAAGCAAACACAACACACAGGTCAACTGTACTCAAGACACTGCCTACATTTGTAGTCTGTAAACCGTGTTTATTTCCACAACCAAAACTCAGTGTACAGGTGCAGAACTACTATAAGTATTGAACATCTGGTGTAGGTGTTTCTATTGCAGGTCCATGTCAGGGATCTCATCGTCGATTGGGGTCGGGCCACAGCACCTCGTCCACATCACAGGCAATGTCTTCCCTTGCCAGGCAACGGGGAAAATATCTTCGTGTGTGGCGTATCCACCCATGGATCGACCCCACCTCGATGTCCCCACATGCCTCCTCCATCGCTCGCAGGAGCGGCACGCGTACATGTGGTAGGCGGTCATAGACCTTCCACCGCCATGCCGAAAAGAATTCCTCGATCGGATTTAGGAACGGGGAATAAGGGAGCAAGTGCAACACTATGAAATGGTCGTGGTTGGCAAACCAGTCCCGGACCAGAGCAGCCCGGTGGAAACTGACATTATCCCAGATGACAACAAACATGGGCTGCCCTGGTCTGTCTTGTGTGACCACAGCATGTAGTGCATCGAGAAATGCCAGTAGGTGTGCAGTGTTGTAGGGTCCTAGGGTGGCATGGTGATGGAGGACCCCTTGACCACTAATGGCGGCACACATGGTGATGTTGCCCCCGCGCTGCCCGGGGATGTTCACGATGGCCCTTTGGCCGATGATGTTCCGGCCCCGACGTCTGGTTTTTGCCAGATTGAACCCAGCTTCATCTATGTAGATGTACTCATGTTGCTGCGCTGCCGCATCGAAGGCCAGGACAGTCTGTAACAGAACATGCATATACCAAAATGTCACTATTGTGTTCCTGAATATAGCGGTACTGCCTCTACAATGTCGCACAATGACTGTGGATTGGGTTGGACACATTCGGATATCACCAAAATGTTGGCAGTGTCCCTCCAACCAATGGAAGGGGGGCGACTGCAAGGTATATATCCATGTAAACACACAACTGCCATTGTAGTGGTACTGTGGCACTCACCTGCACATAGTCATAGCGAAGGTTCTTGACTGCAACACTGTTCCTCTCAAATGGAACCTTGTAAAGTTGTTTCATGCTGACGTGGTGTTCCCGCAGGACCCGGGCGAGTGTCGTCGTATTGACACTGTGCACATTGTGGAAAATTGCCTGGTCTTCGAGGATGCGCTCACGCAATTGGCGCAGGGTGATGGTGTTGTTTGCCACCACAAGGTTGACAACGGCCAGTTCCTGGGCATGGGTGAACACTCGTTGCCTCCCTCCCACGGCAGGTCGCCTGGCAGTTCTGCAAACAATGCATGATTAGTGTCAATGGTTAGGTTCTGTTCCCCATCCCGTACTGTCATACTGTATGTGGTGAAATACTGTATAACCAGATTCAGCCAGAACGCTGATGCACAGCAAATTTGAAAACGCAAATTTAACACTCTCAGTTACAGTCAAATTATGTAACACTCCCCCAGGGTTTATATGTAAACCACTGTAAAAGTGTTAAATTACTGTAACACTGGAAAATCTACACTAACACTAGACAATTTGCTGTGTGGGTACTGTGCAGTCCTTTGGCGTTAATTCAGGACATACCTGTTTTCTTGTCGGTATGTCCGAATGATGCTGGCTACCGTGAAGCGGCTGAGGTTGGGCCGGACCCTCTGCCCGGCCTCCCTCATAGTCAGGCCATGGTTGATGACATGGTCCACCACAGTGGCCCTGATGTCGTCAGTGATAGTTGTGCGTCTGCCTGGTTCCCGTTCAGGTTGGTGCCATTCTCCTCTCCCTCTTCCCACGTCTCTTCCTCGTTCTCCTCTCCCTCTTCCCCCATCTCGTTCTCCTCTCCCTCTTCCCCCATCTCGTTCTCCTCTCCCTCTTCCCCTGTCTCTTCCTCGTTCTCCTCTCCCTCTTCCCCCATCTCGTTCTCCTCTCCCTCTTCCCCCATCTCGTTCTCCTCTCCCTCTTCCTCCATCTCTTCCTCGTTCTCCTCTGCCTCTTCCCGTCTCTTCCTCGTTCTCCTCTCCCTCTTCCTCCATCTCTTCCTCGTTCTCCTCTCCCTCTTCCCCCGTCTCTTCCTCGTCTTCTCCTTCCCCTTGGTCCTTCGGCCTCCATATTCGCAATTGTATCACGACAGGTGCGCATACCTGAGTTCTATTTATAGTGCTACAGCTGTGACTGATTGGTGTTCAATTACCGGTTAAGTGTTTTACTGTGTGTGCGGGGGTGTTGCTATTGTCGCATGTGTTTTTATTATTGAATGGATGTGCTGTATGCAAAGTGTTTCCTCATTTTCCAACGTGTGTAACATACAACACTGTGTGTGTAGTGTTTTGCACCGTGTGTTGCACAATTGTTTGCAGTGCAATGCCTACAATGTGTTTATTCATTTGGTGCCTGTGTGTAAGACATGCATGCAAACGGTACGGTTTTGACGCTTTGATCTGGGCATTCACTTTTTGTGTTTTAGCAATTGGGAAAAACTGTAAGTCCTATTGTACCGAATTTTGGTTGTGTAGTTCCACCAGAGTTCAACTGGAGGTGATCGCGGGCGAGTGCAGACTGAATGGGAGTCCATGGGGCTAGACGGCTAAATGTGTCTCTTTCACCCGATTGCCGTTGAGAAATCTCAGATTTGATTGTAGGTTTTGCAAGTTCAACATGGGTTATAGGTCGAAAGTTGAATGAACGAGTACTTATGTCCTTTCGATTTCTTACAGGTTGAGTTGTTGTTAACACGCTAGCATTCTGCTAATGAATGCTGATTGGTCAGTGAAGGACTGATTATGACCAGAGATGCCGTTTGATGGCATCGTGGCATCCGAAGCGGGACAAGAAACAATCAAAACAAAAAACTCGTCTAGCACGTGTATTTACTGTGTCAGCTGTGTTGTCGATGCCTCGAGAGAAAAGAAAGTGCAGAGCGCGAAAGCACCAAAGTGACTGAAGGATTGCCGTAAAGCAGTATCTCTGGTCGTACGATGTGTGTGACGTCACTGACATATTTCATATTTATTTTATTGGAGGATAACCCCTTGAGATGGAACATCTCGTTTTCGAGGGGGTCCTCAAGATAACACCAAACACTTACACACTCGCACATACTAAAGCTCTTCCTCACAACTAACCACCCCAGCCTGTCCCACCTCTGTCCAAAGCGTATTCACATAAACAGTATAGTAAGATATCAAGATATTACAGGAGAGAACCTAATTTAGCAAAGCCACCAAAACAAACAAATATATAGCCTACGTATACATACATATACAAAAATACATACATATACTGTATACACATACATACACATATGCACGCAGACATGCATGCATGCATACATACATACATACATACCTACATACAACATACATACATACACATGTACACATACATGCACATATGCTCTCATGCACATATACATACATAATCTTTTTTTAGGGGCATTAATGAGAAAGAAGGTGCATAAGTAAAAAAAAAAATACAGGTCATACACCAGGGAAACATTTACATTGGTCACAAGATTGCAAGTAAATTAAGAGGGCTGACTTAAAGAGTGGAAAGGAAGAGATGACCTTAAGGAACAAGGTAAGCTGTCCAAATCAGAGTGGGCTTTGAATTTGAAAGCACGTCTTCCGATTTCTTTAGATATATTTGAGACAGAAAAAAAGAGATGATCAAGGTGTCTAAGGCCATAAGTTGACCTATATAAGACTAAGTGTTGCTTCAAATAAAGAGGATAATTAAAAAAGATACATTTATAAACAAACTGAAACCAGTGTAGCTGTCGTCTGGCCTTTGGTGATAAGAGGTTCAATTGCTGGTACATATGACAATGATGGGTTAGGAACGGACATCTTAACACAAATCGACAGAGACTGTTATAGACAACATTTAAGGATTTAAGGTGTGATTCTATTGTTCAAAGTCAGCATAATCAATAATAGGAAATAAAAGCTGAGTTACAATTCTTAATCTAATCTGTTGTGTGAAGCAATTAATTGAATGGTATAAAAGTCTTAAGTTATAATTTACTTTTTTAACTATAGAGTCAATATGAGGCCTGAAGGAGAGCTTGGAGTCGAGCCAAAGGCCCAGATATTTAAATTCCTCAACATTCTCCATAAATGTACCATCTGAGAATTTAATTGTTAGATTATTACCTTGGTTATGCCGGGCAGACCTAGTGGCAAATAACATGCTGTATGACTTTCTTTTATTCAGTATAAGTCCATTATCTGAGAACCACTTTTGAATAATATTAAAATCAAGTTGCAGTGAGGATTGAATTGAATTAATATCACGTTTTGAAGAATAAATAACTGTATCATCAGCATACAGGAGAATTTGACTGTCAGAGCATATTTGTGGGAGGTCATTAATGAAAATAGAAAATAAAAGAGGGCCTAAACAATAACCTTGTGGAACACCCTTTTCCATTATCTTGAACTGAGAAACAGCACCATTAAAAAATACACACTGACGTCTGTAGTGAAGATATGAATTAAACCATAGAATGGACTGTTCAGAGAGACCAATGTTATATAATTTATCAAGGAGAATATAGTGATAAACCAGATCAAACGCTTTGGTAAGATCTATAAATATTGCTCCAGTGGACATATTATTGTCCAAAGAAGATTCTAGCATCGTAAACAAATTTTGTGAGAGCAGTAGTGGTGGAGTAATTGGGCCTAAAACCTGATTGGTTTGGAGAAAAAATAGAAAACTCATTAATATATTTAAACAGTCTCTTGAATATAATTTTTTCAAATACTTTTACTACATTGCTAATAATATAGATTGGTCTGTAATTGTTAGGATCAAGAGGATCACCACTTTTGAATAAAGGTGTTACTCTAGCACACTTCCTCATGACTGGAACTTTGCAAGTAGATATAGATAAATTAAATAGCTCACATAATGGATATGCTAGAACATGAGAGGCAATCTTAATAAACTTTATCTCCAGACCATCTATACCAGCACCACTTCCAGATTTATTTTCGGAAATTGCCTGCTGTACCTCAATGGGAAGAATTGTGGTAAATGAGAAAGCACTGTTTGCTACATTACTATTTACGGGGTTGGAGTAACAAAAATCAGGTGGGCATAATTTACAAACTGAAGAAAAGTACTGATTAAAGGTGTCAGCCACAGAAGTTGGATCACTTATAATATTATTATTTATTCTTAGTTTTGTAAGGGAATTCTTATATACTTTTAAAAGACTTTTTAAAGCAAATAAGTGACTCTAAAAAATCTAACACCCAGCAATGTGTAATTTCTTTGCATCTCCTTTCAAATACAACATTCAAATTACTAGACAAAAAATGATATCCTGAGAAAAGTGAATTTTGAGGGGTATAGCGCCATAGACCTCCATTCATTCTGCACTCGTCCTGTGAGCGCCCTCATATGGAACCAGAGTGGAACTGCAACCAGTTCAGAACCCAGAAGTTTACTGAGAGTGAAAGTTCTCCCCTTATTGGGCATTCTCTGCTCCTACACACAGTTCATCGGTCAGTCCGCTCCCACAAACCTCCCACTCCTCAGGTATGCCATGTGCGGTCAAGCTGCCGAATGTTGGTGTGGATCCCTCACGTAAGTCCCTCACCTTATATAAAATCAGCATCGAGACAGTATATTTTAAGTGTAATTTACAGAATTTATATAGAATTAATCTAACGGAAGTAAGAGTAGAATTTGTATGGATATGTGCTTTCCACTTTGTGAAGAAAAGTAGAGATTGACAGAAATCCCGTCAAGTAAAACAGAAGTAAAAGGTATTATTAAAACAACTGTTGGAAATAAGTGGCTAGAAGAATGGAATAAACAGTCAAAGGGGAGACACCTATTTAGCATTCAAATTAAAGTGGGGATTGAAAGAAGGGTATATAACCAGGTTTCATAACTCAAACATTATTCACTGCATATTATAGGAAAGTGTGAGTCAGAATGCTGCAATTTCTGTGAAAAATCAGAAACAGTTGAACATGTGCTTTTACACTGTGATGCATATGAAGGAGAAATAAATCAGCTTGTTGAAAAACTAAGATATGGAAATGAATCACAATAGAGTTCAGAATATATTTCAGAATTCACAGAAACAGTTAAGGGTGTATGATAATGTAAAATATTTAAGAGATAGATTTGATTAAGGATTTTGTTTTTTCCTTCCGTTCATCAAGGCTTCACACTCCATCTCAAATGCACCTTAAGCTGGTTTACCACCATAAAACACAACAGAATTAGATGTTCTGCTGAAGTTCAAACTGAGCATCATAATGGGGAATAAAGGTGATTTGAGTGACTTTGAACATGGAATTACTGCGCGTAGATCTTGTTAGGCACTTGATCTTTACTCTTTGTCATGATTATGTTTTTTTTTTTTTTTTTTTTTTTGGTGCAATGCCGGAAAGTTGCTGTATGCCGTTCTGCATCTCTTAAGATCTTAAAAAAAAAAAAAAAAAATCTAATCTGAAGTTTTATATATTGCCAAATAAACAGACAGAGCTGTCAGTCAATTCCGAAGCCCTGTACAACACGTCCATTACAATTAAGCATTTGCACTACATAATGCTGGTGTTATTGTAATTATTATTGTTAGAGCATTAAAGCAGTTTTCCCACGATGAGTTATCACATAGCGACAGAATGCATGAGGTTATTGATATACAAATCATTCAAAAGTCTTCTTTATGAAATTATGGGAAGGGATGGGCTCATGTTAACATGTGCCCCATAAGCTGATATGTCACATTTAATGTACTTGAATGACATTTTCTCATCAAAACACATGCTGCTTCCCTAAATATTACACGACATTAGCCTACTTCGTAAATCACCCACCCATTTGATGAAGACGGTTGCTTTAAATAAAAAAATAATAAAAAACTTTGCCACTGTCAGTAGTTTGAAGGCAATTTGAATAATATTTTGACACTGACATGTCAACTCCAAATTTGCTTTGTAAAATGTAAATGCTGAAACTAGAATTAATTTGTGCATGGCTTTACAAACAGCAAGAACAATGAATAAACAAACAAATAAGCTACATGTGTAGTGAGGTTTGTGATGTAGGCCTGTGTAAAATGTCACAATCAGTAAATGCGCTATCTAATGCGCTAGTATATAAGCTTGTTGTTTGTACGTCTCTTGGGGTGTGTCATGGCTCCCCATTTCTTTCGATGTTACGGACTGTTGAGAATGTAGTTAGGTTTGTGACATGTAAAACATCACAAGAGTGCAGTCACCTTAACGCAGCTCTGAGTCACGCTGCTGCTTTGGTTCCAGTCACATTCTCCGTAACTGGTGCTGTCGATTAACTTCCCCGATCTCTCACACGGGAAGCCCCTGCAACAAGTGCTAATTTCCCTCTGTTTTTTTTTTTTTTTTTTCTTTTTTGGTTTCATTTTATCAAATACATTCTTGAGAACTGTTGTTTTTCACGGGAACTCGAACCTCTTGCCCTTTTCTTGAACAGTGTTTTTTTCCAAGAAATTACAAGGAAGCTTCTCGCAATAGACAGGCAATGGAGACGGTTGAATTATTCCCTGCAGGTGTGGGGAAGTTTTTATTACTAAATAGCTTTGTCTCTATATAAAGTATCGATCTCTAGTATTAGTTTTAGTTTCGTTTACGGTCGACACAGGCAACGGATACAATTTAGATGAACCACCGATAATGTTCATTACAATACAATTTTGAAGAGCTCCACAGCAATATGGAGACCTTTTCCGTGTTCGTATTTTTGTTCTACGGTAAGACTTAAGATTCATGTAGGCTATACTAGCTTAATTTCGGTTTGGCTTTAAATATATATATATATATATATATATATATATATATATATATATATATATATATATATAAAACTATATAACTAACTGTGCCATGTAACTTGTAACCACTATACTATATACAGTGGTCCTGTTTGGTAGGGTGAGTTTTTGCTTGGATTGCAAAACAGTTGTTGTAAGAAGGTAGACAACGCCAGATAGGTGCTAGCGATTTCCTTTCTTTGATGTTGTAATGATGATGGTTTGTGCCTGGTTTGGAAAACAGGTTGTAAGCTGCTGCCAGGAGCTGGCTTTTGTCACTGTTTTGAAGTATTATTTAAGTTTGAGTCAAAGTATTGAACGTCTGCACTGATATACTTTCTATGAACTTGCTACCATCTGAGCCTATTTATGTGATTGTTTTGGTGTTTTTCTGAATTGTCAATAAATTGAATAGAAAAGACAACCGGGTTGGAATATCTTAATGTGCACCATTGATAGGCTTTACATAGCCTAACTGTAGGAAAAAGTTAAGTGTTGCAGATTAAAAAAAATTCTTCTTTCCTCTTGTTTCTTCATGGTGATGGGCAGATTTTATTATTGCAAAAATCAGAGATGTGTTTTATGTGGTATTTTTTTAAATTGACATTATTTTGTCCTGCTCTTTTAAGTTGCACACATTTTTTTTTTCTGTTATGAATTCAGTATTATGTTATTTACATTGAGTCGATTTTTAGCCCTCTGCCTTTATTTTTATTTTTTACTGAAATAAATTGTAGACAAGTCAAATTAGATTTATTAGAGCGTAATAAAAATCACCTAATTATGTTATCTTACTGTCACAATTATGTTATGTTTGTGTGTTTTTCTTAGTTCCTTTTATTTATTTATATTTATTACCTCAAGCTCCATTTACAAAATTTCCATGCCAGGTTGGCCTCTATTCTATGTACACTTTTACTTTTACTCATCTATTGTTTCATTAAAATACTTATTTTTGTGAACCACTGCTACTCTCTTCATCCTCTTATGGACTACCCGTGAGTCTTAATCTTCGTGCTTTTCTGCAGTCACAGCAACAGTGTGACTCTTACAGTGTTTTATATCTAATTTCAGGTGTGTTTGGTGATACAGTGTCAGTGATGGAGGGAGATACTGTCACTCTACACACTGGTCTCACTGAAGTCCAGATTGGAGATGTGATAGACTGGAGGTTTGGACCAAATGCCATTCTCATAGCTAGAGTCAATAGAGCAGCAGGTACAACAAAATTATATGATGATGTTATTGATGGGAGAGACAGACTATACATAAACGAGCAGGTTGGAGATCTCATCATCACAAACATCAGAACTGAACATTCTGGACTTTATAAACTAAACGTCCATGGCAGAAACATAGAGATGATATACAATGTCAGTGGTGAGTATGTCAGGGATTTCAGTGTAATAATTAGATTATTTAATTATTATTATTTTTCCACAACTTGTCAGATATTAACTAGAAAGGGGTCATGGCGTGACGAATCAAATTTCTTTGGGTTGAAATTTCAGACCTGAAAAATGTATTCTCACTGCAAAAAGAACATTTGTTAAAACCAAGCTGTCAAAAATATTATTTTTTTCCACTTCCATTCATTTGTGACGCCACACTGTGACATATTTGCATTTGACTGTCTCCATGGCAACATTTCAGTGCCTATTTTACCTTATCAGTTCAGTAGCCACAGAGCGTCAGTAAGATAATGAGAGAGCATTAAGTCAAGCACTTCAAGTACTTATAAACTAAACTAGTCAACATTTGTAGTGGATCAAAACCTTTCATCAAAGTTATACATGAATTTTGAACAATACCCGTTCTTGTCTTAGAACAACTTTGATAAATTTGTTTTATCCACTTCAAATGTTGACTACTGTAGTTTTATTAAAGTTTAAGATGTTTGAAGTTGAAGTTTCTGTAATACTGCACACTCAATTGTTCTTCCCCTTTTATAATAAAATATTCAAAAGCCACTTGCACATTGTGATATATTTCATGCAGTTGTGTACTTATCCCAAAAGTTCCCAACAATTTGTTAATCCAGAGAAATTCCAGTTTTAAATAATGACTCGTCCCTTGTTATTGTCGCCTATCAATGATGTAATATCCGCGCTATCCTCTGTTTCCGATGGGAGGAAAACAATATATATTGCACACTACAGTTATATTGAACTTTTTCTTTTTGTACTTTAGTAAAGTTTTTTTTATTAAGTCTGGTGATCAAGTCCATAGCAGTGAAATTAAATACAGTATGTGTTACAAAAAAAATTGTTAGCCAATACTTTCAAGTACTGTGGGTTTGTCAAATGTACTTTTTAGTACGATTGTTTTAAACTGTGCAGCATTAACCCACCAAATCATTTGACAAATAATCACATATCAGTTATAGGCTATTATAGCATTACATTACACGTTTCATGTAGCTACTTCATTACGATTACATTAAAATACTTTGATTAAACGTGCAGCTAATACAAAAACTAATTTATTATCTCATCCGTGAACAAGATTTGTGAATTCCACACATCTCTGGATGGTGAAAACGACATCCCTCATTGTTTCATTCTCTTTCATAGCGTCATCAAGATTCACCTTTGACATTGTTTTGAAAACGCGACCTCTGGTGGTAAAAACTTACATATTGTGCCTTTAATAGACCTAAAATGTGGATTTGAATAGTTATAAAATGTTTAATCAAATTTTGACTGTTGAAGGAGGGGTGTTTTGTCTGTTGTTAGACAATATTATATAAGGCTGATCTCTGAGTAACTATTTTTGTTTTTCCTCCAGTTTTGTCTGATAAAACTGATGGAGTGAAGACTGTGCCAGTGATGGAGGGAGATTCTGTCACTCTACACACTGGTGTTACTGAAATACAGAAGTATCATCTCATTCAGTGGATTTTCAGAAACATTGTAATAAGTTCAATCGATAAAACATCCCAAGTAAAGGCCATAAAAAAACATAATACTAAGCCATTCTTAAACAAATTGGAGGTGGATCATGAAACTGGATCTCTCAAAATCAGGAGCATAAGGACAGAACAGTGTGGAATTTATATCCTACAGATGACCAGCAGCACTCATACCATACATAAGAGATTCAATATAACTATTTTTGGTGAGTACTTTAAGAATAAAAGTTTATTCTCTCCTTAGAAGTGTAAATGAAATCATCCAATTTGGATGATTTGACCATTAATGGGAGGCCATGTGTAACCGGAATAATTTTATGGACTGACAAAATTACAGGGCACGGAATGCAGTATTTCATGACAAAATAGTAAATGTTAATACAGAAGCTAGCATATCAATAAATATCAGCAAAAAGTTTCTTCCAATTCATGGATATAAAAGAGAAAGTACTTTTCTTTTTGTAGATAATAAAAATGCACCCAGAAATGTTTTCTGTTTGTTCTCCATTTGTGTTTGCTGACACAGATGCAGTGAAGTCAGTGTCAGTGATGAAGGGAGATTCTGTCACTCTAAACTCTGATCTTACTGATATATATGATGAGATACTGTGGATGTTTGAATATGAAGACTCTCTCATAGCTGCATTTAATAAAATTGCCCAAAACGTCTCCACATATGATGGTGTTCCTGATGGGAGATTCAGAGACAGACTGAAGCTGGACGATCAATCTGGATCTCTGACCATCACAAACACCACAACTGAACATACTGGACTCTATCATCTAGAGATCATCAGCAGCAGACACACCTTACACAAGAGTTTCATTGTTAATGTATGCAGTAAGTAGCTGAAGTCTTTTATTTGTTTCAGTTGTGTAATTTTTTACAGTATTTTTATATATTCAAATGATGTAGATCATCTTAAATGAACAAATTACAGTAAATAAAACTGATAGCATATGTGGCACGTTGCCATTGATCACAGAAAATACGTTTGAGACAATGTAAAAAATGTATTTTTCAATGTTTGGAAGAGATAGGAATGACTCAGTTAATATGTTGCATATGTTCTGTTTATATTCTTGATAACACTGACAGAAATGATGGAAAGAATGGATAGCAGCATAAAATGTTATTTTTATTTTATGTAGTATTTTTTGGGGGACCCCTCAAGAGCTTTGATACAATTGCAACACTGCAACAGCCCCTTCCACATATAGTGTTTACTGGTGAATTACCGGTGAATAACCAGTGAGAAATATGTGTAAACAGGACCTTTATAAAAAATAGGCAACCGGTAAATCAGTTCTGGGAATTTACCAATGAGGGGAGTTTTAATATTACCAGTAAATCACCCGTATGAGGCTGTGTGTTATTACAAAATGATGACTGGTATGATCACGTACAAGTCAGAACGCACTGATGTAAGAAGTCTGCTTTTATGGAGATAACGTTATAGCTTACATCTTAAGCCCGGTTTATGCTTCTGCGTCGAATCGACGGCGTACCCCCGCAGACCCCTCTGCGTCGCCACGAACCCCTCTCCGACCCCCCCGCGTAGCTCCACGTGCACCTCCAAAAAATTGTAACTACACGTCGAGGCGACGCGGGGCTGTGATTGGTCAGATTATACATCATTTCCGGAGTGTAGCTTTTCCGGTTTCCCCCTCCCGCTATACTGCCATTTTTGAAGTGACCACTGCTCGGAGTTGTTTGTTTCAACGATGGATCAACTTCTTTTTCTTCTGCGATTAAACATTTGCAATAAAATAATTTGTTGTTCAACGTCGATTAGCTCCAGCTGCAACAACACTCTCTCTCTTTTGCTCGCCATTGTCGAAAATGAAAAAGCTGAACCGGCGCACAGAACCAAAACAAACTAGCAAAGAGATTCGCGATTGACCCTACAGATTGACCCCCCCCCCCCCCCCCCCGGATAACCGATAAGAATACAGTTAAAGTACCGGATCAATAAGCAGTATCGGTAAGAGTAGGAATACCGTAAAAAACCCAACTCCCCGGTCAGTGCTCCGACAACAGCCCAGACATGGAGCTGCTTCAGCCACCAGTCTCCCCAGTCCCTGGTAAGATGCCAAGCCCTGGTTCTTCGTTGGAAATGGCATCTGACTCAGAGATGGAGGTACAGCCTATAGCTAGAGACTCAAAATAGTTAGTTTGGCAGCTCATTGAAGCACTTTTAAAAAAATATTTTTAAAAATATATTTTTTTTTATATACAGTATAATTGTGCTTCAAAGAAAAAAAAAAGTATTTACCTAAACCTTATTCTTGTTTAAAATCATTTACATAATATACTGTATATGAATGTATAGAGTATGATAAAAAGGTGACCTTGAAATTGTGGCGTTAAAGGTGATGCGAGCCGAGATAAAATTTGGGTGCACCCAAATTTTGTGCTGGTGCACCTAAATAAAAAAGTTAAGCACACCAGTGCAACCACGGCAAAAAGTTAGTCTAGAGCCCTGCAGGTAAAGGCTCACTCTGGAGGGCGGATGAATGATTGTGTTGGTGAGATGTTACAGAGTATATGTTGATCTTTGTCATTCACATGTGTTTGAACAGATGCAGTGAGAACCATAAGAGTGAATATGGGAAAACCTGTCACTCTAGACAGTGGTGTCACTAAAATACAGAAATATTTCCAACTGCTGTGGAAGTTTGGAGATGAAGATACTCTCATAGAATTCAATGGAACAAATTTAGTCTTTTCACGTGATGGGAAATTCAAAGACAGAATCCTTTATCATGAAAATGGATCTCTTACAATCAATGATATTGGAAATGAACACTCTGGATTTTATCATCTGGAAATCATCAGTAGCAGACACACCTTAGTCAAGAGATTCAATGTTTTGGTCACTGGTGAGTACCTTACAACTTTCAATGAAATAATGATTTATATTTCAATTTTATTTGGGCTTCTTATTTGGGCTTTGTAAGATGTTCTGAAAATAACACATTTGCATTATATTAAAATGTATTTGTTTATAATGTATTTTAATAGATGGATACCAAACACTCATTATAAAGTTGATTATAATTATTATAATTAACTCCTAAAACTCATGCAGTTTTATAGTCAAAGTTCACAGAGTTTGTTATAGATCAGATATGCTCACACTAAAGCCTGCGTCTCTCTTTAGCGGTTGCAGCAGATCTTGAAGGTTATATTTCACTGATCTGTGTTGCTGTTCTGCTTCTGGCTGTAACTGTTGGTTGGATCATCTATAGAAGAGGTAAGAAACACCTACAGAATTTTCAGTGCAGACAGGAAAATAATCCGATGATGGACTAGAAAGACCAACAATATGGTATACTGTTCTACATAGCGTTTCTTTGTAGAAAACTCTGAATTTTACATTCCTCTGATCTCACTGTACTGGCAAAAGCATCCCTATGGAAAAATCAACATTTCAGACAGAACTTGTTTAATGACAGATGTCCTGTAACTTTAAATTATATTTTTCATTAAGCTCTTTTTACATTCTGTGATTCATTGCTTTCTTACAGGAAAAACTAGATGACATGATCTGAGAGAATCCCAACAGGATGCAGCTACCACAAGACAATTTTCATTTGATTCAAATTATAGAAATTGTTTACTTTTATAAGCCTCACAACAACTTTTAAACTGTTACCTCTTGAAATACTTCGCAGACACTACCTTTACTTATGGAAATATGAAATACTCTTTTACTGGGAGCATACATAATTTTAACTATGTCAGTAGATATTTGTTGCTTTTTTAACCCTCAGATACATTTTATAAAACAAGTGTTTGCAAGCACTACAAAGAACCTACAATAACTTTAGCTATAATGTAATTATTTGTTAGCTTTAGCTTACAAACCAGCTTTACTCACCTTGGTGTTGTTCTAATGTCATATGCCTTTCATTCTTTTATGTACAACAAAAGGTGATAAAAAAAAGTCCCACTTATAATGGCAGTGAATAGTGACCGGCATCAAGCTTTTTAAAAAAAGATGCAAACGTATCAAAGAAAGATATCAAAGATCCCATGCGACACATTTTCTATAATTATTCCATGTATTCTGGGGCTACACAATATGAAATTTTGTTGGTCTTCTGTGCTCGACTTGCATGTTTGCGAGACTCTATTAGTGCCTCAATTTACTCTGACTTGCCTAGAAAAACACACAAGCTGTGAGAAATCAAGATTAACAAAAACATGACATGAAATACAATCCTTGTACCTGTTGTGTCTGTCGTAACAAGACTGTCATTCTGAAGACTTCACTTAATTTTAGGGTGAAGTGTCCCTTTATGTGCTTTGTCCTCAGCTGTTTCTTGGATGTTGGAAGCACATGGCAACCACAAAACAGAACAGAAAAGACAGAACCAGTCCCGACATGTTCGGCTTGTTGATTAATGAATGCAGTGACTGGTTGTACATAAGGACATAACAAGTTGCTGTTCTGAACTTTCACCTTCACTGACCCTCAGAAGTTGCAGAAGTGCTCTTGTACTGCACAAAAGGTCTAAAGATAAAACAAAGGCACTTCTTATTATTCAAAACTCTTGAAATTTTTTGCACAATTACACATACATTTCTGAACTACCTCAAAACTTATTGCCACTCAAATATAACTATTGCAGCACTTCTAATGTCACAGAGCACCAAGAGTTCTTATTACATTTTTTACGAAGTCAAAAGAAACCTTTCAAGACATAAGATCCCGGGATTTGCTGAGCATTTCCCGGAATCTCTGTGTGAAGAGGGCATATTTACATTTACATTTATTCATTTAGCTGACGCTTTTATCCAAAGCGACTTACAATTGCTATATATGTCAGAGGTTGCACGCCTCTGGAGCAACTAGGGATTAAGTGTCTTGCTCAGGGACACATTGGTGTCTCACAGTGGATTCGAACCCGGGTCTCTCACACCAAAGGCATGTGTCTTATCCATTGCGCCACCACCACCCCCCCCCCCCCCCCCCCCCCCCCCCCCCCCTCCTATGTTGGTGGATATTGGTGCATATGTTGGATCCACGCATATGTTGGTGGATATTGGTGGCCATCTGACTTGTTTTACACTTTTCTATGATTAATTGTAAGTGTGAATTTTGTCTTTGTTTCTCTGATATGTTATTTGATTGCTGGTTATTATACCATCTATTTTCTTTTTTCTAACTTTGCCATTGGTCATTTGGAAGTTTAAATCTTGTCTGTGTTTGTATGTAAATGAGTTTCGTTTTAACCCAGGGGTATTCCAGAAAGCCGGTTATGCAGGGGCGATTCCAGGATTTTATAAATGGGGGGGCACAGGGGGGACCAAGAACCAGTGAGGGGGGGCCCATGGGAAATCAGAAAATTTAACTGGAAAAACTTTTCCTAAAGTAGAACAGTCTTTTTTTTTCAATTAATGATTATGCAGTCTTTACTTACATACATCATTGTTTATTCTTTCAAGCAGATATATTTATTTGTATGAATTAAATATAATTAATCTTTATTAAAGCTATTATTAAAGAGCAGTGAATGCTCTTCTCTTCTATTTTGTTGTTTGAACAATATTAAGTGTACAGAAGGCATTAGGTTTATTACGCACTGTCACTTTAAGACGTACGTTCGGTTCTGTAAAGACATAACCGACTGTGTTTACGTGAATACTCTCAAAAACGGACATGTTGTGTGTATTTGTCCATTCAGACGCGAAAGAGAGCTCAATTCAGTCCTTTGCGCGCAGCACGCTTAGCTGTCTATGTGCAGGGCTGCACTCTTCGGGTCGCGTGTGTGTGTGTGTGTGTGTGTTCGCACAGAAAAACATACCGAATAAAGCTCTCTTTCGCGTCGTCACTCTTATTCAGATCTGTTCATATGTCTGCCCTTCTCTTTCTCCCAGACGTTTACATTTTTGAACGATTTGTGAGACATGCATCAAGCGCATTCCAATTCGTGTGCCGCTGGGTAGATCAGCACGTTACAATTCAAATGTGCGCATCTACCACAAACGCAAATCAGTTCTGACTGGATCTCTTCCCCAATCGTCCCTCCCTAACATGTTCGTCTATTTTTTATTCGTTGACGAAAATGTCAATACATTTTCGTCATAGTTGTCGTCATTTAAAACTGTTTTTGATATAGTTATCGTCTCGTGTTCATCTGTGAAAAAATGTCGTTGACGAAAATAATGGCGAACATTTTTCGTCAACGAAATTAACAATATAATATACTGTAATTGAGTGTGTATACCATAAACAGTGACATGTCGAGGTGTCTCTCTCCTGACTCCTGTTTGAAAAACGCGGACCAGAGATTCTGCTTTGTGAATCGCAAATCAAGCAGTGATTGACAGCGCTCTGATCCAATGGCGTTGGGCATTGTCATGTTGACAGTAAATCTAGCCCAATGATGTTGGGGGGGGCACCAGGGGGGGCCAATCATATTCTAGGGGGGGCCGGTGCCACCCCGTGCCCCCCCCTCTAGACACGCCCCTGCGGTTATGCGACATGTGTAAGTTTACTCAGAGTAAGGGGATAACCTCAGCTTTCG
The DNA here is from genome assembly GCA_022829025.1 of Squalius cephalus. Taxonomy (NCBI): domain Eukaryota; kingdom Metazoa; phylum Chordata; class Actinopteri; order Cypriniformes; family Leuciscidae; genus Squalius; species Squalius cephalus. The sequence continues at coordinate 29,402,707 of CM040807.1, forward strand.
GTTCCAATTTCATGATTCGGGACACCACATAACACTAATAATAAAATAATAAAAAAAAGAATTGGGGGTCCCCAAGATATTCTTATTTTAGTTAAAAAAAATAATGCTTTCACTTGGATATAATGATAGCCTATTTGTTGCATCTGCTCAAAGTCTGTATGCATTTAAGGCAAATCTGAGTTTGACATTTCATCTATTTTTTATATAAAGACTATATACTTTGCTGCTCCTTTTTCTGAAACGAATGCTAATAAAAACATATTTTATGATTACTGTGAATTTGTCATGTAATTATTGAGTTTGTAATCAGAAGTATAGAGTATAATCAACTATATTTTTTATTTTATTTAATTTTTTTATATTATTATTATTATTATTATTATTATTATTATTATTATTGGATGGTGGCGCTAATCTTGGAATGGTGAGTTCCTGGTTAGGACACTAGATGGCGCACTAGTATTCATCTATACTGTTACTGTTTATAAATGAGTTACCAGTCCGTCACAAAAGCACACTGTGTGGGATGCTGTTCCTGATCTTAGGAAAAATCTTAACTCTGACCATCCCATATTAAATAATGATTTTGAAGTGAGTACAATAACTGTATTTGAAGTAACTATTGTCTTTGTTATTATTGTTGTTACTATTGAAACTATTGTCTTTGTGGTGAAGTGGTGAACATTTTCAATAATTCTATATCGTTATAGTGAACTGTTGTCTAAGTAAATAGCATTACACAAGTATAATTGGTTCTGTAGGAATAATTACCCATTCCTCTAGTGGTCAAATACTGATGTTTACTACATCTGAAGCACATGTAAGACAGTGGAACAGCACATGGAAGACAGTGAGGTATAGATGAAAGTAACACGTGTTCACTGTCTCCTCTCCACCAGTAAGCTGGTGTGTGGTGGGCGTTCTGGCGCAATATGGCTGCCGTCGCATCATCCAAGTGGATGCTGCACATTGGTGGTGGTTGAGGAGATTCCCCCATCTATGTAAAGCGCTTTGAGGTCTCAGATAAAGCGCTATATAAATGTAATGAATTATTATTATTAATATTACTGATATATGGAGCTCTGTGTAGGTGATCCGACTATGAACTGACAGAATATTTGAGACGGAAATGCTGGAGGATTTACAATACAGGAGCATTTGGTGGAAATAAATACATAATGTTGGTGAAATGAAGCTTTGTGAAGCTCTAAGGCCTTTCCCTTAATAATCGTAAAATGGCTGATTACTCGAAGCTTTTCAACACGGTACACACTAACCACATCATGTGGTCAAAATGTGGAAAATCTGCCTTTTTGATTTTGATTGTTTCAAATAATAATTCAATTTGTTACGATGATATGTTTTGAACAAATCCATCTATGAACACCTGCGGCCCACCAGATATATCACTTGACCCACAATGCACTTTTTTTTTGTAGAAGTTGGAAATTACTTTCGCAGTTGAAATGACCACAGATATACCCATCAGTGTGTAAACAGTCCTGTATTCCTCAATCACTCTTTTGACTACTAAATAACCACCCTCCTTATCTAGAGATGCAAAAAAAAAAAAAAAAAAGATTATTTTTTAAAAGGGTTTAGCGTCAGGGGCAGACAAGGCCAAAATAAAACAATCTTTTTTTTCTTTTTTCCCCCTCTACAATTTCTAACACAAAATACAGTTTAAACTTACCTCCATAGACCAAAAACAATGTGAAAAGATAGATATTCAAAATAAAATGGCGTCAACCCCCCTACCTCCATTAATTTGGCAAAAATACAATAATATTTACAGAAGATATACATTACATAGCAAACAAATCAGAATCCAAAATTGTAGTCAATCAAGCATGGGTCAAGTTAACAAGAATAATCACAGGTCCAAAATCACAATCACACTCACAATCTCTCTGGTACGACACTCTAAGCTACACAAAACGACGACACAAGTACTGTAATAGCAAAACAGTCTACGATCAATCAATAATGGCAGAGGTCGAGTGTTTCGGCGGCCTTATATCTGGATCAGCAACAAATTATCTCAAGAAACCACCCACATGTAACACAAACATGCACATACACAGATACAATACACACAAGACAGAATGGAACAAATGACTCAGGCTCATTTCAGTATGATTTTCCATATTTTACAGTGTGACTTGAGACCACCTTAGTCAAAGCAGTTAAACTGTTAAATGGCATAAGTTAAACTGTTAACATCGTGTTGGAAGAAATGGAAAAACACCCTTCAACCGCATGCTACTGACACATCAAGATATATGTGCATGAACACACCACAAACCTCCAGACACAAGCTCATGCAGAAGATGTTTGTCCATCAAACCAATCTCTAAACTAATGCAATTTTACAGTCCCATTAATTTGACCTAGTCCTGCTTATTATATATTTTTTTGATTATGAGAAAGCTAAGTGTTTGCTTGTTGTTGTTTTTATACCTTTTCTAATAGAAAACAAAATAGTTTTGAGGCTTTAAGAGTCAAACGTGAAAATGCTCCAATGTGCCACTAGATTTAGATAGTTTGCTAGAAGTCATTGAATTACAAATCAAAGTCTTTAGGAGAGCGCTTCATTCGTCCATCCCTCAACGTCTCACTTCAAACCCCTCAGAGTCATCCTTCTGTATCTCTGCTGGGATTTTATGAAATTTCTTTCTTTCAGAATTCGTCAGAGGTGTAAAGAGTACCTGAAATACTTGAGTAAAAGTACAGATACCTTACAGTAAAAAATACTCCATTACAAGTTACACTTGAGTAAAAGTCTTAGAGTATCTGATTTTAACAGTACTTCTTTACTCATAAGTAGGCTCAAAGATGAGTCCTCAACACCAAAGAGACATGTCAATGAAAAACAAGAAACAGATGATTTGTGAGGAGAGCGATCACATTTATTTTCTAAAATTAAAATAAAACTGAACACCTCAATATTGCAATAAATCAAGGCCGCTTAAACATCTACAAATACTCACGTCTCAGTTAAGCTCAGGTGCAAGTAAACAAGTATCTTCAATATAATGGATAAATAAAATAATGTTAAGTAAAAAAGTCTCTTCAATATAATGGATAAATAAAATAATGTTGAGTAAAAAAGTCAAAGCTTACTTGCACTGGACGTCCTGGCTTCAGCCTCATCTCATAAACACGTGCGATTCAGCATTTAATGCACTCGCATTCGTGTAAAGTAGGCTTGTTGACAAGTTTGTGCGAGTAAGGGCAAAATGCACAAGTTATAGTACCTTCAATGCTCTGCAGATGGCGATATCACTTCTTTAACTCAGCAATAAACTGCTGCAGAATAAGTTAGGTGCCACGCAAAATGTAATGAGTTATTGCATTACTTTTCACAAATGTATTGGAGTAAAGAGTACATATACTTGTTCATAAAGGTACTCAAGTAGAAAGTAAATACTCTACAAAACTACAAAGTAACCAAAAGATACTTGAGGACAGTAACTAATTACATTTACTTCAATACTTTACACCATTTGTGCTGAATTCTCTTGCTACATGTGGTGATTCTGAATCCCAAAACTCAACCACAGACTAAAGGTTCGTAGAGCAAGCTGGATCTGGTATTCAGAAAAAGGTTTTTGATCATCTACTCATGGCGACAGAAACGTACACCACATCATCCTCTTCCATGTGATTTTCTGGTTTTATTTTCTGTATATAAAACAACAACAAAAAATAACTTTATCTAATTTTTTTTGTACGGTATCTCACATTTTCAGAATTTTCTTCTAAGCTTGTTTGTTTGTTTGTTTTTGTTCACTGCGGAGTAAAAAAAAAAATTAAATGCAATTGTGACATTTTATCGTACAAAATTGACTTTCGCAATTCTGCGAAAAAAGTATTAATTGCAAGATATAATCTCGCAATTGTGAGAAAAAAAAAAGAAAAGAAAACACGTGTAACAGTATAATGGATCTGTGCGTCAGGTCTTAAAGTGACAGCAGCCTAATAAACCTGATGCCAAGTATACCTGACTCACCACTGAAACCAAACACAGACACACAACATAAATTAGGAATAAATGATCTTACCAATTTATGTGCTTTACTTTTGTAGAATGTTGGCTCAGCGTAAGTGATCTCTTCTGCATAACAGTAATAATAGATTCATTAGAACAACAAAACTATATCTTTGCTAGATGAGTTTACAACTTAGGGCAGTGAAGTTGATTTATTATTGAATTAATGCAGATTTGCAATTTTGTTTTCATGTAGATTGAGAAATGTGTGAGTGAGACATTCAGTGTTATTCAGACATGGACATATATTTTGATATGAGTGTAATAATTGCCAAATTGAATAAAATTACATTTACATTTACAATAAATTTATAACACTATATCAATTCGTTCCATAAAATGGAACTAGAGGCAATTATCTAGGAAATATATGATAATAACTGTGATTAAATGATAGTTAGAGCTTGTTTACAATATTTAGACTGTACATTTAAAATATTATTTATTATAATACTTGTTTAAAATTATAGGTTACACTTGCCTTCTTGATCAGTTTTTCTACATTTCTTGCAGATGCAGAAGATCCCAACGACTGCAGCAACAATCATCAGAGACCCAGCTGTAGAGATCAACACTATCAGAGACAAGTGTGAAGAAGACTGTGTGTCCGGTGCTGTAATGATAAAGAAAGAATTGAATGCATCAGTCTGATCTACAACAGAAGACAGAGATCAGGTCAGTAAACACACATATATATCATCAGTGCTGTGGTACCTGCACATGTGTGACAGAGTGTGTTGATGTCCAGATGTGTGGTCTGGTTGCTGATGGGATTGTTCAGCACACAGCTGTAGGTGTTTTTATCCTGATATTCCACCTCCAGAGGTAGAGAGAGACTGATGCTGAGATCACACACACTGATGCTGGACAATACACTGATTCCTGCGTACCAGGAGAGAGTAACATCACTCACATTCAACACTGATGAACACACCAATGAACATGATGATGATGATGATGAAGAACAATCTCTGGTAATGTTAGGAGTGAAAAGAGGAGCTGGAAAACATGAGAAAATAAACAGAAATTGGTAAATCTAATCAACAATCTCATTTTCATTTCATTGTGTTGAGTGAGTGTTTATAACATCTGTCATCTCAAACTACAAAATTTGTAAACTTTACAGTATGTAAAAAATAAAATAAGAATATGTAAAGGACAAATGATCTCTATACTCACCATAGACAGAAACACTGAATGTCTTTGATGTCAGTTTCGCTCTAGTTATCTCCAGTTGATAAACTCCAGCATGTTCAGTTCTGGTGTTTGTGATGGTCAGAGATCCAGTTTGATCGTCCAGCTTCAGTCTGTCTCTGAATCTCCCATCAGGAACATCATCATACGTGGAGAAGATTCCAGCATCTCTACTGATTTGAGCTATCAGAGAGTTTTCAGCTCCATATTTCCACACAATATCTTCATCTTCATGTATTTCAGTAACATCAGTGTTTAGAGTGACAGAATCTCCCTCCATCACTGACACTGAATCACCAAACACACCTGGAGAACAAACATAAAATCAGATGAATCACAGATTAAGGTTCATGTTGTTAATAAGGCCTGAAATTATAGCTGTAATTTGTAACCTTTAAATGTAAGTTGTAGAACAGCAGCAGACACACATAAGTAAATTAAAGATGATTTAAATGAACAAACAGATATTAGTGAACCAATAACTTTCCATTTTCATGTCATGATCAACAGTCATTTAAAACCCACAAAAAATACATGCCATTTGAAAGCAACCGAGGATTACAAAGCCTCCAATAGTTTTAGTTTACATTATTAAGAAATTTCCATTACTTTTCTGTGATTTTTAATCTGAAATGTTAATAGTCATGGAAAATGATTACAATTTCTATACGTTTCCATGACTTTTCAAAATTCCCTGATTTGAGATCATGAACCGAGACCTGAATCCAAAGTAGATCTCACATTAATGTCTCATGAAAGCAGTGTCATTTGAACAGCTTATTGCTCTTGAACTGAAAACATGAAGCCATAAAATGTTTTTATAACTCACCATTCAGACGCCAACAGCACAAACAGAGCAAAACAAACACGGGAAACATTTTCTTTGTCTGTGTCTGAACTACGTACCAAAAACACTCGAACTGTTAATCTGATGTGTGAATCTCAATCGTCCCCTGACAGACTTCGCCCCTCCTATAGTTCGCCCCTCCTCTGAACACATGATGTGTATAGTTATATGATATATAAAGTATGGTTATATATAATTGTTCTTCTGGCCCTCATTACGATTATAACTGTTTGATGACTTTAACTTAATGGCAGAAAACATAATTCTTTATCATTTAACACTGATAGTTTTTGAAATGGCCTGGCTGTATTTAACATGTATCAAAAGAAGAGTATTGAGTGGATCTCCCTGAATTTAATCACAACAGAATTTATTATAGTTATAATAACTCGATTGTCAATTGTTGTGTTTGGCAAAACAAAAAAGTTGAAAACCACACATTATCAGTTTTATATGACACTATATATATCTATAGCTATTCATCACTCAAACTGAAACCTGCTGTGGTTTGATTTCTTCAGAAATGTGTTTTAAGACAAATGTGTGCATGTAACTTAGGCGGAGAGCTTCTTCCTGTCCTATAGTAGTTATTAACCTCACAGTCTGACTTCCTCTCGAGATAGAACTGATGTACTATTAAATAAAATACTGAAGCCAAACTTATGTTTGCAGAAGTCAAACAGGATTCTTACCCATAATGCATTATTGATAACATACACAGATTGATAGCTGATCATCTTACAGTTCATGGAACCTTCAACAATCTGTAAGATCTCACTCGTACAGCATGTTTAAAATAGTTTAAAATAGTTAGGTAAAACGTATTTCATTTTCCAGTTGCCTATAGCTAAGCCAAAAAATTGCTTATTTTTTATTTTTTGCTTATAATTTTGAGTGACAGATGTCATATTTATTTTTCACTGTGACATTTTTTTCTATTGGGTTGACAGTGAAATGTGTTAGAAGAATTGCGTATCTTGATAAAACAAATGAAAATAACAAATTCAATTCTTGTGTTGCCAACATTTTATATATTTGTAATGAACAATCTCTCTCCCTTTTTAGGGGAAAATCTGTAGCGGCAGATCTGAAGGCCAGCCTACTCACTCATCAATGCGGAAGAACCAGACATTTTTATTTCACAGAATCTGCATTTAATTTTCGGACAAAAGGTGGTGAAAATGAAGCTTCTCTTTATTTTGCTGTCAGTAACTTTGTTTTTTCTTGACCAAGGTAAGACATTTATTTGTTACAATCTCTTTTACCAACCGATAAAACGAACAAAGAACGCGACGCAGTTTCATTTTGTGTCAGGTCTAATTGCTTTACATTCTATAGAAATGTATTTTATTAGGCTGTTTTCATTTCTCTGGTGTGTGTTTTGTGCTTGTGTATAGTAGGCCTAAAACATTTATTAGTCACAATCACTCTTTCGAACGACGAATTTGACCTAGTTTCATTTTGTGTCAGATGACTGAGATCACTTTATATTCGAAAGAGATTAATTATTTATTAATTTTTGTTGTTTCAATCGAGGATACATTTAGGTGAAATGTGTTTGTGATGTATGTGGTCATATAATTTCAACACATTTCTGAGGTTGCTGGCACATAAAAAGAGCAATTTCAGATCGTGAATGACAATGACCTAGGCTATACTTATTATAGGAGAAACATTGAAAAGGGGTGGGATCTATGCTTACGTTAAATGACTTGGTTTAAAAAAAAAACCATCTCATCCATCTTGCTGATATTGTTGTTGATATTAATATTACATTATACACTCAAAAAAATACCTCATCAGTTGAATGTATATTAATCATGTGGCAAATTTCCACATAAAATTACTACATTAATAAAACTGTTTGTAATCATGTCTGTCGGATGTAATCAAACTATTTCTATCTGAATTATCACAATTACATTGACCTAATGTAATTTTCCTCAAAATCAAACTTAACTGTATTACATTGACCTAATGTAATTTTCCCTTAAAGTCAAACTTACTGTATTACATTGACCTAATGTAATTTTTTTAAATTAAACTTAACTTTATTACATTGACCTAATCTAATTTTCCTTTAAAGTCAAACTTACTGTATTACATTGAACTAATGTAATTTTTCCAAAGTAAAATATAACTTATGTATTACACTGACCAATGTGTTTTTCTATAGGTCTAACAGAATGGCAAATATACAAAATTGACTATATTGTGCTGATCATAGAATTGCTTCCATGCATGTCTTTCACATTGTTGCATACATTAAAAATATGCCATTACAGTATGCACACCAAAAAAGCAAACAAATCAAATAGCAAGTCAAACAGTTTATTCATTTCATAATGCTATAAACAGTTGTAACAGAAATGCAGACAAAACATCATGTAAAAAAAACAAACTGAAAACTGATCTACTCAAACATCTTCAGCTATAGCCTTTGTCCATCCAGATTCAGTTTTTGAAAGACCTCGAAAGTATGCTGCAGGTTGGATGGGTACCTCAGATCCAGAGAATAAATTATGTCCATAAGCAAAGTGATGGCACACAGCACAGTCTGAATTTCCTCGAGTACCTCTACTCCCTGAATTACAATTGACACTTCTTTTGGTGGTTGTTGTGCACCCTCTGCATGGACCACACAGATCCCTAGGACCATCTCAGCTTGCTTTCTCAGCCTTCTCACAATCCTTGAAATTGGAGAACACAAGAAACACAGACAGTGTGTGTGTAATGGTCAAAACAACAAAACATCCCACTAAACTTGCATTACAAACAGAAATATGTATATTATATATATATATAATTTAAAATAACTTTTCTTTTTGAATATATTTTAAAATGCAATTTATTTCTGTGTTGGTAAAGCTGAATTTTCAGCATCATTCATTACTGCTGTCTTCAGTGTCACATACAAGCTTTTATCACATTATCTTCTACTGTTTGGAAAGAAATTAATAATTTTATTCCGAAAGGATGCATTAAATTGATCAAAAGTGACAGTATAGACATTTATTATGTTATGTTATTAATATTATGTTTATTCTATTTCAGATAAATGCTATTCTTTTGAACTTTCTATTCATCAAAGAATCGTGAAAAGAAATTGTACACAACTGCTTTCAACATTATATAAAAAATAATAAATATTTATTGAGCATCAAATCATCATATTAGAATGATTTCTGAAGGATCATGTGACACTGAAGACTGGAGTAATGATGCTGAAAATTCAGCTTTGAACACAGGAATAAATTACTTAAAGTAACTTAAAGTATGTGGATCCTGGATATGTGGATTACTGTTTTTGTGGTATTTTGGATCAAAAGATAGCCTTGGTGAGCAGAAGAGACTTCTTTTAAAACTTTAAAAAATCTTACCAATCTCATAATTTTGGCCACCACTGTGTATATATATATATATATATATATATATATATATATATATATATTAAATCTTAATTAGTGGTTGTGTATATGGGTCACGTCAATAAATAAGAGAAAAGAGAAAAAAAATAGTTTTTTTTTTGAAAACCACTGATGTACATCCTACCACTGTCCAAAAAAAAAAAAAAAAAATTCACATATCTTACCAAGCACTCCTTGATAAAGGCCCTACAGTCCTCCTTGAGGTATTCACACAGGCCTTTAATCACCACTTCTCTCTTCAAGTCAATGCTGTTGCACTAAAAAAGAAAAAACATTTTGCTTTCTGCTCTTGAGTATATACTTGGAAAGAAAATCACTGACAGAAGGAAAGGGAGGAGAGCAGATAATGAAAAAAGTAATTCAGGGATGAAAAGAGGGGGGAAAGGGACAAGACCAGAAGATGTAGGGCCCTACTGATTTCCATGATGTGGAAAATGTGGACGGAATTGTGGAATCCAGGTATAAAAACGGAATTTAGGAATGCAAGGAGTTTGAAAGGTATGAAAAGTATGATACAGTTAAATCTAATGAAGGGTTAGTTCACCCAAAAAGGAAAATTCCCTCAGTAGTTACTGTTAACCCTCTGGAGTCTGAGCTGTTTTCTGGGCCCTGGAGGTGTTCTGACATGCTCTGACATTTGTGCTTTTTTCAGTTATTTATAAACATGTTAATGGCAAAGGTGTAAATTCACTCTATATAGCACAAACAGGGCTACCAAAATATCTGATCAACATGCATGTATATGTTTGAATTTTTAAGAGAATAATGTTTATGCGTGGTTATTGGAAAAAATAAAAATGAAAGTTGCAGAAATAAGGCCACAAAACACATACTAAATATGTGGCAATAAGACTTTTGACTAAAGGATATCATCGCCTATAGTTTTTTCTTCAAAATTATGTGAAAATAGTCTTGCTTTATCGTTCACATAAAACCATACATTGATTTAAATTGATGTAAAACAGGTTTTGCTTGGAAAGCCAATATGCGAGGGGGGCGTGAACGAGGAGTGGTTTTCACCTGAATTACCACCCACTCTGCATAATGATGAGCCATTCACTCAGGTGTGACAACTGATTGAGCCACAATGCAAGGACCATTTAAGATTTTGCTTACATCTATCTTGTAAATATGTTTTGCTATTTTATTAAAAAGGTTACAATTACAACAATAATTACAATTTCAACAATATTTCAAGTGTACTCTTTCTTTGTAAAAAAAAGATTATAGGCCTACATTTTATCTATGTATTCATTACTTTGAATATAGCCAACATTGGAACAGCTAACATCTTAGTTGATGACTTTATTTTTGACAAAAATAGTATTTTATATATAGAAATTGCTAAACAAAAGCTTATTTGACGAGGCAGTATATTCTACAGTAAAAACTGTACCCAAATCTACTAAACAAAATGTTGTCTTTCATATTTCACCTGACTGTAACGTTGTTTTCATGAAATACGCTTACACACGCTTAAAATGATGATAATTAAGTGTAAAGATAGGTATTACTGAAAATATTTGGTGTTTGGGGTGAGGATTGGGGTTGATCCATTTATAAAGTAGCTGTTTTTTATTTATTTTTCTGATGTGCACAAATAAGCGACAGGTATCATAAGATTTTCTTCTCCATGTTCCTTTTTTTCTATTCTTTTATTCGTTCATGCATGTAATAATGAATGAATGAATGAATGAATGAATGAATTTATGTATGACTTGTGCAATAAATAAATAAAAAAATAAAAAAAATACGATAGGCTATTGACTGCAGTAGGCTAGTGAACGCACCGGAGAAACGCACATTTATTAGGCTACATAGTTTTTTTGTTTTGGATGGTTTTGTTTAGAACCAGCTGTAAATGTAAATATATTTCACATTTTTTAGACATGTGAGGCGAGTAGGCTACGGTCTGGTTGATGATCTCCAGTTCAAGCACCTTATGTTGTGATTGCTAGCCTATATTTACTTTAAATCCAGGAAATTTGTTAATGAAAAAAATATTAAAATTAAGATACAATTGATACAAAACGAAATTCGTTTTAAAGAAAGGATTTGTACTTTCTGTTTTGAGGTATCTGTGAATGTTTGAAAGTCAACTGTCACGTAATATTGTTTTTTTGCCAGCTGTGGTAAACAGCGCGCATCTATGCCGTTCATTCATTCATAAACAGAAACCTGAGAAGGAAAAACTTACTAGTATTCCTCAGCTCGTATTCCTCGTATTCGTCATTATTCCTCACAGCGCTGCGTTGTAAACAAGTAATGTTCTGAATAAACTGGTGTTTTGGTTTTCTTGTGCTGATGATAGGGGCGTTCACAGGATTGCGTGGATTACCTCAGCCATTTGCGTTTGAATAGCACGCGCTCTCTGTGGGCGGAGTCACATTACATTTGAATTAGCTCTAATGAGGTCGACTGGAATCGCTCTCTTTTAATACAGATTTCACAAGATGAGAATATTTGTTTTTTATATAAATTACTTCATTAAAAAGTAGAGAATTCAAGCTTCATGCCTGTGTGTCTGAATGCCTGTTTGACTGAGTATTCGCTAAGCTACAGTTCATTTTCGGACGCGTTTCAGAATGGACTACACGGACAGAGAGAAGGCAGAACTCGCTTCGTGTTTATTTTTCTTTATTTGGCAAAAAGCACAACACTTTGTTTTTATTGTGAGTATACACAAAAATAATACACATTTAACAGAATCGATTGATGTATGAAACTTGTTTTGTAAAATCAAAGTCAAAAGAGAATTTCGGGTCTCAATCAACTCATAAGGAAAAAAATCGAGCAGATCACGCCGGCGTGATCTCAGACCCCTGAGGGTTAAATGAACGAAAGTCTTACGGGGTTGGAATGGCGAGAGCGTCAAAGTGGCCCGAAGTCATTCATTTTCAGCGAATTTTGCCGCTCTCGGTGGCGGCGATGTGAACGTACAGTAACTCACCCTCAGGTTGTTCCAACCCCGTAAGACTTTCGTTCATCTTCGGAACACAAATTAAGATATTTTTGCTGAAATCTGAGGGCTGTCTCACTCCTTCATAGGCTTCTTTGTAATTGAAACTTGCCGACCCAGAAAGTTAGTAAAAACAATGTTTAAAATAGTCCAAGTGACTGCAGTGGCTCAACTTTAAGTTTATCAAGCGACACAAATACTTTTAGTGCGCAAAAAACAAACAAAAGTAACGACTTTATTCAACTATTCATTTTCTTCTATGTGGGCATCTGAGTGAGTTCACGTAGTGTAACAGCGCAGCGCTTCTGGGTTGTACGTCAGAACTTAGGCTCACTATTGGCTGACGCTGGTCAAGTGTGTGATGCATGTGACATACAACACATAAGCGCTGCGTTGTTGCACTATGTGAACTCACTCAGAGGCACACATAAAAGAAAATTTAGTTGAATAAAGTCGTTATTTTGGAGTAATGACTGAAGTCGTATATTGTTTGTTTTTTGCGCACTAAAAGACGCTAAAAATTTGAGTCGCTTGATAAACTTAAAGTTGAGCCACTGTAATCACTTGGACTATTTAAAACATTGTCTTAACAGAAGTTTATGAAGGAGTGAGCCACCTCTCAGATTTCCTCAAAAATATCTTATTTGTGTTCCGAAGATGAACAAAAGTCTTACGAGGGCTGGAACAACATGAGGGAGAGTAATTACTGACAGAATTTTCATTTTTGGGTGAACTAACACTTTAATATTAGAAAAAAATACACAAAAGTTAAGATTGAAATAGCTGTTCATGTGTAGAAATTGAATATACATATTTACATGTGTTTAAGCATAGCTTAAATATAACATACCTCATCCAACACAGCCAAAATGTTGTGTATCTTTATTTGAACAACTCCTTGGGCACTGCAGAATACTTTGAGCCTGCAAGCAATATGGAAATGAATGTTGATTTAGTTAATCATGTGAATGTGTTCTTAATCCATGGTCATAATAATTGCATTGTAGCTGCCTCATAATACATTCCTGAGGTAAAGAAAGAAAAACAAAAAATGACAGTCTCAGCTGCTTCTCGACACTTTTACTTTGTTATACCCATTCATAATCATATGAAAGAGGTCCACCAGTCGACCATCGTAAGTGCTGACTGATGGTGACACGGTGCGCATTTACCTCTCGATGGATGTTCCATTATTCCCTATGCCGTCCGCAGCATGGCTCGCAGCATAGGCTCGCAGTGCCCTTCGAACTAAACATGTTCGCTCCCTTTGGATTCGAATCTCACTCAGATGGCGGAATGCCCTCTGTTACATCCACTACGGTCGATTGGAACGCACTTCGAATCACTCTGGCGACTCATTACTGAGTAAAAGATTCGTTCAAAATGAACGACCCATCACTGAAGTAGATTGTATATTTTTACATTTAGATATATCATTATTTGTTATCTATTACTGAATTTATGCTTTTAAAAAAGATGCCGCAGAATGTGACGTCATATCACGACCGTTGCAAAGTGCGGAGAACTGTCAGTAATGCGATCGCTTCCTTACTGTATCGCCAGAAAATTAGATTATTATAGTTTAAACAATACACAAAACACCTCAGAATACAGACAAATGTAACATCTCACAGACTTAAAGCTAATGGTAAAACTACTGATTTCAATGTCAACGGAAACGTTTTTTTTTTCACCATGGAATACAGCTTCGCCTAACAAAGTGTACATAGGGGGTAAAACACTTTTTTAACTGTAACTGGGTATGAAATTGCATTGTTATTGTTAGAAATGTCTTGAATAACGTTACTCACCCAACTTTAGCAGGATCCGTCGAAAGTTCTCGACTCCAATCAATGGCGGCTAAAAAAGTCCACACAGCTCTCAGTGACACGCGCAGTAGGCGGGGTCAGGCCACAAACGTAAATTTCAGTCATTGATCCAAGTAAATTCACTCTCATTACATGTACAACCTAGGTAATTTACATTTCTTCAAAAAAACAAAAATACATCTCCTTATAAATGTATAATATTTGAATTGATCTAAAATGAGTGATTTATGTTCATCCAATGAATGCCCATGAGCACTTTTTTGAGTGTAGCTTCTGTCAAATGCATACACATTAGCCTATTTGGGTCTTAATGTAGTTAAAATTAGCAATAAATATATTTTCTGATGTATTCTTATATGTAGGGCACAAAAGGGGTAAAAGCACCTTAAAGAAAATGTTAGCAGGAAAAAAAAATGTTTTATTGAACATTGATGGAGCAACACATTTTGTGGGAAAATATATAATAAAAGTGGTTTTGTTTTGTTTTAAAAATCTTATAAATGTGTGGGGTTGTGAGGGTAGGAGAAAATCCCATTCAAAATACATGTCTATTGTAATATTTTCCACAATCATTCTCCTTTATAATTTTGACTTTTGTCGAGTACCATAACTATTTTCTTGTGATAGGTGGATTCTCAGACTGCCAAGGGCGTAGATTTGGTTTAAACATTGGGGGGGTTGAAGTTTGGGTCTGCATATTTTTCATGTGATCATGGTATAAATATTGGGGGGGTTGTAATGCATAGATATAAATATTGGAGGGGTTATCTCCCCCCCAACCCCCCCACAAACTACGCCCCTGCAGACTGCTGAAGAGTTATTAATTAACTGAAAGTTATTTCAGTTTGAAAGACTAAGTTTATTGGTTTGAAAAGGTTGTCTCGTTTAAATATAAAATGGTTTGAAATTTGAAGGTCAGGATATACAGATACAGTAGGCGGTTGCTATGCAGTTGCTTGGGTAGTCTGGGTGGTTGCTAGGCTGTTGCTAAATGGTTGCAAGGGTGCTCTGGGTGACCTTCCATTATGTCCACATACAGTAGTCTTCTGTTTATGATGATAGATCTGCTCTTACAAGCTCAAAGACATTTAGAATCGGTTGATGTGTTTATATAGGTCTTGGTGCCCTGGATATTAATATGTTGTAATTCATTAACATTATTTTAAACAGTATAGATGATTACTGCAACTGTTTCTCAAATTCATTGAGACAAATGTGTACGTCAGGCCACAAATCCACAAGGCCATATGCTTTTATGTTGCCACCCCCTGTCATAAATAATTTTGTAGATCCACCCTTAGTAATTTTATTTATTACTACATAAACCTATAACATTTAAAAAGTATTAAATATTAGATCAAATTTGCATTGCTGGCCTCAATGTACAAAGTGAAATGCAGTTGTTTAGGAAAGTGCTTTCTCGGATATATGAATGCCCAAATGTATAGGGAAGGGAGGTAAAATATGGATCAGGATGTCGGTTTTATGATGTTCATTAAGCTGTTTAAAATTATCGATGAGACTCCCGCATGTTTGTCTGATGAGTGAATATGTAAATCCATTATGCATTGTTTGCATGTGTCATGCATTACATTTTTAATACAGGCTCTTTTTTTACCCACAATATTTATGATATGTTTTCTGTTTTATATAAATTCACAGCACTTTTTTTGCTACTGTATATTTTTTCCACATTATCACAAATTAATTTCTTCTTCAGGTGTGTCTGGTGTTGGTTCAGATGAAGTGTCAGTGTCAGTGATGGAGGGAGATTCAGTCTCTTTAAACACTGGTGTTGTAAAAACCCAACAAGACAGAATTAGATGGTATTTTAATGACACTCGTATCGCTCAAATCAATGGAGATCTCAGTAAAACTTGTACAGATGTTCAGTGTAATGAAGGCACTGAGAGATTCAGAGACAGACTGAAGCTGGATCATCAGACAGGATCTCTGAACATCATGAACATCAGATACACAGACTCTGGAGTTTATCAACTAAAGATCTTCAGCATCAGCAGCATCCGTGAAAAGATCTTCAGTGTTTCTGTTACTGGTAAGTCATGTAACAAATGTTTAAATGCAGATTATATGTTTAAGTCACATTTTTTGAAACAGTGACAATTAGAGCTGCTTTTTTTTTTTTTTTTTTTTTTTTTAAGTCTCTTAGATTATAGCACCAATTATCTTTGGAAATAGATACATTTTGTCAATAAATTAGTCATTGTAGGCCAAAAAAAAAAAGGTAAAAAAAAAACACTTTCACTGAACAGTCCCTAGTGTCACCTTTATTTATATAGCGCTTTTTACAATACCGATTGTTTCAAAGCAGCTTTACAGAGATAACAGGAAAAGAACGCAACAAAGTTTGTTTCGGCTGTACAGCAGATCTAGAAGAAAATAGTGGCATAGTCCAGCTTAAGTTCATTTCATTTTTGTTGTAAGAAAGTTATTAATTTTATATATACTGCCACCATTGTGCAGTATTCTAACAAGTGACGTCACGGGGTTGGTTGGCTTTAATAAACCTGGCTGAATGTAGGAATATCCCGACATCAAAATGTCTACACCACGGTGTTTTGATATATTACACATATATATTTGCTGTGAAGCGCTGTCAAGAGCATGCCAATCCAACAGTTGTTGATAAAACCCTAACCATAAAGCCTCGTTGGCCAATCAAGCCTGAAAAAAAGGTTATAACCGGTTCTGGTAAGCTAACAACATGTTGTCATAAGCAGTGAGCTGTGTAGTATTGCAATCTGATGCCTCTGTTCCACAATATAATGGGAGAACTGTGCATGTAACTGTATAGGCTATGTATGTTATAAGCCCTGTTTGCACAGCTATTAGCAGCAATATTTTGGCTATGTCTGCCAATGCACAGACTCGCCTCATTTAAACAAAGGAGATAGTGGCGCACAGTCTGGCGTCAAACAAAGGAGAAAACAGCGTGCACTCCGACGTCACAAGCCAAAATCTCCGGTTTCTCTGGTTTCACCGTCTACATGACAACACAACTGTAGTTTCTAAGAATCTTCACCCTGGCAGGAGTTTTTGAAAAAATTAGATTTCAGTGACCGGATACTGCATTTGCTTGTGGACGAACTGCCAAACTGCGTAGAAAAAGCTGTGGTTTTGAAAATACCCGTGGACAGGGCCTAAGACTGGTAAACCATGAGCAGAACAACCAGTATGTCTGAGAACAGACAATGGACTGAGAAAAACACAAGGCTGAAATATCCAAACAAACTAATTAACAAAACGAGCACCAGGTATCCAACATAATCAATCAAAAGAAAAACTATGGAAACAAACAACCACATGAAACTGAACCAAAACCCATGCACCCCAAAACAAACACAAGAACAGATGGCCCATGACACCTAGGTGATATATGCCAAATTTTGTGTAAATTGGACTATATTGCCTGGGACAGGTTCGAAAAAAGAACTCATTGAATTTGGTAGAATAGTTTTTTGTTGAAATTCCTCTGGTCATGTGTTGGATCTAAAGCATTCTAGTGCATAAATGCAGTTTCTACAGCCTGTACCATTCTAGAGTTGCTTTACAGACTGAAGGTCAAAAAAGAATGTGCAGTTTGCACAAATATTTTCAAGTTTTTTTTTTCTCGTTGTGGTGTTTCTTTCCCCAAAAGATCCTTCAATTATCTGTTGATTTGTGTTTCAGGTGTTTCTGCTGCTGAACAAGATCAAATGAAGAAAAAATCTGTGAAGCAGGGAGAATCTGTCACTTTAGATCCTGGTGTAATAAACAACCCAAATGATGTGATGACATGGTATTTTAATGACACTTCCATCGCTAAAATCACTGGAGATCCCAATAAGACTTTCACAGATTTTCATTGTCATGTGAGATTCAGAGACAGACTGAAGCTGGATCATCAGACTGGATCTCTGACCATCACAGACACCAGAACAACAGACTCTGGACTCTATAAACTACAGATCAGCAGAAGCAGCCTCCGTCGCCGTCGTCGCAGCGTCAGCAGTGTAAAGAGCTTTGACGTTATTGTCATTGGTAAGTGTAATTTAGACATTCAGGCATTTGTCCATCTGGCAGTGAAAACACCCTCACTGTGGAATATAAAGAAACTGTGTATATAGGCCTACTATCTTGATGACTTGGAACTGTAGCAGCCCAAGCTAACAGGGAACATAACTTTGGCTTATGTTCTGGCAAGGTTCTCTCAAAGTTACGAACAAACGTACTTCCAGTTATGTTAATAGAATGTTTGATCAATGTTGTCTGGTCCTCAATAATGTTCTCAAAAGGTTTGCACAAAAACGTATTTATACATTGTTTGTTGAAGGTTTTTAAAATGTCCTCATGTTGGGAGAAAACATTCTTAGAACATCCTTTAAACATTAGAATAACAATAACTTCAAATGAATAAGGTTGTGTGGCTGTTTTAAAACATCATCCTTGGAACATGGAAAAGTTTAGCCTGTCCCATAGTTATTCTCCTAGCTAACTTTTCTCTAAAATTTATGTAAAGGTTATGCAAGTGTTAGAATGAAACGCTTTCAAAACAATCTTCATGAAATCACCACATATTGTCATTAGTATTGAATGAATGTTCTCATAATGCTGGCAGAAAACATTATGTGAACATCATTCCTCGAACGTCCTTTAAATATTAAGGATCACTAACTTTCTGGCTTAAACAATGGCTTAAATTTGAATGTTACACAGCAGAATCCCCTGTGATTCATCAGCACCACTCAGTGTTCATATGTTTCCATACTACAGAGAGTTAAAATAACACTGAAGCAGGAACAAACATTTGACAGTACCAGGAAACAGTGTTTCCTGTAGTTGGCCTGATGGTGACTTAAAATGAAATATTTTCAAAAAATCATCAACGTCTAAACCTCTAATTCTCAACAAGAGCCACTGTAGAAATAAAGCAAATCTGGTTAGTAATAAGTAAAAATTCTGCTTGTTAACAGCAAGTGTTTAAATGTTTAAAAGAGTGTTTCAGCAATATCATACTAACCTTTAAATGATGTTCTATTAATGTTAAGGTTAAATTCACATACTCTCTCAGACCTTCTGATATCTCATTTGTTATAGATCAATCTGACAGATTCATTCACACTAATGTCTGTCTCTCTTTTGTTCCAGGTTCAGGTCTGTCTTCATCTGTTGTAGCAGGAATATCTGTTGGTGTTCTGCTGGTGTCTGCACTAGCTGTAGCTGGTGTGATTTACTATCGTCACAGGAGCTCCAATGAGGCAAGTATTACTTACAAATACTGTAGTGAGAGGAAAACATCATCATTATTATGCAAAATTAGTATTTAATTATGTGTGTTATTTTTCAGGTCTTTCAGTCTGTGGCAACCCAGCAAGATTAGCGGGTAGTCACTACAACATGATTCCCACTGAAGCATGATTCCAGATGATCCATTGTTATCAAAAAATAAAGCACTTTTAAAAGCAGATTTAAATGACCTGCTACTGGATGTTTACAATGGCTATAAAAAGTCTACACACCCCTGTTACAATTGCAGGCTATTGAGATAAGAATTTTAAAAAACAATCAAGTAAAATCATGTCAGACCTTTTTCTTCCTTTAATGTGGTATTAAACCAACAAAATTCATGTAACAAACAAATATAAACTTTTAAGAAAAAAAAGTGTACAAATAAAAGACGCAGTAACCTGGTTGCAGAAGTGTGCACCCCCCTTAACTTAACTTGGTTGAAACACGTTTTGCTTTTAATTCAGCAGCCAGTCTTTTTGGAAATGTCCATCAACTTAGCACATCTTGATTTGTCATACCACTCTTCCTTGCAGAAGAGCTTTAGATTGATCATATTGCGGGGGATCTCCTGCCTGTCTACAGCCCTCTTCAAAACATTCTTTACGTTTTTTGATTGGATTTAGGTCTTGCTTCAGAATGGGCCTTTCCAAATCATTCTTCTTCCTAATCTGAAACCATTCTTTTAATGACTTATTCATCCTCAGGTTTTTAAATGGAGGCCTACAGGTTTTGTGCCAAATGTTCTGACATTAGGAACTATCCGTGTGGTTGGTAATTATGTTTAATCAGACCATAAAACATTTAGTCAAAATTTGCTAGATTTTTGGTTTGAATGTTGTTTTCACATGCAGCAAATGACCAGTACTTTCCAGACATTCATGCAGCTCTTTTAATGTTACTGTAAGTCTCTTGGCAGCGTCCTTTATACATTTTGTCATTGTTACCCTACCCAGACAGCAACATAATGTCTTCCCAGATCCAGGCCACATGTACTGTCTGGTACTGCACATGTGGATTCAACACGTACCAGATGTGGGCCGGATCTGGGCCGACGTTGCTGTTTGGGTATTGCCTCCACCGGTTGATGACTTCCTTCATGGTATTCCATGGCACATCTAATGGTTTGTAAATACTTTTGCACCCTTCTCCTGAGTGTTACCTCTTCACAACGAGATCCCAACAAATCATTTTTAAGCTTGTTGCAGGCCATGGCTAAGAAAATCCAACAGAAACGGCTTATTTTAAATCATGGATAATTAGCATCACTTAAATGATAACCAGAGGATTTGAATTACTTTGGAAAGAGTTTGGATGTGGTTGGTTAATTTCTCAACATCCCCCATTATTACATCCCTCAAATATAAATAATTATATTGCACACTTATGCAACCAGGTGATTTTAGTTTTTTTTTTTAGTTTTTTTTAAAAGATTTTTATTTTTGATTGTTTCATTAATTTTTAATATTGCATTAAAGGTGGAAAAAGATCTGGTATCATCTGCAATTTTAACAGTCACTGTAGACAATTTTAGTTGTTTGGCATGGCAATATTTTCTGTCTTTCTTTTATTGTGCAATTTGCTGAAATGTGCCTTCAACCCTCATTTTGTGCTCTGGACATTTTGGCCCTGTATATTTTCTTTTTCCTGAAAATGATAGTTAATATTATTGCCTTATAAAACTGAATGTCTTTGTTTACACTTGGTATAATGACTGACTGGATTTTTTCCTTAGGCTATTTTACACTTGTGGTGTTCAATGCCAAAAATGTCCAACCTCTGAAAAATTGTTTATAAATGTAATGATATGCTAAATTATTATCAAATATTGGATTCAATCTTTTTATCAACTTAATTTTTCAATTAGCACAGGTTTTGTATTTCTTTGTAGGTCTGGTTGGTCTGAGGTAGGCTACCTCAGTTTTGCAGGGCAGTTATTTAAACTCTATTGTAGTAGATATGTTTATGGTATTAGACAAAAACAATAGAAAGTGCTTTTGTTAATGGTTGTGGATTATCATATCTGTTGACTGTACTCTATATATGACTTTGAAACTGGTATTGAAGCACTTTTACTGTTAAAGACAAAGCAGTTTTCTGGAAGATACAATCCTATTCATTTTCGCCATAGAGAAATGTATGCTGTGTTATTCATATGTGAGGTTCATGATTTGATTCAGGCTTAAAACTACTTCTGTGAAATCTCTATTGTCAAAATAAATGGGAAAAATATTTACAAATACCACTGGAAAATTGTTCTTTAGTTGCACTCTTTAGGTTACTATAAAGAACAAATAAATAAATAAATAATATTTAGAACTATTTTTTGTGTCATGATGTGTACATTATTTACACTTGTCTGTGTGGGTGCTGTAAATTTGATTTAATTCACACAATTCATTTTAACTGTAATGAAAGATTAAAGTAGACCATTGGGGTAAGATGTATGTCACATGCCTGTCCTGTCTTGTGTTGCACATGGGTGTTTTGTTATTTTGGGCCATGTGCTCTTGTCATTGTCTGATCCCTCCCACTTGTTATCTGATTATTGTTTGAGTTCTCCCACCTGTTCCCCCTTGATTAGTTTCCCTTTATTAGTTCCCACTTGTTTGCAGTCTGTGTCGATCGTTGTCTTTGTTTTCCCCTGGTGATGTACCCGAGTTATTCCTGCCTTGTTTTGTTGTAGTTTGGTTTTTGTTTATTGTTTATTAAAATTTCCTTTACCGCACTTGAATCTTCGTTTCACTTTCTGACCAACCGTGACAGAACGATCGACCATGAAGAGGATTCAGCGGAAGGATTCACTCCAGCCTCCTATTTCCTGCCCTCATTTTGAACGCATCGAGAGATTTTGTGTGTTGAGTTCCCTTCGTCAGAAGGGGACTGACATCCGAGAGTTTTCATTGAGGTTCTGCGCTGCTGCAGAGGGACTGGGGCTTGGGGTTATGGCTATGAAGGATTTGTTTAATTACGCCCTTGATGAACCCATCGACTTTATGGTCATGAGAGCCCTGAGACATCTGACGTTTGAGGAATTAGTTAATTCCTTGGAGCGTCACTGTAAACCCCCTGCTAAGAAGGTTCCAGTGCCGGTGATCCCAGTTCCGGTGGTCCCAGTTCCGGTGGTCCCGAGTCCGGTGGTTCCAGTTCCGGGGGTCCCAGTTTCGATGGTCCCGGATTCGGTGGTCTCGAGTCCGGTGGTCCGGAGGAGGAAGAGGAAGCACGTCACGTCTGTCCAGCCAGAGACTGTTCACGTCACGCCTGCCCAGCCAGAGACGGTTCACGTCACGTCTGCTCAGCCAGAGACTGTTCACGTCACGTCTGCCCAGCCAGAGACTGTTCGCGTCACGCCTGCCCAGCCAGAGACTGTTCACGTCACGCCTGCCCAGTCAGAGACTGTTCATGTCACGTCTGCTCAGCCAGAGACTGTTCACGTCACGTCTGCCCAGCCAGAGACTGTTCATGTCACGTCTGCCCAGCCAGAGACTGTTCACGTCACGCCTGCC
Source organism: Squalius cephalus (assembly GCA_022829025.1). Taxonomy (NCBI): domain Eukaryota; kingdom Metazoa; phylum Chordata; class Actinopteri; order Cypriniformes; family Leuciscidae; genus Squalius; species Squalius cephalus. The sequence goes on from CM040807.1 coordinate 29,425,807, forward strand.
CAGCCAGAGACTGTTCATGTCACGTCTGCCCAGCCAGAGACTGTTCACGTCACGCCTGCCCAGCCAGAGACTGTTCATGTCACGTCTGCCCAGCCAGAGACTGTTCACGTCACGTCTGCCCAGCCAGAGACTGTTCATGTCACGTCTGCCCAGCCAGAGACTGTTCACGTCACGCCTGCCCAGCCAGAGACTGTTCACGTCACGCCTGCCCAGCCAGAGACTGTTCATGTCACGCCTGCCCAGCCAGAGACTGTTCGCGTCACGCCTGCCCAGCCAGAGACTGTTCACGTCACGCCTGCCGAGCCTGTGTCTTCTGACAAGATGGCAGCCGCTGCCGAGCCTGGGTCTTCGGACAAGATGGCCGCTGCAGAGAGTGTTCACGTCACGTCTGCCTGGCCTGTGTCTTCAGACAAGATGGCCGCCACAGCGACTGTTCACATCACGTCTGCAGAGCCTGTGTCTTCAGACAAGATTGCCGCCGCTGAGTTGGTGGTGTCTGTTCCTGAGCCGGAGCCAGAGCCAGTGTCTGTTCCGGAGCCAGAGCCAGTGTTTGTTCCTGAGCCGGAGCCAGTGTTTGCCAGAGACTGTTCACGTCACGTCTGCCCAGCCAGAGACTGTTCGCGTCACGCCTGCCCAGCCAGAGACTGGTCACGCCTGCCCAGCCAGAGACTGTTCACGTCACGCCTGCCCAGCCAGAGACTGTTCGCGTCACGCCTGCCCAGTCAGAGACTGTTCACGTCACGTTTGCCGAGCCTGTGTCTTCTGACAAGATGGCAGCCGCTGCCGAGCCTGGGTCTTCGGACAAGATGGCCGCTGCAGAGAGTGTTCACGTCACGTCTGCCTGGCCTGTGTCTTCAGACAAGATGGCCGCCACAGCGACTGTTCACATCACGTCTGCAGAGCCTGTGTCTTCAGACAAGATTGCCGCCGCTGAGTTGGTGGTGTCTGTTCCTGAGCCGGAGCCAGAGCCAGTGTCTGTTCCGGAGCCAGAGCCAGTGTTTGTTCCTGAGCCGGAGCCAGTGTTTGTTCCTGAGCCGCAGCCAGTGTCTGTTCCTGAGCCGGAGCCAGTGTCTGTTCCAGTTCCTGAGCCGGAGCCAGTGTCTGTTCCAGTTCCTGAGCCGGTGGTGCCAGTTCCAGAGCCGGAGCCGTTGGTGCCAGTTCCAGAGCCGGAGCCGTTGGTGCCAGTTCCAGAGCCGGAGCCGTTGGTGCCAGTTCCAGTGCCTGAACCGTTGGTGCCAGTTCCAGTGCCTGAGCCGTTGGTGCCAGTTCCAGTGCCTGAGCCGTTGGTGCCAGTTCCTGAGCCGGAGCCGTTGGTGCCAGTTCCAGTGCCTGAACTGTTGGTGCCAGTTCCTGAGCCGGAGCCGTTGGTGCCAGTTCCAGTGCCTGAACCGTTGGTGCCTGTTCCAGTGCCTGAGCCGTTGGTGCCAGTTCCAGTGCCTGAGCCGTTGGTGCCAGTTCCAGTGCCTGAGCCGTTGGTGCCAGTTCCAGTGCCTGAGCCGTTGGTGCCAGTTACACCGCCCGAGGGGTCGTCGCAGCCCGAGGGGTCGTCGCCGCCCTGGCCGCCCGAGGGGTCGTCGCCGCCCAGGCCGCCCGAGGGGTCGTCTCCGCCCTGGCCGCCCGAGGGGTCGTCTCCGCCCAGGCCGCCCGAGGGGTCGTCGCAGCCCTTGCAGCCCGAGGGGTCGTCGCCGCCCTGGCCGCCCGAGGGGTCGTCTCCGCCCAGGCCGCCCGAGGGGTCGTCTCCGCCCAGGCCGCCCGAGGGGTCGTCTCCGCCCAGACCGCCCGAGGGGTCGTCTCCGCCCTGGCCGCCCGAGGGGTCGTCTCCTCTGTCCAGGCCACCCGATGATCTGCCGTCTCCGCCCTGGTCGGCCGTTGGACTGTCGTCTCCGCCCTGGCCGCCCGTTGGACTGTCTTTGCCCTGGTCTGTCCCTCCCGTCCCGCCCTGGTCTGTCCCTCCCGTCCCGCCCTGGTCTGTCCCTCCCGTCCCGCCCTGGTCTGTCCCTCCCGTCCCGCCCTGGTCTGATGGAGCGTCTGGTAGCCTCTCCGTAGGGAGGGGGTAATGTCACATGCCTGTCCTGTCTTGTGTTGCACATGGGTGTTTTGTTATTTTGGGCCATGTGCTCTTGTCATTGTCTGATCCCTCCCACTTGTTATCTGATTATTGTTTGAGTTCTCCCACCTGTTCCCCCTTGATTAGTTTCCCTTTATTAGTTCCCACTTGTTTGCAGTCTGTGTCAATCATTGTCTTTGTTTTCCCCTGGTGATGTACCCGAGTTATTCCTGCCTTGTTTTGTTGTGGTTTGGTTTTTGTTTATTGTTTATTAATTTCCTTTACCGCACTTGAATCTTCGTTTCACTTTCTGACCAACCGTGACAATGTACAGATGTACTCACAATTAGTACAGAAATCTTTCAATAATATTTATAATTGATTGAGTTAAATAATAACAATTTTAAACATCTGGTAACATCAGGTCAAATGAATCATTCAATTTGAATTTGTAACTTCTTGTTATTGTGACTCTCCTTTAATTATAAATATAGGCCTACACATATTATGGGCGTATGATGTATGATTCATAGATGTATATCAGTTTAGCAGTTGCTATTTAATTTTCAGTTTGAATTATAATGTGTTTAATTACCATGACAAATGTTTGTGTTGTTGCCAAAGCAAATGCAGTTTTGCGGCGTACAGTTATAACGGTGCTAAAGGAAATGAGTGCAAAGCAGCATAAAATACATTTTAAAACATATCATTGACAAATAAATATAAAATGCATGGCATTTAAGACATTATTAAATGTATTAATATTGAAGAAATATTAAAGAATACTTTGGCCACCAGATGGCCGCAGCGTATATACAGTATTGAGGAAAGCATTTGTAAGAAAATCTTCGTTTTGCATTACTAACATTTACCTTTCGACCACATTATCTTTTGAATGCATTGTTTCTTTCCTCATATAGTGTGATTTACTTTTCCATATAATTTGACAAAATATTTATCTTTTTTTAATACATTTGCAACAACACATTTAACCTCTTGTTGATTTTATTGATAACTTGAATTTAAAACTTCAACATATGTCACAATATTTGTATTATCCGTTCTCTCGTGTTGATGTCCAGATGTGTGGTCTGGTTGCTGATGGGATTGTTCAGCACACAGCTGTAGGTGTTTTTATCCTGATATTCCACCTCCAGAGGTAGAGAGAGACTGATGCTGAGATCACACACACAGTAACATGACATGACACAGGGGATTTGGCTGTGTAACATATACAAAGTTCTGGCATGAAACTTTATGGTGTAGGCTAATAGGTCCTTTAACTCACTTGTTCATAATCACATCGTCATCTATAGGGTGCAGCTGATTGGTTCCTGCCGTATCAGCAGCCAATGAGCTCGCTGCTCACCTTCAAATACTTAGGTAGCATTTGTCTTAGCTGTGCAGCGCGCTTCAGAAATCCTCTACCTTCCCCAGCTCCACCTGTATAGATCCGCTACGGGTAATTCATGTACGCTATATTGTACAGCAGCAGCATGTCTTGATCTGTTTAACCAAGACCAAACATACAACATTGTCATACCCATTTCCATGCCAATCACTCCGAGAGTTGTCATGAAAGAACTAACTTTAAGCCAGAAAGTTAGTGATTTTTAATATTTAAAGGACGTTCGAAGAATCTTGTCCAAAAAAAATGTTTTTGCCAACATTACGAGAACGTTCATCAAATACTAACGACAATATGTGGTGATTTCATGATCAGTGTTTTGAAAGTGTTTCATTCTAACACTTGCATAGCCTTTACATCAATTTAAGAGAAAAGTTAGGAAGAATAACTAATGGGACAGGCTAAACTTTCAGAGGATGATCTTTTAAAACAGACACACAACCTTATTCATTTGAAGTTAGTTGTCATTCTATGGTCCAAGAATGCTGTTCTGAGAATGTTTTCTCCCAACATGAGGACATTTTAAATACCCTCTACAAACAATGTATAAATAACGTTTTTATGTGAATCCTTTGAGAACATTATTAAGGGATTTGGACAATTACAAAGACATCCGTTTTGCTCCTGTTTCATGAAAGAGGTCCTGTCTTTTAGTGTTCATAAACTGGACTCCAGTGTTTGGAAATCACAGTCATAAAGTATATGAAAAACTACAACACTTTCATGTTTATTACTGGGGCTTTGGCTTCTCAACTGTGAGATGTATTTATAGCTCACCCTATCTGTCAAATTCGGAGTTGTTTTTCCAGATGTGAAGTCTAATTTTGGACTTTAGGTGGCGCTCTAATTAACAATGAAAGCCTGTCTTTCTAATTAATTAACCCCGTAAAAAGTGTCAAGGTTTTTTATGGCTAACATGGCCAATTAACCTTAACTATTGTACACCAAGAATCATCTCTCCACACTGACAGGTTTTTATAGAGTGATCAGTAAAGGTTTTTATAGAGTGATCAGTCACAACACATTATGACTCAGTATCATGTTACACCCCCGCAAAAACAAAACTTGTCTAAATATGTGGGGTTACTGCTTTTTGCCTTTGGACAGCACCGCAGAAAATTGTCTGCCAAAATTATACATTTAGTTACTCCTGAGACTGATGAAAACTAAAGAAATTATTAAATACTCTGAACATCAGAATTGATTTCAACATTGCAACAATTATAAATTGTTTATTCTTAAAGTCCCCAGACATTGACAGAAAAAAACAGGATATGAACTTTATAAAAAAAAGTGTGATGTCAATAATAGATCTGCTTAGAACAAACTTCGGTTTCTCGTATACTGGAGTTAGAAATAACCACTGAAACTAGCACTGCTTATCTGCCATGACTATATGTGAGGTCATGGAGGGGAGCGTGTACGTGAGTATTGATAAGTAATAAGTACCGATTACACATGATATTTTCACATTTCACATGTTCGTCTCCACACTAACATATCACTGTCTTAGAGAATCTTTTATCTGTCAGACTTTATTGATGGGTTCAGCATTTTGTAGTGTGTCGACTGTGAGCTTCATATGAGCAGGAATGGAAAAGCCCTTCAACCACAAGCTGTTCACACCTCCGACACACACACACAAACAGACAGACGTCAAGCACACAAATCCAGCGGTACACACATTCTCAAGAACAAGCTGTTTACCCAACAAGTCAAACCACAATTTGTGTACAGCTCAGCAGTAAATATATCCAACCACAGGTTTCAATGTGACTCTAATACTGAGCTGTTAGTGGACCAGATCCTCAAACTCCAGGAGTCATCTGACCGCAACTAAATCACAAGTTTCCTCATTGTTTTAGCCAAATCAACATTAGGTGTGTTCGACTCCTGCTGGATTCAACCGGTGAGATTTGCTGTTTCATTTGGGGAGGAATTGAAAACAGAGAGTTAAAGTCAAACACCTTCTGCTTCCTGTAGAGACGTTTTGCGTAGGCTATTTTATCACAGATTAGATGCAAAAGCCTGTTTGTCAAATACACAGACATCTTTTCATTCAGTACTTTGTGTATTGGTTAATACAGCGCATGTATGTACAAAATAAAGTTCAACATAAGACTATACTATTTAAATACCAATAAAGTGGTACTATATCTTTTATCAGTTTTATTTTGATAAACATGACTCAATATTACATTAAGATTAGGCTACATGAAAAGAGCTTTTACTGTTATAAAAAATTGGCAGCGTCCGAAATTGCATATTTCCCAATTCTATACTAGGCAAAACAACAGTATGTGACAAAATAAGTAAGTCTGAATTCACAGTACTCATATAAGAGAAGGCACTAATACCCGGATGATTTGCTTGTCCCGGTGAGAATGTGAGGTGTGCATATGATGGACACTTTAATTTCCCATGAGGATTAATGAATGGAAGTGAAGCGATGCAACTGACGCTGGTAGATCACATGATAATGACAACATGGCAAATGTAGTGTGCCCGGATTACATTCATACTATAGGCTACATAATGTACTTTTTCAGTGGTCGTGAAGTACATACAAGAGAGTTTTCGATTTCGGACTCAGCCTATGTGTCACATGTGATCATTGTCTTCGGTGAATTCGACCAATCATGAAACAACTGTGGCCCTGTCCCAAATGGCACACTTCATGTGCACTTGCAGTGTGCACAAGACCGTAATCACGAATCGCTCTTGCATCTCAAGTCTCAAAATTATATCAGACTGCGATCGGTCTGAAGTCAAACACATCTGTTGACTCTTTATGGGGCCATTCACACAGATACGGTTTTCCATTCCGCTAAGCTACTTTTCCATTTTTTTGTGTCTGTAAATGCACTGTAGACGGATGTGTTTGTCCATTGCGCTCCTGTCTCTGCAGGGTCTCACGCACGTGACCGGGATCTAAAAAGGTGGCGCTCAAGACTAAAATAAGTTAAACTTTTAAAAAAAGCATCTTTAGAATTTGCGACTGTAAGAGTTAAACATGAAAGGCTCTAAATAATTATTTAACCATTTTTTACATGATTGTAGCCATCCATTTTACAGAAATAGTGTTTGAAGAATAAAATAAAATTTTAGTGGAAAAATACTGGTAATTCTAGCCTCGCACTATTCTCGTCTGAAGTTATAAAATGACATTTTTTCAATGCACCCGAAGCTCAAAACGCATCCAAAAATGTTCGTTTGTTGTTTGTCGAGAGATAGTAGGCGGCTGGATTCGCTGCCGGTGTGAACGGGGCTTTAGGTGCTACATGCAAGTTTTAAAGAACTTGTCAGCAGGAGTTGTGAAGGTTGTTGCAGGAGAAAATTATCTTATGGCGATTGGTGCATACTCCACTTGATCTTCCTCTATACAATTCTGTAAAAAAAAAATGCAATAATAAAAAAATAGTTTTTTTCTGATGATAGATTTTGGGATTGTGGGATATATCTTGCATTGAATGATGATCTATTGGCTTTTATTTATTTTCTATGGTGCTATTGTGTTTTCTTTTGTATCATGATACTGTATAAGCATACATACATTTGACTGCCTGCTAAATTTATACAGAGATGTACAACATAACTAAGGAATAAATTATCTTACCGTGTTATATGCATTTCTTTCGATGAACATTGGCTCAGAGTATATGATCTCTTTTTCAAGAGTCTGATCTGTTTCAACAATAATAAAAGATACATTAAACAAATGTGTTTTTTTCAAAACATACTGTATGTGTTATTATCATGGCTGTCAAAGTTGCAGCATTAAAAGGCCATATATAAGATTTTTAATATAGGCCTATTTATCACTTTTATTGCCAATGTGTGAATAGCTTGTAACGAAACTTAAAAGCAAGACTTTTCCTGACTTCCTGTTTATCTATAAAAGCCTGTATGTGAAGAACTTGAAACCTTTTTTGCGGGAAATGAAAAGGATGTGATGATCACATGCGCTCCTGAGAGCCTCTTGTCTGTTCAATGACACATTAAACGAATGCTTATACAATGTTCAGGATAATAAGAGCCGTTTTGTACTGTAATGTCAATGTGTCATGCAAAGAAAAGGGATTAATTCAAACTATAGTCTGACATAACCAAGCTCTATATAGTCACTGCTATTCTAGAAATTAATTTAAACACCAGTTGAGTGCTGCATCTTTTACACATGTAGTATTGTTATTGTATCATTACATTAATGCAGATTTGCATGTCTGTCTTCAAATCACTTTTATTGTCACACCACTAAATAACATGTGCCATGGTAAGTGAAATTCTTGTCTTTGTAATTCCACTGTGTTTTGATGCAGTTTGAGAAATGCAGAAAGTGTTTTTCTGAGTGAGATGAGTAAAGAGCGCTGCCCAGGGTCATTTTATAGATAAATGCCAAACACTTGCCTTCTTGATCAGTTTTTCTACATTTCCTGCAGATGCAGAAGATCCCAACGACTGCAACAATCATCAGAGATCCAGCTGTAGAGATCAACACTATCAGAGACACTGGAGATTGTGAAGAAGATTGTGTGTCCGGTGCTGTAATGATAAAGAAAGAAGTGAACGCATCAGTCTGATCAACAACAGAAGACAGAAATCAGGTCAGTAAACACACACATATATCATCAGTGCTGTGGTACCTGCACATGTGTGACAGAGTGTGTTGATGTCCAGATGTGTGGTCTGGTTGCTGATGGGATTGTTCAGCACACAGCTGTAGGTGTTTTTATCCTGATATTCCACCTCCAGAGGTAGAGAGAGACTGATGCTGAGATCACACACACTGATGCTGGACAATACACTGATTCCTGCGTACCAGGAGAGAGTCGCATCACACACATTCAACACTGATGAACACACCAGTGAACATGATGATGATGATGAAGAACAGTGTGAAGAGTTACTGCTGATGACAGGAACAGGCAGACGAGCTGAGAAAGATTAGAATAAATCAGAATAAATCATACAGAATAAATCATACTTTTTTTTACAGTGTTTTAATGTGCTGAGAGAGAGAGTCTGTGATGTCATTCATAAACAATAGACTGCTCAAAATGAAAGTATTCAATAGGCTGAAAAGGAAAGTCAAAAATAAGTGTGTAAAAATGATTTAGCTCACCAAAGACAGTGAGACTGAAACTCTTTCTCACACTGCTCATCTCTAGTTTATAATCTCCAGTATGTTCAGTTGTGGTGTTTGTGATGGTCAGAGATCCAGTTTGATCGTCCAGCTTCAGTCTGTCTCTGAATCTCCCATCAGTAACATCATCATATACAGTCATGCTGTCGTCCAGTACATTGATTTCAGCTATTACAGTGTTTTCATCTCCAAACCTCCACAGAATCAGATCTTCGTCCATCATTTCAGTGAGATCAGAGTTTAGAGTGACTGAATCTCCCTCCATCACTGACACTGACTTCACTGCATCTGTGTCAGCAAACACTCCTGAAGAACAGAGTTGATCGCAGATTAAGGGTCCTAAATAACTTTGTTGGTTTACTTAGGATCAGATTCAGTACTATGTAAAAGTAAAATCAAGAACAGAAGAAGCCAAGCGAAAGAACAAATAAATGAACATAAAGCTAAAAATGAGAAAAGTTAAAGGAATCTGAATCTGTCCCTAAAGTTATTCAGATGATAGTCCTGAATCCAAACCAGAATTAATAAGTAATACTTGTTCAATTTCAAAATATCTGAAAATAATAGCAAATGCATCTCCATGTTATTACTCTGTATAAAAACTAAAGCATGAACTAAATCAGTATATACAAACATATAAAACACATTTATTACTTACCAGCCAGTTTGCACAAACACAAGAAGAACAGAACGACAACATGAACCATTTCTCTGAGCACTATAAGATGTGAACGCTGGAAGTGTCTGAAAACAGCCTGCTTCGACACAGCAGAAGTGAGATATAATCTAATGTGTGTGTGTGTGTGTCTGTGTGAATCCTCATATCCTCCAACACAACCTGACCACCCATTACTGAAAGACCACGTATATTAACAATACATTTTTTAATACTTAATGTTCTTACTGATTTTTCCAAGTCCTTACCTGAATTTTGAATTATACATTACATTGTGTTGTGGTTAAAAAGAAGCGTCCATAAACTTAAAAGTTCATGAATAGGAGAATGCATGAATCCAGGCTTCGACTTATTAGAATGTTTCCCTAAAATCAGTGATGGATTCATCTTATTTCAATTGAAATGGTGCTTTGCGTGGAGTGAGTCAAATAGTGTATTCATGTTAGTTCAGGCCTATAGACTACTGCAGTTTCACTATGAATAATATATAGCCTATACTGCGTCACAGGCATTCAATGATTCACATTCATTTTCTGCTAAGGAAAATCACTGTGGCTTTTTGTGGGTCTATTTAAATGGAATGTGTAGCTTATTCAAAGAGACTTCCTGATTACGTCTCACAAGATATTGTGTCTAAAATAATGGTATGTGGGTTTAGTTGACGATATCCCGCCCCTGGGCTAGACGGGGATTTACGCGGATTTCTTTTTGCTTTCGCTTTCGCCTGACGAGAATTAAATGCAGTAGGCTATTTCATTTGGTCTAAGAAATAGTGATTATTGTAATTTGATGTGAATAAATATTAAACAGGTCGTGTATTTATTATCCGAAATTTATATTTACACTAAATATCATATTATTGAGGGCGTTTTGGTGAGGCAGGAAGAAAGACAGACTCTATAGCAACAGAGAAACACCGCAGATGAAAAGATGGGTCGCTGGTTTGTGCTCACTCTGTGCGTTTTGCTCGATGGTAAGACAGACCATTTGATTTTGTCGTTTAATGCTTTCCCTTTTCACCGATGAATGTTATTTAAAAATAATATCTAAAACCTTACATTGTATTGTACTTGTCACTGTTTTAAACAGGCAATTTCTAGTTCTTCCTCTTCCGGACAGGCGAAAGGAGTCGCCGTCACACACACACACACACACACACAAAAAGTAGGGATGCACAGTAATTAAAATGTTGGGCCCGAAACCGAAAATTCTGGATGCACTTGGCCGAAAACCGAAACCGAAAATGACCTTTAAATATTTACTATTCATTTCTTATTTTATATTAGTTTTTTTTTTAACATTCTATTATTATTAGACTTTTTTAATTAAATAATTTTACTGAATCTGAATAAAAAAATAAAAAAGCCACTAAAATAGCCACACATTTGTTTAAAATAACACAAACATTGGACATAAAATAGGCCTATATTAAAATATTAAATATCAATATTTTCATATCTATATATCAATATACTGTATTATTCTTCATTTAGTTCTATGCAACATAATCAGATTTAACATGTAGTTAATTATATTTTTTAATTGATTACAATTGAAACATTTAATTGATTATTTTTTGACCAATCAAAATAATGCACAGTTCCACAAAGCTATTATTATCAGAGCATGTGAGCAGATAGCAGGGAGTGGATCAGTGAATGAGATATCCCATTTTACTAGCGTTGCCCAGCACTGTTATACACACCATGTTACAGCAGAGTAGGGCTATTGCTAGTCTCGCATAGCCAGATCTTCAGACTGACGGCAGAAGGTCTGGACTCTATCGCAGCTTTTCTTGTCCCAGAGGACATTTGACTGACATGTAACGCAACCAATCACAGTTTGTTTTGGTTCCGTGTCATGTTTAGGGGCGTGACAATATAATGTTAATCTCCCCACAATAAAAGGCCGGCGTGCAAATAAATTAATTCAAGAATGTTGTGCAAGTTTACTGCAACGATGAAGCCACGATATTCATATCTTTTGAAAATCCAGCGTTTAGTTGATCCAGATAAGCACTCATTGTCACGGTTGTAAACACAATGGCTTTCTTGTTCCATGACGGGTTTAGGCGTCACGGTATTTGTTTCCAGGCGGACCGTTAAAGAACGCGACACACACGTCTCCCGAATTCAACCAATCAGATCGGGACTTCAAAACTCCTGAAGTGTTTCCAGAAAAGTGTGCCATATGCATCAGATGGTCATCCAACAGTTCGTGGGCGAGACGTCTGAGGCTGAGACTAGTGGCGCTTTTCCACTGCATAGTACGGCTCGGTACGTTACGGTTTGGGACTGCGCGGTACGGTTCGGCTTGCTTCGCTTTTCCACTGCGTGGTACGACTTAGCTTGGCATGAGCTCGGTTTGCTTTTCCACTGCAGTTAGTGCCGCTTCAAAGTGGGTGGGATTATAGACTGATTGTTATAGTTGCGGCAACCAACGAGAGTAACGTCTGCACTTCGTCCTCTGACCACGATTCAGCCATTTCTTTTTTTTCTTTTTTCTTCAAGCAAGTCAAGCAAGTAGTTTAAAAACAGGTGCTACAGCGGTGGCTGTTACTGGCTATTGAAATCTAGCGGGTTTGGTGTCTCGTGTTGCAAATACAATGACGCTGGTAGTGACGATTCTGTCTGACCAATCAGTGATCTGCAGTGTTTTCACGTCACATTTTAGTATCGGTACGGTACACTTGGAACCTCAACAGATCAGGTACCATTTAAAGGGTGCCGAAGCGAGCCGTACCGTAATGTACCATGCAGAGGAAAAGCGCCAAAGTGTGCTGTACCGAACCGTGCCGTGCCGTACCATGCAGTGGAAAAGTGCCATAAGCTATTGCAAACAGAAACAAGTCCAGAGAACTTGCGCAGCGCACACATGGACCGGAAAGCACAGCACACACACAGTAAAACACTGCAGTCACTTTGAAGATGTGCATCTTCGGAAGTGGAGCCGCTCGCAAAACATGCTGAACCAGAGTGAAACCTGATCGCTGAACACGGAGGGGCAGCGCGGCATATTTCCGACTTATATTTTAAGGCTTTTTTTTCTTTCGACCAAAAACCGAAAATGCCATTTCGTCGGCCGAAATTTCGGTGCATTCCTACTACAAAGCTGTTACTCATCTCGATCTCACAAGTTCCATTATAACCAATGAAGCTGTCTACACTGCACAATGAATCTCTTATTTACATCGTGTCTATACTTCGTTTATTATATTGAGAGGATTCGCTGTGCATAGTAATGAACAAAAACTCTGGCGTTTTTGAGTGGTACTGACATTTTGACTAAATTAAACACCTCTGATTGGCCACTGCGTTTAAGAGATCAACAAACATGTGTGTGATTGGCTACATTGCTCACCGCTGCAAAAACACACTGTAAATAGAAACATTTGACATTGTTTAGTTAATATGGAGTTTTTACAATATTAACTAAGGGTGCTCATGCTTTGTTTGTTTTATTATGTTTATTGATCTGTTGTCCTCATGGGGTGGTTAGCTGGTCTACACAATGTAGCTGATTTCAGGTTTATATTTTAATGTGGTGAAACCTGTACACACACACAGACACAAGTTGCCTAATTGTTTATTTGTGTCCTCAGGTGTGTTTGGTGATGAAGTGATTACAGTGTCTGTGCTGGAGGGAGATTCTGTTACTCTAAAGACTGGTGTTACCAAACAACAACGTGACAAGATGCTGTGGTATTTTGAAGACACTCGCATAGCTCTGATCAACGGACATCTCAACACGAGCTGTTTATATGATGGAGAAGACGGGAGATTCAGAGACAGACTGGAGGTGGATTATGAGACCGGATCTCTGACCATCACAAACATCAGATCTGAACATGCTGGACGTTATGAAGCAGAGCTGATCAGAAGCGAGAGTTCAGGCAAAAGGCAAACCTTGAACAGAAACCGGAAGTGTGACAGCTCAAAAATCACCAGAAAAATCAGCAGCTCTCATGATGACACCATCAAAATATTCAGTGTGACTGTCAGCGGTGAGTCACTCGATGTTATTTACATCAATAAGTCACTCAATAAGTTTTTTTTTAAGAAATAAAATGATCTATTAGAAAAATAGATGATATAAAACCACAATCAATGCCATTGGCATGATGTTGTCACATTTCTGTTTAGTTTCATTTTGATGGACTTTTAGTTTTATTTTCACTTTCAACGTGTTTCTTTTTTCTTTATATCCCGCGACTCATGAGTTTCTATAGACACTGATTATTCCTATAGTTTGATTCCTCTGTGTATTTAAGGTCCTCCCCATTCATTCTCTGTGGTCGGTTGTTGAATGTGTTAGTGTTTGTACAAGAGCATGTGTGTGTGTGTCGAGAACACTGTCGCTCTGCTTGGACTTTTCTTGGATTAAAAACCTTCGTTCTGGAAATCTCTGCACCCTCTTCATCTTTTTCCATAATGTGGCACATAGAGGATGTGTTAGAGTCTCTTAAATATATCAGAGAATGGCATGCAGAACTGTCTGTTATGGTGTATTTGTCATAAGAGATGTTGAAACAGATATTTTTATATTCTGAATATTTCATATTACACATCTATTCAAATTGTCCATCTTCCATGATGTATTATAAAGTTTCATGTACAAAAACACTAAAAGTCCATGAAAATGCAACTAAATAAACAGAACAGAAGTAAATTGAATAATTAATCAACATAAAAACTATTTTTGATGACTGACTCATTTTCAGGAGAAATATTTTGTGAATAATTAAATATGACATCACTGAAATCCTGTGATCCTACAAACAATCCAACATTCATATGTCTTATCAAAAACATCAAGTCATGTGTTCTTTCGTATTGCTTAATTTTTTATTGCTTTGTATTTTCCAGCTTCTCTGTCTGATCACGACGAAACCACTGCAGAACCCCGTTTGGAGAAGCGGGAGTTTAACATGAGTATGTTTTCTTCCTTTTTTTTGTCTATTAATATATTGCATAACATGTATGCACTGTTCTTAAGGGAGCTTGACTTTATAGTTCATTTAAAACGATATTGCTGTTGTTCTTTTAAACACATTTCAAATATCTATAAATATTGTTTGTCAAACTATCTTAAAAACCTATTTATAATATATCAGAAATAATTAATAATGCTGATGGATACATGCTACTGGAAAGGCATGCGGCTGATCAAACATATGTAAAGTTCATGATGACAGATGTTAGGGGTCACAGACAGCGAAAAGGCATCTCTTGTGCATAGATTTGAAGCACAGATAGTTTAGTTGTAAACAGGGGAAGTTAATCTCTAATTCTCCTTTGGAAAAAGTATTTGGTAACATACACAAATTTCATAAACTGTTATGGGATTATTTCACATTGGAATAGAGGAGTAAGCCTTCCACATTAGAATGTAAAAGTGTCCATAGAGATATAATGTCCATAGAGAATATATCCAAAGCATATTGTATAAACACAGTCATATTCTCACACACTAATGGCTGTTTGTCTTCAGATTCAGGTGTGTATTCAGGTGTGTTTCCAGCCGTTATCACAGTAATAAGTGCTGTTGCTCTGCTGCTGGTCTCTGCAGTTGCTGGTGTGATTTACTATCGCCACAGGAGCTTGAGAAAGGGTAAGTGTTATCTACGGATACTATAGTGAGAGGAAAACATTATGGGGCCAGATTTACTAAACAGCAAATTAGTGTGAGAACACAATTCCAAAAAAAGTGCAGATGTGAGTGGAAAGTTCGATACACAAATAAAAGAACACAGACACACCCGGATCATTTCCATGTTGTTGTTTTTTTTTTTGGGGGGGGGGGGGGGTAAATAATGGTGCAAATACCAGTACATTGACGACCGCAAACCTTAGTAAATCACCTTGCATGATTCATTTAAATATTCTTTTTTTATAAATTTGCATCGGGAAGGTAAGCTGGAAAAATAACCACTTTTTACTGCGTGTCTTTGGTAAATCCTGACAGAAGTTTTTAACGCCGAAAGGTTTGCACTGCCACAAGCTGTTATCTGGCCCTATGTGTTTCACACACAATTATTACACTGCTCTCTGGAATACTTGATTCTGATTGGTCAGTCTCGACATTCCAAGGTCATCAATAGCAACATTATTTAGTAACTTTTTCTGGAGAGTAATGCACTACATCACTTTTGCATTACTTTTTCTCACCTGGGCTGGGCTTGCTGGGTTGGTTTTGTAATTTTTGGCAAATGTAAAGGCCCTTTCACATCAAAAGTGAAATGAATAATCCTCAGGCTGTAAATGTAAATGCAAATTCACACCTGTACAGTAGAGGGCGCCGCTCAAACCTCACAGCTGTGCTGCCATTCTCGATTACAGAAGAATTGGAGGCAGGAGAAGAAAGTTTAATTATAAAAATGAAAAAATTAAACACAAATGTGATGTTAATCTAAAGTCAATTGGATCTTAGAAGGTCAAAGACGCCTCTCCATTACTCATGATTTCTCTCAACATGAGGACAGGAGAGCTGTCTGTCAATAAATGGGGGGGGGAAAAAAAGTTACTTGAAAAAGTAATCTGATTAACTCATGTAACTCATGTTACGTTTGATGTTACCCCAACACTGGATACGTTTTGTGAGTTGGGGAGAGTGGGGCACACATTTTTGTTTACAGTATATATATATATATATGTATGTATGTGTGTGTGTGTGTGTGTGTGTGTGTGTGTGTGTGTGTGTGTGTGTATACAATATATCCCATTCTGAGTGTTTAATTTTGTGTATGTGATTGTTTTTTTAAAGCAGACAGGGAGAAAACCAAAGGACTTTACGAAGGACTGGAAAAAGATGAGGTAAGATACTGTACTGAACTACTTTACTTCAGAGATCTGTGTTTGATTTCCCCTGCACTGACAAACTCGTCCTAATGGCAAAGCAACTCATTTACCAGAATCCAACTCACTGATAGATGACTGATGTGCTGATTCTCTCTCTCTCTCTCTCTCTCTCTCTCTCTCTCTCTCTCTCTCTCTCTCTCTCTCTCTCTCTCTCTCTCTCTGCAGAATAAAAATACAGATTGTGTGATTTAAGAGGATCCCAGCAGGATAAGTGTCCGACTACTTTAACATTATTACCATTGAAAAACACTGACAAATCACTGAAAGTAATGACAAAGTTGTGTTTTATTTTCTTGGATAATTATTTATTCATTTTTATATATATATATATATATATATATATATATATATATATATATATATATACGTATTCATTATTTCCCTCGTTCTGTGCAATGCTTGCTGTTCAATCTAATGATTGTGTGGTTTTGCTGGATATTTTATTGTTTTTGAGGGATATTTTCTTAATTTAAATGTGGGTAAAATCACAGGATGATGTTATGAGCAGTAATTTTCATTTTCTTTTGGGCTGATATTATAACACTAACTAAGATTTAGTAAAATCACAGGATGATGTTTTGAGCAGTAATTTACATTGCTTTTGCTTTGATATTATAACACTAACTAAGATTATTTAATAAACCTCATGTTAAATGTGATAGTCACTCAGTGCACGTTTACATTTAGTCATTTAGCAGACGTTTTTATCCACATCAACAGATGAGCATCACATGCACTTTATCACAGGAGTTATTATAATAAGTGTCAGATGAATATTAATGCATGTGGTCACTAGTTATGCCGTCAGAAAAAGACATGAAGTCACTGTTCAGAAATATTACTGTGTTCAGGCCTCAGAGGGTGAAATGATCTTTCAAGCTTATAAAATTGTAATGTCTATAATGTTACTGAATGTTTAAAAATCAGTTATGAAAGTAAAAATCCCATTTATGTTCTCCATAAACTTATTTGTAATGATTCTGTATAAAACTAACACACATCTATCAGTAACAAAATGTATTTAATTTACAAATTCCACATGAAAAACTACAATATCTATAATCCTGAAGAAAAGAGAATCATGTGTTCATTGTCTGATATGTGGCCTCTTACCTCAGTCTTATTTTTCTGTTTTATTTTGCTTCAAATCAGTTTGTAATGTTGTGATTCATGAAGACGGCTGCTAGAATGTGAAATATGGAGAAGATGAATGTGATAAACACTTCCAAAACAGAAATGACACTGTCACTGTTTACACTGCATTATCATATTTATTCAACACTACAATGTAATATCTATAATAAATAAAAAACTCTTCAGATTTCCTGTGGCATGTTGTTGCTCGTGTTTTTATTATTGAATTGTGTTTAGTGTATTTCTATTTAATTCAATAATTAAAATAATCAAGCCATTATGTAATAATAGTTGTACATATTTTAAACATATTCATTCATCATGGATTGCATTAGTTGGTCCAGACAAACTTAGCAGAATCTTTAAGTCTGAATATTTTTTTGTTATACAACGACTTCAATAAAAAGAAAGGCTGTTGTTTTATTGGCATTACAGATATTTCTACATTTGTGTTTATACAGCGTTTGCAGCTTTTGGTACAATTAAAACAAAGCAAAGTGAAAATGTGCAAACCAATTAAACGTAAAATAAGAAACATAGCATAGAAATATAAAATGGATAGCACTTAAATGAAATATTGATAAATTCTTGTATTGGCGTCCAGATGGACCCAACATACTCACTTTGGAGAAAAGCATCTAAAATGCAGACCTGTAAATCACTATTATAGATTAAAACTCACAATATTGTGATATCTATTGGATGTTTTATTATTATTATTATTATTATTATTCAATGCCACAAAATAACATAATCACATTATTTACATTAGCTGCCAGAAAGAGAGAAAAAATACATAAAGCACTAAAAATGCACACATTTCTAACATGGATATGAATATCATTAATATAGATTTCTAAATATTTCCAGAATAGTTTTATAGAAGACTAATAGACTTACAGTAGACAAAATAAAACAGATTCAAAATAACTGGACAAATTCAGTGTTATCTGCTCTGTTATTGATCATCATTGATCAGAAGAACAGCAGCTGGTTATCGCTCTGTTACTGCATGTTGATGTGATATTGCAGGGCAATGTGTGTGAGAAAGATACATTTACTAATATTATACTATTTAAATATTGAAAAAATAGAAAGAATACGTCGAGCAGTTGTTAACCTGTCTCTTTCCTTATTTTCATAAACTGATGTGATTCATAAACAATATATGATTCATATTAAAGGTTGGTTGTTTGGTTAATGGCTTATGGTTTAGTAATCCTTATATAGAAAATACATATTATATATATATATATATATATATATATATATATATATATATATATATATGTGTACACACACACTCACCCCTAAAGGATTATTAGGAACACCTGTTCAATTTCTCATTAATGAAATTATCTAATCAACCAATCACATGGCAGTTGCTTCAATGCATTTAGGGGTGTGGTCCTGGTCAAGACAATCTCCTGAACTCCAAACTGAATGTCAGAATGGGAAAGAAAGGTGATTTAAGCAATTTTGAGCGTGGCATGGTTGTTGGTGCCAGACGGGCCGGTCTGAGTATTTCACAATCTGCTCAGTTACTGGGATTTAGTGATGGCAAAATCGAGGCCTCGTGAACCCAGGCGCGTCGTTAGACATGGGCATCCGGGGCTTCAGCCCCGGATGTTTTTTTTATAGCCCCGGATCTCAAAAAATTGAATTTATTGATAATTATTATTAGGCAAAGTGGCAAGCAGCACGAGTCCACGAGCCGTGAAAGCAGGGCGTGGCCAGTAGCGCGAGTGTTAATGAGTCACCTGAATTCAAGTTCAAGCAACGGTTTCAAGTTTCTCACGGATGAACTTCGGGGGCGCGCGCGCCGCACCGGTTTCAAAAAAATAACGCAGTCAGCACCGCCGCACAGTCTTCAGTCACACCAGATGTTGTCAGGCTATATGTAAAACTCAGAAAAACTAACTTACTTACGTCGTGCCAGCCGTTTGCTCGCGGCACGCACTCTTCAATAACGCGTGCCCTGTATCACGCAAAATAAACTAGCATGTAACGTCAATTAAGTATTGAAATAACCAAAAGGGAGATTAAAGCTGCGTCAAAACTCTATGTCGGGGCTTTTGTATTCCTTTGTAGGCTACATAAATGTTACACATTTTCAATTTTCATTATTAGGCTAATATTCTAACATTTTATCAATATTGCAAAGTCATCAAAACTGACTAAATATTTTGTGACCAAAAATGTGAAAAATAGGCCTACATCTAGCCTAAATGATCGTTCATGACATTTTTTTTAACTATAAGCAACCCAATTTGTCTAGATCTGTATTATTTCCTTTGTATAATGTGCTTAAATATTTCTGCGCAGTCTTGTGATTTAGTCTGCTTGATTAACATTATTACAATGTATTCCTATTTAACTCTGATATGTAGCCTATAAGGTCCTCGAATGTGTTCGAATATTTCACCAGCATCAGCCTTTTCACAGTTTCTATCACTCCGCTTGTCTGTGTTTGCACAACTTCCATCATTAGGCCAGTAATGGTGACAAGTGACTGTCTTTATGAGTGAACAATTGAAATTTAATTGAACTGATTTAATAGTGCCAAAAACATTGATTAACTCAAGAAAGAAACAAGTTGCTGAAACCAATCTTTAATGCTAAAAAGTTTACATCTATGCAAAATAATCCTTGAAAGATTTCTCATTTAAGGCCATTCCTGTTTGGAATATGTGATTGTGTATTGTCAACAATAAGCAGAAACATTTTGCATTTCCATTTTATAGTGTGGATCATTCATTTCAACATTTATCCTCATTCTCATGTTTAAGAATCTGTTATCTGCTTGACAAATAATTTATGCTACTGCCCACTGACATGCTTTTAAAGCTATTGTTATCAAAAAATGTTGGCCTTCAAACACCTTAAAATGCACATATGTAGGTCTGAGAAATCCAAATTTTCTCGGGGGAGCATGCCCCCGAACCCCCCTAACTACCTCACATTTCAATGTGTGTGTCTGTGTGGTAATGTGTGATGGTGTGGCTACAGTGCCAGGACTGATTTTTTTAACCAGTCTGCCCCCTGCATATAGGCCTAAAATATACATTTTTCTCTGTATCGAATCATGTTATCTTGTTACCCAGCCCCTGATGTTTTGGGCTCAGCCCCTGATGTTTTTAAAACCTAGAAACGCCCCTGCGTGAACCAATGAAACACTTGAACCAAATGTGCCATATTGTTTCGAGGCTTCGAATCAATCCGACACCCGTCTCAACGGTGACACCTAGTGGTCACTTGCAGGTGTTGATCTGAAACAACCTTGACGAGCCATTAAAAAAATGTGTTGTTTTTTTATTATTATAATGTTCTAATGTGTGAAGCTTGTAACCTATAGGCTCCTCACTGTGCATAATGTTATTTTGGTCATGAAAAATGAATATTAATAAAAGAAATCAAGCCACAATGTGTCACTTTTTTAGATATTTTTATTCAAAAATATTAATTTCTCTGCTGTGGAAGGACTTAGCCTACTTCTTTTTTTACAGATAATTTCTCCAGCCTTGGAAAAAATCCTCTCACAAGGGACACTTGTTGCTGGCATACAAAGATATTTTTTTGCAAGGACATACAAATGTGGAAAGATTACTGCTCTCTCTTTCCAGTAAGTTAGTGGATCATGAGTTCTGGGCAAATACGCATCGTTGATGTATTTTTTCACTTCCACTGTGGCATCAGCTGTAGCATTGTGTATCATCTTGGTTTGATGGATGCAAGTATCAAAAAGTTCCCATAAACTGTCCTGTGTTTCTACTGGTGTTGATGTTGATGGTGATGGTGATGGTGATGATGATGATGATGATGATGATGGGTGTGATGTTGACATTTCTGGGTCTGAATAAAAATGAAAACAGCAATTAGTAACAAATCCTAAACTGACAGCATATATGAAGGATATTTTATATTACATGATTCAGATTACATAACATAACACAGACTGAAACTGCTCACCAGGATTTGTGTTTGAACGCATCAGCGAAGCACACTCCAGTGTGATGTGCTTTTCAGCTTCCTGGGCTTTGGCAGCATTTCCAAATGCCACATTTTTGAACCTTGGGTCCAGCAGTGTAGCCAGTGCCAAGGCTCTAAAACTCTCATAACCTCCACATCTGGAGTGCAGACCCTCTTGCAGATGTGAGCCTATGAGCCAAAACAGGAGAAACACATATTTATAATAATGACAATAATATGACAGTTATGGCCAATCACATGGGTAGTATGGTCATTGTGGCCTACCTAATTGAACAGTTGATTCCTGCGTTGCATTTCCTTTTTTCTGTGCAAGCTTGTGCTGCAACATCCTGTACAGTGGTATAAGCTTTGAAGCAGACACTCTCTTTTCCTCTGACATCTCTGTTGTTGCGAGTTTGAATGGTTGTAGTATTGACAATGATTGTTGAATAATGTCATAATCAATACTTGTCAGGGGAGCAGTCATTGTTTAAGTTGGAAAGTGCAGCAGCCACTGTTTCACGTTGGTCATACAAGCGCTGTAGCATGTCAAATGTGCTGTTCCATCTCGTGTCAACCTCCTGTATCAGTTTCAGAGTTGGTCTTCCCATCAAGCTCTGCATCTCCACAAGCTTGTCCTTTGCTTTGCAGCTGGATCTGAACAACCCCACTATCTTTCTGGCCTTCTGGCGTATTTCATTGATGACTGGGGTTTGATCTAGTGCCTTTTTCACAATCAAATTTAAAGTATGCGCAAAACATGGGACATGGCGAAGGTGGAGTAGCTGGGCACTTAGGATCATGTTAGATGCATTGTCAGTCACCATGCACTGAACTTTGGAGGTTATTCCCCACTCAGCCATTAGCAAGGCTTTAGCCTCCATGAGATGCTGGGCTGTGTGGGTTTGGTAAAACCTCCTTACACCCAGTACAACAGTTGCCATTTTTGCCTCTGGTGTTATGTAATGGCAAGTCACACCAAGATATCCATCCATATTAATGGAGGACCACATGTCAGCTGTAAGGCTAACAAATTCGGCCTTTTGTAGGTCCTCCATTGTCTTCTCCTTGGCTTTGTTGTACTTTTCGCTGACCATTATTTTAAGCACCTTCCGGGATGGGAGGACATAGCTTGGATCAAGCTTGTTCACAAATTCCCTGAATCCCTCATCGTCCACGATGGTGAAGGGCTGCAGATCCTTCACCACCATGTTTATAAGAGCCTCATCCAATTCCCTCTGTCTGACTTTTAAAAGAGAAGACAAAACATACTTTCAGACAAATACATTGGAAAAATACAGCTTCAATTAGTGCACATCTATTAAAAGTATAGCCTACATTATTTGGAAACCTTCCAGTGTTTATAATCAGTGCTTTATATAACTTATAAACTTTATAAACAGTGTCCCAAAAGGTTGTAATTATATTTCAGTTATAATTATATTTCAAACAATGCATACCTTGCTTAGATGGCCCAGCAGTGTCAGTAGCAGGCCTAGGTACAGGGGGAATGACATCCTCTGCACCCTGCAAAATGGCAGGATGAGTGCTCCTCAAATGGCGCATCATGGATGATGTATTGTTGCAGTAGGCTAGATACCGATCACAATACACACATCTAACTTTATTTGGGGTTTCTAAATGGAAATGCTCCCACACCACAGATGTACGGCATCTCTTCTGGGGAGCCTCCATTTTATCTATCTATCCAAATCTATCTATCTATATGAATCTATCTATGTATCTAGATATGTATCTATAATCTATGTATCTATATATGTATGTATCTATAATATAGCCTATGTATTTATATATGTATCTATAATCTATCTATATATGTATCTATCTATAATATATGTATTTATATATGTATCTGTAATCTATCTATATGTATCTATCTATTAATCTAGCTGTCTATATATATTTATATCTATGTATCTATTAATGTGTCACTATATGTATACTCTGTCTGTCTCTAGCCTATCAGTCAATGTGTTGTGTAAATTTAAATGTAAGCCTAAATTGCCTATAACTAATCAAATCGCACTATGTCACTATATCACCAAAAATCCGCTATCTCAAAGTCAAACTCCTCTCACAAAAACCCACGAGGTCAAAATGCGTTTATTTCACTTTTATACAGATGTGCGATTGTGTGGTCTGTTCCCGACCGTGTCAATCAAACGCTGATTCGGCGGACCACACCTGATGAAACACTTAGTGAAACACTTCGAGGCTTCGTTTGGCCATAGTCACGTGACATGGGTGTTTCGAATCACGCTTCGGATCAGTGTTTCGACACATCTGCGCTTCGGGATCTCGCAAAGCTTCGGAACGACTGTTTCGCTTCAGCCATCCTTACTGGGATTTTCACGCACAACCATTTCTAGGGTTTACAAAGAATGGTGTGAAAAGGGAAAAACATCCAGTATGCGGCAGTCCTGTGGGCGAAAATGCCTTGTTGATGCTAGAGGTCAGAGGAGAATGGGCCGACTGATTCAAGCTGATAGATACCACTCATCTCTACTACAAATAGGAAAAAGAGGCTACAAGTTGCACGAGCTCACCAAAATTGGACAGTTGAAGTCTGGAAAAATGTTTTTAAATGCCACGGCCTACCTGAGCATTGTTTCTGACCATGTCCATCCCTTTATGACCACCATGTACCCATCCTCTGATGGCTACTTCCAGCAGGATAATGCACCATGTCACAAAGCTCAAATCATTTCAAATTGGTTTCTTGAACATGACAATGAGTTCACTGTACTAAAATGGCCCCCACAGTCACCAGATCTCAACCCAATAGAGCATCTTTGGGATGTGGTGGAACGGGAGCTTCGTGCCCTGGATGTGCATCCCACAAATCTCCATCAACTGCAAGATGCTATCCTATCAATATGGGCCAACATTTCTAAAGAATGCTTTCAGCACCTTGTTGATTCAATGCCACGTAGAATTAAGGCAGTTCTGAAGGCGAAAGGGGGTCAAACACAGTATTAGTATGGTGTTCCTAATAATCCTTTAGGTGAGTGTAATATATATATATATATATATATATATATATATATATATCCTCTAACGTGTTACGATGTGTACATTTACACTATGTGTTTTAAATAAACTGTTTAATGCTATAATGTGTTTTTATTCAACTGTAGTGAATGTGACATACATAATTCACCTTTGTTGTTAAGCGTAGTTCTATACACTGTTGATTATAAATGCAGCACTTTGTTATTAGCGTGTTTCTTCATAGCTGTTCAGGGATCGCGGTCCCTTTAAATGTTCTGAATGCGTGATGACATGGGAGCTTGGCAGCGCCATTGTTTTTCTGCTTCTCGTGTGCTCAACATGAGAAATTTTACCTTTGCTTATACCTCTTGCAGCTCTGACGTCATTGACCAGAAGAACAACAGCAGCCGCAGAAGCCACGCCTATCAGCGCAGTGACGACCAATCGCAGCACAGCTTCAACTGAATCACAACAGGGGGCGTGGCTTTCTGGAGAAACTATTGAAACAAATTATAAATTAAATTAAGATTTAAAAAAAGTTGCCTTTAGTCTTTCATGAATTAAAAAAGGTCTAATTGTCTGTTCCACACAAGAAAAAAACATTAGGAACAGTTAAAAAAAAAAAAAAAAAACATGAGATGACAGAAGCTCATTAATCATGTCTGGCATCTTAAAGGTATAGCGGAGGATTTTCCCGAATTTTAGAAAAGGGCCGCCCTCTCCACTTTTTGAAAAATTGCACATATGCGCAACACTCTGCTCCCGAGAGGGAACGCCTATTAAACGTATGCACGTGCTAATCATAGCTTACATTTACTTTTACTAGCAGTGATTTTAAATGGATTTCTCCAAATAGCATGCCAAACTTTACCTGTCAAGTAGAAACTTCGCGACTGAGGCATCAGTGGGAAGCCCAACCTGTTTTGAGCGCACGCCATCGTGTGAATCGTGTGCACGAGCACGTACGACGGCCTTACGTAAACATATCACCAGAATGATTGACACTTAGGTGGACCAATAGTATAGGTTACCCACCCGGAAAAATAAAATCCTCCGCTATACCTTTAAGTTATAAGTCTCAATAAAATCCACACATAGTGAATATTATCATCAGTGCTGTGGTACCTGCACATGTGTGACAGAGTGTGTTGATGTCCAGATGTGTGGTCTGGTTGCTGATGGGATTGTTCAGCACACAGCTGTAGGTGTTTTTATCCTGATATTCCACCTCCAGAGGTAGAGAGAGACTGATGCTGAGATCACACACACTGATGCTGGACAAAACAATAATTCAACACTGATGAACACACCAATGAACACGATGATATCCAGAATAAATCACATCAGTGAATAAAAGGGCAGTTTTTTTTTTTTTCATTGTTTTAATGTGTTGAGAGAGAGAGAGAGTTTGTGATGTCATTCATAAACAATAGACTGCTCAAAATGAAAGTATTCAATGGGCTGATAAGGAAAGTAAAAAATAATTGTGTAAAAATGATTTAACTCACCATAGACAGTGAGATTGAAACTCTTGATCACATGATCTTTGATCTCTAGTTGATAATCTCCAGTATGTTCAGTTGTGGTGTTTGTGATGATCAGAGATCCAGTTTGCTCTCTGCTTAATCCGTATGCATCAGCGGCGCTAGGGAGAGGCTAGCAAGTGCTTGCCTTCAGCACCCCCAAGAAAGACCAAAGCACCCCGATAGCACCCCCAAAAATAATTTCTGGAAGCAATTATATTCAGGCTGTATTCTATGGAAGCCCTGAGCCGCATTTTGAAGAACAAAAAAGTGAACTTATATTGTTATTTCGAGATATTAAGTCGATATTTCAACATAATGTCTAATTATTTTGACATAACACGGGGACATTCTAATCTGCATTAAGCCTCATTAAACATTCTTATAATGGTTTTCTATGGGAGGAAAATGCTTAACGTGTAATAAAACGTTGCGTTCATATTCTGGGCTCATCTGATTTTTTGTACATAGCATAGCCTACTTTGTTATGATTTTAGCATCATAATGATTAATGAATGCACGCACAATTATCCGTGAACTTGATTTGAACAAATGCCTTTCAACTTGTGTGTGCAAAATTCAGAATCAAATGAATGTGCAGCAATTTGTACAAATAGACAGTCTGTATAGGCCTATACTGTTTTAGCCATTAAAAAAAGCGCATTTAGTTTCATATTTGTTAAAATATTATAATGTTATTATTTTCCATCTATGTTGAATATGAAAAGTGAACAGCAGGAGTAAGAGATGCAATATATTGAGACACCTGGAGTGGGTCAGACATGATTTTGACCACTTCATTAAACTTTGTTTTGTAGAAAGCCTTTCTTTAAAGTGAATTTCGTTTTGGACAAATTGTACCTTAATTTAAAAAACAATTTCATCCACCATTTCACAAATGCACATCTTGCTTGTTGCACGCACACATATTATGTCGAAATAACGAGATATATTGCTGAAATAACATTATTATTAATAATAAGTCTTTTAGAATATTTGAGAGAATGCTGAATGTTGCGCTTGTTCAATTTAATAAAATTAAAACTTTAATTGTGGTCACTAAAGTAACTGAATATTAAATATTTTGTGGCCAAGTTTAGCTAATTTATTACATATATACAGTATAGCCTAGCAGCTCCCCCTGTCTATGATCTAGCACCCCCTCAGCACATGCATTAAAAATTCCCCTTTAAAAAAAAAAAAAAGAAAAAGGAATTTCCGCCCCTGTTTCACTATGCGTTCAACTGCGTCACATGTGACTAGGGTGACCACCTGCTAATAAGCCCAAGGGGGGACAAGGGGTATGTTTCTGAGGGACAATGTGGGACACTGTCTGGCGCGGCGGTGCCCCACTGGCAGACTCACTGATAGTGGTTTACCCATTTCTAGCACATACCACCTTGCATAGTATTAATAATGCCCTATTCTCCTAAACGTGTAATTTTTGATGTATGCTCATGAATAGGCCAACCAATGTGTATTTTTTTTCTAAATAAAGACTCATAATATTTTGAACATTCAATGAATTGACAGATGTACTTCCACTTAAGATTTACTATTTAATTTTATTTATTTTTCATTACAATTTATTTACTTTAAATAAATTAATAAATTATAATATAAATTTATAGGATTAACAGGAATTGTAGTTGCTCAACACCACAGGAACAGTTAAAAAAAAAGTATTTAAAAAAAATACGATTGACCTCGTATTCCCCTCCCTCCATGTCCGATTGAGAAGGACGTTTTGCAAAGGTCACAAAAAGCCCTCTCGGTATCCCCCTCAACACCTTTCAGCCACAAATATTCATTTCCCAATTCTTGTTTCCTGTACTCACACCTTCTCTTTTTAATTGATGATGGCGTTGCCTCTCAGACAGTCTCTTTCTCGAATTTTTCGAATTGGAAAGCGCGCATCTAAAAGTTCCTTCCTTCCAAGTGTGTCTGGTATGCGCGTGCGTGCGCTGTCATGACAACAACGAAAAAGTTGACAACAACCTAGTCAGCAGTTCAACTGAGGGGTTTGTGTGGCAATAGCGTGCTGAAATGTCAAGTAATGTTCGTTTGTCTGCTTGGGGCTCGAGTATATAGAGCGACCAACTTTTTTTTGAGCAAGCATAGATTATGCGTGACACGGTCTCAATTTGCGTGACGCGTGAATTGGGCTTCAAACGCTGTGCGCGCACGCGCTACGCGGGACGGGTGGTCACCCTACATGTGACTCATTCATTTTCTGCTTATAGGAAAAACCCTTTTGTAGGTGTTTAACCCTCATTTTCCCCTCTAGGGTCAAAATGCTGAAGTTATACTTAATTGTTTTGTTTTGTTTTGTTTTGTGTTGTCCAGAAAGCTTATTTTCAAGTCAGTTACAAAACAACGTAACGTTAGATTTGTCTTATTTGAAACCGAAAGTCACTATTCATCGTTCTTAAGAAACTTAATGGCTGGCTTGTTTGTGCAAACTACCCCGTGATTTTTATCTGGGGAATCTGGGGATTTACATGATGTTACGCATTCGCAACCAACACGTGATATAGGCATACGTTTTTTTTTATTTGTCCGGCTAAGACATTAGCCATTATTTTTATTTCATCTGGATCAGGCAGAGAGAGATTGAACAGATCAATGGAGCAACACTGGCTATGTAAATCAAACACAACTGATGAAAGAATGGGACGCTGTTTTCTGCTTACTCTGTTTTTTCTCCTTGATGGTAAGACGTTTTTGAATGTATGGTTAGCCTATAACGCATTCTAGTTTCAGTTAACATCATATTCTAACATCGCATCTTGTTCTATTGGTCGCTGTTTAAATAATTTTGTAGCCTATAGTTTAGGAATATAAGGTGACAATGTTTCTTGTAACAGGTATACATTTTTTAAGACGGCGTTTATTTTGTGTCTCCTGTTCTGGGAAAGTCAATCATGTGACTACAGCTATAGGCTACAAACCACAATACGATCTTTTTATTCTTATTACACATAGGCCTACAAATATCTTATTTCTTAAGCATCATTGGTTGGTAGTTATTTCTCCAACACAGCAAAAACAAACAAACAGAGGCTTGAATAAAAGCCCTATTCGGACGGGACTAGTTTAACATGGAGAGATGGGGTAAAGTAGTTATTCTACCAGAGCTTCTCAATGATTTTAGTCCCATCTCAGTGATCACGGACAATGTAAGTAAAGATTACGGCGACTTTTAGGCTCTTCAGTAAAAAAGGTCTGGGAAAATTACCTCAGGTAGCCTAGGTAATCCCTTATAATCCCTTGCATGGTTTAGATTATTTTACAGGACTTACATTGAATCGAAATCACTCGCGCCAGACGCTGAAGAGTGAGTGATCAAAAAACCTTTGCTTTAGCTTCAATTGAGTGAAACACCGTATGTGTAACTTCGGCCATTCTCAGTGGTGTGACTGGGACACTAACTCTGCTTGTAATTCTGTAGTTTTTAATCAAAGCTAATGATTTGTTTTTTGTCCCATAGCCCTTAACCCACCTTCAATCGTAACCTTTTGCATTTAGATATTAATTATTTGTTATGTTTACTTATCTATCTTTTTTTTTTTATGGGAACGGTTAACTAGTCGCTACAAAATCTGATTTCTGTCACAGTGTCTGGTTTGTGTTTCCCTGGGTCACCACTAGAGGTCCTCTTTCCCCACGGTGTCATTCACTCTTACTACATTTCCCATCATCCTGTTCTGTCACTCATAGTATCATTGCA
The DNA here is from genome assembly GCA_022829025.1 of Squalius cephalus. Taxonomy (NCBI): domain Eukaryota; kingdom Metazoa; phylum Chordata; class Actinopteri; order Cypriniformes; family Leuciscidae; genus Squalius; species Squalius cephalus. The sequence goes on from CM040807.1 coordinate 29,455,306, forward strand.
CACAGCTGTTTCCCGTCACCTCATTAGTATCTGTGGATATATACCCTGGTTGTTTCAGTGTTTGTCACAGAGTCCTTGTTTAATGTCACAAAACTTCTTGTTTCGTTCTTATTTCTTGTTTCGCTTTTATGGTTTTGACCCTTGACTGGACTGGTTTATGATTTACGGATTACCCTGATTAAATACTGCTATTGGATCTATCCCTGTTGCCTGTGTGTGGTATCGTGACAATTTCAGGATATCTTTAGTCTATGTATCCTATGTGAAATTTGTACACACACATACATAATTGTTTATTTGTGTCCCCAGGTGTGTTTGGTGATGAAGTGTCCGTGATGGAGGGAGATTCTGTTACTCTAAACACTAATATTACTAAAAAACATCATGACAAGATGCTGTGGTATTTTGAAGACACTCGCATAGCTCTGATCAACGGACATCACAACACGAGCTGTTTATATGATGGAGAAGACGGGAGATTCAGAGACAGACTGGAGGTGGATTATGAGACCGGATCTCTGACCATCACAAACATCAGATCTGAACATGCTGGACGTTATGAAGCAGAGCTGATCAGAAGCGAAAGTTCAGGCAAAAGGCAAACCTTGAACAGAAACCGAAAGTGTGACAGCACAAAAATCACCAGAAAAATCAGCAGCTCTCATGATGACACCATCAAAATATTCAGTGTGATCATCATTGGTGAGTCACTCAATGTTATTTTCCCTTAAGTATTTTTGTTGTTTTTGTTGAAGGAATTAAATATTATTTAATTAAATTATTTTTCTATTATAATAAACATTCAATTTCATTGGCATGCTGTAAATTTAATAAACTGCATTTCTGATCACTCTGCTCATTTAAAAAACTGTCAAACTGTCTAACTGTCAAAAAGTCATTTTTGAATTAAATATGCAATACTGTGATCCATACAATCCTGCATCCATGTGTCTTTGTAACATTGAATCAAAAGATTGTCAAAAACTTCAATTCTTGTGTTCTCTTGTGTTTTCCAGCTTCTCTGACTGATCAAGATGAAACCAATAAAGAACCATATATGGAGAAGCATGCGGCTGACTTAGGTATGTTTTCCTCTCTACTTCTAGTCTAAATCTACATGTATTACAGTTTATTTAATAAAAACACTGTTCTTATGGGGAACTTCACTTTATCTAATGAATATATATATATCTTTATAAAATATATCTAATGAATATTATAATCACAGTCAGATTCACTCAGACTAATGTCTGTTTCTCTTTAGCTGATCCAGGATCAGGTCTGTCTTCAGGTGCTGTTGCAGGAATATCTGCTGCTGTTCTGCTGGTGTCTGTAGCTTCAGCTGTTGGTGTGACTTACTATCGCCGCAGGAGCTCTGAAAAAGATAAGCATCACCTACAGATACTATAGGAAACTTTTTGTGCAAAAGTATTACCTGGCTCTCCGGAATACTTGATTCTGATTGGTCAGTCGGGACTTTCCGCTCAGATATTTCTGAGTGAACAACTGAATCTCAAGGGGCCTTCCACAAGTCTGTTAGTGAAGGGTACATGTGATGGTCATGGAAGTAATTTTATTGTTTATCGTCATGTGACCATGAGTCCTGGCGATTCAATTTAAAAGCTATGGTGGGAGAATTCAGTTAAAGCATAAACAAAATAAGTTTGTGATAATAAAAATGTTTAAAATATATGTTTTGCAACTAGGGGACAGTGGGGCACAACCTTACACTTTCTAACTTTCTCAGTTTTGTGTAAATTCACTTGAGGTTCAGAGTATTTTTCCCCCCTCAGTAATTCAACAAATCTAGGACAAATATGTTGTCTTGTTTAAATGGTGTATGTTTTCTTTTCTTTCTTTATTTTTCTCTAGAAATTGGAATTGAAATGTAAAAACAACCATACAACAGCTTGAAGTGTTATATGAATTTTGATGCTATTTTTATTCAATACATTGATATGACAACTAGTAAATACACTACACACACACACACACACACACACACACACACACAATATGATACTGTACTGACCTAAACTGTAGATCCGGCGCGCCGGCGCACTTTGCTCGATTTTTTTCACATAGCAGCAAAATAGGCTAAACTTAAAATACTCCGTCATTTATGGTCATACAGACTTAAGAAATATGAAAAAATAAACTGTTAAATGTATACTTTTTATGTGTCCACTTACAAGTGAAAAAAAAGTGTTTTTGTAAGATAAAGAAAATAAACAGGGTGTGCTTTCTGCCTGTACGGCTTGGAGCACTTTTTTTTGGAGCACATCTCTAAACTTAAAACTCAGCGAGTACTATTCACCCAGGCATGAGCAATATATCTTTATAAACATTCAAGTGTGTACTTTTAAATTATCTAATTCAAAACTAAATCAAATATTCTCTGTTTATGTAATCTGTACAAAAAGAGAGAGATGCCAGTCGTTCACATCTCAGCTCATTATTTTTATTGTGATCCCGCCCACGGAGAACGCGTGCTATTCAAACGCAAATGATCTCAGGCAGCTCATTCAAACTGTGAACGCCCACATATCAGCTCAAGTTTATTCAAATCATCGTACTTGTTTACACCGTCTTGCAGCGCTGTGAGGAATAATACTATCCTAAGAATAATAATGGAAAATGTACCTCAGAAGTGCTGGTATTTCGAGGAGCAACGGATACACTGTAGTACGTTTTTTCATTCACAAGTGAATCGCGCTTCTGTGTGTGAATGAATGATCCGCTTTTAGAAAACTATATTGCTATACTGAGATGAGTAAAAATCGACTGAAATATGTTGAAATAAAATGTATTTGTATAAGCAACGTATTAAATTGCAAATTATCATTTATATTTCTTAAAACGATACACATATGTTACAGAGATATGAAAGACAACATTTCTTTGACTAGTTTTGTATAGATTATACATTTCTATAGACTGCCACATCAAATAAGCTTTTGTTTGCCAATTTCTGCTCTTATGTTAAATATAGTATGTTTTGTCAAATAATATTATTATAGTGTTTCTTCCAATGTATAAGCTATATATTCAAAGTAATGTGTCCTTTGAAACTTTGAAATATGTATGATAAAATGTATACTTTAGTTTTTACAAAGAAAGATTGCACTTGAATTGTTGTTGTAATTGTAACCTTTTAAATAAAAATATATATTTACAAGTGTTATGGAAAAAATTCTCTTTTCTTTGTTTTATATATCACTGATTTAACAAAATGAAAGCCATTCATTCACTTGGCTGTATTTTGAGTTTCTTTTTATGATGTTGATACAGCTGGAAGGGTGTGTGTGAGGCTTCAGAGGTGGGAAGATTCCCGGGCTGGGGAGGGGTTAGAGGAGCCACAGGGGTTTCTTCTGTTTGGGGGGCTGTAAGAGATAGCTCTGAGGAGAAACATTATAAAACTGCCAGCAAAACACCTCTGAAATGTCTCACTCCGCCTGTAGCTGGACTGTGGGTGGACGGGGAACTATTCTTGCAAGAATAAATATCTTTCTAATGACAATATGAATGCTTATTTATAAGCAACTGAAAAAAGCACGAATGTCAGAACATCTCAAGGACCCCAAAAACACCTTAGACCCCAGAGGGTTAACATTATTACCATTGGACTGAATATACTGTATAACATATTTAAAGGGGGGGTGAATTGCTCATTTTCACTCAATCTCCTGTTAATCTTGAGTACCTATAGAGTAGTATTGCATCCTTCATATCTCCAAAACGTCTTTAGTTTTATTATATTTATAATATAAAGATGGACTATACCGAGTCTTTCCGGAAAAAACCGAGCGGCTGGGGGCGGGCCGTGTGGGCGGTGTGCTATAGTGCTAACCGAGCTAACAACAACACAGAGAGACATTTGAAGCAGTTTACTCACCGCATGCGACAGCGAACCTTTATCATTGTGACTGCTCGATCCTTAAGCATTAGACGATCTGCAAATCCGTCGATGGGCTTTGTTTATAAAACAATCATCGTCGAAATGCAGGGAACAAACAGTCTACACAACTCCGTTTATGCTCAGGAAAAACAAACTCCATCCACTGTTCCCTTAATGCTGGGTTCTTTGGGAATCTGTGCAGGGTTGTCTTGCCCTGGCAACCAAAAACCCACTTCTTTGGTGACATTGACTTCCCTAAAAGCCGAGCATAGCGCTTTGAGGTAACGTACTGCTTTCGCTCTCTTCTCTCTCTGGTCTACGAGTGCGCGCGCGCCCGCGGAGAAGTGCCCTTAGGACCCATATAAGGAAATTCCGCCCTCTCTTACGTCAGAGAGAGCCATACTCGAAAAAAAACCTCCGAAACTTGTGACAAACCGGAAGGAGTATTTTTGGAACAAAAATACTTCTTCAAACGTACAACTTAACTTTTGAAACTTTGTCCATGTTTAGCAATGGAATCCAACTCTTTAACAGTGTAAAAAACTCAGTATGCATGAAACAGCAATTCACCCCCCCCCCCCCCTTTAAGTTTCTAAAAAAAACATTTTGTGAAATTTAGCTTCATGTTTAAATGACCCTTAACTTCATTCCTCTGTTCTGTTCCAATTTTTCAGTCACTGGGTGATTGTGTGTATGTGTTTTGTTTAGGGTTAGTTATGGGTTTGTGATTTAGTTCATAAAACTTGTGCACAATAAATATTTGGTTCAGATTCTCTGCTTGTGGCAAAGTCAATTAGTTCACTTCAAAATTTAAATTCTCTCCATTTTTTTAAATTGTTTATACGTGTGTTGTCCTCACTGCAGTGTAGCAACTGTAGCTATACAACCAGCTAACTCTTAAAGGAGAAGTTCACTTTTAAAAAAACTTTTGCTGATAATTTACTCACCCCCATGGCATCCAAGATGTCCATGTCTTTCTTTCTTCAGTCGAAAAGAAATTAAGGTTTTTGATGAAAACATTCCAGGATTTTTTCACATATTATGGATTCCATTGGGACCCAAACGGTTTAAGGTCCAGATGACAGTTTCAGTGCGGCTTCAAAGGGCTTTAAACGATACCAGACGATGAATAAGGGTCTTATCTAGCGAAACTAGCGCATCCTGGGTGTTTTAATATTAAAAAGCCAAAAAGAACATTTTCTTCAATTTTTCAAGCGTGACCTTTTCAACGAAAAGGATTGCATACCTTTTTATAAGAAACCTTTATGTAAGAGTAAAACACTGTAAAGAGGTTTTTATAAGAAATCTCATAATGTGTTTGGTTTCTTAAAAATGGCACTGTAAGCTATTTGTAGAAAAATAATTTATTAAGGTAATACAATAATGAAATAACTGAAATGTATCCTGTGTTTTAAGCATTTATTAAATGAAGAAATAGTATAGATAGAAATACTACTATGCATTAATTTGCTTATAATCCAGGGAACAAAAATGCAAATGTATTTTTTGCCAAATGATGAAGCATGTGTGCAGCTGCAGCATCCTTATAACCTGCCTGTCAGAAAGCCAGTCCTGGGAACAGTGTTTATTGTTTACCGCATGTTCCGTTATTAGTGACGCACACTGGTAGAAGATGACAGTAAATAATATTTATGCTGTTGGGTTTGTTCTGTGTTGATGTGTTCATGCAATATGTAAGTTCATATATATATATATATATATATATATATATCTTTACCTTATTAGTATGTGTCGAGCATGCGATTGGTAATTTCCTATGTTTACATTGCTTGGATTTACAAACTCCATTGCTTGGAGTCATCACCAGACAAGATATCAGAGGTGGACGAAGTACACAACTTCCTTACTTGAGTGGAAGTATAGATACTACTGGTCAAATATTACTCTGTTACAAGTAAAAGTTGTAAAGACCTATTTTTACTTAAGTAAAAGTACAGAAAAGTATCAAAAGTAAAAAGTAAATGTCAGTGCATTGTTTTATTATTGTTTGTATGTTATACTTAAAGTACTGTATGCCTCTGAATCTATGCCTGCATACCTACCCTCATATCAATATCAAATTTATTAGAACACAGTTCCAGTAGTGGGATTGAATTTGAGATTGAATAAGTGCACTGAATAACGTCCACAATGGTTTCGGACACCCAAATGACTGTTCCCCCAAATATTGCCCTATTTAAAGTTTTTTGGCTTCTAGTATGAATATGTTAGCCTTACTGTTATCTATAAGCTAGTGTGCTCCAAAAAAGTGACAAAATTCGCATTTAGAAAACCAAACCCAACGTTGAAAATGAAAATCATGTTTATGTCAGAATCCAATGTCAGATTGATGTTGATCTCCAATGTTGGACAGACGTTGTATTGTGGTTGAAAATGAAAATCGGGGTGATGTCAGAAACCAACATCAGTCGGGTTATGACGTCAACCCGACTTTTTTCAATCAATATCCAACGTCGGGTTCTGATGTCAGTCAGATGCAGGGTTGTGATGTCAACCCGACTTTCATTTCCAACCAAAATGCAACCAGAATCATCCCCTGACTGATGTTACTTTCTACTCAAGGACAGAATTGTAGTGGAGTAAAAAGTACGATATTTGTTTTTCAAATGTAGTCAAGTTAAAGTAAAAAGTTTCCAGAAAAAAATACTCAAGTAGGCTACAGATACTCAAAAAGTGTACTTAAGCACAGTACTCAAGTAAATGTAAGATATTGTGTTTTGCTTTACATAAGTGTATTATGCTGTGTACTATTTTCGTTAACTTCCTTGTGATTATTGTAATAACTGCCAGTTATTAAACGTTTGAGCAGACTGGAGCTAAATTATTTCTTTTAATAGGCTAATTGCTAGCGCAAGCTAAGTGCACTGATCCCATACACCGCTCTCCGAGAAGAGCATCAGTATCACAGATCAGCCGGAGATAGTACTGTCATCTATTCAGAACACAGACTATGAACTGCAAAGGCAAAAACCCATCTTACACATCTCTTTCCATGACGGTGAGAACCAAATTTTTACATAAAGCAGTAAATGAACCAAGAACACTTGAACTAACTTAAGCATAAAAACCACACAATTTTACCAACACAAAACCCAACCATCTTGCTTTAACGCATCAACTCCCAACAAACAATTACCCATAATGCACCCAGCTGCTAGCACTGACTGCCAGGTCATTACAATATTGACATTTAAGTGGAATATATTTATTGCATTATGGTTGCTGATTTTCTGAGTGTTATTAGTGCAATGAGACATACATAGACAAATACTATTGTAAATTATTTCTTTATGTAGATCACATACAATCACAGATGCATATCAATATTGTCAATAAGGACCTCATTAAAGAATCTCTTCTACACTCATGATTCTCGAATCTGATCCATATTTAACGTGCCTCAACCAGCTGAACTTTGCTATACCGCCCCTGATGATGATGAAGCCTAGTTTAATGCCATTCAACCATATCCTCAGACCTGGCCAGTGCCACACAATATATTTATATACCAACGCTATCTCACAACCAATTCGTAGCCTACGAATGATAAAAGTTGGCTAATTCGTACAACCTCACTCGTACGATTTTTCTAAACCCACGTGATGGGTAGGTTTAGAGTGGGGTCGGGGTAGGTCATTCGTATGAATTCATACAAAATTGAGCAATTCGTAACGCACGATTTTGCAAAAAAAAAAAAAAAAAAAAAAAACCAGCACTAATTCGTACGAGTGAGGTCGTATGAATAAGCCACCTCGTAGAATTTGTACGTTTTCCCGTGAGATCAGGCTCTTACATACATGAACTTGAATGTCCACAATGCACAATTGGCTTTTTCAATGCTTTTATTAATTTGAGGGGTGTTTCAGAGAAGATTGGAGAGATGTTGTAAATGTGGTTTAATCAAGTAACTCGCTGTGGTGGAACAGCATAAAGGTCTCACAGGTTCTTAACACAGATATAGGAGAATGAGATTGAACAGGGCACATCGTTCCAGCAACGGTTAGCTGTAAGGTGGAATAATGAAATCAGTTATTCTGATGATTATAGAGTTGTTAGAATCAAAATAAAATAGATTTTATAAATAGTTACTGTTATGTGAAATTGGATTTTAAATTAGAACTTAAAGTATTAAGAAAAGACTGCATTCTTACAACTAAAGTTGATCTCCAAACAGTTCTCGGGAACACCAGCACTGTTAGGTTCTCCAGCGCACCAGTTGGTATACAAAAACAGAGATCCATCACTCCATAACCAGCGTCCTTCCTAAAGAGTGAAGAGAGTGAAGACAGAGTGCACTACTGTTGTCAGACTTCAGGAAGAAGCGAAGTTCAGATTTGAAGTAAAACTATCTTCATTACAAACTTTGCATTTACTGGTTAAAGCAGAAATTATAGTGTAGACAAACAAATGTCTCTTTAGGACACAATTGAACTTACTTGTACATTATCATTAGCACCAATCCAAGAACGTGTGGAAGGAGAAGGCAACAGACTCAGCAAGAAATCATTTTCCAGTTTATTACTCACAGATGCGAGAGTCGCACCAAGACTTTGACAGTATCTCTAAAGAGACAGATTTTTTGTCAATACAAAACCAATTCTTTTAGAATAAAGCAAAGTCTGATTTACTTGATAAAACCCTCGTAACAATTTGCACTGACACCAAGTTAATTTTACTGCTACTGTTATCAAGTAAAATCTACTTAATATTGGGCTTAAAATTAGTTTGACATTTAAATTAGTTAATTGAAGTACTTGCGTAAACATTACTTAATATTTAATTTCACATAGAATTAAGTAACATCTACTTAGACTTTTGCAAATTAAACAATTTACTTTTTACTATGACAAAATACTGAATTAAACCACACATTTAAAGTGTATGCTTATTTAGAAACATCTTCATAAATCAAACAATAGATATTGAATCTACATTGAATCAACTGAACACTAATATACTCAATTATACACTCAATACTTGGTACACAATCCACAATGACGGTAACATTCGATAGATTGTTTGAGTAATTGTGTAGTAGAAAATTAATTCAGATGAGACAAAATGCCAAATTACTAAACCTACCAACAAAAGCTATGATAAAAAGGTGTACCGGTAAATACAGCTGGAAAACAGTGAAGTCAAAACATATTAATTATTCATGCCACAGTGCATGATGGGAACACCAGTATAAAAGGTGAATAGGTTTTACTTAATTTTATATTGTTGAAATATATTGTTTGATTCACGATATTATAGAATTGACTTTTGTCTTGCCTGAACTAACTTTTCCATGTAGAAATTATATTAGTTTTACTGCAGCATTTACTTCACTGGAGAATAACTTATCAGTTTAAGTTAATAATTTGATACAGGTCTTTAGATCTTTCTTTTAGATGTAGTTAAAGACACCTATAAAGTGCGATCAAATCTTTTTGTTGTAACACATTACCTCTGCTGTGATCCAGTCAGTCGGTTGAGAAATGTACTTGTAGCATCGGAGTTCAAATTTTATCCATCCAGTGGGGCATTTATCGGCTAAATCCACTGTGCCCACTCTATTAACATTGCTTGTAGAATTCACTGCAAAGAATGTTTTTTTTATTTTTTTTTTTTTATTTATGTAGCTGATTTTATGTTTGTGTGATTATGTGCTGAAAATATGTGTACTTTATACACTTGTAAACCCTCATGCAAATATTAGTCAGTGGAATAATGTACATTTCCAAAATGTTTTTAGATAGCAGTTTTACAAATAAATGTCTTGGTTACCTTCTGTATTCCCCATGGAGAAGATAATGAAAAGAAGCAGACAACTTTTCAGCATTGCCATGATGAACCTGAAATGAATAAGCAGGAAAAGTTAAATGTCTGCATGCACTCATATGCTGCACACTGCGAATCTCAATGCATTTAAACACAAAGCACAACATTTATTCAGAACTCACTTTGGTTGTTAAATTGTTGCCGTCAGAATCTCAGAGGAAGATTTTGTGAAGCGCCAGAGCCTGTGTAACACCAGAACATTCTCATATCAATTGAATGAAGATGGGTCATATTTATACACATAATATCAGGCAATAACATCCAGGTGTCCTGGGCAAAGATCAAACTTTATCATTTCTGGCATATTAGTTATAGATTTATAGTAATAATTAAGAGAGTTCAAATGTTAAAATGTATGTGTGTGTCTTGAGTTCAAGGTCTAGGTCTAAACTGAAAAAAAGAAAGAAAGAAAAAAACACTTGCAAAAAGGTTTTACACTCATTATTTAAGGATGTTACATGTATGGAACTAACAAATTAGATCAAATTAACAAAGTAAATTTAACTTGGCCAGTTAGAGTTTGTGGAGTAATTTTTACTTACTCAAGTATTGCTGAAAGCAACCCACGCGTAGCAGCACAAACAGCCTTCTTCAGGGTGTGCTTTCCAACCAAACAATTTCCTCTTTTATGTGTGCTAATTAGAAACACCTGAGTGACATAATACATGCACATACAGAGAAAGTCCACTAGGTGGATACATTGCAAATTGAATCCAAAGACCAAAAAAAAAAAAAAACAATAATGATGAAAGACAAAAGTAGGCTAGACACAGAAAGCATAAATCACAAAAATGGACTGAAGTCTATTTCTTCATTCAACCCAGGGTATACTGTGGCCTGTAGCTCATATATATATATATATATATATATATATATATATATATATATATATATATATATATATATATATATATATATATATATTTCTCTCTGTAAAATTTATTTTAATCAGTCACCACCCCGAATACTCTTTTTAATCATTTCTAAACCCTCAACCATTAGGGCTTCTGGATTATATTGAGCACATTTTTGGAAGTGTTTTGCCATAGGGTAATCTAAATGAGCTTTTCTAATGGCATTTTTATGCTCCGATACTCTGTCTTTTTTATGCTCCGATACTCTGTCTTGTCTTTAAGACGTCTCTTGGTCCGGCCTACATAAAAGCATCCACATTTGCATGATAACCTGTATACCACAAAAGTAGTTTTGCAATTAATGAATGCTTAAATGCTGTACATTTTATGTGTCTTGCAATTACAGAATTATTTGCATTCTTTAATATTAGAACAATGATTACAAGACCCACAAATGTAAGTACCTTTTAACTGTCTGTAAAGCCAAGTAATCTGTTTTTTGGCAGGAAGATGACTACTAGCCTAGCCTATCTCGTAGTTTTGAAGCTCGTAGTGTTGGATTAGAAGTCCACTGCTGTGGATCTACTGAAGCTGTGATCCGATTGGTTGTCTCTGCTGTGGTGGGCGTGGCTACTGTCATTCTTCTGGTTTATGACGTCAGATCCACAAGAGGAGGAGACTAATGGAGGATCAGTTGAATAATCAACAGATAGTTTCTTAAGAATGATATATCTTTAAATAACCACATTTGTGTAAAGAACCAAACAACATGTTCGTACGTTGCTAGAATTATCTGTACGGTTGATCTATCAGAACCTGTAGAAATGACATCAACTGATCATCCATGTTCCTGAAACATTAGTGTGTGTGTGTTTTGGTGTCCTTAGTTAGTTCGAGGCTGGGTCCTCATTTTCTACAGCCGCTGGAAGTATAGAAGATCTCTTCAGTAAACTGTGAACTGATTGAACTTCAAAGATGACCTATTATGCTTTTTTGCATGATCAGATTTCATTCAGCTTAATTTTTGGGGGATTTTACTATTTTTAACTACAATTTTAAAATTATTGGCGTAAGAATTTCTTTAACAATCCCTCTGATTTAATAATATCCTCTTCACAGTATTATCCCTAATCATAGGCTATTTTTTCTACAGTTGGTTACAGTTGAATTTTCTCTTTGTAATTACAGTCACAAAGAAAAAAAGCAAACTGAGTAAAAACTAAGTAAAGCGAAATAGAAATAGTATTTTGTACTGACAAATGATTAGTTAGTGAAGTATACATTCATAAAAAATACAGATAGCCTACTTGAACATGTTTCCTATTTCTTGATGGCTTTAACTACTCAGAATAACTATTTTCAACAACTACATACTTTCAAATGAAATGTGTACTACTGTGTATTATGCCGACTCCCAGAGTGCACATTAACATGAATACATTAAGCAATTGCTTTGTTTTACTATTTTTGGGGGCTTTTTTAACTATTTTATTTGTTGTCTTGTGTCAGTAGCCTAGTAGCACAACCAAGACAGAAATTTGTTTTATTGAAATCTATTCAGTCTTATTAATATTATAAGTTAATTACCTGTATGATGCAGTGTGTTATTAGAAAATGATGATTATTGGTACGTATACGCCTACATCTTAGACATCGGTTGGATACTATTCATGTCTTTTGTTTTTAAGAGCAAAAGCACATCCTGGCTGTAAGTAGCCTAAGTCATAAATTAATGTTGTCATATTAAACAGATAACTGAACTGTTAACTATAACTTAAACTGAAGCAATTCTACTTATGCGGGCGAAAGAAGGCAATTAAGGCAGAGTAACGGCTCCTGAATGTTGTCTCCAAACCAGAAAAAAACACGCTTCAACTGATGCCTTCGATGTCTTCCTCTCAGTACGTCTTATGTTACTTATTTTCTCCAGTAGGTGTCATTATTCCCATCATGCAAATCAAATATACAATTTCCAAATAAGTATTAAGGTATTACACAACATTTATAAAACAAAACAAACCAACAAAACAAAACCCTTCAAAGGTGAAAAATATTGAGCAAGAACATAGCCTAGGTTGATCATTTTGGTGAATTTATTGTGATCCTAGTGATTTCCTCAGACTGAAAAGGTTATTTAATGTTTAGATGTGTTTCTGTCAATGAATGAGGTTATATTAATAATTAATGTTTGCTATTAATAAACATGTCAAACAGATCCTTTATTTAACTGACTCCTAAAATTGATGCAGTTTCTCTCTTGATCTCTCTTTACAGTCGCTGCAGATCTTGAACACCCAGGTTATATTTCACTGATCTGTGTTGCTGTTCTGCTTCTGGCTGTAACTGTTGGTTGGATCATCTATTGTCGCAGGATGTCTGGAAGAGGCAAGCACACCCTACAGACACTACAGTAAAGGTAAACATCTTTATTTGGCAAAATTAGCATTTTATTGCGTGTGTGATTATTTTTCCATGCAGACAGGAAAATAATCCAACGATGGACTAGAAAGTCCAACATTGAGGTTTCTCATTCTCTCGTTTCTTTGTAGAACACTCTGAATTTCACATTCCTCATTTATAGCCTACTGGCAAAAGCATCCCTATGGAAAAATCAACATTTCAGACAGAACTTGTTCAATGACAGATGTGCTGATGTTCTGTAACTTTAAATTATAATGTTCATTTCACTCTCTTTCAGTGGCGGCTGCTGGTCTTTCAAAGAGGGGAAGCTCATTATCAGCCTACATCATCAAAATTGTCCATTTATTTATACGTAAATTCTACGTTCCTATTCAAGAAAATGCTCTGTGACCCTGTTGTACCAACAGGCGTCTTTTCCAGTGACTTGAAAATTGTATAAAAGGTATAAAATGTAATAATATAATTGTAAGAATTGATAAATTAGGAAATTCCGGACAGTCTGTTTCTGGGTTGACCATTTGAACTGGCCCTCGTGCACTATCGAGACGAAAGTCTCACCTCCGAGTCATCCTAATCTGCATCTCTTTCCCTCTCCCCTCACCCCTCTCTCTCATGCCAGATGATCACCTGATTTCTCCCAAGAAAATGTATAGTTTAATGTAAATGATTATCACAGAGTATTTTCATGTTTGGTATCGTTTAAAATGTCACAGTGCGACTGGTACAAATGTCTCTTTCCAAATAATTAAAACAAAAGGTAATAAGGTTTTTAAGAGTTTATGGATAACTGACTTACAAAGGAAGGTGGTGCGGCCACTGCATGCAAATTTCTTTTGTTAGTACATGTTTCCTTGTGAAAGGTTTGTGTATATAAGGAGATGCAGCAGAGAGTTCGGGGCCTTTTCTGTACTTCAGATCGGTCCGTTAGGCTGGGAGATATAGATCTCTCAGCCTAACGTATTTCTTAATGTTGGGTTTGCATCTTCTCTCTATTCCAGAGCATTTGATGTTTTGTATCGATTATCTTTGAATTGATTATGAAATTGGCATGATACATTTACCTGACATAATAAATTGTTACATTTGATTATTCTAATTGACTTTGATATTATTTCCATTGAAGAGTTAAATGGAATAGTCAAACATTCACCCATGATTAATGATCCACAGATATCATTAAAACCTTTTCATTTATGGAGTCAGATGAAATAAACGAGAGAATACATAACTAAATGTATTGTAAATTTAACCAACCAATACTTTGCTCGAGTGAGGACAGAACACGTGAAAACCTTCCCCGTGTATTGGCGAACCGGCAGATTGGACCAATTTCACGGGCCTTAAACCATGTGTGTTCAATGGATGTGTTCAATGACATCAGAGCCAAGAAAAGAGACATCATCAAAGCTGGCTGCGAACTGTTCAAGCTCATATTCTGCAGAAATCCACCTGAAGATTTGCTGATATCTTCAGCAAGCGGGCCGCAGCCGGGAGCATCAAGCCTGAGAAACTGGCTCCGACTACAGGAGCTCCAGCACAGCACTCTCTGCGGGCATATCTCCAGACCAGAGATCGGCTACTGCTACTACATAGTCCATCACTGGATGTCCTTGAGTATGGATGGAAACAAGGAGAACAAGGTTATGCACCAGTCCCTGATGCAAGCGTAAGGCGTTAAGCGTATTTCTGTTTGTGGGAACTGTCGGTAACTCTTGCCAGAACATCAACCAGCCAGATGATAACAGGAGTGAGGAAGATGTAGGGGAGTTGGATGAGGTTTGTTAAATTTTAAAGTTATTTATTAAGTTTTGTTTTGTAATTGTTCAATAAAACCACTTTTTATGGATTTTTGTATGGACTTTGAGTCATTTTTACTCAAAACTAATGGCTGGGATAGATTCAGCACTCCTCCAGTCTCAGTGTCTCTGATAGAGTTGATCTCTGCTGGATCTCTGATGATTGTCGCTGCAGTCGTGATCTTCAGCATCTGCAGGAAATGTAGAAAAACTGATCAAGGCAAGAGTTTTAAACAAGTATTATTACAAGTAATGCTAAAAATGTATATGTATAACCCAAATAGACCTCAGTCAGGTTAGATGACATGCAGATTGACACGAGGCTGTGAAGGATAGAAGTAAAGTCTTTACAATGGCACACACTGTAAAGATCCAAGATCATGTCATTTCCACAACTTACATCCTTTAAAACTGTTTCATGGAGTTTTGTATACTGATTTTTTTTTTGTCTGACAAAAAAGGAAATGAATGTGACAAAAATGCATGTATTTCTGCAGCTTTTAAACTAGTTTTAATAGTTAAACTAGCTTTAATAAGGCTACATTTACACAAAAAACAAATAAGAACAGATTTTTCATGACATTTGAAATTGGTATTTAAAAAAAAAAAAAATTGGTATTACTGTCATATGGAATTATAATAAGTATTTGATTTCTGACAGCCTTTAAACACTTCAGTCTGTCATTAATATCCACTGTAATAGAATTCTTAAATATTTGCATGTTTAAATGTAGTATATCGATGAGATGGACATCTCAAGCTGCTTCACATTAAGAGTAGCAAGAAGCTGGACCTGATCAGATAGTAGAAAAAACTGAACTCAAACTTAACATAATTTAATGGTTTCAAATGTATTATTATTATTATTATCATGTGTTTTGTACAGAATGTTAAAGAGGAGGATGAAGTGGTGTATGCAGATGTCAGAAGATGTCTTCAAGATCCAGCTGTGTGATCACTTTCACCAGGAGTCTGTGCTTGAGATTTGGGATTGGTGAGAATAACTAGAATATTAACATTAACATGTATATAAAAGTGTGTTTTTATTTTCAGAAAGATATTTTTCAGGTTTGCTCTAGTTTTACCCTGTATGACCATCCCAAAAAACTGAAGTGACATTCAGAGAAGGAATAATAAAATGCTGTCCTAAAAATAGCTTTGTATTACAGGGATTTTTAAGAAATAAATCTGCCTAATATTAACAAGTAGCAAATGTGAGTAAAAACAGCATTGCTCAGTGTATGAAACATGGCTACTACTCACCAGTTGACCAGCAATTTTGTTTTTTAATGCTAGCAATGCTGTCACATGTTATGTTTCATTGTATTGAGTTTCCTTTCAGTTTAGTTCTCATTGCTCAGCTAAACATATACTTTATCAATCTGGACTTAAAAGTAGTCACATAATCTGCAGTATTTATAATATGTTATTTAGAAGACACCAGTGTCACATTGACAGATTCATTTCTTGGCAGATTCTGCGGTTCTTTTCAACCCAATAACATGAATTGCCATTTTTGTACGACATTGTATGAAATGAATTGAACATTTTGCACATTTGTCACATAAAATAGTAAAAATGAAATGAGTAAACTGAGGTGCTAACCTCCACACAACCTTAACTAACCCACAACCAACCTTTTATACGCTTCTTATACTCCGCTAAATCAATAAATGTGATTTCAATGTTGTTGGGTTCTCATCTGAAAGAAAACAAGAAATCACAGATGGTAAAATGAGAAACAAACAGCGTTGTTTGCGGTTTCAGAACCTCCGAAAATCAGCACATCTGTCATCTATGATATGAATGAGATTTCTATTTGGTCAGTGGGAATGGTGTAGATCTTTTATGTGTACAATTTTAAAATGTATCAAAACAGTTAAAAATATGACGAGAAGGATACATAGATGAGATAAAGTGCAATCAGTCGGACATACAGTAGTGTTTTGAGTCTGGATTTGAATGTGACTACAGTAGGAGCACATCTGATCTCTTCTGGAAGCTGGTTTCATCTGCGGCTGGCATAATAAAAGCAGACTCTCTTGCTTTGAGTGAACCCTTGGTATCTCTAACTGACTTGATTCTGATGATATGAGTGATCAGTTTATATTCAGTGAGAACATCTGCAATGTATTGAGGTCAAATGTATTGAAGTATATAATCCTGGCAGCTGTGGTTGTCGGAATAATTCTGTAAAAAAAATACAGTAAAAATGCAAACATATTTACAGAACAACCTGTTAATTCTACAGTATAAAACTGAAATGAAGGAAAATTGCAATTTAAACCGGTAAATCCAACAACACACACTGCTAATAAAAACTATTTTGTACCTTTAACACATACTGATAATAATGCAGGTGGTGAAAGAGGAAGCCTCATGAAGAAGTAGCTTTTCAACAAGCTGAATTACACTGTGTGTACAGTAGAAGGTCATTCACGCAAACACAAAACACAATCATGGTAACACACAACACTTGAATAATGCAATAAACATTCATTAAACAACAGAAGAAGATATAACATAAATCCCAACAGTCCATAACTGATAACAAAAACAGTAAATAATCATAATTCTTTAAAAGAAACTTTTACACAGGGAATTCTGGGAATGCCAGTTTACAGTTTTTCGCTGTAAATTATTATTTGCTTTTCCTTTTTTACTTCTAAAAACTGTACATTTAACAGAATTTAACTGTAAAGATTACATGAAATGTCTGATATTTCTGATATTCTACAGTTTTTGAACTTATAAACAGGGTTGTTGTTTTTTTTTTTTTTACAATTTTACAATGTTACAGTTAAAATTACACAAATGTTTTTACAATGTAATCAGATTCCAAAAATGAAGCACTTGTAATTACATTGTAATACTTTTTAGATGCACATAATTAGCATACAATAACTTTTAATTGACTATGATTACTTATTTTTCTCAAAATGCCAGGGAATTATTCAGAATTAATTGATTCTCAGTTTCTGTTCTCAAAAGATTTATGAAATTGCACACACAGCTACTAGTCAGGCGACTAATTAAATAGAAAATAAAGTAGGCTACAGCATAAACAAATAACATATTTAAATAACTTTTTCTATTTTTATTAACTAAGGTAAACTAAGTAAACTTAAACTAACTTAAGTAAAGTTTTTATGATTACATTTTTAACTTCATAAATGTTCTTTCTCTTCTAATTATTTTCACCATGGTAGAAGATTATACTTTTTAAATCAATGTTATAAATAAGATAGGTCTAAAGTAATCCAAAAATGAGTCTGATATTACCTAAAATCCCATATCCAGTGGTTAATTTCATCAATGCATTTGCACAGGGAGTCAATGGGGCTGCAGTGTTAGGTGATATAGCTAAGTAGATCTGGGTATCATCTGCATACTGGGTTGTTTCGACTCAAATATGGGTCAAATATTGGGTAAAATATGGACAAACCCAACCATTGGTTTACATATTTTTTTAATATTATTATTAGTAATGTTTTACTATTTTTTTCACTGTTAGACTTTTCTGTAATTTCTACAGTTATTTACTTTAAATCCCCCAGTATTATACTGCTATTTCTCCTTACAGTAAATAACTGTGATTCCCATTGCATCATGGGAATTTTCTGTGACGTCTAACACCACATACAGAGACTTACTGTATTTTTTAAATTTGCTGTATACTACTGTATTTGACGTAACTGCCTCTCTGGCTGGGACCATTCCACCGTGCTTTTTATTTCCTAATTTTTGCCTTACACCGCGTGTCTACAACGCTATAATAGCCAAAGGCTGTCTAAATTGGACAAATTGAAGCGACCGGACCTTTAAATGCAAACATGTTTGTCCCTTGTCAGAAATAGCGCGAGCGCTTGGACTCGTAGCCTATCGGACTACGTCAGAAATATAACGGCCGCGGCGCATCACTACACTGTCTGGGATTTGTCGTGTCGCGTCAGAGCATCCAGTGTAGGTAATGGGGTCTGTGTTTTGTTGGATCGCGACGTTCGTGTCTGGCCCGGGGAAGAGACGGAATTCACTTCACCGAGAGAGAGATCAGCAAGCAAGGTAAAAAAAAAAAAAAAAAAAAAACTTTCTGTGTGTGTTGACAGGATTGTGCCCAGTTTAACCTGTTATAACGTTAACGTTAGCCTAACGTTACTCGTCGTCAACATGGCGGTAACGAACTTTACCATAGTAAACTGAGCTAACGTTTCATTTTACACACTTTGTTTGCCAACGAGTAACGAGTTTACATAAACAATAAATGTGAATAAACTAATGTGAAATTCTGTTTATAGCCTAATGTTGGCCTACTGATGAGAACCTTATAGTTAGCATTATTTTTCAAACTATACCATATTATAGGTTTTTTTTTTTATGGAATTTAATATTTACTTCCATTTTTGTGTTTAAAGGCAACTGCAACAAAGCGCCAATTCGCGCCAGTGACTTCTAGCAAGATTCCAGAGGTAAGCAGCCCATTTGTGATATATTTTGAGATAAGTTTGCTGAAATGATTAGCATACGCTATGTGAAAATTGCTTTGAACCACTGGTGCAGACTAGGTAGCTTACAATATCTTATAAAATCTCTATAAACTTTATATCAAATAAGTGACCTTTGCATTATGTCTAACTTTATTACACAGCAAATGAACCAATCAGAAGATGGACCATTGTCTTTGTTCAGTCTCACCAGATTAAATGTATCCAGGTAAGCACTGCAGTAAAACTCTCACTAATTCATTCATACCAAATCTAGCATTCTAAACAACTTAAGTTTATATTTTTGCATTATTTTGATATTTTATTAGCCAGAAGACTCTACCATTGCAGTCCCACCTGACTAGGAAGGTCCTAATATCAGCGCACAGGTGGGTTAACTACTGTAGGAAGGAGAAGATCATCACACAGTGATTTCTTGCATGTATCTTACTGTGTATTTGTCTCAAACAGGTACTCCTTCACTGCAGACAAGCTAAAATGGGCTAAAATCATCGGTTTCAGTCGTTTTTTCTATGGATCTCAGCATTTTTGGACAGAATTTAGGATTTGTAAGTATAAAATTTAATCTGGCATAATTTAATTTAGTTCTTTTGTATGCTATTTATTGACAAAAGCTGTTTACAAATATATATTCTTAAGTTTTTGTGAAAATAATAATACAAATTAACAAAAAAGGAGGTTAAAAATAATGTGACACTAATATTTTTTTTCTCTCTCTCTCTCTCTCTCTCTCTCTCATATAGTTTTGGAACCGGGATCTCCTTTGAAGGACTGAGTACATTTGTGTTTGTGGGCACGCATGCAGACCAGGGAACATTCTGATGTTGTCAATCAAGTTCTGAACAGGAACCAATCTTTGGAGAAGTTCATTTATTCACAAAGGTGGACAAAAACATTGTGTTGGCTTTTTAAAGATTATTTTGATGATGACTTTTACTCCTATGCTGTAGAAAAGATGGAGAAGTAGACAGTCAGACATTGATAATAATAATAAATGTTTCTTGAGCATCAAAGAGACTTCTTTCAAAAACATTAAGACACTTATACTTCTTTTGGCCACCAGTGTACATGAATCCAACACATTTTTGGAAATAAGTGAAATTATTTTTAAGGTGGGGTTATGTTTCTTGTATTGTGAAAAGAACTGTGTTTTGTCCTGTTTTGGACATTTCCTTTTTGAATGCTTAAAAATGTATTTATATTCTGCAGTTTTATGAATGTAAAGGTTGATATTTCATTATAATACTTGTATAAGCTAAACAACCAATGACTCTACATTCATTTAGTCAAATGCTAATGTTTTGTTTATGGTTTTATGTATGTTTTCAAAAATGTTTGCACATAAAATGGACAGCACATAATGTGCTAATTTAACACATTTACACATATTTGTGCTAACCTCTCTGACATATTTACTTTGTTAAAATCATTAACACAATGAATGAGTTAAAATTAACACAAAAAAATGTTGTCTCTAAACTCACCCATTAATGTGTAAAAATTTCACACATCATTTCCAGCATTGGCATGTTTATTTTGTGATATATATACGAAATGTTTTAAATAAAAAAATGGTATTTTGTGATAACTTTGTCTAATTGTGAAAGTAGTACTTATGTAGGATAAAAATAAAATTAATCATATATCAAAATTATCAAATCTAATTTATATTTAGTACAAATAAAAATAATTACAGTAGTGTACTGATTAGCTTCATTTTTACAGTAATGCACTGTATTTACACAAAACTGAAATACGGTTTGGTACTGTAACTCTTAATTATAAATATAAAAAAATAATAAAAAACCCTTGAAAAGTCTAACAGTGTGTTTACTATTTTGTCATGTTACTTCTGTGCTTTTTGTCTGTTTTGGTCTTGTATTGTTGTTAAAAATGTTTCACACGCTCCTAAAATTCATCAAATGTTTGTGATTCCTGCTGGTGACTACTCTGGTTACTTCATTTTTACACTACTGCTCATTCTGTTTGGATCGTTGTTCAGATATGTGTATATTTTTCACTCCAGATTATGCATTTCACTCAGATCCCATGATTGTCTGAGGTGTTTGATGTGCATACTGTATTTGCCGCAGGCCACGGCTGACAGATTACTGTTAACCTGTAAAACAGGATGAAATGAGAAGAACGAAGAGTCGCGTCTGCTCTTTCACAGCTCCTCTGCAGATATATATTTATTTAATGCACAACAAGTCAATTTCAAGTACAACAGTTGCTTTTAAAGCATTAATTCACATTATTTTGTCTGTCTCATTACATAACTTTTTTTATTTTTAAATGGTACATTTTTGTGAATGTTGTAACATGCCAAGACATTTGCACCATACTGTATTTTTTGATGAAAATGTTCTACTACAGTAGTTTAGTATCTTACCTCATGTTTAGACTTTCAACAGCTGCTCAAGCTTGCTTTTCTCGGCTTCTGCTGTAAGAAGAAAACACACACAGAATTAAATGCTAATTTTGCATAATAAAGATGTTGTTTTCCTTTTACTATAGTATATGTAGGTGACACTTGCCATATGTGGACCTCCTGAGACGAAGATATATCACACCAACAGTTACAGCTACAGCCATCAGAACAGCAACAGCACATATTACTGCTATATAAACTGTATTCAGACCTGAACCTGGAACAGATAAACACAGACAGTCATTAGTGGGAGTGAATCTGATACAGTAACTGGAAAAAATGAATGACGCCCTCGTTGAATTCTATGGTTTTATGTATTGGGACATAATAAATGCAAAACCAAGGACACCCTTACTGCTTCCATAGAAATGAAGAGGGTATCATTCAGGCACTGGTTATAAAAAATAATGATAAAAGGACGTCACGATTATGCAGTTATGTATAGCATGATCTGCCAAGAAAGCCAGCGAATTAAAAAAACAAAGACGAGGATATGAAAAAAGAGGGCAGAGTTTCGAAACATTTATGATGTTTTGCTTGTATCTACAGCTGTTACTGTAATACTTCAGGTATGAACATTTTTTTCTCCCATGAGCACAGAAATACGGTGCATGTTGCTCTAGAGTGGTGTAAAAGTCGCATGAATGAGTCACATGTGCAATACAAATATGTATTTGGATTTGGGCCACATTTACCTACAGTCTGAACGTAGCCTTAGAGAAATAATTGTTGCTGCCATTAATCTATGAAGCGTTACAAGGCCATTGCCAAACAATTTGAAGTCCATTATTCTATACAGCAAGGAAGATTATTCACAAGTAGAAAACATTTAAGGCAGTTGCCAATCTTCTCAAGAGTGGACGTCCCAGGAAATTCACCCAAATATCACAAAATACCCAAGAGCAACACCTCAGACTCTACAGGCCTCAGTTAGAGTGTGAAATGATGAAGTTCATGACAGTGCAATTGGAAAATGACTGGACAAGTAAGGCATGTCTGGAAGGGTTGCCAGGAGAAGCCTCAAGACTTCTTGAACAATGTCTTTTGGACAGACAAGACCAAAGTGGAGGTGTTTGACCATAACGCACAGCGCCGCATTTTATCCAAAAACAGCTTTTCAGCACAAACACACCAACTTTTTCACATGACTGGAAACAATGAAGGGAGACGGAAACATACTCCTGTCACACTCTTCTTCCTCCCCTGTCTCGTACGATCTGTCATCGATTTTGGCAGGAACAGACAGAGCTGGAAAATACAAGAGAATAAATAACGAAATTAATAAAAGCACACAACAATTGATTTAAAAACATCTTACAATATTAAAAACAAGGAAGATACTCCCTGCAGTGTCTAATGATTAATATGATGTATAAGAAACATCACCAGCCATAGTTCTCAACTATAATAGTGTTTGATATAAATATGCAATCAGAAAAAGAGCCTTGTAGGACTACCTTAACATTGGATTATTAAGAAGGTTTGTGAACAGCGTCAGTCTAAACTTGCCAAACCAGAAATGCGACACAATGTGACAGTTTTGACATTCAAACAATCTCATGTGTCATAAGTGCTGCAGGAAAATGACTAAGAGACTCACTGCTGACGGAAACGATGAATGTTTTTATGGTGTCGCCAATGTTGCTCATTTTTTTGGTGATTTTTGTGCTGTCACACTTGCTGTTTCGGTCTCTCTTTCATCGGCTCTTGCTTTGGATGAAATTTGCTTCAAATCGTCCAGCATGTTCAGTTGTGATGTCTCTGATGGTCAGAGATCCGGTCTTATAGTCCACCTCTACTCTGTCTCTGAATCTCCCGTCTTCTCCATCATACAGACAAGACAACTAGTACCGGGCTCTCCGTTGATCAGGACTATGAGAGTGTCGTTGAAATACCACAGCATCTTGTCGCGTTGTTGTTTGATAACACCAGTGTTTAGAGTGAATCTCCCTGAATCTCCCTCCAGCACGGACACCAAGTACAATCCAGAGGTGTCAGCAAGCACACCTGGAGAGAAAGATGAACAATAATTACTTAATAGGCTACTTCAGTGATAAAGATCAAATGCTGTACACACCTTATTAATAAACCATACTATCCTACAGAAAAGCAGATGAGCCCAGAATATAACGCAATGCATTTAATTATACGTTAAGCGTTTTCCGATAGAAACCCTTTATTATAAAGAAAATAAAGGTGGCTCTTAACGTGGCTTTCTATGGGAGGATGGCATTGCGGTGCACAGCAAATCCTTTAAATGGTATTCAATGCAAAACAAAAATGAAAAATAAAAGTAGCCAATAAAATAAACAAATTATTGTGGCATTAATTAGCCCACAAACAATATTTATTTTAAAGACTAAACGAATTTGTTTAAAGAAAAACACCAGCGTTGGGCGTTTATCTGTAGGCCTATAGGCTAAGTGTTTCAGCCGCTCTTTTCAAACTGGCGCAATAAAATGCAACAGAATTTGATTTGTTAAACATGAAGAGGACTTATCAGTCTGGCATGGCCATTCGCTCTAACGTTAACCTAGATAAATGTTCGCTATTATTAAGCGCATATCCGAGTGTTTGTGCGGAGTGTGGAGCGCGCACTGCATGACACACCCCAGCGAGCAAAAAGTCGTCTAGAAGACGTCTAAAAGACGTCATTCTTAGACATCCAGAAGACGTCCTCACAGGAGCCAGAATGAAAGTTTTTTTTACGTCTTTTCTGGACATTGTATAGACGTCAATTAAAGACGTGCTAAAGACGTCATTCTTAGACATCCAGAAGACGTCCTCTCAGGAGCCAGAATGAAAGTTTTTTTTACGTCTTTTCTGGACATTGTATAGACGTCAATTAAAGACGTGCTAAAGACGTCATTCTTAGACATCCAGAAGACGTCCTCTCAGGAGCCAGAATGAAAGGTTTTTTACGTCTTTTCTGGACATTGTATAGACGTCAATTAAACACGTGCTAAAGACGTCATTCTTAGACATCCAGAAGACGTCCTCACAGGAGCCAGAATGAAAGTTTTTTTTACGTCTTTTCTGGACATTGTATAGACGTCAATTAAAGACGTGCTAAAGACGTCATTCTTAGACATCCAGAAGACGTCCTCTCAGGAGCCAGAATGAAATTTTTTTTTACGTCTTTTCTGGACATTGTATAGACGTCAATTAAAGACGTGCTATAGACGTCATTCTTAGACATCCAGAAGACGTCCTCACAGGAGCCAGAATGAAAGTTTTTTTTACGTCTTTTCTGGACATTGTATAGTCGTCAATTAAAGACGTGCTAAAGACGTCATTCTTAGACATCCAGAAGATGTCCTCACAGGAGCCAGAATGAAAGTTTTTTTATGTCTTTTCTGGACATTGTATAGACGTCAATTAAAGACGTGCTAAAGACGTCATTCTTAGACATCCAGAAGACGTCCTCTCAGGAGCCAGAATGAAAGTTTTTTTAACGTCTTTTCTGGACATTGTATAGACGTCAATTAAAGACGTGCTATAGACGTCATTCTTAGACATCCAGAAGACGTCCTCACAGGAGCCAGAATGAAAGGTTTTTTTACGTCTTTTCTGGACATTGTATAGACGTCAATTAAAGACGTGCTAAAGACGTCATTCTTAGACATCCAGAAGACGTCCTCACAGGAGCCAGAATGAAAGTTTTTTTTACGTCTTTTCTGGACATTGTATAGACGTCAATTAAAGACGTGCTAAAGACGTCATTCTTAGACATCCAGAAGACGTCCTCTCAGGAGCCAGAATGAATTTTTTTTTTACGTCTTTTCTGGACATTGTATAGACGTCAATTAAAGACGTGCTATAGACGTCATTCTTAGACATCCAGAAGACGTCCTCACAGGAGCCAGAATGAAAGTTTTTTTTACGTCTTTTCTGGACATTGTATAGTCGTCAATTAAAGACGTGCTAAAGACGTCATTCTTAGACATCCAGAAGATGTCCTCACAGGAGCCAGAATGAAAGTTTTTTTATGTCTTTTCTGGACATTGTATAGACGTCAATTAAAGACGTGCTAAAGACGTCATTCTTAGACATCCAGAAGACGTCCTCTCAGGAGCCAGAATGAAAGTTTTTTTAACGTCTTTTCTGGACATTGTATAGACGTCAATTAAAGACGTGCTATAGACGTCATTCTTAGACATCCAGAAGACGTCCTCTCAGGAGCCAGAATGAAAGTTTTTTTTACGTCTTTTCTGGACATTGTATAGACGTAAATTAAAGACGTCCAACTTTAAAAAAATATTTACTTACAAATATTTACAAAACAGTGGCAGTGAGTGAGCTAGTTCTCACTGAGAAAAACCCAGTTACTCATTGTTAATGGTTGTCATGTCATTAAACTGCAGACGCACAGACCATAGACCTAATTAAGATTTTAAAGAATATTGATAATATTGAATATTCAATTGAATAACTGTGTAGTGTATATACTTGCATTTGTATATCTTAACAATATAACTGTAATAAACTGCTTACCATTTTCCTGTAAACCAAACTAATCACTCCAAGAAATCAACTATTTAAATCTCAAAATATATTTTTATTACTATTTTGTTCTGCTGGACCAAAACTTAACAGCCGGAAGAGTAAAGTATAAATTAACACAATAAAACTTAAAAGCCAGAACAGTAAAGTTGTAAATTAACACAATTCCCCTTTAAATAATCTATAAAATGTTGTTAAAACAATATAACATAACAATTAACAAAATATGGCTGCTATAAGGTTCACAAGCTTCATTTATAGCAGCAAGCAGTTTCAGATGATCTGCTGCAGACTTAATTTGGGCCTCTGTTGCAGCTGGGTCCCATTTCATGACAGCAGCTACAATCAAAGCAAAAAAATCCACATGTTAAATAAATAAATACAAATGCCACTGTTGTGGTTTAGCTTATAGCAGAGATACATAGTTGAAAATTTGAGTACGCGAATCGATTAAATGAAATAAATCACAAATCAAGTAAAATTACATCAAGCCTGATATAAGGCATTCCACACACACACACACACACACACACACACACACACACACATATAGGGGCCATTTACAACTTCATGCGATTTTAGTGATCGGATAGCTAGGCTATATGATCGTGAAAAGACCAGGTGTAAATGCCCTCCGAAACGCATTTGTGACGCATTTGAATCTGATTGCTCAAACCACTTCAGGAGGTGGTCTGGGCCGCATTCCTGACGAAACTGGACAAGTGTAAATGCATCTGGTTGTTGAAACCACATATCTGTAAATTTTACTCCTCCCAAAAAAACACTCTAAAATAAATGTGTGAGAGCGTGTTATATGCTATATGTCATGTTATAGCCAGTTATGACGACGCTACTGCCACATCGCCGCTGACCATCTAACGTTATTCATCAAGCCAACGTGCAAACTATCGCAAATCAAAGTGAAAGTAAGTCCCCGATGCTTAACACAGTTATCATCATTAAAAGTGAAGAAACAAAATGATCTTACCAGGGCTGTTGCGCTCTCTCCTTTTGCGGTCTTTGATTTAGAAATTTTAACGGATGATCAATAAAATGCAGCTCATATCTGTTGCTTTCTGTGACGTGAACGCCATTAAATTTGCATAGCGAGGGAATCGAAGACCGGATTTATATACGTTTTGCAAAAACACATTTATGTGACCAGGTGTAAATGGAATTGTTGTGATAAAACAGATAGCTATCTGATCTGAGAAAACGCATCAAGTGGCCAGGTTTAAACAGCCCCCCACACACACACACACACACACACACACATATTAGGGGTGCAAGTTAACGGTTCACAAAATTCATGGTTCGGTTCAATACGATACACTTGTGTCACGGTTCGGTACGTTTTCGATACAGGAAAAAGAAAGAAATGCCAGAGAAATTTCCTTGATTTAATATTTGTAACTTTTTTTTTGTATTAAACCTAACATCATAAAGTATGACTTTTTTTTTTTACTTTGAGGAATGATGAAGCTATAATTGACTCTTAGAAGCATGTAAAACAGCTCCTTGAAAAAAATGAAATGTAATATTGTAGTTATAAACAAAGGTTTATTTTAGTTCAGATTAACATTTGAGGGCAGTAATTTTATTTATGTCAAAATAAAACCAACGTAATGTAACTTGAAAGCATTATAGCCTACTATTCCTGCCAAACTTCCATGGTTACAGTTTGTTTTACTACAGTAAATCCATGGTGAATGTTGCTGATATGTGGACACTGGATTGTTCATTCATGGCACAATGTTTCCACGTCAGCGCTGTTTGATCCGTTAATAACAGAGAAATATGAATGCTTCTCACTAGATCTCGCAGCGATGTTATTACCTCAGTGGGGATCTCTTAGCGCCGTGTAGTAACAGTGCCGCTTGATCAAGATCGGCTCGCGCTGCACTGGTCCAAACTGATAAACGGCCCGTGAAGCACATAATAACAGCACCTGCTTTCTGGTCAGTTAGCCTACAGTACCTGCTTTTTTTGTGGAAACCAAATCTTTTGATTGTGAGAGAGCCATGTGTTAAGTCAGATGGCACTTAAGCTACTTTATGATTTGCCCTATGTCTGAACAAAAGAAATAAAAGTGAACTATCTATACCATATTGAATTGCATAGCATCATATTTTTGCAATGCGTTGAATCGTTATCGAATCGCACCGGATCGTAATAATAGTGAATCGTATTGCATTGCATCGGTAGCTGGCAGCTGCTTATATGTATCATTAATGTATTGTATCGTTGGCTATGCATCGAGATGCGTATCGTATCGGCCTCAGTTATGGAGATGCACATCCCTAATACCTACATAGGAAAAGTAACTACATTTACATACTGTGAATCATTTGTGCATCGAAAATCGCAATTGTATCGAATTATGACATTTTCTTAATCTTACACCCCTAATATAAACACATACATATAGTACTTTGGAGACCAATTGTGTTGAAATAACATTGAGACAAAGGAGGTAGAGGACGAATACTCACTTCTCTTGGTAGCTGTTCTGATGAATGATGGATCCTGACCACAGAAAGATAAAAGAGAGAGGTAAAAGGGGGGAATTAATTAGCATGGGTCACATTTCATTCATTTTTTCTGGTATCTAAAACTTATGTCTGATAGAAAAATGTGCATCACCAAAAGAAGGAACATGTAGATTAACACAGTGGATCTGTCCAAACGGTAATCGTTTTAATAACGTTGTCATCTGAACAAAGAAAAAACTCTTCTGTTTTTAGTATATTGTTGATGTGTAAAAGTTCCTTAAGTTTGTGTGTTCGTGACGTCTTTTCTTTTAACCCTGCAGGTAGTTACATTAACGCATCTATTAATAAAAGTTTTACCTATGGAACTTCGGTATGATGAAAATGTGTGTAATATAGCAAACCCAAACAAACAACTCAATTATTCTATGTTAAATTTAACTCTTCCACCATATCTACTTTAAAATGAAACACAGGAACTTGCCATCCTAGGTCACATTACCATAAATATAATATAAAATTACTATAAGATAAAATTACTTTAGTTAATTTACCATCGCATGCATGGCCCCCTTTGCTAACCCTTTTGTGGAAGGGCTCTTTGTGAAGGGATTTAGATGTTTGCTTCGAACACCCCTTTAATTGTACATTTATTAAATCACATGTAAGGTTTATAAATAATACTAGGTAAAGGAGAGCAAACTGATTCCCCCTTCATTGTATCTACCTTATGCTGACCAAAAGGTATATGATTTTCTTTCTTCAGATGAAAACACATATTTTAGAAAAAATAAACTAGACTTTTAGAAATATTATCCATCTCATGTGTTTGTGTGTCAAATAATGCAAGTGAATAGACACCAAAATGCTGAAGGTCGAAAAAGTCCAAGAGCATTGCTCACATGATAAGTGCAGAAAACATCTTGTGTGAACAACACAGCAAGCTGTGAGTAGGCTGTATGAAGTTTCTGGCGTATGCACTTGCATTATATTGGCTTAGAATAATGGATAATTTTTCAAAAAATCTTTGTGGAAAGAAAGTCAGATATACATCTGGAATGGCACGAGAGAAGAAAAAAAGAGATCATTTTTTAATTTCGGAGTGCATTGTGCCTTTAAAATTGACTGCGGATTTAGATACTGGGTAACACTTTATTTCGATAGTCCACTTTAGACATTCTACTAACTATAAGTAACTTTGCAACTACATGTCAACTATCTGTCATTAGAGTATTAGTAGACTGTCTGCTTAATATTTGCTAACACTCTGTTTTGTTGGTCCCCTAACAGACATTCTACTGACTATAAGTTACTCGGCAACTACAAGTCAACTTATTCTCCTAACCCGAATCCTAACATCTAAACTTAACCTACCAGTCTACTGACTGTCTACTACAGCCTACTAATACTCTAATGAGAGTTAGTTGACATGTAGTTGTAAAGTTATAGTTAGTAAAATTTCTAAAGTGGACTATCGAAATAAAGTGTAACCAGACACTGCAGTGGATACTTACTAGTGATGGACTTGTTTCTCTGTTGGTGCCTATTCTGCTCCGTAAGTCCAATGCTTGATCTAAAAATATATTTTTTTTTAAAAAGAGTGTTAATAGGATTATTGATCGGGTAACATAGGACCATTTTTTTAATGTTCCATAAGTATTATATAAATCTGGAGAACCCTTACTAAAAATTAACACTGTTTTGCGACACTAACCAAATGGTAATAAATTATTGTAATACGTAAAATAGGAAAGAGGCCGCACTATGCATAAACTTTTATTTGCAAAAACACGTTTCGGCGTGTGCCTTCATCAGTTTGCACGCACCGAAACGCATTTTTGCAAATATAAGTTTATGCATAGTGTGGCCTCTTTCCTATTTTACGTATTACAATTATCCAGGCCAGCACTCTAAAAGTTTATTAATATATGCAGTGAAGCCTGCTCCTATACTCACTTAATAAATTATTGTATTAAATCCACCATAAAAACATGATTTCTACACTATAATAAATAAAACATGGTTAATTTAGCAAATGTCCTTAAAGGATTAGTTCACCTCAAAGTTGAAAATTGTGTCATCATTTACTTACCCTCAAGTTGATTTAAACCTGTATGAATTTCTTTCTTCTGCTGAACACAAAGAAAGATATTTTGAAGAATGTCGGTAAACAGACAGACTTGGGTCCCATTGACTTCCATAGTAGGAAAAAAAAAATACTATGGAAGTCAATGGGACCCAAGTTACAGACATTCTTCAAAATATCTTTCTTTGTGTTCAGCAGAAGAAAGAAAGAAAGAAATTCATACAGATTTGAAACAACTTGAGGGTGAGTAAATGATGACACAATTTTCAACTTTGAGGCGAACTAATCCTTTAAAAGAACAGCTCATCCAAAAAAAAAAAAAAAATAGTTATCTCATTATGTAGCTTACTCACCCTCATGTTGAAATTGTAGCCTATGAGATTCTTATGTAGAACCATAATTAAGATATCTTGAAAAATGCCTTTTATTTTTGTCATACAATGAATATAGTTGTTTTATTCCCAAAATTCTTGTGTTTCACAAAAGTAAGTTATAGAGGTTTGAAAATACTTTCATTTTGAAAGACATTTATTTTTGGGTCAGCTAGGCCTGTAAACTCAAGAAGATAAAGCTTGTCTGGAGGGTTTGAACCAGTGCATTTGAGCAGAGTAACATGTTCTGTCTCTATTTCACGTGTATTTTATGACAATACTCACCGCATCTGAACATCGTGTGGCTGGATAATATTTATTCCCAAAATGCCTGGATCATTAAGGAAACACACACATACACATCAATATTAGTTATTTGTTTTACTTACTAACGGAGACATTTGCAAAAGCTTGCAAAATTGACTCACCAGCTCCAAAACATATTACGACTCGTTAATTTAACTGATCGGTTAGCCATCCCGCGATCAACAATAGATTCAAAAGCCTAGTTTGCAGATTCTTATAGTAAGACTGTGACAGTTCCTTTCTGTCTAAAGATACAATATTCTCAGTTCACTCGTTGTAAAGCATTTATTTTTTATCATGAAGTTAGACAAGTTAACGTTACACATCCTAGCAGCACATAACATTAATACATTGGGAATACCGTATGCACTATTGCTCTAATCGCGTTTAGATTCTCAATTCAATACACTATATCTTGATGTAGCAGAATTTGTATAAAATAAAGTTATTTACCTTCCGTAGATTGCAATATGTCCCTTGTTAAAATTCTTTGTCCATTTCCTTGTTTGTTCTTCATTTACATCCAGCAACTCGCTCAAAATAAACATTTAGCAGTCCGATGTAAAATAATCCATGTTTTAGACGATGTAAAACCCACAGAATAGGCTAATATTGAAGATCCCGCGCAGCAGCAAAGCAAACACCGACTCGCTCAACTGACGTTTATTCAAACTTGACTCGTAAGGCGCGCATAGTTGTCATTGGCTAGATTCCTGGATGACAGTCAGAATAAACAGAGAATAACCAATCATGCTCAAAACAGCGAGGAGAGACAGCCAATAGTGTGGCAACATTGCAATTACAGGAAAATATGAATATATATATATATATATTGTGCTATTTATTTGGTTGTATTTGTAGGCTGGCTGTATATTTAATCAATTGGTTAAATTGTTTTTTCATTGCAGTGCATGATTAAAAATTAAACATTAAAAATTAAAGATTAAAAATACTGTAAGAACTTACAGTAACTGACCATATATAATATGTATTTACCACTGTTCTGATAAAGCGCAATTTAATAGAGCAAACAGTGTATTAAACAGAGCAAACACTGCATATATTCATATACAATTCTGTATGTAGATCTATATGAAAATCTAATGAATTGGTATCATGGTGGTGACAGTTACATTCATGTGACCCATAATGACCCTTTTACACTTTCACAAATTCTTGACCTTTCCTTTAGAAACACTCTTATGCCTAATAATGTCAACATCCTTTTTCACCCTGTGTGGCACTGGTACACAACCTGTTGGTTTAGAGTTAATCCTCTGTCCAACGCAACACTTTGGTAACATTGGCATAATTACAGTATATACAAGTTACAACATAATACCCCGGGTTTCACACTTTCACAGGCAAGACTTAAGCCTGTAGTCCCAGACTAAAATGCATGTTTGAGCAGTATTACCTGAAAGCAACTGACATATCTTATGGCAGTGCCATTGTTTTGTCTCAAGATGCACGCCAGTAATGTTTTTTTTTTTTCTAAGGCACATTTTTTAAAGCTATAATTAAATACCCAAATTGAACTAAGGACAAATCCTGGCTTTATCTAAACCATGTCTGTGAAACTGGGTCTGGGTTAGAAATTAAGGGTTAGGTTAACCCTAACCCTAACCTTAAGACTTGCCTACAGACTTTTATTTAACAGCATGGTGTTAACTGCAGTGGTTAGGCCTTTAGCATTGATAAAGGACAAAAATCTTCTCACTGTGACAGTCTGTTTAGTAAAGATTGTTTGTATGGATTGTCCCTAAACTAGAGCTATTGATGCATTCAAAACATACCTATATCATAAATATCGTATTTACAAATTGAACATACATGAACGCCGCCACAATGATGAAAATATGAGTAGGAAGCTTGGGATTTTCTTTTAGCCCGATCTTGAAGAGTTATGGGTGTGTCAGTGAGAAACATGTAATACCACAATACTTTGGTATTTAGCAGTTACATTGTCAGGCTTTTCTATTTACGATGAAGTAAGCTAATGCCTGCACAAAATACGACAGTATTATAGTATTACAATATAACATGTAATGATACATTTTACAGTGGCTTCATAAATTAATTTAAAACATAAATAGTAAAATAGTAAAACCTCATGAATACAAACTTCCCAGGAGGACTTAAAAGCATCATGTGTGCATCATGAACCCTGTTGGTGTCTGACCAGCAAGATCAATTTAACAGTTAATGATATAGTCTGTAAATTAACAGTCAGTTAATTAATTTACAGATATTGTTTGTCATTTTGTTCTGAACTAGTTCTGGCTGTCAGTGGACGTTTAGATTATGGCCGGATTGGACATCTTTATTCATGTCATTTATGGACTGTTTCTGGATGTCAACGGACGTCCAGATTATAGTCAGTATGAACGTCTTTTCTGGACTAGTTCTGGCTGTCAGTGGACGTTTAGATTATGGCCGGATTGGACATCTTTATTCATGTCATTTATGGACTGTTTCTGGATGTCAACGGACGTCCAGATTATAGCCAGTATGAACGTCTTTTCTGGACTAGTTCTGGCTGTCAGTGGACGTTTAGATTATGGCCGGATTGGACATCTTTATTCATGTCATTTATGGACTGTTTCTGGATGTCAACGGACGTCCAGATTACAGCCAGTATGAACGTCTTTTCTGGACTAGTTCTGGCTGTCAGTGGACGTTTAGATTATGGCTGGATTGGACATCTTTATTCATGTCATTTATGGACTGTTTCTGGATGTCAACGGACGTCCAGATTATAGTCAGTATGAACGTCTTTTCTGGACTAGTTCTGGCTGTCAGTGGACGTTTAGATTATGGCCGGATTGGACATCTTTATTCACGTCATTTATGGACTGTTTCTGGATGTCAACGGACGTCCAGATTACAGCCAGTATGAACGTCTTTTCTGAACTAGTTCTGGCTGTCAGTGGACGTTTAGATTATGGCCGGATTGGACATCTTTGTTCACGTCATTTATGGACTGTTTCTGGATGTCAACGGACGTCCAGATTATAGCCAGTATGAACGTCTTTTCTGGACTAGTTCTGGCTGTCAGTGGACGTTTAGATTATGGCTGGATTGGACATCTTTATTCATGTCATTTATGGACTGTTTCTGGATGTCAACGGACGTCCAGATTATAGTCAGTATGAACGTCTTTTCTGGACTAGTTCTGGCTGTCAGTGGACGTTTAGATTATGGCCGGATTGGACATCTTTATTCACGTCATTTATGGACTGTTTCTGGATGTCAACGGACGTCCAGATTATAGCCAGTATGAACGTCTTTTCTGGACTAGTTCTGGCTGTCAGTGGACGTTTAGATTATGGCCGGATTGGACATCTTTATTCACGTCATTTATGGACTGTTTCTGGATGTCAACGGACGTCCAGATTATAGCCAGTATGAACGTCTTTTCTGAACTAGTTCTGGCTGTCAGTGGACGTTTAGATTATGGCCGGATTGGACATCTTTATTCACGTCATTTATGGACTGTTTCTGGATGTCAACGGACGTCCAGATTATAGCCAGTATGAACGTCTTTTCTGGACTAGTTCTGGCTGTCAGTGGACGTTTAGATTATGGCCGGATTGGACATCTTTGTTCACGTCATTTATGGACTGTTTCTGGATGTCAACGGACGTCCAGATTATAGCCAGTATGAACGTCTTTTCTGGACTAGTTCTGGCTGTCAGTGGACGTTTAGATTATGGCTGGATTGGACATCTTTATTCATGTCATTTATGGACTGTTTCTGGATGTCAACGGACGTCCAGATTATAGTCAGTATGAACGTCTTTTCTGGACTAGTTCTGGCTGTCAGTGGACGTTTAGATTATGGCCGGATTGGACATCTTTATTCACGTCATTTATGGACTGTTTCTGGATGTCAACGGACGTCCAGATTATAGCCAGTATGAACGTCTTTTCTGGACTAGTTCTGGCTGTCAGTGGACGTTTAGATTATGGCCGGATTGGACATCTTTATTCACGTCATTTATGGACTGTTTCTGGATGTCAACGGACGTCCAGATTATAGCCAGTATGAACGTCTTTTCTGAACTAGTTCTGGCTGTCAGTGGACGTTTAGATTATGGCCGGATTGGACATCTTTATTCACGTCATTTATGGACTGTTTCTGGATGTCAACGGACGTCCAGATTATAGCCAGTATGAACGTCTTTTCTGGACTAGTTCTGGCTGTCAGTGGACGTTTAGATTATGGCCGGATTGGACATCTTTATTCACGTCATTTATGGACTGTTTCTGGATGTCAACGGACGTCCAGATTATAGCCAGTATGAACGTCTTTTCTGAACTAGTTCTGGCTGTCAGTGGACGTTTAGATTATGGCCAGATTGGACATAATTACTCAGTGTCATTAATCGACTAATTCTGGCTGTCAATGGACGTTCAGATCATGGCCTGGACGGGCGGACTTGATATCAACCTGTTTTGTACGTCCACAGACGTCGCTTGCTCAGTGGGACATGGACGTGCCGGTGCCATCACTCGCATTTTCCTATCAACAGTGGAAACAACTTAAAATACTCCATCATTTCTGGTCATACAGAAAAGAATAATACATCAGTCACAACTACTTTTATTTGTGTAAACTCTCAACAACAAGAAAACGTTGTGCTTTTGTAAAATAAAAGAAAACGAACAGGGCGCGCTTTCATGATCTCTGTCAATTGGAGCGCGTCTCAAAAATGAACCGAAAAACCAACACCATGAGAAATATAACTATCTATATAAAGTTTATAAATAAAAAAAATGTCCACCAACGAAAAAAAATCCAATCGAAAGCAAATACGGTATAGGCTACCATCTGATTATGTGATCCTGTCCGTATGAAAAGCGCATCTCTAGAGGCGGAGATGTAGATATGTTTGCAGGCAGCCTACACTGATTTAGAAAAGACTATAGTTCATTAATAAACAATTAAAATGCTTCATTACTTTTTTCAGACATTTATTATATCATTAGCCTACTTTTGCCGGCGCTTTGCGGCAAGTTTTATGCATGCGCTTGAGCGCGGAATATAGGCTATAGCCATAGGCCTACACCCAGGGTTGAATATAAACGTGCGATTAGTCCTAATTGCTTAAATAAATGACTACTAGTCTAGAAAAATCCTTTAGTCTATGGCAACTATAGCCTACATTTAATATTTGACATTATTTAATTAGTAATTAGTATCCAGCTCTTTACATTAAATTAGTTGAGTTAGCATAATTAGTTAATGAACAAATAAAATAATAAAATAAAGTTTAAATTAAGATACTACCGGTTACCATATATTTCTATAGCATTGCTTATTCCACCACACAAAGGAATGTTTATAAGGTGACAATCCGTTATACATGTGAAGATTGTATATGGCTGTATCTTGAAGATTTTTGTATTGTATCTTCTGTATAAAGATGAAGATTGACATTTCGTTAATTAAACAAAATAACACAATGTTGTAAAAAATAAACAACTTAGGCTATGTTCTGTTAGATGTGTTTTTACTACTTTTTGTTTAATTATATTTCTAGGTAATGAAGATATAGCCTATTAATCCCTTAATCCCTTGCATGGTTTAGATTAGCCTACAGGATTTATGACCAGTCATCGCGTGCCGTCTCACACACACACTCACTCACTCACTCGCACACACACACACACACACACACACACACACACACACACACACACACTTGACGGAACCATACTGGAGGATGGAAAAAAATTAAACATGCTAGTCTTTTTATCGTGCGAGAAGCAAAAACTCTGTTTGTTTGTAGGTTGTCGCCCACTATGACACAAACAAGATGAAACGATCGAATATTGCGTCCCGACGCTCCTTGTCGTTTACAAATCATGCCAAAATCGTGTAATCTGAACCAGGCATAATGCTGTGTTCAGGTTCTTGAGCACGTAAATCACGACTTCAAACCACGACTCACCCCACGTAGCAAAATTTGTCTGGCCCACCTCTGGGCCTCATCCTTGCTTCAATTCTGGCCCAGTTCTGGCTGGGTCCCCGGCCCAAAACTGGCCCAACACACTGAAAACGGACTCAAACAACTTCCTCTGGCCCAGATGTGGCCCACACCCTGTAAAATGACTCTTATTTATTGATATGGCCCAGGTCTGGCCCAGGCACTGTAAGACAGAAATGGCTGAGAGTCGGCTGGGTCCCCGGGCCAGATGTGGCCCACACCCTGTAAAATGACTCTTATTTATTGATATGGCCCAGGTCTGGCCCTGGCACTGTAAGACAGATCTGGCTGAGTGTCGGCTGGGTCCCCGGGCCAGATGTGGCCCAGAAACAGTGAAACAGTGGCAGTGAAACACAAATTCAACCATTTAAAAAGATTAAGGTTTTTTATTATAAAATTAACAAATACACTTTAATATAAACATGTATTAACAATGAACAAATACACTCTATTAACATTTATTTACAACACAATATTTAAACTACAAAATAACAAGTAAATTATATTTACTGTATATGATTAAAAGAAAAACATCACTCTTTCACACACAAACTATCTTTCACTCTCTTTAACACTAAATAAATTCCTTTTGCAAATGTCAAGTCACCATTAAATATATAGCGCTATATACAGTAATGACTGTTTCAAAGCAGCTTTACAGGGTTAAACAGGACAATGATCAATGATGCAAACAGTTCAATTTGGCTGTAAAGCTGCTCTAAAAAGAAAATAGTGTCATTGTTCAGCTGAATTCAGTTCAGTGTTGATTCAGTTCTGTTCAATAAGTGTATAAAGTATATCAATTATAAAAAGAGTTCTTTTTTATTATTAAGCAGCTCTGCGGAAAACAGTGATGTCATCGTCCAGCTCAGTTCAGTTCTCATATAATAGTGTCAATGCAGGCAGATCAATATTATTAAGAATAAGTGTCCCCAACTAAGCAAGCCAGAAGCGACAGTGGCAAGAAGCCAAGAACCCAAACTCCATCAGTGACAGAATGGAGAAAGAAAAACAGGCTCATTTGAAGGACCAGTTCTCCTCTGATCAAACAACGAACATGGTGTGTGTTAGGATTCAGGTCTCTTCACAAGTCAGATTGTGGATTGATATCATTCAGAGTATTTTATTCAGCTCCTTTTGCTTGAAGATTGGAAAAGATTACATCAAGGTAAAAGAGTAGCAAAACTCGAGAGCATGTAGATGTGAATTTGAGAACTTGTACAATAGATATTTGTACTTAAATAAAATTTAACAATGTGAAAACCTCAATTAGGCATTTGCAACTTCTCAAATCTGCCATTGCAATTTTTTTAATTGCCCCGCCTTTCTCTCTCACCGCCACTAAGTTTGCAAGTGCACAAGTTATAGTTAGGCATCTAATATATCACGAAAATAGTTGCAAAGTCAATGTGTGAAGATTTGAAATAGCAATGGCAGATTTGAGCAATTGCCTAATAGGTTGTACTGTGAATGTGAATGAAAGAATACAGGTTTGTGACTATTGTCTTTGAGTGAAAATCTCAACATTCAACAGGTTTTCACAAATATTTATTGTACAATTCACAAACTCACATTTACATGCTCTGGAGTGTTGCTACTCTTTTACCTTCATAAGCTCACGTCTGCATTTGGTGGGAGGGGAGTTGAAGCTGGCCGTTGGGTCTGTGCGGAGGACTGGTCTGTTTCTCGTGGATCTGATCCGATGACTGTGCCGAGGACTGTTGTGTCAAAGACGTCTTCACAGCGTTTGTGTCTATGTCTTGTCTAGTTGTGATGTTCTCGTCTGGCATTCAGGGCTGTTGTGGTCATCTGAGGGTCCAGGTCCACCTTCTGGTCTGGATACGGACTAGATCCGGCTGAATACAGTAACCTTGGGATAAGACTGAGACAGAGAGACTAAAATTAGCGAAGATGCCATTCTTCTTACGATGTAACAAGTACATTCAATGTTATGGGAAGTGTTTCCGGTTCTGGTTGACCGAATTTATGCAGCCTAACAATCCTTTAACAGATGTGAATTTTAGACATATGAGAGTGTGTTATGTTTATGCTAGGTTAAAGAGGTGTGTGTTTTTTAAATAGATTTAAACTTATCTTGTGTCTGCCCCTCAATCTGCTGCCAGTCAATGATCTCTCGATCTCCATCTCAGCAGCATTAGCTGTGAGGGTTTCTCTGAACCGCATCTGTTATATAAAGGAATAGATTTTGTGAGGTCAATATTAAATCTTAAGCATTAGTTTAAGCACATAGGTTTAACAAATGTTGTAGCCAGAGTTCACACAGCAGTTTAAAATAGGTAACACTTTACAATAAGGTCTCAATTGTTAAAATTAACGTTAGGCTAGTTAATGTGTTAACTAACATTACCAATGAACAATACATTTGTAACAGTCTTTGTTAACATTAGTTAATAAACACACAATAAAAAATTAGTTCACAGTGCATTAACTAATGTTAACAAATACAACTTTTGATTTTAATAATGCAAGTAGAGAACTATGGCGCCGACAGCGTAACGTCCGACTCCTATGAACTAATCACTCGTTGAAAAAGACGAATTGGCTGACTAAATTTGAGCACAGGAATACCGGCATTTCATTAGCCAAAATCACAGTGCACTGGGTAGGCTACAGCACAGCAGTCTTTCTAATAAAAAAAACCCTCACAATTATTCTAAAAAGGGACCGTAACGTTAGCAGCTAGGCCTTCTCATCAACACTCTCTCCGGGACCGAGTGGATATTCTGAAGTAACGTTATTATCATCGTAAACATCTGATCTAACGTTAGATATAAAACAAAACTATATTTATCTTGACAATTAATACATCAAACAGCACTAGAACAATAAATGAATTAAATTACTTACTCGTTTTTTCAGATGAATGATTCCTCTCGAAAATGTACGTTGGTCTGCGACTGCGTCTGCAGGATCTTCCTCAGGATTTAAAATTAACCGCCAAAACCTTTTTTCAAGCGGCTGAGTTCCTTAATTGTAGTAGTGGCCCGCTTGTGACAAAACGAACTCGGGCCGATTGTAAATACACACAGCTATACCGAGTATGGACCTGACACAAGTACAACTGCTTTCAGCCGAGGCTGGCCCATACAGAAAACGCCGTCAGTCAGCCAGCACAAGTACAACCGCTTTCAGCCAAGGCTGGCCCATACAGAAAACGCTGTCAGTCAGCCAGATGTGTTATGCACAGTCGGCACGGATCTGGCCCATTATCTGTTCACCGGTGCCGACAGTGAGCCAACAGTGACGCGTTTCAGCCGGAATCGGCCCGACTGTGCTTGCTATCTGGGACGACTTTGTAGCGTTCCAGGCCAGTCACGACAAACTACCTGAGCGCAAGGAATTGTGGTAGCTAGATGTAAACAAACCATATTTATATTACTTTTTTTTTTTTTTTTTTTCATAAGCATGATCAATGCTGTTAAGTTCAGGTTTACGTCACCTTAACATTTCCATGCGGCAATACACTTTCACGACATAGGCTACTTATTGTTTCAGACACATAACATTGTAATACATAATCGTTTGTGTATTATTATGACCGCCGCTAGCGTAGCTAGCGAAAGCGGTCATATAGGGATTGTCAAAGGTTTTTTTTTTTTTTTTTTTCGTCACCTTACTGAATTTTTCGTCAACGATACCAGGGACACCGAAGCACCGGGGAACATGAAATTTGGTGGGCATGTAGCCCCACTAGACTTCTAAGGAAAAATTTCGTTTGGTCCCCGGGGGCCACTCCCCCCCCGCGCTGGGCCCCCCCAAACCCCAAAAAATGCAGTTTTTCCTAAATAACTACCTGAACCGTGGCACCGAGGATGAAGAAATTTTTATGGTATGTTGGTCTACTAGACTTTTACGGAAAAATTTCGTTTGGTCCCCGGGGGCCACTTCCCCCCCCGCGCTGGGGCCCCCGTAAATTTTTCGTCAACGATACCAGGGACACCGAAACACCGGGGAACATGAAATTTGGTGGGCATGTAGCCCCACTAGACTTCTAAGGAAAAATTTCGTTTGGTCCCCGGGGGCCACTCCCCCCCCCCAACCCCCCCCCCCCGCGCTGGGCCCCCCCAAACCCAAAAAATTGCATTTGTTATTGCTTTGTAATTTGTAATTGTAAACATTTGTAATTGTTATGGTATGTTGCTCTTAAGGGCCCACATCAACCTAGCCCATAATCACTCATTTGTGATTTGCGCCCCTCCCATAAAAAATGAAAATGCAATATTATTCTGCTTTAATCGCCCCTATCTTCAGTGGAGATGTTCAGAACTGCACCATATTTCATGTGTATGATTAACTTGACATCCTCTGGGGGTATCCTCTGCTAAGTTTTGTAGAATTTCATCCATGGGGGGGTATAAAATAAATTCATTTATGTGCACATTTAGTGACTGTACACTCATCGGCCTGTAGATGGTGCTGTTGAGCGAAGGGTTGCTGGTTTAGGATGATACTGTCACACACACACATGCAGGAATACAAACAAACGCAAGCATGCACACACACTGACATCCACACGCACAGACACACACCCATACACACACATACAAATCCACATGCACAGACACACACACACAAACACACACG
This sequence comes from Squalius cephalus, assembly GCA_022829025.1. Lineage (NCBI taxonomy): Eukaryota > Metazoa > Chordata > Actinopteri > Cypriniformes > Leuciscidae > Squalius > Squalius cephalus. Next base: position 29,497,405 of record CM040807.1, read on the forward strand.
CGCACACATGTACGCACACATACATACACGCACAGACACACACACACACACACACACAGACACACACATACACACACACACACACACACACACACACACAGACAGACATGCACATACTATTACTTTTTTTAGGTATATACATAAACACGCAATACAGCCAAATTACTCCACGTCATTTATTTTTGTGGAAAGCCAGTGCAGGCCTGAGCGGCGGTCATATTTTGTACCGCGATGCGGTACATCTAGTTATTATATTATATTGTCCTAAAGTGTATTCTCACTGTGTACCGCCTGCAGAAACACTGCATCCGTAGGGGCTGCCATTGTTGTTTTGTATGGTTTCACGGGCTATGTGACGTCAGAGCTCGTAACTGGGAGTGCATCGGTCTAGTTCGAGTTCACGGGTGGGAAGTTACTGGTTTGACTGCCGTTCCAGTTCACTTTCACGGGTATAAGGTTGGAAAAAAAAATGGGTTACAGGTTGCCTTGAACGCACCATTAGACCCGCTGTTAATGTAGGCTATGTAAATATTCCGTAATTTCCCAAATCAATTTTTAGAGGCAAGATAGGCCTACTTATTTTAACGTTAGATAAGTGCCTATTACCAACATAATACAATCTGAATGTAATTAATACATAACTATTTTATATATACAAATAGGTTAGGCTATATTTGATGATGATATCAGGAAGCAACGGAATACACACGACGACAGGAGTGACGGCAGTGCGTAAATCGAGTTTCCCCTTCCATTTCTGTTAGTTTTATTAAAATCTCTTATCCCGTGCGACGTCCTGTGGTAAAATTACATCACTTCACCTCTCCATGTTAAACTAGTCCCGTCTGAATAGGGCTATAGTGGAGACTTTCAATTCTGTGGTTTTTAATCAAAGCTAATGATTTGTTTTTTGTCCCATAGCCATTAACCCACCTTCAATCGTAACCTTTTTGCATTTAGATATTAATTATTTGTTATGTTTATTTATCTGTTTTTCTCCTGGGAACGGCTAGTCGCTATAAATTCTGATTTCTGTCACAGTGTCTGGTTTGTGTTTCCCTGCGTCACCGCTAGAGGTCCTCTTTCCCCACGGCGTCATTCACTCTTACTACATTTCCCATCATCCTGTTCTGTCACTCATTGTATCATTGCACACAGCTGTTTCCCGTCACCTCATTAGTATCTGTGGATATATACCCTGGTTGTTTCAGTGTTTGTCATGGAGTCCTTGTTTAATGTCACAAAACTTTCTCGTTTGTTGCTCGTTTGTTGCTCGTTTGTTGCTCGTTTGTTGCTCGTTTGTTGCTCGTTTGTTGCTCGTTTGTTGCTCGTTTGTTGCTCGTTTGTTGCTCGTTTGTTGCTCGTTTGTTGGATTGCTTTTATGGTTTTGACCCTTGACTGGACTGGTTTATGATTTCACGGACTACCCTGATTACATACTGCTATTGGATCTATCTCTGTTGCCTGTGTGTGGTATCGTGACAATTTCAGGCGATCTTTAGTCTATGTAGCCTATGTGAAATCTGTACACACACACATCCATAATTGTTTGTGTCCCCAGGTGTGTTTGGTGATGAAGTGATGCCAGTGTCAGTGATGGAGGGAGATTCTGTTACTCTAAACACTAATATTACTAAAAAAACATCATGACAAGATGCTGTGGTATTTTGAAGACACTCGCATAGCTCTGATCAACGGACATCTCAACACGAGCTGTTTATATGATGGAGAAGACGGGAGATTCAGAGACAGACTGGAGGTGGATTATGAGACCGGATCTCTGATCATCACAAACATCAGATCTGAACATGCTGGACGTTATGAAGCAGAGCTGATCAGAAGCGAAAGTTCAGGAAAAAGGCAAAGCTTAAACAGAAACCGAAAGTGTGACAGCACAAAAATCACCAAAAAAATCAGCAGCACTCATGACGACACCATAAAAACATTCAGTGTGACCGTCAGTGGTGAGTCACTCAATGTCATTTTCCCTTAAGTATTTTTGTCGTTGTTTTTATTGAAGGAATTAAATAATTTAATTGGCATGCTGTAAATTTAATAAACTGCATTTCTGATCACTCTGCTCATTTAAAAAACTAATTTCGTTTTTGAATTAAAAAAGCAATACTGTAATCCTGTGATCCATACAATCCTGCATCCATGTGTCTTTGTAACATTGAATCAAAGGATTGTCAAAAATGTCAATTCTTGTGTTCTTTCGTATTTCTTTATTTTTATTGTTTTGTGTTTTCCAGCTTCTCTGTCTGATCAAGATGAAACCAATAAAGAACCATATCTGGAGAAGCATGCGGCTGACTTGGGTATGTTTTCCACTCTACTTCTTGAGTCTAAATCTAGCATAACATGTATTAAAGTTAAAAAACACTTTTCTTATGGGGAACTTCACTTTATCTAAAGAATATATATATATATATTCTCTTTAAAGAATATATCTAATATCTATCACAGTCAGATTCACTCACACTAATGTCTGTTTCTCTTTATCTGATCCAGGATCAGGTCTATCTTCAGGTGCTGTTGCAGGATTATCTGCTGCTGTTCTGCTGGTGTGTGTAGCTGCAGCTGTTGGTGTGACTTACTATCACCGCAGGAGCTCTGAAAAGGATAAGCATCACCTACAGTTACTATAGGAAAACTTTTTGTGCAAAAGTATTACCTGGATCTCCGGAATACTTGATTCTGATTGGTCAGTCGGGACATTCCGCTCAGATATTTCAGAGGTGTAAGTGAACTGAATCTCAAGGGGCCCTCCAAAAAGTCTGTTAGTGAAGGGTACATGTGATGGTCATGGAAGTATTTTTATTGTTTATCGTCATGTGACCGTGAGTCAATTTAAAAGCTAGATGGTGGGAGAGTTCAGTTAAAGCATAAACAAAATAATTTTGTGATAATAAAAATGTTTAAAATATATGTTTTGGAACTAGGGGACAGTGGGGCACAACCTAACACTTTTTAACTTTCTCAGTTCGTGTAAATTCACTTGAGGTTCAGAGTATTCCCCCTCTCCCTCCCCTCAGTAATTTCACAAATCTAGAACAAATCTGTTGTCTTGTTTAAATAGTATTTATTTTTATAAATAGTGTTTATTTTTCTTTAGAAATTGTAATTGAAATGTAAAAACAACCATACAACAGCTTGAAGTGTTATCTGGATTTTGATGCTATTTTTATTCAATACTTTTAAATGGCAATTACTAAATACACTATATATACACACAATGATACTGTACTGACCTAAACTGTAGATGACAGATCTAAATCTACAGATCTGTAGATGCCCTCTGCGGTTGGCAAACGCGCCAGCGCGTTTTGCTCTTTTTTTTTTCACATAGCAGCAAAATAGGCTAAACTTAAAATACTCCGTCATTTAAAGAAAATAAACAGCGTGTGCGTTCTTCCTGTCCGGCTCGGATAACTTTTTTTTTGGAGCAAGTCTAAACTTAAACAAAACTCAGCGAATACTATTCACCCAGGCATGAGCAATATATCTTTATAATCATTCAAATGTGTACTTTTAAGTCATCTAAATCAAAACTAAATCAATTATTCTCCGTTTATGTAATCTGTACGAAAAGAGAGAGATGCCAGTCGTTTGCATCTCAGCTCATTATTTTTAATGTGATTCCGCCCACGGAGAACGCGTGCTATTCAAACGCAAATGATCTCAGGCAGCTCATTCAAACTGTGAACGCCCACATATCAGCTCGAGAAAACACATCAAGTTTATTCAAATCATTGGACTTGTTTACACCGTCTTGCAGCCGTCCAACTATATTGCTATACTGAGATGAGTAAAAATCGACTGAAATATGTTGAAATAAAATGTTTTTGTATAAGCAACGTATTAAATTGCAAATTAACATTTATATTCCTTAAAACGATAGACATATGTTACAGAGATATGAAAGACAACATTTCTTTGACTAGTTTTGGATAGATTATAAGTTTCTATAGCCACATCAAATAAGCTTTTGTTTGCCAATTTCTGCTCTTATGTTAATTATAGTATGTTTTGTCAAATAATGTTATTATAGTGTTTCTTCCAATGTATAAGCTATATATTCAAAGTAATGTGTCCTTTGAAACTTTGAAATATATATGATAAAATGTATACTTTAGTTTTTACAAAGAAAGATTGCACTTGAATTGTTGTTGTAATTGTAACCTTTTTAATAAACATATATATTTACAAGTGTTATGGAAAAAATGCTCTTTTCTTTGTTTTATATATCACTGATTTAACAAAATGAATGCCATTCATTCACTTGGCTGTATTTTGAGTTTCTTTTTATGATGTTGATACAGCTGGAAGGGTGTGTGTGAGGCTTCAGAGGTGGGAAGATTCCCGGGCTGGGGAGGGGTTAGAGGAGCCACAGGGGTTACTCTGTTTCTTCTGTTTGGGGGGCTGTAAGAGATAGCTCTGAGGAGAAACATTATAAAACTGCCAGCAAAACACCTCTGAAATGTCTCACTCCACCTGCAGCTGGACTGTGGGTGGACGGGGAACTATTCTTGCAAGAATAAATATCTTTTAATGACAATATGAATGCTTATTTATAAGCAACTGAAAAAAGCACGAATGTCATGGCATGTCAGAACATCTCAAGGACCCCAAAAACACCTTAGACCCCCAGAGGGTTAACATTATTACCATTGGACTGAATATAACATATTTATGTTTCTAAAAAAATACATTTTGTGAAATTTAGCTTCATGTTTAAATGACCCTTAACTTCATTCCTCTGTTCTGTTCCAATTTTTCAGTCACTGGGTGATTGTGTGTATGTGTTTTGTTTAGGGTTAGTTATGGATTTGTGATTTAGTTCATAAAACTTGTGCACAATAAATATTTGGTTCAGATTCTCTGCTTGTGGCAAAGTCAATTAGTTCACTTCAAAATTTAAATTCTCTCCATCATTTTTTAAAATTGTTTATACTTATTTATTTTTGTTTACAATCAAAATCTAAATGCCCCAGAGTTAGCTAGAAAGCTCATTTTCATCTGTAGTCCCTTGGCAGGTCAACACAGCATCATAGTACAAAAAGAATACATGAAAACAAATTAAGAAAATAAATAAGTACAGTACAAAACCAGCTCTCTCTGAGTTCAGTAGGGAGGCAGTTCCAATAAGTTTAGGCCCGTACTGAGAAGACTGTTTAGCTAAACTTACTGCTGTTCTTCTGTTGTATAAATAAATACAGTTTGCTTATAAAGGGTTTCTATTGGTTTTAGAGTTGTCACATTTGCTTGGGACCAGCTTGTAAAACTATATGATATGTGGGAAAAAATCATGGCATGCATAAAGAGTTTGGCTGCCTCTGTTGTTAAATATGGCCTGATGTGTCTGAAGTTAGCCAAATTATATCTAATGGTTTTAGCCACCTTTTTAACATGCTATTTAAAAGTTAAATTAAGTCTAAAATAATCATGAGGAAACAACCATGAGTTTTTCTCCTTTAATAAAAACATCAGCCTGCTGTACACTTGTGGACCTCTTAGAAAAGAACATACAGACTGTTTTGTTAATGTTAAGATGCAGATGTGACATTTTCAGCCATTCAGAAACATGCACCAGTGCTTCAATTTAGTTGCCTGTTGTTTGTTCTTGGTATTGTCAGGTGAAACATGCAATTGATTTTGTTATTATTAATGCCTCGTATAAACAGGCTTATGTTTTTATAAGAAACCTTTATGTAGAAGAACACTGTAAAGAGGTTTTTATAAGAAACCTTTATATACGGAAAACACTGTAGAGGTTTTTATAAGAAACCTTTATGTAAGAGTAAAACACTGTAAAGAGGTTTTTATAAGAAATCTCATAATGTATTTGGTTTATTAAAAATGGCACTGTAAGCTATTTGTAGAAAAATAATTTATTAAGATAATACAATAATGAAATAACTGAAATGTATCCTGTGTTTTAAGCATTTATTAAATGAAGAAATAGTATAGATAGAAATACTACTATGCATTAATTTGCATATAATCCAGGGAACAAAAATGTAAATGTATTTTTTGCCAATGATGAAGCATGTGTGCAGCTGCAGCATCCTTATAACCTGCCTGTCAGAAAGCCAGTCCTGGGAATATATATATATAGATCTTTACCTTATTAGTATGTGTCGAGCATGCGATTGGTAATTTCCTATGTTTACATTGCTTGGATTTACAAACTCCATTGCTTGGAGTCATCACCAGACAAGATATCAGAGGTGGACGAAGTACACAACTTCCTTACTTGAGTGGAAGTATAGATACTACTGGTCAAATATTACTCTGTTACAAGTAAAAGTTGTAAAGACCTATTTTTACTTAAGTAAAAGTACAGAAAAGTATCAAAAGTAAATGTCAGTGCATTGTTTTATTATTGTTTGTATGTAATACTTAAAGTACTGTATGCCTCTGAATCTATGCCTGCATACCTACCCTCATATCAATATCAAATTTATTTCTAGAACACAGTTCCAGTAGTGGGATTGAATTTGAGATTGAATAAGTGCACTGAATAACATCCACAATGGTTTCGGACACCCAAATGGCTGTTCCCTCAAATATTGCCCTATTTAAAGTTTTTTGGCTTCTAGTATGAATATGTTAGCCTTACTGTTATCTATAAGCTAGTGTGCTCCAAAAAAGTGACAAAATTCGCATTTAGAAAACCAAACCCAACGTTGAAAATGAAAATCATGTTTATGTCAGAATCCAATGTCAGATTGATGTTGATCTCCAATGTTGGACAGACGTTGTATTGTGGTTGAAAATGAAAATCAGGGTGATGTCAGAAACCAACATCAGTCGGGTTATGACGTCAACCCGACTTTTATTTTCTATCAATATCCAACGTCGGGTTCTGATGTCAGTCAGATGCAGGGTTGTGATGTCAACCTGACTTTCATTTCCAACCAAAATGCAACCAGAATCATCCCCTGACTGATGTTACTTTCTAATCAAGGACAGAATTGTAGTGGAGTAAAAAGTACGATATTTGTTTTTCAAATGTAGTCAAGTTAAAGTAAAAAGTTTCCAGAAAAAAAAATAATACTCAAGTACAGATACTCAAAAAGTGTACTTAAGTACAGTACTCAAGTAAATGTACTTTGTTACTGTCCACCTCTGCAAGATATTGTGTTTTGCTTTACATAAGTGTATTATGCTGTGTACTATTTTCGTTAACTTCCTTGTGATTATTGTAATAACTGCCAGTTATTAAAAGTTTGAGCAGACTGGAGCTAAATTATTTATTTTAATAGGCTAATTGCTAGCGCAAGCTAAGTGCACTCATCCCATACACCGCTCTCCGAGAAGAGCATCAGTATCACAGATCAGCCGGAGATAGTACTGTCATCTATTCAGAACACAGACTATGAACTGCAAAGGCAAAAACCCATCTTACACATCTCTTTCCATGACGGTGAGAACCACATTTTTACATAAAGCAGTAAATGAACCAAGAACACTTGAACTAACTTAAAGGACAATTCCGGTATTTAACACTTTGAGTCTATTTTGTAGTTTGTTTTGGATGAACAAGAGTGGTGGACTAAGAAATTTTGACAATGGTTCCTGTCGCGACTTTTTGACTATTTTAGAATTGCCCATGACCGCTTTAGAATGGGAGTCAATGGCCATGCACGAACATGTCCTTAAAACAACCCTTAACGTTCGTTTTCAAAACTGTGCAACTCACCGAGTGGTTAGTGGTGTTCGTTGATGATTAAAAACAAATATCGGCGCAATGTATGATTTCAATCCGTTTATTTTTCTATAGTGGAACTATTTTTTCAGATACCTCACAACCGCGTATAAACTTCCGCTCTTCCGCAACTTCCGTTGCTCTGCTCACGCTAGCACAGAGAACCGAGCGAAAAGACCTAAAAGACTACAATCAAATGTAAACAGCCCCCTTTCAGTTTCCGGTAGCGCAGTAATATCAGCGAGCAATGAGTCCTCCAACGGAAATCAATGGATTTTACAAAATGCCAAATAAAACACGACAGAAACTGTATTTCGCTACGCTACTTGTTTTTGATCATCAACGAACACCACTAACCACTCGGTGAGTTGCACAGTTTTGAAAACGAACGTTAAGGGTTGTTTTAAGGACATGTTCGTGCATGGCCATTGACTCCCATTCTAAAGCGGTCATGGGCAATTCTAAAATAGTCAAAAAGTCGCGAGAGGAACCATTGTCAAAATTTCTTTGTCCACCACTCTTGTTCATCCAAAACAAACTACAAAATAGACTCAAAGTGTTAAATACCGGAATTGTCCTTTAAGCATAAAAACCACACAATTTTACCAACACAAAACCCAACCATCTTGCTTTAACGCATCAACTCCCAACAAACAATTACCCATAATGCACCCAGCTGCTAGCACTGACTGCCAGGTCATTACAATATTGACATTTAAGTGGAATATATTTATTGCATTATGGTTGCTGATTTTCTGAGTGTTATTAGTGCAATGAGACATACATTGACAAATACTATTGTAAATTATTTCTTTATGTAGATCACATACAATCACAGATGCATATCAATATTGTAAATAAGGACCTCATTAAAGAATCTCTTCTACACTCATGATTCTCGAATCTGATCCATATTTAACGTGCCTCAACCAGCTGAACTTTGCTATACCGCCCCTGATGATGATGAAGCCTAGTTTAATGCCATTCAACCATATCCTCAGACCTTGCCAGTCATTACATGGGACAGTTATTGTTTTTAATGCCAAAATTGTTGCTGCATACCCCTCTGACACTGGGTAGTTGCACCCCTGGATATACCCATCCCTATTGGCAGCAACGAATTAAAAGTTATGGCCAATTTACCTGTGATTAAATTCAGTATATATACTTCTGCCATATGTTGCCACCCCTGAAAAATTCCTGCCCCCCTCTCGCCACCCCATAAATATTTTTCTAGATCCGCCCCTGCCAGTGCCACACAATATATTTATATTTACATACCAACGCTATCTCACAACCAATTCGTACGAATGATAAAAGTTGGCTAATTCGTACAACCTCACTCGTACGATTTTTCTAAACCCACGTGATGGGTAGGTTTAGAGTGGGGTCGGGGTAGGTCATTCGTATGAATTCATACAAATTGAGCAATTCGTATATAACGCACGATTTTGCAAAAAAAAAAAAAAAACCAGCACTAATTCGTTAGAGTGAGGTCGTATGAATAAGCCACCTCGTAGAATTTGTACGTTTTCCCGTGAGATCAGGCTCTTACATACATGAACTTGAATGTCCACAATGCACAATTGGCTTTTTCAATGCTTTTATTAATTTGAGGGGTGTTTCAGAGAAGATTGGAGAGATGTTGTAAATGTAGTTTAATCAAGTAACTGGAGCAGCATAAAGGTCTCACAGGTTCTTAACACAGATAGAGGATAATGAGATTGAACAGGGCACATCGTTCCAGCAACGGTTAGCTGTAAGGTGGAATAATGAAATCAGTTATTCTGATGATTATAGAGTTGTTAGAATCAAAATAAAATAGATTTTATAAATAGTTACTGTGACGTGAAATTGGATTTTAAATTAGAACTTAAAGTATTAAGAAAAAGACTGCATTCTTACAACTAAAGTTGATCTCCAAACAGTTCTCGGGAACACCAGCACTGTTAGGTTCTCCAGCGCACCAGTTGGTATACAAAAACAGAGATCCATCACTCCATAACCAGTGTCCTTCCTAAAGAGTGAAGAGAGTGAAGACAGAGTGCACTACTGTTGTCAGACTTCAGGAAGAAGCGAAGTTCAGATTTGAAGTAAAACTATCTTCATTACAAACTTTGCATTTACTGGTTAAAGCAGTAATTATAGTGTAGACAAACAAATGTCTCTTTAGGACACAATTGAACTTACTTGTACAGCATCATTAGCACCAATCCAAGAACGTGTGGAAGAAGACAACAGACTCAGCAGGACATTATTTTCCAGTTTATTCCTCACAGATGCGAGAGTCGCACCAAGACTTTCACAGTTTTCCTAAAGAGACAGATTTGTCAATACAAAACCAATTCTTTTAGAATAAAGCAAAGTCTGATTTACTTGATAAAACCCTCGTAACAATTTGCACTGACACCAAGTTAATTTTACTGCTACTGTTATCAAGTAAAATCTACTTAATATTGGGCTTAAAATTAGTTTGACATTTAAATTAGTTAATTGAAGTACTTGCGTAAACGTTACTTAATTTCACATAGAATTAAGTAACATCTACTTAGACTTTTGCAAATTAAACAAAATTGACTTTTTACTGAGACTAAATAATACTGAATTAAACCACACATTTAAAGTGTATGCTTATTTAGAAAAATCTTCATAAATCAAACAATAGATATTGAATCTACATTGAATCAACTGAACACCTCAATACTTGGTACACAATCCACAATTGTGACGGTAACATTCGATAGATTGTTTGAGTAATTGTGTAGTAGAAAATTAAACAAAATGCCAAATTACTAAACCTACCAACAAAAGCTATGATAAAACGGTGTACCGGTAAATACAGCTGGAAAACAGTGAAGTCAAAACGTATTAATTATTCATGCCACAGTGCATGATGGGAACACCAGTATAAAAGGTGAATAGGTTTTACTTAATTTTATATTGTTTGATTCACGATATTATAGAATTGACTTTTGTCTTGCCTGAACTAACTTTTCCATGTAGAAATTATATTAGTTTTACTGCAGCATTTACTTCACTGGAGAATAACTTATCAGTTTAAGTTAATAATTTGATACAGGTCTTTAGATCTGTCTTTTAGATGTAGTTAAAGACACCTAGTATAAAGTGCGACCAAATCATCTTGTTGTAACACATTACCTCTGCTGTGATCCAGTCAGTCGATTGAGAAATGTACTTGTAGCATCGGAGTTCAAATTTTATCCATCCAGCGGGGCATCTACCGGCTAAACTGCCCACTCTATTAACATTGCTTGTAGAATTCACTGCAAAGAATGTTTTGATTTTTTTTATGTAGCTGATTTTATGTTTGTGTGATTATGTGCTGAAAATATGTGTACTTTATACACTTGTAAACCCTCATGCAAATATTAGTCAGTGGAATAATGTACATTTCCAAAATGTTTTTAGATAGTTTTACAAATAAATGTCTTGGTTACCTTCTGCATCCCCCATGGAGAAGATAATGAAAAGCAGACAACTTTTCAGCATTGCCATAATGAACCTGAAATGAATAAGCAGGAAAAGTTAAATGTCTGCATGCACTCATATGCTGCACACTGCGATTCTCAACGCATTTAAACACAAAGCACAACATTTATTCAGAACTCACTTTGGTTTTTAAACTGTTGCCGTCAGAATCTCAGAGGAAGATTTTGTGAATAGCCAGAGCCTGTGTAACACCAGAACATTCTCATATCAATTGAATGAAGATGGGTCATATTTATACACATAATATCAGGCAATAACATCCGGGTGTCCTGGGCAAAGATCAAACTTTATCATTTCTGGCATATTAGTTATAGATTTATAGTAATAATTAAGAGAGTTCAAATCTTAAAATGTATGTGTGTGTCTTGAGTTCAAGGTCTAGTTCTAAACTGAAAAAAAGAAAGAAAAAAAAACACTTGCAAAAAGGTTTTACACTCATTATTTAAGGATGTTACATGTATGGAACTAACAAATTAGATCAAATTAACAAAGTAAATTTAACTTGGCCAGTTAGAGTTTGTGGAATAATTTCTACTTACTCTAGTATTGCTGAAAGCAACCCACGTGTAGCAGCACAAACAGCCTTCTTCAGGGTGTGCTTTCCAACCAAACAATTTCCTCTTTTATGTGTGCTAATTAGAAACACCTGAGTGACATAATACATGCACATACAGAGAAAGTCCACTAGGTGGCTACATTGCAAATTGAATCCAAAGACCAAAAAAAAAAAAAACAATTATGATGAAAGACAAAAGTAGGCTAGACACAGAAAGCATAAATCACAAAAAAGGACTGAAGTCTATTTCTTCATTCAACCCAGGGTATACTGTGGCCTGTAGCTCATATATATATATATATATATATATATATATATATATATATATATATAGGATATTTCTCTCTGTAAAATTTATTTTAATCAGTCACCACCCCGAATACTCTTTTTAATCATTTCTAAACCCTCAACCATTAGGGCTTCTGGATTATATTGAGCACATTTTTGGAAGTGTTTTGCCATAGGGTAATCTAAATGAGCTTTTCTAATGGCATTTTTATGCTCCGATACTCTGTCTTTAAGTCAAGTCAAGTCAAGTCATCTTCATTTATATAGCGCTTTTAACAATGTAGATTGTCTCAAAGCAGCTTTACAGAGATAAGCGTATAATTTAAGGCAACAGAGATTGTTTCGGCTGTACAGCAGAGTTAAGTTATTTCCATCTAAAGTTAGTTTTAATTGATTTGCTTCCGTCGCAATGATCATTTGTCATTTGCTAAGACGACACCATTCTCTCTACACAGACTTTAAATGCGAACCTGTGAGAAACACTGATGGCGTTCACATGCGCATTTAGAATGGGTTCTATAGTTATGTGCGTTTGAATATACGCAGGTTTGGAATTCCCTACAAGCCAAGCCTAAACAGAATACTTGTCTTTCCTTATCAATTTTGATAAGGAATTTTATTTTATTTGTTGCTTTGGGGTAGGACCGCGAGACGAATTTTCCCGACAACGCCTTATCTGTAGAGTGGTAGTGGGATCCTCCATAGGGAGAGACTAGTTGGCACTTCAGCACTGCGTTGTCATCGGTCCAGGCGAAGGTCCTTCGTCAGATCTGGATACGGCCTGGATCCGGCAGGCTGCAGGAAAACCTCGGGATAAACACAGACACTAAAATTAGCGTAGATGCCATTCTTCTCATGATGTAACGAGTACATCAGGATTTTTGGGAAGTGTTCCCGGTTCCGGCTGACCTACTATATGCAGCCTAACATTAAATTATAGAAGTCTATAATGTATTATGTGAAAGCTAGGTCAAAGAGATGTGTCTTTAATCTGGCTTTGAACTGACAGAGTGTGTCTGCTTCCCGGACAATGGTAGGAAGACTGTTCCAGAGTTTTGGTGCTAAATAGGAGAAGGATCTACCGCCAGCAGTCGATTTTGATATTCTAGGTATTATCAACTGGCCGGAATTTTGAGATCGTAATAGACGTGACGGACTATAATGCGTTAAGAGCTCGCTCAAGTACTGCGGAGCTAAACCATTCAGTGCTTTGTAAGTAATCAGCAATATTTTAAAATTGATGCGATGTTTAATAGGGAGCCAATGCAGTTTTGACAGAACTGGGCTAATATGGTCATACTTCCTGGTTCTGGTAAGAACTCGAGCTGCTGCGTTTTGAACCAGCTGTAGTTTGTTTATTAAGCGTGCAGGGCAACCACCCAGTAGAGCATTACAATAATCTAGCCTTGAGGTCATGAACGCATGAACTAACTGCTCCGCATTTGTCAATGAGAGCATATGGCGTAATTTAGATATATTTTTAAGATGGAAAAATGCAGTTTTACAGATACTAGACACGTGACTTTCAAATGAAAGATTGGTATCAAAGAGCACACCCAGGTTCCTAACCGACGACGAAGACTTAACAGAGCAGCCATCAAGTGTTAGACAGTATTCTAGATTATTACGTGAGGACGTTTTTTGTCCAATAATTAGAAACTCTGTTTTTTCAGAATTCAGAAGTAGGAAATTACAAGTCATCCAATTTTTTATATCCGCTATGCATTCCGTTAATTTTGTGAATTGGTAAGTTTCGTTAGGTTTTGAAGAAATATAGAGCTGAGTATCATCGGCATAACAGTGAAAGCTAATGCCATGTTTCCTAATGATATCTCCTAATGGTAGCATGTACAGAGTGAACAGCAGCGGTCCTAGTACTGAGCCTTGTGGTACGCCATACTGAACTTGTGATCGATGAGACATCTCATCATTTATTGCTACAAACTGATAACGGTCAGATAAGTATGATTTAAACCATGCTAGTGCATTTCCCGTAATGCCAACATAATGTTCTAATCTATTTAAAAGAACGTTGTGGTCGATGGTGTCAAATGCAGCACTAAGATCGAGTAACACTAATAGCGAGATACAACCACGATCGGATGATAAGAGCAAATCATTTGTGACTCTAACGAGAGCTGTTTCGGTACTATGGTACGGTCTAAATCCTGACTGGAAATCCTTGCAGATATCATTTCTTTCAAGAAAGGAACACAGTTGTGAGGATACCGCCTTTTCTAATATATTTGACAGAAAAGGTAGATTCGAGATCGGCCTGTAATTGACTAATTCTGAAGGATCAAGTTGCGTTTTTTTAACAAGCGGTTTAATCATAGCCAGCTTAAAGTTTTTTGGTACGTATCCTAGAGACAAAGACGAATTAATGATATTAAGAAGAGGATCTATGACCTCTGGAAGCATCTCTTTCAGTAGCTTAGTCGGTATAGGGTCTAACATACATGTTGTTGATTTAGATGATTTAACGAGTTTAGTAAATTCTTCCTCTCCTATAGCAACGAATGAATCAAATTTTTCCTCAGGGAGACTACAATGCACTGCCTGATGTGATACTGTAGTAGACGGTTGCATAGTTATAATTTTGTCCCTGATATTATCAATCTTATAAGTGAAGAAGTTCATAAAGTCATTACTGCTGTGTTGCTTGGAAACTTCGGTGCTTGAAGCTTTATTTTTCGTTAGTTTAGCCACCGTTTCAAATAAATACCTAGTATTATGTTTATTTTCTTCTAATAGGGTTGAAAAATAAGCAGATCTAGCAGCTTTTAAAGCCTCTCTGTAAGTAATTGAGCTCTCTTTCCATGAAATGCGAAATACCTCTAGTTTTGTTTTCTTCCAGTTGCGCTCCATTTTTCTGGCTGCTCTCTTAAGGGCCCGAGTGTGCTCGTTGTACCACGGCGTTGGACTATTTTCTTTAATCTTCTTTAAGCGCAACGGAGCAACTGTGTCTAAAGTGCTGGAAAAGAGAGAGTTAAACGTTTCTGTTGTAATATCTAGTTCTTCTAAGCTATCTGAGATGCTGAGATGATGAAACTGTTTAGGAAGATTATTAATAAAGCAATCTTTAGTAGCAGAAGTGATAGGTCTCACATATTTGAAACACGGAGTCGGCTTTGCAGCCTTGGCTAAATGAAGTTTACACGAGACTAGGTAATGATCTGAGATGTCATCGCTCTGCTGCAGAATTTCAACGGCATCAACATCTATTCCATGTGATAATATTAGATCTAGAGTATGATTACGACGATGAGTAGGTCCTGACACGTGTTGTCTAACTCCAATTGAATTTACAATGTCTTTAAATGCCAATCCCAATGCATCTTTTTCATTATCGATGTGTATATTAAAATCACCAACAATTAGTACTTTATCTGCAGTCAATATTAATTCTGATAGAAAGTCCGCAAATTCTTTGATAAAGTCTGTATGGTGCCCTGGTGGCCTGTATACAGTAGCCAGCACAAATCTCAAACGTGATTTATCGTTTACACTATATATTTTTACATTAAGCACCAATGCTTCAAAAGAATTATATTTAAAACTTGATTTCTTAGTGGTTTTGAAACTATTACTATAAATTACAGCAACACCACCCCCTTTGCGTTTCGGACGAGGCTCATGTTTATAACAGTAATCTTGCGGGGTTGATTCATTTAAAGTAATGTAATCGTTTGGTTTTAGCCAGGTTTCTGTCAAACACAGCACATCTAGGTTATTATCTGAAATCATATCGTTAACAACGAGTGCTTTTGAAGTAAGCGATCGAATATTCAGCAACCCAAGCTTTAGCATTTGCTCATCTGTATTATAGCTGTTTTTTATTTGTTGAACATCAATTAAATTTTTAACCTTAGTTGGGTTTAAACGTTTTTTGGATTTCCAAATTCGGGGAACAGACACAGTCTCTATATGATGATAGCTAGGTGAAAGAGGCTCTATGTGATAGGATTTATCTGACCTTGGTGACGCGAGGCCGCTAGCAGACGGTCGGTTAAGCCAGTCTGTCTGCTTCCTGACCTGAGCCCCAGATTGTCATGTTTGAGCTCTAAGACTATGAGCCATATTACTAGAGAGAAGAGCAGCACCATCCCAGGAGGGATGAATACCATCTCTTTTCAACAGGTCAGGTTTGCCCCAAAAACTTTTCCAATTGTCTATGAATTCTATATTATTAAGCGGACATATTATTATATCTATATTATTATATCTATTATATCTATATTATTAAGACGTCTCTTGGTCCGGCCTACATAAAAGCATCCACATTTGCATGATAACCTGTATACCACAAAAGTAGTATTGCAATTAATGAATGCTTAAATGCTGTACATTTTATGTGTCTTGCAATTACAGAATTATTTGCATTCTTTAATATTAGAACAATGATTACAAGACCCACATTTGTAAGTACCTTTTAACTGTCTGTAAAGCCAAGTAATCTGTTTTTTGGCAGGAAGATGACTAGATACTAGCCTATCTCGTAGTTTTGAAGCTCGTAGTGTTGGATTAGAAGTCCACTGCTGTGGATCTACTGAAGCTGTGATCCGATTGGTCGTCTCTGCTGTGGTGGGCGTGGCTACTGTCATTCTTCTGGTTTATGACATCAGATCCACAAGAGGAGGAGACTAATGGAGGATCAGTTGAAGAATCAACAGATAGTTTCTTAAGAATGATATATCTTTAAATAACCACATTTGTGTAAAGAACCAAACAACATGTTCGTACGTTGCTAGAATTATCTGTACGGTTGATCTATCAGAACCTGTAGAAATGACATCAACTGATCATCCATGTTCCTGAAACATTAGTGTGTGTGTTTTTAGTGTCCTTAGTTAGTTCGAGGCTGGGTCCTCATTTTCTACAGCCGCTGGAAGTATAGAAGATCTCTCCAGTAAACTGTGAACTGATTGAACTTCAAAGATGACTTATTATGCTTTTTTACATGATCAGATTTCATTCAGCTTTATTTTTGGGGGATTTTACTATTTTTAACTACAATTTTAAAAATTATTGGCGTAAGAATTTCTTTAACAATCCCTCTGATTTAATAATATCCTCTTTACAGTGTTATCCCTAATCATAGGCTATTTTTTCTACAGTTGGTTACAGTTGAATTTTCTCTGTTATATTTCACTGATCTGTGTTGCTGTTCTGCTTCTGGCTGTAACTGTTGGTTGGATCATCTATTGTCGCTGGATGTCTGGAAGAGGCAAGCACCACCTACAGACACTACAGTAAAGGTAAACATCTTTATTTGGCAAAATTAGCATTTTATTGCGTGTGTGATTATTTTTCCATGCAGACAGGAAAATAATCCAACGATGGACTAGAAAGTCCAACACTGAGGTTTCTCATTCTCTCGTTTCTTTGTAGAACACTCTGAATTTCACATTCCTCATTTATAGCCTACTGGCAAAAGCATCCCTATGGAAAAATCAACATTTCAGACAGAACTTGTTCAATGACAGATGTGCTGATGTTCTGTAACTTTAAATTATAATGTTCATTTCACTCTCTTTCAGTGGCGGCTGCTGGTCTTTCAAAGAGGGGAAGCTCATTATCAGCCTACATCATCAAAATTGTCCATTTATTTATACGTAAATTCTACGTTCCTATTCAAGAAAATGCTCTGTGACCCTGTTGTACCAACTAGGCGTCTTTTCCAGTGACTTGAAAATTGTATAAAAGGTATCAAATGTAATAATATAATAAAGGTGTAAATAATAATAAAGTATAATAATAATAATAATAATAATAATATATATTTTTAATTATTTAAATAATTATTACTATTAATAACACAAAACATATAAGTAATAATATAATAAAGATATAAATGTATAATTGTGTGAAATGTATTCTGAACATTGGCTAGCAATTTCGCCAAGCAAATACCAAGAAATTAGCCTAGAAATCTAGACGCACCCTAGCGGCAGCAAAATGTATTTTGCAGCCAGGGTAGTCTAGCAACTCTCCATAGACCTTTTTGCTGCAAAAACCTAAATTGGGTTAGGCCAATAACGTCGTGTATAGAGTCGGTGGGGCAGGCTTAACAAAATGACGACAAAGTTGCAACCGTTAGGGAACCTTGAAAACAATGAATGGGCGGCTGCTGCTGCTGGCGAACAGCGGCCTTTTGAATCGGCTTTGGCCGCGACACTGGACTTGCAGTTTAAGTTTTTCTTTGAGAAAAGAGCAAGAACAGCACTTCAGTCATTTTTTAAAAAGGAAGATGTGTTCAGAGTTTTGCCGACTGGATACGGAAAAAGTTTATTATACAGATCAGAGCCATAGAGAGATTCTCTATTCATTCTCTCTATGACACTGATATCGACCGCTTGTTGCTCTGATTGGTTGTAGCGCTATCCTATTGCGTGCAGAGGGATTTTGAGAGACAATAACCGTTTATCCCGCCCCTCAGATTGAGCCGTGTCTATGGAGAGTTGCCAGACCTAACATCTTGATGTAGCCTAGGTCTGGCTTGCCAGGCTACCAAGAAATAGGTAGCAGCAAAATAAATTGCGTGAGTCTCACGGTGAATGCTTGATAGTTGGCAGCCCTGGATTTGGCTGATATCTCCCAGACGACAGCCACGGTGACGGCACAGCTTGCTCCCCTGTCTCCCGCATTCACGCGTGGAGTGTGTGTGCGGGTTGGGCGGGGATTGCCACCGTAGAATAATCAGTAAAAACAAAAAACATTTAAAATTAGACATGAGTCAAGCTCTTGGTCGGAAGTTTAACGTCTAATCACAGTAATGACGCTCATGTTTCTAGTTTAACAACAGTCTGGTAAGTAATGGAAGGCTAATCTCATGCATGCGGATCTCTATATCTTTCATCAGTCCTGTTGATAAGATGATGAAAAGGTCTGATCTTACTGTTATACACTCATCAGTTATCAGCCATTTTGTATTTATAGCTAACACTGGTGGGCCGACAGGGCCAGCAAGGCCTTCTCTGCTGGCCTAAACACTATCAGAATCACTGACTTGCGCTTTAATAGATTTTTTTATTAAATTATTCCCAATAGTCCATTCTCTTAATTTCAAGCTTTTCTCTTTGTTGCACTGCTTTATGCGCTGCATAAACTAAAATATATTTTCTGTAGATTTAATAGATTTTCAACCCACAAATTTAATGTTTCTTTCCCTACTCTGAAAAAAATCCCTTATTCAGCCTTATCCAGTCACAGAACTCTCTCTATTCGATCTGTCCGGGTAAAAACAGAATTAACTGTAATGTATGCCATGACTGATTTTGAAGGCAAAAGTCCTGCTGATCTCATTGATTTCCATCAAATAATCTGTTAGAGCATGGGGCAGCTTTACACATCCTAATGGTTTGCGGTGACTGTCACTGTGTCCACTGCTTCTGTCGAGTGGACATTCTCAGCCTTAAAGCGAATTAAAACATATGCCAGAAATAAGACTGGACAGACTCAACTTTCAGCATTAGCTTTTTTTTTTCAAACATTCATACTATTGTAAAGTCTGAAGAACGACAAGAATAGAGAGGATCTGTTTCTGAACTTTTTAATCGGAACAACGTTTAAACTGTACAGAACAACTGTAGACAAACGCAAAAGCCTATAACTCACTCGCTATAAGTGCCGGTGCAAAATTGTATTAATTTTATTTTGATAAACGTGATACAATATAACATCGTGACTACATGAAAAGAGATTTTACTGTTATAAAAAACTGATTTGTGAGCTTTAGTGGAACTGAAGGTGTGAAAATAAACACGAAATTCGGCCAACAGCATGAGTTTGGACTTGCATTCTGTTCTAGATTCTGGACTGAGTTCTTGCACTGACTGACTTACTGCCGTTGTATCTGTTACGTACTGCTCTGAGATACGAAGGTTGAGGATCCAAATGCAGTTTATTTAGTGTTATTCAGAATCGTAATAAAATCCAGGCAAAGGTCATACACAGGCAGGCAATCCAACAAACAGACAAATCCAGAGAGTGAGGCAGAAACAGGAAAACCAGGACACTGGCAGAGATCAAGAAACAACAACAACAACAACAACAACAACAACAACAACAACAACAACAACAGAAATGCAGTGGAATAACGTTCAAGACTTCACAGGGAATGATGAGGTGAACCAGGCTTATATGGGGTGAACTAAACAATATAATGAGACACAGGTGAATGTGATAATCAGGGATGATGAGTCCGGGCAGTGAATTGTGGGAAATGTAGTAGTGAGTGAATAATGATAGTCTGATGTGGAGTGCCCTCTGGTGGCTCTCAAGGGCACTCCAGCTAGTGACAGTTACAGTATCAACAAATCTCTTATTTACATTATGTTTGCACTGTTAGTTATGATGAAAACATTTGTTAGTGTGCAGAAACAATGAGGAGATCACTGCATTCATGCACTCAACATGTCTGTGATCGGCAGAGGTGGAAAGTAACAACAAATTACATCTACTCGTGTTACATAATTGAGTAGTTTTGTTTTGTGTACAGCTTTTTTAAAGTAGTTGTTATCTGTGATTTTACTTTTACTTAAATTTTAATTTTACTTTTCTAATTTTACTTTTACTTAAATATGTTAAGTTTGAAGTATTGCACTTCGCTACATTTTAAAATCATATCTGTTACTGAGTAAAATAATAATAATAATAATAATAATAATACAAGGGTAGAATAAATCACGCTCCAGAAACTACTTCATTGATTGATTGAAGGGCGGGAGAACAAATGTGCAAAAATCCCATGAAAGATGGAGACAGACAAACAGACGCCAGTGATGCAGACCCAGCTGAAAGCGAAAAGCGTTGAATTCTTATGAAGCGGACCGTAGCCAGTATGGGAATAGGCCTACTTTGGATAAAGAAAAATGCGTGGTTGTCCTCAAGGATAGATGTCCAGTTTGCCATTTGAGGTTCGAGGTTAAGTGTTCGAGCGAGTAAAAGCGACAGGTGAGAGAAGATCAAACGTGAGAGCGTGGGGAATGATCATGCTATGAGACGTGGGCTTGTATTGTGTGCAGAGGAGAAGTCATGCTGAGAGTGCGCTCGGTTCTTTTAGGCATTGACAGGGCCGATCCTGACCTCCCTGCATGGGCCCTATGCAAAATTCTGTGAAGGGGCCCTCCTACCTGACCCGTGAGCCATGTAAACCATTTACCATTGCCACACAGTCACACCTGACACCCCAGTGCTCCCAGTACAATCCTCCCTCCTTTAACTAGTACTAGTGAAAATGTAATTCCTGATATCAGAAATAGACATTGTTACTAGTGTGATAGAAATATTTTATGTAATGGGCATTTTCAATCATTAAATGTACAGAGAAATGCAGATTAAGGATGCTCAGGTCAAAGGTCATATATACTTAACCAAAAAGTGCTTAACACAGTAGAACCAACAGTCATATGATTAGCTCAGATCATTACAAACCAATCACCAGAATAAATCACAGTGAAGAAGACTTGAGTAACGTTGATTTTTACTCAACTGTATGATATAAATGTACATGTATCTTTCTATTCAGACTCACTTGGTTGTTGTGGCCAGTGATCTCCCGGCCGTGCGTAAAACTTCATTTCTACAAAGAGCAACTTGGGAGTCGTGTCAAGTATTTGCTGCACAGCTGAGAAACAGATCCTACGCTCAAAAGACAACAACAGAACATCAAAGTGTGATTGAAGAACTGTCCGTTTGTGGCTGCTTGGAGCTCCTTCTGCAGGTACAGCGGATAAGCAAATATTTCCCCCCTGTACATGTTAAGTAGCCTTGAGTAGCACTCCATGTCTGCAAACTACCACCTCAAGGCCCTCTTCATCCAGTTTGCTTGCTCTTCTGGCCGTTTCACGTGAGCAGACCACTGACTGGCTCCACATATCCCTTTGCCGGCAGTCTGCATGACACAATAATTCTGGTTAAAACTGAAAGTTGCTATTTTTTCCTAACTAGTTACTTATAGTGTATGAACTTGGTACACTTTTCTGTTGCCATCGGCACAGAGCAAGCATGTTGGGTGTACATGCCGGGCAGGTGCTCTACACTGGCCATTTTTTCACACTGGCACTGGCAGAATGTGTATTCCATGAAGCTTCTTTGGAATACGTCTCCATGTATTTTCCCAGCCTGTACATTCGATTAGTAAGGAGTAAAATGAAATAGCTACACTAATATTCTCTCAACTCTACTTGAGGCAACTTTGATCCACACTGATCTTACCCTTCCAAACAGACAGGTCCTCCTCTCCAATATCCGCAAAAAAAACCTTGTCTCGATAAACCTGGTGCAACAGCTTTCATTTCTTCAAATGAGCTGAAGACATCTACAGAAAACAGCGTGTCAGCATTCACAGATGCTGGCCAATACCCACTGCTGATTAGGTCGCTCATGTCAGGTGTCCAATGTGCCAGACATAATCTGCACAGCAAGTTTGGCAAGTGCAAAGCACAAAGGGACAAGAACATTTTTAAATATAATACCATAATTCGTACCAAACCAAAATGATTGCTCTGCCAGCTGATTCTGAGACGTTTGAAGGGTCGCAAGTGCATAACTGGACAGGTCTCACTGAAGGCAATCAACATACTGAAAAGAGAAGTGAAATATTTAGTGAGAAAGCATTAAAAATATGTACAATTAAGATAATAATGAAAAAAAAAAACATTTTAATCACTTTACCAAAAAGGTTCAAAACACTACCTTGATTGAGCGGTGTATATTTGCCATCTTTTTTACACAGCACACTGTTGGCTCAATGGGCTTGTAAATTCCCTCAGTGCAGGACTCACTGGAGGGTGAGTTTTTTGTGCATGTGTGTCACAATCCATACACAGCCACTCTTCTGACATGCACAGGATGTTACATCTTGTGACGTAACCTTGAACTGTTAGCAGCATGAACCTGACACTGATTGCTTCACTTCCACACTTCATTTCTTTGGAATTGCTTAGCATTACAGTGAAGTCAATAACATAAGTAACACATCCCCCATGTGGTGTTTCTGATGGCACAGTTTAACATACAGAATTCAAAGGAAAATCATTAGAAACGGAAATCCTATTAAGTTTTACCATGGAAAAAAAAATATGGATAAAGCTGTGCACTGGAAGCCCCACAGTTTGGTGGTCTATGTGCTAAAAGTGGCACAAAACCATGATGTTTTGGGGTGAGAACGGGCTGCAAAACCATATATATGTTACCTAACAAATAGCAAGTTGATTTCTGTATACAATGGGCACAGTTATACTTAGATAAGAAAGATTGGGTGGGTAATCACAAATAATCTTGGAAGACGGACTATCTGTAGCTGAGGCACGATTTCATTAATATGCTAAATCTGAATACATTTTCATGACCACTAAAATATTTTGTGATTTGTGCTCTCGATGCACCTGTAATTAGTCGTGTGTATGGTTACCGTAGAAGACTGCCGCTGTTGTACCCCCATAGGTAAACCTTTTGCACATTTTCTTCTGACAGATTTGTTAACAACAATTACAGATCATAACACAATCCATTTGAACTTTAACGATCAATCAAAATAAATGTAATTGCAC
This sequence comes from Squalius cephalus, assembly GCA_022829025.1. Taxonomy (NCBI): domain Eukaryota; kingdom Metazoa; phylum Chordata; class Actinopteri; order Cypriniformes; family Leuciscidae; genus Squalius; species Squalius cephalus. The sequence goes on from CM040807.1 coordinate 29,521,025, forward strand.
AAACTAGAATAATTAGTAAATGTTACAAGTGCGCTACTGTTCAAAAGTTTGGGTCAGTAAGATGTTTAATGTTGAAAGAAGTCTAAGCTTACCAAGGCTGCATTTATTTGATCAAAAATACAGACAGTAAATCTTTGTAAAAACAAATATTGTGAAATATTATTGCAATTTAAAATAGGCGATCTGTTCTATATTTGAATATGTTAAAAATGTAATTTATTCCTGCGATCAAAGCTGAATTTTCAGCATCATAATTATTAGGACAGCATTTACATGGAATATATATACTGTATATATATATATATATATATATATATATATATATATATATATATATATATATATATATATATATATATTCCATGTAAATGTAAGGATCCATGTAAGGATCTATCCATCACATCTATCACATAATATATATATATATATATATATATATATATATATATATATATATATATATATATATATATATATATATATATATGTGTGTGTGTGTGTGTGTGTGTGTGTGTGACCATGTAAAATCCTTTACTGTCACGTTTAGTCAATTTAATGCATACATTCTGAGTAAAATAAATTTGTGCTAAATTAATAAAATTACTGGTTTAAAAAAAAAAACACCTTAGGATCGACATTTTTTTTTATGTGTGGATAGATCCTTTAGAATAGATACAACATCAGATTTGATATTGATTGCAGTATTAAGTTAGCCACATAAAGTTAATCCAATTAACTGATCTACATATTCCAAATAGATCCTAAGTTATGATTAATTATTAATATTTTCCCTCTGAGCCAAGTTGTTACATGTGTTTTATTTTATTTGATAATGTAATAATGTATTATTTTGTTTTCTTTATTTTGCTTTCTCTTTGTTATGCTTCTTGTTTAATCTTGATTTGGATATTTGGTTTCAAGGGATATTTTCTTAATTTAAATGTTATTAATGTCACAGGACGATGTGGTCAAACAGTGATTTCTTTCATTGTTTTTGCTTTGGTATTATAACACTAAAAACGATTATTCAATAATTTACATTTAGTCATTTAGCAGATGTTTTTATCCAAATCACCAGATGAGCTTCACAAGCACTTTATCACAGGAGTTGGTAACACTTTGCTCTAAGGTTCTATTCCTAACATTAGTTAACTACCTTAGCTAACATAAACTAAGAATGAACAATACTTCATTTATTAATCTTAATTGATATTAATTTCAACATTTACTAATACATTTTCTTAAAGTCAAAGGTTGTATTTGTTAGCATTAGTTAATGCACTGTGAACTAACATGAACAAACTATGAACAGCTGAATTTTTTTAATGAACTAACATTAATGAATACTGTAACAAATGTTCATGTTAGTTAATAAATTCATTAATGTTAACTAATGAACCTTATTGTATTATAATAAGTGTCAGATGAAGATAAATGAATGCAGTCACCAGACCAAAGACATAGTCACTGTTACTTTCATTGTACCTCAGAGATTGAAATAATTTTTCAAACATTGTCCAAATAACTGTAATGTCTATAATGTTACTGAACATTTTTGTAAGTTAAAGTCCCATTCATTTTCTCCATAGAGAAACATGTTATTTGTAATGATTCTGTATAAACAAACCTACAGTAACAAAATTTATTTGCAGCATTTGTTCTGTACAATTAATACAAAGCAAAGTGAAAATGTGCAAACCAACTAAATGTAAAATAAGAAGCTGTGTAACTGGCAAAGAAATATAAAATGGATGGCAATTATATTGATGAAAATTCTAGTTTTGGCCACCAGATGGACCCAACATACAGTCACTTTGGAGAAAAGCATCTAAAATGAATATGTAAATCACTATTATAGATTAAAACTCACAATATTTATGATATCTGATGGACGTTTTTTTATTCAATGCCACAATATAACATAATCACATTATTTACATTAGAAAAAAAAAATACATAAAGCGCATGAAATGCACCCAGTTCTATTATGAATATGAATAGAAATTATTATATATTTCTAGATCTTTCCAGAATAGTCTTATAGTAGACTAATAGACTTACAGTAGACAAAAATTGTAGATTCAATGATAAAACAGATGCAAAATAACTGAATATCTGCTCTGTTATTGAACATCATTGACCAGAAGAACAGCGGCTGGTTATCGCTCTGTTACTGCATGATGTGATTTTGCAGGACAATGTGGGACACGTGTGAGAGAGATACATTTACTAATATTATACTATGCAAATATTGAAAATATTGAAAAAAATATGTCAAACAGTCGTTAACCTGTCTTTTTTTTTTTTGCTTTTTTTTATACCAAACTTTGTACTGCTGTGATTCATTTGAAGGTTGGTTGTTTTGGTTAATTTCTTTTAACTATTTTAGTGAAATCCTTATGGATAAAAAATAAAATAAAAAAATTATATATATATATATATATATATATATATATATATATATATATATATATATATATATATATATAGTTATATAGCTGTATTATAGCACTTCAGTAAGTCATATTCTGTTAAACTCTTTAAAACAGTGTAATTAACAAATTAAATTAAAATGGGTTGATTTAAAGAATAAAATGAAATATTAAAGAATATTCACAGTTTGAGCCAAAGATGGAGAGAATAGGAAAGCAAAGCTTCGTTTTACCATCACTAAACAATTAGACCAGACATACTTTCATCTTTACGATTAAAAATACAATATATGCCACCATTTTTATGATATCTCTTCTGGTTTCTCTGTTTTACGTCTTGCAGCTCTGACGTCATTGACCAGAAGAACAACAGCAAGCGCAGAAGCCACGCCCATCAGCGCAGTGGCGACCAATCGCAGCACAGCTTCAACAGAATCACAACAGGGGGCGTGGCCTTCAAGAGAAACAAATGAAACAAATAATAAAATAAATTAAGATTTTCAACAAGCTGACTTTAGACTTTAAAAATATAAAATGTTCTGCTCCACACAAGAAAAAAAATAAATAAAACAGTTTTAAAAACATGAGATGACAGAAGCTCATTCATCATGTCTAAGTTATAAGTCTTGATAAAATCAACACATTAGTGAATGAATGTGGCAGGTTAATCCCATGTCTGTGAATCCCACTATGTCTTTCATCAGTCCTGTTAAAAAACTAAAATAAATGATGAAAAGGCCTGATCTTACTGTTATATACTCTCATCGCATCAGCCATTTTGTATTTTTAGCTAAATCTCAATAATCATGATACTTCTAAAACGTTATCTTTATATAGGCCTAATACATTGTATCAAGTATTCTAAAACTTATGGAAATAGTCATTTTAACCAATATGAAACTAGATTTTCATATATTCTTTTAAATACAAAACTCACTCTCTCAGTGTTATGCAGTGGTTGTCAAGTAAATGGATTTAAACAATAAACTAAACGGATTCATATTTAAATCTCTCAAGTATATTTGACTGCTTAAGTGTGTGTCCGAGACACTGCAATCATTCATTACAACGCAATCATATGCTTCTCTATAAAGCTATTTCGTGTATTGTGAAAAATGCTATATAATTAACCCAAATTTAGCCTAAACAGAGTTCAACATTTCATTTTAAGTAAAAAGTATTAGGTATGTTGTGCAATTCCTTTAGAGATAGTATTATATAAGGACAAACAACTTTTCATGCCGTAGAGACCACCAGCTTGGGATTGTAAACCCCAAATTACAGTGTTATATTTTCATGTATTTGCATTTGTTCTTGAAAGATGTGGGATGAATTTCCATCAAGTGTTTTTGAGCTAAAGGCCAATCATCATAGTTTTAAACCAGGTAAGAACCCCATTTTAAGATTAGTTTTATTAATAAAGAGTTGACAGAACAAGCACACCTGTTATTCTCTACTCACCATAGACAGTAACAATGAATCTGTATTTGGTGTCTGTTGTTTTGCCTTTGATGAATAAATTATATTCTCCAGAGTCTGTGGATCTGGTGTTTGTGATGGTCAGAGATCCAGTTTGATGATCCAGCTTCAGTCTGTCTCTGAATCTCCCATCAGGAACATCATCATATGTGAAGAAGCTTACAGGATCCCTAACAGAAGCTATTATAGTCCCTTGAGGTCCAAACATCCACGATATTACATCGTCTGTCTGTATTTTAGTGAGACTAGAGTTTAGAGTGACTGAATCTCCTTCCTTCACTGAAACTGACTCTGTCTTCACTGCATCTGTACCAGCAAACACTGGAGAACAGAGAGAGTTTCTGGTAAAAAATAAATATCTTAACATTTGTTTAATCAAGCTTTAACTTTAAACATGTAGTTTTAAAATGATCACAAACTTTCATTTTGGCTTTGACATTAAAGTGAGACTCTGAACACTGTGGCAAAGTGAGATCTCTTTTTTAGAAACGGTGAGAGCTGATTTAGCTCAGGCCAGTCTGTGTCTGAAGAACCTTTAGCACTTGCTGTTATTGAACTTAAACATCAGATGTGAAATAAAGCCACAGGCAGCCGTAACAAAGAACAACATGACAGATGACAGATCTGTTTTGAGTACTTTTAACTGCACATCAGCATCTCTTGTGATGATTTTAGACTGTAGAATTGCTGACAATAAAACTTTTGTCCATTAGGCCTGGGCATTGCGACAACAACATACATATAACATTTTGTGAGGCATTGCAAAGATATATCTTATAAAGTTATGATCTTATAGTCTATGTGAACACGGTTTGGGTTTGGTGGCCAGAAATCAATTTACTAAATCCAAACATGCAGATTTCTGAATTTCATCTTTTTATTGCATCATCACAAGGGTCAACATTTCTAAACTCTCAAATGAGAGCAAACTACTTCAGCAGAATGTTCTTTCACATTGGCATTTATAATGATCACTTATTTTTGTTGAGCTGTGTGTCATTGCATTGATGATACTGTATTGACTTATGACCTCTCGTTTGAGACTAGTTTAAATTAGTAATGTCGTCTAGAAACAAATTATTTGGCTTACAACAGTAGGTCCAAATTATAAATGCTTAACAACGAGATGATTGCTGGCCAAAGAAAGGGAACATCGAATGGGAATTTCATGTACTTCTAAATTTCAGCATAAACTGGTAAAATAATTTATTCTGATCTGTGGTCACAACAACAAATAAATGCTCAAATTAAACGCATCAGTGTATCTGTTTTCATGACTTCACTAAACACATTGTGTTAATGTTTACAGCACATGGTGGTAAAGTAGCATGACTTAAAAGCTAACTGGATCAGGAATCTGCTAACAATGAGTCCAAACAATGTGACAAAATTGGAGAAGTAGCTGAGTTCATTATCCTATTTAAAATAGGTTTGTTTATTTAAATTAAAGCTGGAAATAATTGTATTGAAAAACAAGTTCTTTAGAAGTTGCTGTAAAAGCCTTGTCTATAAATGGAGGAAGTTCAGCACTGCATCCGCTCTTATGATAAAATAGTGGCGAATGCTCAATGAATCTTGGTGTTTCTATAAGAAAATATATAAATATTCCGTTTTATTGTTTATAGCCATCATTTCACCATCTAGGTTAATAGACCCGATATAGTCCGGCTATGAGTAACCTACTTCTTGCCAAAACAACCTTGAATTTGTTTACATGTCGTTTTTGCCAAAATAACTTGCGAGATGTATGATATTCCATCATGTAAGCAAAGTAAACAGTGATTACAAGGTGTTTGGTTTCATTTCTTCACTCATTTCACTTCTTTGTTATCTAACTGATGACTAGTCTATTCTTGGGCTATGGTTTTGGGTTTAGACGTCTATTATATTTTCAATGATGCCCGAATTTTGCCTTGCTTTAGGCTAGACGTCTGGGCTGTGTTTGGACGGCTATTAGACGTCTTTTAAATGCAAAATTGCTTGCTGGGTTTGCATACTTTACCACAGGTAAAGTGAAATTAATGCAATATTTTTCAAACACACATATTTTCAGGGACATTTTCGTTCAATATTGTATGTACTCGCGGCACTTTGATGACATAGACTACATCACAGTCACATGGAGTCGGCGCTATCTGAAGTCAGACAAAATTTCTAACCAGCACGCACTGCTTCAAGTCAACCACCGATCGGTCTGCGCAGAGCTGCATGAAGTCGAACAACCCTATTGATAGGTGAATGACCGCTTCTGCAGAAGAAAATTACTTTATAATAACTACTTTATTATTACAACTTTTGCCCCACCCACTGGCTTGTTCGTGAGATGGAGAAGCTGCTCACTGCAGAGCAAATGGGTCTAGCTCCTCCTCACTAGATGTCCAGCGAGGAGGAGCGAATGTAATTTTGGCCTTATGGGTGGAGCTAGAATATTATATTTATGCATTTGGCATAATATATATGTATATCGACCCACATCCTAACCCTATCCAACCCTATACACATCTCTGTCCCTCAACCCCATTAGACGTTCAGCGAGGTGGAGCTGGACGTCATTTGACTGCAGTGAGTACTACTTGGGTGAGCGTGGGGAATGATTATGAGCATGCTGTGAGACATGTCCTTGCGTGTGTGGGCTTGTATTGTGTGCAGAGGAGATGTCATGCGCGCGTATAGGGTTTGAAATTACCTCGCGAGTTCCCGTTTCCTAGCGTTTAGATCAGTTATCCTCTTGCGGAAGTAATCTACAGCGCGCGCCAGCATCAGTTGTGTGTCGATTCTTTTAGGCATTGACAGAGCCGATCCTGACCTCCTTGCATGGGCCCTGAAGTCTAAAACTGAGTGTTCAAATCAGAGGCTAAAATCAGGCTAATTATGACCATTTTTGATGTAAAAATCATACAAACATTATAAGTGTGCACCCAAACAATGCAGTTCATGACTCCATTAAGTATTCTAAAACTTATGTAAATACTTATTGTAAACCACATTAAATTTTCATATTTTTTTAAAGGAAATATGAGTAGTGTCCTTAAAGTTTGTTTTACTAATAAATAGTATACAGAAGCACACCTGTAATTGTGACTCACCATATACAGTAACATTGAATCTGATTGTGGTCACTCCCCCGGTGCTGCGACTGATGGTCACTTTATATTCTCCAGAGTCTGTTGTTCTGGTGTTTGTGATGGTCAGAGATCCAGTCTGATGATCCAGCTTCAGTCTGTCTCTGAATCTCCCATCAGGACCATCAGATGTATTGAAGATTCCAACATCTTTATCGATTTCAGCTATTTTAGTCTTTAAAGGTTCAAATATCCATGTTATCAGATCATGTGTCTGTATTTGAGTAAGACCAGATTCTAGAGTGACTGAATCTCCCTCCTTCGCTGAAACGGTCTTCACTGCATCAGCAAACACTGGAGAACAGAGACAGTTTCTCAGTCACACGTTGAAGTTCTTGTTCATGTTTAAATAAATATCTTAACATTAGTTTAATCAAGCTTTAACTTTAGGCTTGTAGTTTTGAAATAACAACAAACATTTGTTTTGGCTTTGACATTAAAGTGAGACTCTGAACACTGTGGTGAAGTGAGATCCTTTCAAATAAAAGTGAGTATTTAAGCTGGTAGAACCTTTAGCATCTGCTCTTGTTGAACTTAAACATCAGAAGTGAAATCAAGCCACAGGCAGCCGTTACAAGGAAAAATACGACAGCGGTGACAGATTTGTTTTGGGTACATCAACTAGACATCAGCAGCTCGGACATTCACGACATACAACGTTTTGTGAGGCATTGCAAAAATATAGGCCTACCCTCATCATCAGTCATGATCTTATATAGTCTATATGAACACCGTTTGTGTTTGATGCCCAAAAATTAATTTTCTGAATCAAAACACTGATCTCTGAATTGTACCTTTTTCACTGGGGCAACATTTCAAATCTTAATTAATTACAACAAACTAGTTCTTCTGCTGTTGTGCTTTTGTTGGTACATGTTTTATTTCTCACATTTATTGTATCAACACATGAGCTAACAGCCTTTTCAGTGTTCATCAAAACACAATAGGATGATCTTTCAGATCATCATTTATAATGATCAGTTATTATAGTAATCAAAGTAAGACATTTGTTTCACAGAATCTCTAGAGGTGCTGAATGAACAGTATACAGTACAGTCCTCTATACTGTACATTACCTGATCAAACTGATATACATCAAAACAAACTATCCTGCATTATACATTAAGCTTTTGGAAAGTAGAAAAGTAAATATTTGTTTAAGATTTATGCCCTTTCTGATTGGGACAGAATCCCGTTATTTATATTGCAGAACTTTGTTCCTTCAGATGGAAACAGCCGAGGGACGTTTATAAGACTTCAGATTTCAATAATTACAGTAAGATGCCATAGAAAGCTAAGCAAACACAGTGATATCTTTGTTTGATTCATGATTCTGGTACAATTGAAACTATATAAAAAAAAAAAAATGTTTTGAACTTACCAACTAGACGGCAAAAGCACAAGCAGCAAAAAACAAACGAGCAACACATTTTCTTCATCAGTTTAGAAAAGAGGAAATGTTTAATAGTCGTGTAGCGAGTCTACTGATGTGAAAACTGCTTCAGTCTGTGTCAGTCTGTGTCTGCTGGGGGTTGTACTTCAGTTCTGCTGAGTTTTTTTCTCCTAAACCACAGTCTGTTGTGTTTTTGTTGAGCTGTGTGTCATCACATTGATGATACTGTATTGGTTTATGACCTCTCTCACACTATTGTTTGGACTACATTCATTTAGTAATCTCATTTACTACTCAATTTCAGCATAAACCAGAAAAAGAATTTAATCTGATCTGCAATTACAACAACAAATAAATACATTTATTTAGCTGAAAATATTGTGCAAATGTTTACAGCACATGGTTGTAAAAGTATCATGACTTTAAAGTTAACTGGATTAGTTTAGTTACAGTTACAGTTCAGCTTTCTATTCAAAATAAATTAAGCTGAATTTTTAAAGATGTTCTCTAGACGTTTCTCTAAAAACCTTGATGTTGATCAGTCCACTGTAATATGTCTATAAATGGAAGAAGTTCAGCACTGCTTCTGCTCTTATGATGAAATAGCGGTGAATGCTCAATGTTAAGAAGAATCTTCAGCTAAAGTGTCAGTGAAAGACTTAATCTCTGAGGGAAAATCTGGTTATTTCTAAACTAAAACAGCAAGGACGGACACCACAAAAGAAGCCGATGATATTCTGACGGACGAAGGACGAGAGTAAATTAACTTTTACATTAAACAGAAAAACAAAATCACCTTCTGTAGTTGCCTATTTTAGCCTATATAATAATATTTCTTAAAGTTTTTCATAGAAAAATGGTGCAACATTCCTCCTGACCACTGTGTTACAAATACGGGAAACATTTGGTGAAAGTTACTGCAGAGAAGGAACAAGCATTTACAAAATCATGCTCTGAATCTGAAGAGTCTTTCTTTGTTTTCTTCTTAGATTAGTCCAATACCTCTTTAGGAGTCAATCAAAACTAACTTTAACTGGGAAATAACTTTATTAAAGAACCACTATAAAGCCAAAACAATCTCTGTTACCTTAAATTATACGCTTATCTCTGTAAAGCTGCTTTGAAACAATCTACATTGTTAAAAGCGCTATATAAATGAAGATGACTTTGACTTGACTAGCATTTTAAAGATTTATAGCCTACTACTTTTTGCTTCCTCAAGCTGTTTGTAACTATCATTAAACTGCCAGTTGCTCTTCATTTACAGAAAGTTAAGCTTATCTCAACTTTATCCCATCTCTGAACACGCTTACATCCTGTTGCTCGTGTTGCCAGAAATCGACCGCTCTCCACTGAAATGAATGAGATCATGTTGATTTGTCGCTGCGTGTCACTGGCGGTGTGAACGGGGCTGATGAGCACATTAGTGTTGTCTCAATTCATCCTGAAGTGTTATTAAAAGCAAATATTGTGCAAACATCCCCTCCAGACATCACTTTTAACCACAACTCTATCAATCCAGAATTTGTACGACCTCACTCGTACGAATTTGTACGATTTGTCTAAACCCACGTGATGGGTAGGTTTAGGGGCGGGGTCAGGGGTAGGTCATTCGTATGAATTCATACAAATTGGGCAATTCGTAAAATATGTACGATTTAGCAAAAATCTAATTCGTACGAGTGAGGTCGTATGAATTCGTTCGCATTAGCCACCTCGTGGAATTCGTACGAATTGCCGTGAGATCAGGCTGATCAATCCCTGAGCAGGGCTCAAAGAACCGTCCATATCAACAGGGGCTCACGGTTTAGCTGGTTAGCATAGCCTTTAAAAAGACTGTAATTATAAACTTTTGCGTGCAAAAAGCATCTCTTTCCATTAATGACTTATAAAAGTGGTTTAGTTTCTTGGAGGGTTTTAATAGTGTCAGATAATCATGTGTTTTTCACAGTCTGCTGAAGGAAGTTTTAATATAGAGCATCAGTCACATGACATGATGATGGTGGTTAGCTTTTGTCATGATACACACTAGCGGTTGCAACAAAGCTTAAGCTCTTATGCTAATAGAAAATGTTATTAATTAAACCTTGTAAACCTTGTGCATACATAAATTCTTAACATTATTCACTTGTTTTTGTCATTGACAGACCAACATATGATATATATAAAAAAAAATAATAAAAAAAAAAACAAGAATAGGGGAAACTAGAGCTGGAAATAACTTCTACTGAAACTTGCTTATCTGCAAGCTCACAGCATTAATATGCAAATCATGGAAATATAGAGAGATGCATATATGCAGCTGAACATCAATCTTTTCTTTTCACACACTCATAGTATACTGTATGATGTACAGTATATCAATATTTCACATTCACTGATATCACAGAGAGTTTTTTTTTTTTTTTTTTTGGTCAGACATTAGCATTCACTGATTCTTTATTTACTTTCTTTCACATGATTAAAACTGTTGCTATATGAGGAAGTTAAATTGTGGTCCGTTCAACCCCACACGATTCACAGAAACACACACTGACGCTATTCACGCCTCAAAACATGCAAACACAAAAGCACATTAACCCGTTCAGTGATAAAACACATTCTCATGCACAGAGCTGTCAAAAGTATTCACATTCATTCCTCATGTAGAAATAGGCCTATAGATAGGGTTTAAAAAGACTTCTGTAGAAGTTGAAGTATCAACTCAAGCTTTTTACTCAAGTAAAAGTGTAAAAGTACTGGTTTCAAAACTACTTAAAGTATAAAAGGAAAAGTAATGGAAGGAAAAAAATGCCATTAAGGACAAAAGCTTAGGCCGCGCCACAGGGGCATTTAGTGCACTACCCCAAATCCTCCAAAAAAGCATTTTTTCTAAAGACCATAATGACTATAATGTTATTATAAAATGTTAATGTTGAAAAATGTGGAATGCAGTAGGCTAACTGTTTCAGCCGCATATATGCCTATTGAAAATGAACGCATTTTAGTACAATGCAAATAATATATGTACTAATGAGCATTAACATGTGTTTCATGGAGCGGAAGATATGATGACTCAGCCCGTTCTCATACCCAAGACGTCACTTTCAACCACCCTTTAGCGTCCATATGAGACGCATAACCCTACCACAGACCTAAACCTACCCAACCGAAGCGTCTCATATTGACGCTAAGGGTGCTTTGTGCGTCGGATATTGACGCTTTCGAAAGCGTCAGTTACATGACGCCTAAACCTACCCATAACCGAAGCGTCACATATGGACGCTAAAGGGTGCTTTGAGCGTCAGATATTGAAGCATGGTTGAAAGTGACAAAAAGTGACGTCTTGGGTATGAGAATGTGTTGCATGACTAGTTGCCTATAAGTATTGTGATGGTGCAAAAAGTCAAACTTCAGAGGCATGTTATCAATAACCTTTATTGGAATGTAAATGTACATCCAAGCTTAGATGCAGGAATCTGTGAGGGCAATGTTTTTTTGACAAGCCGGAATGAAAACAAGGCGAAATGAAATAGGAGTAACGAGGCTATTTTTAAAATGTAAGGAGTAGAAAGTACAGATAATTGCGTGAAAATGTAAGGAGTAGAAGTAAAAAGTTGGCTGAAGAATAATTACTCCAGTAAAGTATAGATACCCAAAATTTCTACTTAAGTAAGGTAACAAACTTTTTGTACTTCGTTACTTGACACCTTTGCTCATGCACACACTCTCTATCCAACAGATGAAACTACATTCATATTCCACGAAAATGAGGCCTCCTGTAGAATACAATACTGTAAAAATACATTAAAAATGTCATGAAATTGCTTAAAGTGCCCTATTATGCTATTTTAAAGGTTTCTATACTTTTGTTTTGGAGTCTCCTACAATAGATTCACATGCATTCAGTGTCAAAAAACACATGAACATTAAACATTACATCATTTCTCAAAGAGGCTGAAAACCTCTGGCCAAAAGAGGCTGTTTGTTCGAAGATTCATTCTCTCTAAACCCAGTCTGTTGTGATTGGTTTACTCTGCTCTGATTGGTCAGATGGCTCAGTCTGTTGTGATTGGTTTACTCTGCTCTGATTGGTCAGATGGCTCAGTCTGTTGTGATTGGTTTACTCTGCTCTGATTGGTCAGATGGCTCAGTCTGTTGTGATTGGTCCACTCTGCTTAAGTTTTAAATTAAATTTATCTACTAAATTAAAGTTTAAGCTCCAATCTCCCGAAAATCCCCCCAAAAGTCTGTTGGCTACGTTCAGAGAAGCTGTCAATCATGGCTGTCAATCATGAAGTCACACCCCCATTTTTATAACATCAAATAACTAACTAAAACCAAACTTATTTAAAAGATGAACATTTAAACTTACATCACCGTGATAAAAGTATCTAAAATGACAGTTTTTTGTGTCTGTGTAAACTACAAAAACATGAATTAGTGTAAACGGTGACATCATGTGCATGTGTATTATGTGTTCAGTCTATAGTCGCGTGTGTTTCTTTACAGACATTGCCAACTACTGGCCTGGTAGCAGAATACAGTGTTTTTAATCGTTTTCGCCGATCCGTGTGAACGGGGATCGCTTTGACAATGGTGTCATCTGTACGTGAAAAACGCAAAGGAAAAACTATTCCGATTTTATCACATTGTTGATGTGTAACGTATCCTTAGTGTGCAAAAAAAAAAAAAAAGCTTTTGTGTGGAGATACAGTAGTTCATCATATTTGCACCTGGCCATTGCTTGCATGACATTCATTTCTGAGTGAACTTTATGAGTTTTAAAACACTATGACAGTATGACAGGTGTGAAAGAGACAAATTATCGACACTACAAAAGTTAGAGGCTTTTCTCATGGTCAGTTTTAGAAGCCTATATGGATTAACATTTAAAATGGAAATACAGTGTCATAGAGAAATTGCAAAGATCACAAATAAAAAATAAAAAAAAAAAAAAAATATATATATATATATATATATATATATATATATATATATATATATATATATATATATATATATATATATATATATATATATTTGTAGTATTGAGAATAATTATGGCAATAAAATGTCACTTCTGTAATATATAATAAAGTGAGCTGTAATTCTCTACTCACCATAGACAGTAACAGTGAATGTGGTCTTTCTTCCTCTGATGGTCACTTCATAAAGTCCAGAGTCTGTGGTTCTGGTGTTCATGATGGTCAGAGATCCAGTCTGATGATCCAGCTTCAGTCTGTCTCTGAATCTCCCATCAGTGCCGTCAGATATGAAGATCTCATCAAGCTCTCTATTGATTCTGGCTATTAAAGGCCCGTTAGTTCCAAACCTCCACTCAATCACATCATCATCCTTTAGTTCAGTATCAGAGTTTAGAGAGACTGAATCTCCCTCCTTCACTGACACTGATTTCACTGCATCACCACCAAACACACCTGGAGAACAAACAGTTTACAATTTTGTTACCTTCTTCCCAATTTAAGTTGGTTTAATAAAGCTTTATTTGAAGTTTGAAGTTGTTTTGAAGTGACTACAGACTTTGGAACAACAGAAAGAAAAAAAAAAAAACAGAAAAATGTGTAAAATAAATGGCAGTATGCAAAATATCTGAATTCACACATCTTCATATATTGTATTTTAAGTTTTGGTCCACACAAATAACATGCAACTATACATCTTTTCTATCACTTACCAACCAGACAGCAACAGCACAAACAGCAAAAAGCAAATGTTTGAAACATTTCCTTCAACAGTTCAGTGGTCTGAAATAGTTCCAGTCAAGTCTGAAAACCAGTGAGAGCCTGTAGACCAGGGTTCACCAATCTCGGTCCTGGAGGGCCGCTGTCCTGCAGAGTTTAGCTCCAACCCCAATTAAACACACCTGAACCAGCTAATCAAGGTCTCACTAGGCATACTAGAAACTTTCGAACAGGTGTGTTAGAGCTGGTTGGAGCTAAACTCTGCAGGACAGCGGCCCTCCAGGACCGAGATTGGTGAACCCTGCTGTAGACAGTAAAGTTGTGCAGACTGAATTAGACCACGCCCCATATCTTCAGCCACACCTCCTCTCTTCAAAACCCCGCCCCCAAGGCCTGTCGATCCAAAATGATTGACAGGCAAAAGAGCGCTCATGTTTTAAACCTCCTACACAAGACAGTTGTCAGGACTCCGTGTCAATGCTATCTGGATAGCAGGTTTATGTGTTATTCCAAAGAAAATAATAAAGCTTTTGTTTCTGGAAGGAAATCATATTCTGCCGTTATCAGTTGGCCACTTCAAGTGGTTGGAAGAAAATGTTTAAAGTTTTTTTTTTCTGGCTGTGCTATTCCCTTCTGATTGGTAAGTTACTTTTTTTTTATGGTATTAGTTAGTACAGCTTTTTATGAAATAATTAAATCAGTCAGAAGATTTGATTTTGCTGTTATATTACTTTGAATAATCATTAGCTGATTTGAAACAAGCTGTACTGTATAAAGCACTATGTTAATAAAGGTGGCTTAATTTATTTACCAGTTATTTACATATTTATCTAAATGTCCTGTTAAATCATGAATTATAGGCTCTTTGCTCAAATACAGGACAGACAACCGTATTCTGTTGCTGTGTGAACGTGGCTTATGATACCAAACAGAACATCTGTACTTTTAAGTCTCAAGGTTCAAGGTGTTTATGTTTTTCCAGTAAGGTGTTATTTTTGTGAATTTGTAATGAACTTTATCAATACATAAACTGAATTAACAGCCAACGCAGTCCATGCTGCTGAGAGTGACGTAGATGATTGTGTAAATATGTGCTGCATGCTTTCCTCTAAATAGCTAAATAAATATGCAACAAAAATGAAAGCATCTAATCGTAGTGTTACCAGAAGCTGCTTATATGCACAAGTATACTAACATGATCATTTTACTCAAAAGCATATAAGGGTCATTCCGTGCCAACTCAACCAGAGGTCACTGGCTAAAAAAAATGTATCATTTATTTTATGGTGAAAGATAAATGAAGGAATAAAGCCAAAATATTAAATGTGACAGATGTATACTGAGTAACACTGTTTTGTTTAGGGGGTCAAAATGACAATTTTATCCTGAGATTTGGAGTCAGATAACAGGGGGTAAAATGACTTTAGAACAGCATCATTATTTAATTTTTACTCAGAGATTGGGTTACACAGTTAAAAAATGAGCCCACTCTTAGTCATCAAACATCCCCCTAAAAGAGACGGGAGAGCAGAAGAGGCCTCAGTAATCATGGCGACCATCAGATAAGACGGTTTTATTGCTGTGAAAAATGTGGTCATGTGGGAAAAAACAGAGGCCATAGAAACACGCATAAAGCCATAAAGCATTTACATATATGTTTAAATTATTCTTTCGATCTTGTTACACACTCTAAGCGTGGTAGGCACATGGTAAGAAAGATTTATTTATTTTTTCAGTGGCCATGAAAAATACCCTTTTCAACGAATTAATAAAAGTGTTTGCTGGACGAACTGATTCATATATATATATATATATATATATATATATATATATATATATATATAAACCCTTCAATTACAAAGACAGGCTTATATATGATTCATAGATGTGTATCAGATGGGTGGGTGTTGTATGGTATTTTATTTGCATGACAAATATTTCTACAATTATGTTTCTAAAGCATTTGCAGCTTTGTTCTGTAATTAAAACAAAGCAAAGTGAAAATGTGCAAAGCAATGAAACATACATTTAGAAACTGTAAATGGCAAAGAAATCTAAAATGGATGGCAATTAAATGAAATATTGATGAATATTCTAGTTTTGGCCACCAGATGGAAACAACTTACAACATATATTGGAGTCTGAAAATGCAAACATGTAAATCAATAATATAGAAGAAAATGTTTACAATATTTATTCAATGCCACAAGATAATCATTTTATTTACATTAGCTGCCAGAAAGAGAAAAAAAAACATACATCAAATACACACATTTCTATCATACACCCCATTTTTCTATTAATATTGATTGCTAAATATTTCCAAAATAATCTTCAGTAGATACATAGATAAACAGATGCAAATTAGTTCAAAACGTTTTTTTTTTAAGAAAACTATCAAAGTAATATGGCAAATGTTGCATCATGGGATTGCAGTTCATTCCATCATAAAAGATGTCAAGCAGTCTTAAACCAAAGTTTTTTCCTTATTTTCATAAACTTTTTTTTTTCTTTTTCTTTTCTTCCTTCAGACCAAAGTTTGTTCTGTGATTCATATTGGAGGTTGGTGGTTTGATTAATGGCTTATAAATATTTTAGTGAAATCCTAATGGAGAAAATAGGAAAAATGCATCCAGAATTAAGTCTACTGAAAACTTGTCTCTTACACTGTATTTCTTGTGTGTGTGTGTTTTAAATAAACTGCTTCATGCTGTAAATGTGTTTTTAACCGTCATTCAATCTGAATCTGAATTCATAGTTTATTCTTATTATGATGTCCATTCAATTATATATGCATATATATGCTTCATAGTATATCAGTACAGTGACAGTAGGTCATATTCAGTTCAATTCTACAGTATTTAATTGGGGTGACAAATATTTTTACTTTTGTATTTGTGGAGTTGCTGCATTCAATATAATACAGAATGAAAAAAAGATTGCATTAAAGAGTAATAAAATTAAATATTAAAGAATATTCACCATTTTGGCATCAGATAGAGAGCATTGTTAGGCAAAGCTTTGTTTCACATCACTAAACAATTAGACATTTTCATCTTTACCATTACAAATGCAATATATGCCACAATTGTTATGACATCTCTTCTGTTTTCTCCGTTTTACGTCTTGAAGCTCTGACGTCATTGACCAGAAGAACAGCAGCGGCCACAGAAGCCACGCCCATCAGCACAGTGGCGACCAATCGCAGCACAGCTTCAACTGAATCACAACAGGGGGCGTGGCCTTCTGAAAAACAAAAATGAGCAATGATAAAACAGAATTGAGTTTTTTAGCAAGTAATTTTAATTCTCTGTCAGGAACTCGGATATCGGCAAAAACCTCAAACCTGTTTAGAATGACATGAGTAAGTTAGTTTAATTTTTAGATTAATATTTATTTAATGCATTCCTGGCACTAAATCAGTAAAAAAGCTCATATGTCCACTGAGGTACCTGCACATGTCTGACAGAGTTCAGTGATGTGTTCACATTTAGACAATCCTGATGGTGATGAGAAAGGAACAGGAGTTGAAGCTGGAAAACCTGAGAAAAAAAAAATAATAATTTTTTATATTACTCTGTCAATCACTATCATTCAAAGCACACAGTCCTGATGTTCTTGAGGAGACATTGCTTTCACAATGGGACACCGTGTGTGTGCAAAGGCATTTCCTCACACACATACACAATAGTTATTATAGGCGACTTTGAGCTTGTCTTTTTAAGTCAGTTATAAATTTGGGCAATCTTGTTATGCATACAGTGATGGGAGAAACAAAGCATTTCAAACTTTGAATCCATTAAACCAATAATTGTTAATTAATTAAACAATTATTGTTTTGCTAAATTATTCACTGTTTCCAAGCGCTCGAAGAATGTGAAGAATTATTTCATGTACTCTATCCAAGCTGAAAGCAGCTGAATGTAAATAACGGAGAACAAATCAAGTACTTAAGTACAAACACAGACCAGGAATAACATTATGAGCACCTTCCTAGTATTGTGTTTTGATACTCTTTTGCTGCCAAAAGAGCCCTGAGTCGTCGAGGCATGGACTCCACTAGACCCCTGAAGGTGTGTATCTGGCACCAAGATGTTCACAGCAGATCCTATAAATCCTGTAAGATGCGAGTCAGCCTCCAAGGATCGGAAATGTTTGTTCAGCTCATCCAACAGATGCTCGATTGGATTGAGATCTGGGGAATTTGAAGGCCTAGTCAACACCTCAAACTTGTTGTTGTACTCCTCAAACCATTCCTGCTTTGTGGAATGGCGCATTATCCTGCTGAAAGAGGCAATCCACCAGGGAATACCATTACCATGAAAGGCTGTACATGGTCTGCATCAATGCTTATCAATGGTAGGTGGTACGTGTCAAAGTAATGCCACTGCCTCCGCCGGCTTGCCTTCTTCCCATAATGCATCCTGGTTTCATGTGTTCCCCAGAAGCGACGCACACGCACACGGCATCCACGTGATGTAAAAGAAAACGTGACTCATCAGACCAGGCCACCTTCTTCCATTGCTCCGTGGTCCAGTTCTGATGCTCACGTGTACACCCTGACTGGTCTATGCAGCCCCATACACAACAAACTGAGATGAAGTGTGTATTATCACACCTTTCTATATTTGAGTTACAGTAGTTCGTCTGTTGGATCGGACCACACGGGCCAGCCTTCGCTCCCCGCGTACATCAATCAGCCTTTCTCCAGTTCACCACTATTCCTTCCTTGGACCTCTTTTGCTCTGACCCGTCTTGCCAACACAATTTGGCCCTTGTCAAACTCCCTCAAATCCTTACGCTTGCCCATTTTTCCTGCTTTTAACACATCAACTTTGAGGACCAAATTTTCACTTGCTGCCTAATATATCCCACCCACTAACAGGTGCCGTGATGAAGAGATAACCAGTGTTATTCACTTCACCTGAAAGAGGTCATATTTTTTTGCCTGATCGGTGTATACACACCCTAATAAAATATTACTTCATTCAAAGTTTTAAGTACTCCTTTACAATTTAACTTGAGTATAAATAGTACAAAAGTACTTGATTGAAGAAGTACTGATCAGTTCATGTTTATATTGTAATTTTGAATACGTATATACTTATATTATATATGTTATATATTACTACTGTTCAAAATACCTGGGGAGGGGGAACTGCAGGATCTAACATCACTATGAATTATGAATTGTCAAGTAGCCAGCACTAGTCAGTAAGATTAGTGGATGGATGCAGATACATAATATGTAATGTAAATAAAAACAAACGTCACAGGAATATATACATAACATTTTAAAATGAACGATGCATACATAGTTTTATATCATTTGTAATGGCAGGGAAGAATGGAAGTGCAATAATTTACAATATTTTAATGTTATGTTATGTTGTGTTTTTTTATTATATAAAATTCATGTTATATATACATTTACTATTATACTATGCAAATATTGATTTTCTTGATGCAAATGTTGATTTTCTTGATGCAAATGTTTCATCGTGGGATTGTAGTTCATCCCTTCATGCGTATTTTCCATGACAAATATTTTTACATTTTTATTTGCAGCATTTAGTTGCTACATACAATAATTAAACAAAATAGAATAACAACATCACATTATTTAATTATTAAAAAATAAAAAAATGAAGAAAATACTAAAATGAAGTATTATCGTTGTGGCCACTAGATGGCCCAATACACCAGATTAATCTAATGAACATTTTTCCATCCAGTTCAGAGAGAGCATTGGTAAGCAAAGCTTTGTTTCACCAACACTACATTTACATCACATTATGCTTTTAGCAGATGTGTTTATCCAAAGTGGATTACAAAAGAGGAAGAAATGCGTTCATCAAAGAGCCAACAATCGTTGCAGTTCACAATGCCTAGTTTATTAGATAACTACAGTACATAAACAAGAAGAGAAGTTTGAGCAAGCCTGTGTCCCATGTGCTCTTTCATGAGATCCTGTTGGAGCTTTTCTCCAGATTAGTTATAGCTTTACTGTTTTATTGCAGGGTGATCTCATTTGATCTCATGTTCTGTCTTAGCAGAAAATACAATACAATCACATATTCCTCATATTTTGATTGTTTAATCAAACCTGAAGTGTTGTTAAAAGCAAATATTGTGCAAACATCCCCTCCAGACATCACTTTTAACCACAACTGTATCAATCCCTGAGCAGGGCTCAAAGAACCGTCCATATCAACAGACGCTCACGGTTTAGCTGATTAGCATTTTTGTGCAAAAAGCAACTCTTTCCATTAATGACGATATAAAACGTTTCTTAGAGGCTTTTAATAGTGTCAGATAATCATGTGTTTTTCACAGTCTGCTGAAGGAAGTTTTAATATAGAGCATCAGTCACATGACATGATGATGGTGGTTAGCTTTTGTCATGATTCACGCTAGCGGTTGCAACAAAGCTTGTAACTAGAAAAGGGTCACTGTCTAAAAAAAAAATATGCTAAAAGAAAATGTTATTACATTTAGTCAGAAACCCCTCAAAATGGATGAAAAAAAAATCTTCACTTGTATAAATTCTTAAAATTATTCATTTGTTTTTGTCATTGACAGACCAACATAATTATATATATATATATTTATTATTATTATTATTATTATTATTATTTAATATAACAAGAATAGAGGAAACTTCTTAAAAATAACTTCTAACTGTCACTAGAGCTGGAAATAACTTCTGCTGAAACTTGCTTATCTGCAAGCTCACAGCATTAATATGCAAATCATGGAAAACATCAATCTTATACTTCACATACACATAGTAAATGATATACAGTATATTAATATTTCACATTCACAGATCTCACAGAGAGAATTATTATTTTTTTATTATTATTTTTTGTTAAACATTAGCATTCACTGATTCTGTACTTTTTTCCCACAGTAAAACTGTTTCTCATAAAGATGAAGTTAAATTGTGGAAGTCATTTCAACCCCACACGATTCGAGACATGCAAACACAAAAGCACATTAACCACAAACGTCCAGTGATAAACACGTTCTCATGCACACACTCTCTCACCAACAGATGAAACTACAGTCATAATCCATATCTGAAAATGAGGCCTTCTGTAGTATGAGCAGTAGAATACAATACTGTAAAAATACATAAAAAATGTCATGAAATTAAATGTGCTGTCATTCTGCAAATTGTATTTCTTAAAGTCCCCTGTTATGCTATTTTAATGTTCCAAATTTTGTTTGAGTTTCACTCACACACAGACATCAAGTATCAGCACAGTGACATGCTTCATGCCGCAATGCATTCTGGGAGCCATCATCTTGAGATATTTAATGTCTTCTTTTATCTTCAGTTGATTTCTAAGATCAAGATCTAAGGCTGTGGCTGGAAGTCAGTTTTAGTTCTTGTGTTTCGCTTTTTTCTGTTCTTGTCTTCTTCTGATTCTCCTTGTTATCATCAGCTATCTTCAATAATGCTCAGTCATCACTCAAGTAATCACTTAATTATCTCATTAACTCCAACACTGATTCAATGTTACATTTAACAGCCTGTAGTGGTCAAACCCGTCTGGGCAGACTGGGTCCAGTTCTACTCGCACCATTCCAAGCAGGATTCAAACTGGTGTTTCCAGCATGGGAAGTGGGTGTGCTAACAACAATGCTAAAGCCTCTAGCATTAGTCGCTAGTGCTGATCTTGAGGTCAGGAGGTTGATCTTTACCTGATCAACTCTTACTACTGTAGCTTGCCTCTGTTACACTTGCCTCAACTGCATATTACATGTAGCCGGCAGCAAAATTAATACATTCTAACTAGGCTTTTTGATTTAGGTAACTTATAAATGTTTTCTGTGATTATATTGACTAGATCAGGGATGGGCAACTTCGGTACTGGAGGGCCACTGTCCTACAGAGTTTAGCTTCAACCCTAATCAAACACACCTGAACAAGCTAATCAAGGTCCTCAGGATTACTAGAAAGTTACAGGCAGGTGATTTTTTTCAGGGTTGGAGCTAAACTCTTTAGGACAGTGGCCCTCCAGGACCGAAGTTGCCCATCCCTGGACTAGATCCTGAGCTCAGTAAAGGTATATACGCACAAGACACTGTTCTCAAGTGCTTGTGGAAGAGGTTTATTTTCAGCTGCTTGGTGAAAGTTGTGATGATCTCAGCAGATCAGGTGAAGATTGCGAGATAAACATTTGTTTCACACTCATTTTTTTCAATCTGAGTTTGGGTGGAATTCCTGTTTAACTATTTAAGACGTTTGCTGCACGATCTTTTCTCAGAACTAACTTTTTCTTTGTAATTATAAAAACAAAGAACCACTACTCCGCAGCCGTGGAGACCTGACCAGTATAAAATAGTCAGAATATAAACACTTATTGTAGGCGTACCATAGTGATGCAAGATAAGACAAAAACACGGTTTGGAAAATGGATTCATGATGTACTCGCCCATTATATAAATTCTGAACACAAAAAAAACATTTATGGACTCCTTGTCACATGCAGGTTGAAGCAGAGCAGATGCAGGATTGATAATGTTTATTTAAACAAACTTAAAAACTCCAGAACAGGATCAAATAAACAGAACAACCAGCCTGATCTCACGGCAATTCGTACGAATTCTACGAGGTGGCTAATTCGTACGAATTCATACGACCTCACTCGTACGAATTTGTACGATTTTTGCTAAATCATACATATTTTACGAATTGCCAATTGGTATGAATTCATACGAATGACCTACCCCTGACCCCGCCCCTAAACCTACCCATCACGTGGGTTTAGACAAATCGTACAAATTCGTACGAGTGAGGTCGTACGAATTGGTCGTGTCGTGAGATAGCGTTGCAACAACCTATGAAAATGCAATGTCTACAGATAAGGAATAGACTGAAACAGGCCTTAAATACACGGAGAAAAGCTCAGGGAAACGAGACACAGCTGACAAGAGTCAAAAGACTAACGAGTAATTAACAAGACAACAGGTGAAAGGGATCAAATTAACAACCAAACACACACAACAGTAACCATAGAAACAAAGGAGTGGCAGTAAACAGGACAAAAGGTGGTGATATGCACTAAGAATGCAATGCGCCAAAAGAAGAAAAAGAAGAAGAAGAAGAAGAAATGAACACATGAACTGATCAAACACAAACAGAAGGTCCACACACACAAACTCCTGATGGAAACACATGATACTGATTCTACTTTTGATATGGACGGTCCCCCGCTCTGTTCAGGGACTCATTATTATATTACTGTTCATAAAATTTCTGTGAAATTTGTTCAGCTTTTTTCTCAGTTGTTTTACTTTTTATGTAAATACAAATATTTACACATTAAGAAATTTGCTGGAAATAAAAGCAATTGAATATGAGAGGACATTTCTTTCTCTTTCTTTCATTTTTTTATTTTCATTTTTTTTCTGCTGAATCAAGCGCAATCTTATTTGTCCTGTCATGACCCCCTTAAGGATACATTCTGACAGTATGAAAAAAGTAAGACGAATTTTGTGAGGAATTGTGAGGTACACTTCCAGAAGTAAGAGGCATTTCTCATTGTCAGGCATTTTGACATGGAATTACAGTGTCAGAGATTAACATATTTAGAACTTTTTTTTTTGCAGTATTAAGAAGAATTGTGTCAATAAATATGCATAACCTGTAATATATAATAGAATAAAATGTAATTCTTAACTCACCATTGACAGTAACATTGAATCTGTATGTAGACGATGAGCTGATGCGGCTGATCTTAACTTCATAAACTCCAGCATGTTCAGTTCTGATGTTCATGATGGTCAGAGATCCAGTCTTCTCGTTCAGCTCCAGTCTGTCTTTGAATCTTTTATCAAGAGCATTAGGGGTCTCGCTCTTTGTTTCAGTGATTGTAGCTATAAGATTCCTGTTAGTTCCAAATGTCCAGAATATCTCTTCACCTCTCTGTATTTCAGTGAGACTAGAGTTTAGAGTGACTGAATCTCCCTCCATCACTGACACTGACTTCACTGCATCTGTGTCAGCACACACTCCTGAAGAACACACAGAAACAGTCTCTCAGACACACATGTTAATGTTAGGTTTAATAACGATTTAACTAAAGTTTGAAGTAGTTTTGAAATTATTACAAACTTTAGAAAGACAGAAACAGTAAAAGGTCGGGTGCAAGATACAGATATCTGAATTCATCTTCATATACAGTATTTTACATTTTATAATAATAATAATAATAATAATAAATAAAAAGAAAGTTATTATTTTAAGTTTAGTTTCAGTAAGATTAGGAAAGTACAATAGTGTCAATCTCCATTTATTTTTTGATTGATGGTGGAACTTAAGTTCATTAGAGATCCAACATTTTACTTCAATTATATAAACATAATTGTTCCTTCAAACAGGAATAACTGACTGAAAGAACAGATGTCGTGTTTGATATCCTATAGCTTAGATTTGATCAATACAAATAATTGATAAACAAATGAATTATGTTAATGATACTAATGCACTAAATCTGTATCTAAAACACAAACATGAATCCAGTCCACATCTCATAATATCTGGGAATAAAAAGGAGAGCACTTCTTCTGACTGTGTGTACTGATGTACTATTAATCTCTACTAACTTCTACCAGAACACAAAATAATGTTTGTAACTCACCATCCAGACAGCAAAAGCACAGCCAGAAAAAAACTAATGTTTTTCCTTTAAACATTTTCTTCCAACAGCTCTGGGATTGAAATGCGTGTTTAGAAAGATTATCTGAGAGTGATGTGGACTCTAGTTAAGTTATGTAAAAAAAAAAAAATCTACATCTACTTCTGTCTTTGTGTCTCGGCCGAGTGAGCATGTTCTCTTTTGCAACAGTGATCTTTTTTTGGTGGTGGTTGTTTTAAAGGGATAGCTCACCAAAAAATGAAAATTAGCCCATGATTTACTCATGATTTACTTACTTCCATCCTAGGTGTATATGACTTTCTTCTTTCAGACAAATACAATCGGAGTTATTTAAAAAAAATGTCCTTGCTCTGCCAAGCTTTATAATGGCAGTGAAAGGCAGTTTCTGTTTTGAAGTCCATAAAAGTGCATCTATCCGTCATAAAAGTGCATCTATCCGTCATAAAAGTGCATCTATCCATCATAAAAGTGCATATATCCATCATAAAAGTACATCTATCCATCATAAAAGTGCATATATCCATCATAAAAGTGCATCTATCCATCATAAAAGTGCATATCCATCATAAAAGTGCATCTATCCATCATAAAAGTGCATCTATCATCATAAAAGTGCTCCACACAGCTCCGGGGGGTTAATTAAGGTCTTTTGAAGTGAAGCGATGCTTTAGAATAAGAAAAGTATCTATATTTAAAACTTAATCGACCAAAAATAACCTGGCAGACGTCCACACAAGTCGACTTAGGCCTCAAGAGTAACTCGTGATGATGTAGGAGTAGCGTAAGTTTAGACGCCTCTGCCCTGCTTCGCGGTGGGGTCCTCATCACTCTGTCGGGGATTTATTCCCAAATAACAACCGGCTGGATGTACATTATCCCTTACTTATTGACGCAAAAAACAAAAAAAAAAACAAAAAAAACAGGAGAAATGAAAGCTTCAGCGTAAGTTCTGCCGGGAAGACTCAATTGTTAAGTCACTTATTACCTTCTAATCTATCCAATCGTGTTCTAATACTTGTTGTATAAAAGATCGGTACTTACTTACACATGTCTGAGTTCACAGATACTGACACCAACATTCACCTCCATCCTCCCACCACAACCAGGATGGTCCCTTCCCCTCCATCCTCCCCGGGGGTCTCTCACTCTATCTCTAACCCATACCTCGCAGAGGTCTCTCACTCTAACTCTCCTAACCCATACCTCCTGGGGGTCGGCTGCCCCTGCCTTTGTCTTTGTTGGAGAATTTCCTTGATTCATGTCTAAGTATGATGTAATGAAAATGACAAGCATGACAAAATGGGTCTGAGAAAGGATGAGAGAATGGAAAATAACCAGTATGCATCAGCAAATGCAAAGTGTCAAAATACAGTATGAAACAGAGCACCATTGTGTGAGGTTTGACCAATAGAGAAGACATGTCTAACTGTGCCAAGGTCACCAGGCGTGACAGAGGGGAAGAGATAGATTTGAGGGTGCCCATTGGGCACCTAGCGATAAGAAAAAATATAAGACATGAACACTGGCCATTGTAACTTCAGATGTCCGGACGGCCGGCCGGCTTCTCACTTTGTTGCTTGTCAATAAAGTTAATTCTTCTGACCTGGAACCTCGACTCCGAGAAAGCTTCTTTGAGACCTGAACCAAAAAGAACTTAGAATTCGCCACAACATCTTCAGGCAGGAAATGCAGATTCCGGACCCTCGGATTGCGAGCTACGGACGGGGCCTACGCCAAATAACTTAATATCATAATATTGCTTGCTGGGCTGTTAATAAATGTATAATTGTTACGGTATTTAGTCTCACGAGTCTTTCTGGTAGAAATATTGTTCCAAAAACAATCCAGTTAGAAGACATTTCACTCCACAACTTATAAATTTACTGTAGTAAAACAAACTTTTTTGACAGTAGGGTGCCGGTATTCATAATGAATGCTGTTATATTAATATATTCATGTATAAATGTATTAAATGTCTTGGAATGTAATTACACTACGTGTTTATTTATATATATTTTTTATTTTTTTGCATTTGTTTATTTATTTTGTATTTATATTTAGACTATATATGTATACACACCATTTTTGAGAACACAATACAATAGGTTTATAGAGAACCTACAGTTTTTTTATTGATGCTATTGCTATTGCGGTAGTGAAGAGCCATGCATGGTTACCTGGGTTATGATCTACTAATGTATGATACTATGGAAGAACAATGGTAAATTGTAATGAGAAAATAAAAACAGAAGATTCTCAGTTGTCAGAATATTTAAATATTTAAAAATAAGGCTTTTACCATTTTCATGAGACAAATTCAAACATTTCTTGTTGTCATTGTGTGGGCAAATGACTCCTAAAATAATGTAAAGTTAGAGAAATTAAATGTACATATTTCAATATGTTTTTCAGGAATTGTTGATTTTTTTAAAATGCTTGCAAGTCTGAACCAGAATATCAAGATATTTTATTATTTTGCATATGATGGTGAAAAGTATTAAAGTTAAAAGTAAAGGTAAAGTTAAAAAAAAATAAAACCACCATGTTATATGCATAATTCTTATTTTTGAGTTTAACAAACAAGTAATCCTTCTAGATTATTTTATATCTGTAGTGTCGACACATACATGTTCAGAAAACACTGAGGATTTTGCTGTGGGGTTGAAAAACTGAGTGAAATGTAATTTAACAGTAATTTACAGCAACAAACCATAGAACAACAGTAATTTACTGTTTGTGACGTCACAGGATCATGTTGTGAAGCAGTAATTTTCCATTGCTTTTGCTTTGGTATTATAAAACTTAACAACTAAGATTATTTAATAAACCACATGTTAACTGTGACACTCACTCCACATTGTCTTTAGCTGGTTATACCATCAGAAAAAAACACATGAAGTCACTGTTCAGAAATATTACTGTCTTCAGGCCTCAGAGGGTGAAATGATCTTTCAAGCTTATAAAAACTGTAATGTCTATAATGTTACTGAACGTTTGGAAATCAGTTCTGGAACTTAAAATCCCATTAATTTTCTCCATAAAACTTGTAATGATTCTGTATAAATCTACCATAGATCTATCAGTAACAAAATGTATTTAATTGACAAATTCCACATGAAGAACTACAATATCCATAATCCTGAAGAAAAATCAGTCAGAGAATCATGGGTTAATTCCCTCATATGTGGCCTTTCACTTCTGTCTTGATTTTCTGTTTTCTTTTGCTTCAAATCATAGTTTGTAATGTTGTTATTCATGAAGACGGCTGCTAGAGAATGTGAAATATGATGAAAGTTAATGGGACAAACACTTCCAGAACAAAAGTGACTCTATCTCTGTTTACACTGTATCGTATTTATTCATGAGGAAAAACCTCAATGTAATGTCTATAATAATAAAAAGACTCTTCAGATTTCCTGTGGCATGTTGTTGCTCGTGTTTTTATTATCGAATTGTGTTTAGTGTATTTCTATTTAAGTCAGTAATTAAAATTCATGGAGCTATTATGTAATAGTTGTACATTTGAAAAATCTCCATTCATAACTGTCAGTTGGTACATGCAAACTTCCGTCTGAATTTATATTGAATTTTTTATAAAAACTCTTCAATTAAAAACATAGGCTTATATGATGTGTATCAGATGGGTGCTACTCCATTCTCAGTTCAAATTTGATGGTGTTTTATTGGCATGACAGATATTTCTACATTTGTGTTTATAAAGCGTTTGCAGATTTGTTCCGTACAATTAAAACAAAGCAAAGTGAAAATGTGCAAAGCATCGTAACATAAATTAAGAAACTGTGTAACTGGCAAAGACATATAAAATGGATGCATTTAATGAAATTAAATATTTATAAATATCCTATAGTTTTGGCCACCAGATGGACCCATCATACACATTGGCTTCTACAGAGTAGGTATGTATTTTGAATAAGTAATTACTTCACAACCACTAAAAAAAGTATGTGCTAGATAGCATGAATGTGTGTAGTATGAATGTAATCCTAATGTACTACTGTAACAGTCATCATGTTGACATTATCATGTGATTTACCAGCGTCAGTTACGTCACTTCACTGTCATTCATAAATCCTCTCCTGTGGCCTCATGGGATATTAAAGTGCTCATCCCGTACTTTTTACCTACTGTTTAATGAGTACTGAGTGAAATCAGACACACTTCTTTTGTCAAATACTGTTTTTTTTTTTTATCTATATAGGCCTAGAGAATGCGATGTTCCTATATAGTTGCTTTGGAGAAAAGCATGTGAAAATTAATGGCGCCAAGTTAATACATGTTATGCATGTCCTTTTTGGACACGTACAAGTTAATATTGTTTAGTTTTGTCTTTGTTTTCGTCTGTTGACTTTTATTCTATTATTTTTATATGTTCGAAATAAAGCCATTCATTCATTCAAATGCATACATAATATAGATTAAAACTCACAATATTTATGATAACTCATCTGTTTTATTATCCAATGCCACAAGATAACATAATCACATTATTTACATTAGCTGCCAGAAAGAGAAAAAAAGAAATACATGAAGCACATCAAATACACACATTTTTATCATAAATATGAATATCATGAACATAGATTTCTAAATCTTCCCAGAATAGTCTTGAGTTTACAGTGGTAAACAGACTCAAAATAGTTCAAAATTTACAGGTATATGAAATGTTGGGTTTAAATCTATCCAAACATAAATGGATAAACTTCATTGACCAGAAGAACAGCGGCTGGTTATCGCTCTGTTGATGTAGATGTGATTTTGCAGGACAATGTGAGAGAGATCAATGTTCTACTATACTATGTAAATGTTGATTTTCTTGAAAAAAAAAAAAAAAACTTAGAATCATTGCAAATTTTGCATCATGGGATTGTAGTTCATTCCATCATAAAAGACAAGCAGTCTTTTTTTTTACTTATTTTCATAATTTTTTATTTTTTTATTATTTTTTATTATTTATTTATTTATTTATTTTGCTTTAGACCAAACTTTGTACTGCTGTGATTCATATTGAAAGTTGGTGGTTTGGTTAATGGCTAATAACTATTTTGGTGAAATACTTATGGAAAAAAATATTTCCAGAATTAATTTGGTCTCTTACACTGTATTTCCTCTAATGTGCTACGATGTGTACATTTACACTGTGTGTGTTTTAAATAAACTGTTTAATGCTTTAAATGTGTTAACCGTCATTCAATCTGAATCTGAATTCATAGTTAGTTTATTCTTATAATGTGGGGTTCCTGCATACAATTAAGAAACAAAATAAAAATAGCAAAGAAAGAATGAAAGCAATGTAATGCACTAAAAAATTGCAAAATGGATTGCATTAAAGAATAAAATGAAATATTTAAGAATATTTATCGTTTTGACCACCAGATGGCCCCAATACACCAGTTCTGATGAGACACTAGGTAAGCAAAGGTAAATTTTACCATCACTAAACAATTAGACCACACATATTTTCATATTTACATATTAAAACCAATATTTGCCACAATAATTATGACATCTGTTCTGTTTTCTCCGTTTTACCTCTTGAAGCTCTGACGTCATTGACCAGAAGAACAGCAGCAGCCGCAGAAGCCACGCCCATCAGCGCAGTGGCGACCAATCGCAGCACAGCTTCAACAGAGTCACAAAAGGGGGCGTGGCCTTCTGGGGAAACTAATGAAACAAATGAAAAATTAAATTTAGATTTTCAGCAAGCTGATTTTATTCTCTGTCAGGAACTCAGATATCAACAAAATATATCTACAAAAACTCAAACCTGTTGTTTAGAATGACATGAGTAAGTTAGTTTCATTTTTATATTAATATTTATTTAATGCATTCCTGGCAGTATGTAAGATTGTGGCCAAAACTGGTACTGCAATCACTTTCAAATTACTGTAGAGCGGTGTATCCCCTCCCCCTCCCCCCTGACTCGAGGTTGCCAGATAGGCTGCAGGATCCAGCAGGAACGTTTGTAGCTGCAGTTGTGCTAACTAGAGCAGAGCTGGCAACCCGGATGCCGAAACACTACTGACTTCGTGATTGGTAGATAGGTGGAGGGTGGAGCATCAGGCCAAAGCACAACATGACAACATCAACATCAGTTGAGGGCTGCAACTATCACTTTTAAATGACAATATCCTGGCCGTACTGTTGTCAGTGATATAAGTATTTGAAATGAACATGATTTCTTAATGTCTAGTGACATATCAGGGCCATTTTATGATTAATTGAAATACAGTTATTACAATACAGCTCCTTTAAATCAGAAAAAAAGCTCATATGACCACTGATGTACCTGCATATGTCTGACAGAGTTCAGTTAGGTTAACATGTTCACATTTTGGCAATCCTGATGATGATGATGATGATGATGATGATGATGCGTCTCTGCTGGTGACAGGATCAGGCGTAGTAGCAGCTAAAACATGAGAAAAATCAAAACATTTTTTATTGCATTATCAGCCAGTCATTTAAAGCTGTCAGTCCTGATGATCTTGAGGAGACATTGTCTAAATGTTAAAGTGGATTGTGGGATTTCACAAAGGGACACAGTGTGTGTGTGCAAAGACATTTGTTCACACACATGCATACATATAGAAGTCTACTTATTATAGGTGACTTTGAGCTTGTCTTTTTAAGAAGTCACTTATAAATTTGGGCAGTCTTGTTAGCCTAGTGATGGGAGAAACAAAGCTTTTTGAAACTTTAAATCTACTGAACCAATTGTTTTGCAAAATGATTCAGTGTTTCCAAGCGCTTGAAGAATGTGAAGAATGACGTGTTTTCAATCCAAGTTTAAAAGCGCTGTAGGAATATGTAAATAATGAAGTACACAAATCAAGTGTTTGCTGGGTCTAACATCATTATGAAAGTCAGTAGGAAGTAATTCGGGACAGTCCCGAAATCTAAGCTGTTGTCCCGAATCCCGAATCCGGCCCTAATTGTCCCGAAAATTATACTAAAGCAAATTCTTGAGTAGTTATTGTCTTATAAAACATTAAAAACTGTCCGTGGAGGTTGAGTCGTCCTGCAGCCATCCCCCGCCGGCTGCTAATTGGCTGCAGCATCTTTTTTTCCCTTTTTTTTTTGAAGTTCTACAAAGATACCGTATAGGCGCGAATTAAAATGCATTGCCATTGATAAGCGAGTGCGAGTTGTCGCAGCCGCGAGTAAGGCAGCCAGTAAAGGAGTGATTGATTGGTCGCGGCACTGTGTGCAAAAAAAAACTTCGGCCTAATGTCTGATGTTGGGTTAAAGCAAATCATCTAGGCTACACAATTATTTCGTTTTCTTATTTAATGACCGACAATTTCATTATAATAATAATGTTGGCATAAGGCTTATTAGCGTTAGACTATCGCCTGAAATGTCTCATTTACGCACTCAACAATTTTTTTTTTTTTTTTTTTTTGGTCACAATGACATTTGAGTTCATTATTTTAATGTGGTTGGTTTTTGTGGCAGACTAAATATTAATGACAACTGTTGATCTTTGAATAAAAATATGTTTGGTTCAGGTTTGAAAATGAATTTTATTGGCTATGTAGTCTAATATCATAGTAGAACTACCTCAAAACCTCCACAAACACCCCCCCCCCCCCCCCCCCCCCCCACAGCTCAGCTTTTATAGCAGATTTAGTTCACAAAGTCATGACCTAAATATTAATAAATCCTAAATTTCATCATTTGTTTTTGAGATTTCAACTCAAATGAAATGCTTTATAGAAAACACTAATAAAATCGAATGCTTTGGCATAATAACTCTTGTTAGATTTGTGTTGGTCAGATGAAGATCAGGCGAAGTCTGAGCATTGAAACATCTGCAACTAAGATCAAATTTAGTCTTATTTATTCATATTATTAATATTCAAAATACTGTACATATGTTAATTATCTGCAAATGTTTATTCAGACTAAACCTATCTGTGTCTTTATGCTTTTTTATATTTATTATTCTTAAATGTTAATATGTGTCTTGTTATATTTATGTGTGGACTGAAGCTTCAATACCAAGATCAATTCCTTGTGTGTTCAAACACACCTGACAATAAAGCTCTTTCTGGTGATTCAATAAACCTCATGTTAACTGTGTGAAACTCACTCCACATTTACATTTAGTCATTTAGCAGATGTTTTTATCCACATCAACAGATGAGCATCACAAGCACTTTATCACAGGAGTTATTATAATAAGTGTCAGATGAAGACCCTTGCTCCAACACAGCTCAACAGAGCAGGTTAAGAATCTGGAAAGAGACTTTTCATATATATATATTTTTTTTTTAATATTTGGATAAACCAGCTATTTTAAGACCAGCTACATTGTGCAGGACAATATTAGCACTATCCTCCAGACAATAGTACACACGTGAGAGAGATACATTTCTATTTTACTATACAATTATTGATTTTCTTGAAGAAGAACTAAAATATCAAAGAATCTTGGCAAATGTTGCATCATGGGATTGTAGTTCATTCCTTCATAAATATATTAAATGACACATATTTTTATTTGCAGCATTTAGTTGCTGCATACAACTATGAAACGAAATAGAATAGCAACATCACACAAATTAATAATAAAAAATGAAAAGAGTGTAATTAACAAAGAAATGTAAAATGGATGTTATTAAAGAATAAAATGAAGTAGGCTATTATCATTGTGGCCACTAGATGGCCCAATACACCAGATTAATCTAATGAACCTTTTCCGGTCCAGTTCAGAGAGGGCATTGGTAAGCAAAGCTTTGTTTCACCAACATTTACATTACATTTATGCTTTTTAATTTAGCAGATGTTTTTATCCAAAGTGGATTACAAAAGAGGAACAAATGCATTCATCAACAATCGCTGCAGTTCACAATGTCTGGTTTATTAATTAGACAACTACAGTAGATAAACAAGAAGAGAAGTTTGAGCAAGCCTGTGTCCCATGTGCTCTTTCTTTGAGATATTCTCACCAGATTAGTTATAGTTTTATTGTTTTATTGCAGGGTGTTTGATCTCATGTTCTGTCTTAGCAGAAAATACAATACAATCACATACTCCTTATATTTTGATTGTTTTATCAAACCTGAAGTGTTATTAAAAGCAAATATTGTGCAAACATCCTCTCCAGACATCACTTTTAACCACAACTGTATCAATCCCTGAGCAGGGCTCAAAGAACCGTCCATATCAACAGACGCTCACGGTTTAGCTGGTTAGCATAGCCTTAAAAAAGACTGTAATTATAAACTTTTGCGGGCAAAAAGCATCTCTCTACATTAATGACTAACAGTGGTAAAGTTCCTTGGAGGCTTTTAATAGTGTCAAATAATGTGTTTTTCACAGTCTGCTGAAGGAAGATTTAATATAGAGCATCAGTCACATGACATGATGATGGTGGACATGATACACGCTAGCTGTTGCAACAAAGCTTGTTACTCTTATGGTAATAGAAACTTGTGCTTACATAAATTCTTAATTATTCACTTGTTTTTGTCATTGACAGACATATGATATGTTTTTCACCTTCTTAAAAATAACTTCTAACAGTCGCTAGAGCTGGAAATAACTTCTACTGAAACCTGCTTATCTGCAAGCTCACATCATTAATATGCAAATCATGGAAATATAGAGATGTATGCAGCCGAACATCAATCTTTTCTTTTCACGTACATATAATATACTGTATGATGTACAGTATATCAATATTTCACATTCACAGATATCACAGAGAGTGTTTTGTCAGACATTAGCATTCACTGATAATGTACTTTTTCACAGTAAAACTGTTTCTCATAAAGATGAAGTTAAACTGTGGTCCTTTCAACCCCACACGATTCACAGAAACACACACACACACTATTTATGGCTCAAAACATGCAAACACAAAAGCACATTAACCACAAACGTCCAGTGATAAACACGTTCTCATGCACACACTCTTCGCTCAGAGAAGCTGTCAATCATGACGTCACACCCCCGTTTTAAATCAGCATCAAATAACTAACTAAAACCAAACTTATTTAAAAGACAAACAGTTTAACTTAAATCAGCGTGATAAAAGTATCTAAAATGACAGTTTTTCGTGTCTGTAAACTACAAAAAACATGAATTAGTGAAAACGGTGACGTCATCTGCATGTGTATTATGTGTTCAGTCTATTGTGTTTCTTTACAAACATTGGCAACTACTGGCCTGGTAGCAGAATACTGTATTTTTTATTGTTTTTTGACAATGGTGTCATACTCGTACATACGTGAAAAACGTGAAGGAAAAACTTTTTTATTTATCGTTGATGTGTAACGTATCCTCACTGTGCAAAAATAAAAAGCTTTTGTGTGGAGATACAGTAGTTCATCATATTTGCACCTGGCCATTGCTTGCATGACATTCATTTCTGAGTGAGCTTTATGAGTTTTAAAATACTCTGACAATATGACAGATGTGAAAGACACAAATTATCCACACTACAAAAGTTAGAGGCTTTTCTCATGGTCAGTTTTCAGTGTTTTTAGAAGCCTATATGCATTAAAGGAGAACTCCGATTAAACTAGTAATCGACTGTCGAGTTCACGCGCGTGATAATAGGTAACTAAACCTTTGCGCGTGAACTCGACAATCGATTACTTTGGACTTCGACCGAAAACAGGATGTAAATACAGGTATGTGCGCTGGCTGAAATAACATCATTTTTATTAATATCTTTCACATCTACTGCAGTCAGATTCACTCGTGTTCACTCTGAAGGAATCACTCACATTTTCTGTGCACTTGTAATGACACATCAAGGATGTTAAGAGGCTAAAAGCAGGTTTAAAACTTGCCCCATTGAAGTCAACAGGGTGTAAATTTTAAAAAGAGGATAACATGGTGTAGGCAACACCGATTTTTGTCGTTGTTCTCTGTATTGACAGCACTCCAAATGTACCAAAAAAATGAGCTCAATGTTAAAATTGACCGGAGTTCTCCTTTAATATTTAAAATGGAAATACAGTGTCATAGAGAGATTTCAAAGATCACAAATAAATTTTGTAGTATCAAGAAGAATTATAACAATAAAATGCTACTTCTGTAATATATAATAGAGTGAGCTGTATTTCTCTACTCACCATAGACAGTAACATTGAATCTGTGTTTAGTCTCTGAACTGCTGTTGCTGATCTCAACTTCATAAACTCCAGCATCTTCAGTTCTGGTGTTCATGATGGTCAGAGATCCAGTCTTCTTGTCCAGCTTCAGTCTGTCTCTGAATCTCTCATCAAGATTATCAGGGATCGTATTTTTCACTCCATCAGTTTTAGCTATAAGATTCCCGTTAGTTCCGAACCTCCAGAATATCTCTTCATCTCTCTGTATTTCAGTGAGACCAGAGTTTAGAGTGACTGAATCTCCCTCCATCACTGACACTGACTTCACTGCATCTGTGTCAGCACACACTCCTGAAGAACACACAGAAACAGTCTCAGTCACACATTCAACTTTACATTGTTTTAATGAAGCTTTAACTGAAGTTTGAAGGGGTTTTGAAATCATTAAAAAAATTTAGAAGGTATAAAGATAGAAATGAAAAAAGATGGAAACGGTGGAGAACAGTTATCTGAAACGCTTCTTATATTGTACATTTTTTATTTTAGTGTTCAGTTTAATATTTTAGAAATTAATTCAACAGTGAGGTGGAACTGAAGTTCATCAGAGCTTCACATAAACAATATGCGACTGTAAAAAAATGATAAACTTGTCTAACTTACCAACCAGACAGCAACAGCACAGACAGCAAAAAGCAAATGTATGAAACATTTCCAACAGTTCAGTGGTCTGAAATAGTTCCAGTCAGTCTAAAAACCTGTGAGTGTCTGCAGTGAAGATGTGTAGAAAACAAGTGTTGACAATCTTAACTATTCGCTAACTTCCTCCAGACTTAGGCCACGCCCCCTGCCTCCAAACACACGCCCTCTCTCTGAAACCCCGCCCCCAAATGTTGTGTTGTTTATGTCTGTGCATTATTAGGTGATGTTGGTTTTGTCAGATCTTTTAAAGATTAATCTCAGCAGTTGCTTCACTATGAAAGTTTTATCTACAACTAACATTAATACTAAAATAAAATATTCATATTCATGCTAAGAATAGTTTAAAATCAACTAACTGGCTTATTTCATATTGTAGATTTTCATAAATTTAACAAATGTTTCCATTTGCCACATTTATGACTTTCTGAAATTTGAATATGAATATACAAGGTCTAAGATCCCACGCTAATGGGACACTAATCACCATTATGGTGACTTCAAAACAAATACAGTGGTAAACAATTACATTTCTTACATATAGACACACACTGAACAAAAAAAAAAGAAAAAAAAATTGATGGCAGCACAGCGTGACAAACGTTACCATTAATAAAAAAAAAAAAACAGCTGAAGTAACATTTTCAGACTGAAACAGTAAAAATGGAATATTGACCATAAACTATACAATAACATGCTTAAATTGTAATAAAAAATGTCATGTACATTAATTCATTTTACAGTTATCTTATTTATGATTATCTAGATGATGTAATTAATTTCACATTATTGATAGTAACTCTTTGATTCTACAGCGTGAAATCTATAACAGTGGAATTAGATGTGGAATTAATCAGATAATATGAAGTATTTCAATAACACATTGTGCACACACAGTCATCGAGGATCAGCGGATGAATCTCAACAATGTTGTGGTTCTTCTTGGAACTGGTTTAGAACTCTTTGTGTTTTTTCTGGAGTCCTTATGGAGAAAATGAATGTGAAACATTGCTCTGTCACTGTTTCACTCTTTTCCCTCAATGAACGTTTGTGTGATATGACCATTCTTTCACTGTCTGTGTGCAAATAAACTGTTTAAATGCTATTAATGGTCATTATTTGAGCAAATTATACCCTATCATTCCCCCAGAACACTTGTGATATACAGCATGTGTCGCATGGGATCATCCTGTGATACTTGTGAATCTTTTTTTAAAAAAGAAGCTTGATACTGATTCACTGCCATCATGGACGAGCGTGAGCGGGACATTTTTTTTTTTGTGTGGTCCATAAAAGTAAGAAGTGGACAACATTAGAACAACACCAGGGTGAATAATATATGACTTAATTTTCACTTCAGGATGAAGAATCCCTTTCAGTGCAAGTAGTTGGACTTTTATTTCGGACAATAGATGGTGCTCTATGCTGTGGTGTGCACAGTTTGTTTAAAGAAGAAAGAGTTTATCTGGTTAACATAACTAGTCAGTCCCTGCTGTTGAATGTTGTAACTAAACCATTATGTGGACAAAAGCAAGGTCATACATTAACAATCATTCATTATTAATAATGTTGTAGATTTACCCAGTAACAGATTTTTTGGAGGCTCTTTAAAAGTGTTACCTTGTCTGCTGGAAGCAGTTTCAATATAGAGTGATCAGTCACATGACATTATAACTCATTATCACACTAAACATCCACAACAAAACTCATCAATCACAAAACAAATCACAGTATTTACATCTTTAATTAAATGTGTAGTAACTGCGTTTGTCCTTTGGAAGGCAGCACTGCTACGCTATACTGAAAAAAAAACTCCCCAAAACTGATGAAAAAAAAAAAGTATAAACAAGCATCAGACATATATGAATAATAAAATAATTGTTTAAACAGTATATTATATAATGCAATTAATCTTAAAGCTACTCCCGTGATCGAAACAGGATATGTGTTGCATAAGAGTGCAGGACGTGAAGCCTAGGTGTGAAAATCAAGCATAGCTTTACTGACTCTAGCACTGTCTGCAGGATCACTGCATAATTATATCATGTCCAATGAGCTGCGCATACCTATTAATCAATTCATATTTCACAGACACAAAATGTATAGGCAGTAAGATCTTACAGTTTGGTTTGAGATATATAGCCTATATATATATATATCAACATTTGATTCAGTATTTCACAGTTAAAACTGTTTTGTGTAAACAGGAATTCAAACTTTTAAATGAATATTAGCAGAACATAAAAAGACAAACACGCTCTTATACATCAAGTCATGTGACCGACTGACGCACATTAACAACAAACGTCCAGTAATAGACACATTTACGGACAAGCTGTTTGTCCGCCAACACATCAAACCACATTTCTTTCCAGAACTAAAGACATGAGACCACCGCAGGTTTCAGTTTGACTCAGAGCTGCTTCGGTATCACATTCAGTTCATTTTTCACATTCAGGCGTTTTCACACCTGAAAGCCTATTACCTATTCAGGCAAGTAGTGTTTCTTTACAACGCAACATCACAACTACGAACGAAATTCAATGACTTCAAGGCTTTAATGTGATTGGTTATCAAGGCAAGTTAGCTTTTACGCTTTCTCAACTGGGAGAGCCACGGACCCTCGTATCTCCTAATAAGACCACCTCTGGTTTTGACAACATTGTCGTCTGTACACGAAACCTTTCAAATACGCAAAGGAAAATGTTTTAGTTTTTAGTATATCGTTGTCATGTAAACGTACCCTGAGTTGTCTGTGGGTGATTTTAGATGGGTCTGAGATTATTTGGGATGTTCATTATATATCAGCCCAAGACCAAAGAATAATGTGCAAATTATGCACAGATTATTATACCTTCATAATACACCTCATCCTATTCTTTGAATTTCTGAAAGAGGACACAAACACACATCACATAAGATACAAAGATAACATTTTAATGAAAAAGTAATAAATAAAAGATATGCTCCACTGGCTACGATTCAGAGTTAAATTTTCCCCAAAATGTTACTATTATATTATATTATATTATATTATATTATATTATATTATATTATATTATATTATATATTTCAATGGAATCCATATTTAAATGTCATTTCTGTATATAATGACATCAAAGTATGGTATCTAAAAAAAATTGTTCCATCAGCACAAAAACACAAATGCTAATATTGGGTAAAAGCCATTAAACATCATGTAAATTTATGACTTAATTACACAGTCCCATGTTTATGACAATAGCATACACTTACATTTGATAACAGTTTTCCAGGACATTGCTTTATAATGATTCAGTTCCATTTGTCTTTCCATAGTCTCTATGTCGTAGCTAACAATGCCATTTAAACTCCAGCCCAATGTTTCATGTGTATCAATTAACTTGGTCATTGTATAATAAATGTTGTATATAACAGTTTATTTTGTGATAATGTCTGGCTGACTGTACATTATCCCTTACTTATTGCATTGGTTACATGTTTCACATATTATTTTGTTAATATCACCCTGCTGTCTGGTATGAGAATATAGTTAATCAGTTCGTGGGTTCGATCTTCTCTGCTGTTCATCTTTTCTGGTTCTGATGTCATAAACCAGCACAGCGATAGTAGCCACGCCCACCAGAGCAGAGAGAGCCAATCGGATCACAGCTTCAGTAGAACCACAACAAAGGATAGATTCTGAAGGAAGGTAAGAACAACACAGAGATGGAATTTTACATTTCAATAAACACTTAAACATACTTTGACACTAAATCTACAACGCAACTCGACAAAAGACAACAGATCCCATTATAATCAGTGATGCCATCTACAGCGGCGTTCCCACTGCCAGCGACACTCAGCAACAAAGCGACACAATCTCCTTCATTTCAGTGGAGAGCTGGTGATTTCCGGCGACAGTGACCATTGGCATGTACAGCTATAGGCAACAAAGTTGAGATATGTTTAACTTTATACAAATGAAGAGCGACAACCAATGGGAGTATAGTCAGTGGAACGCACGTGATCCGTCACTACATCCTGTAGTGGAGTGTTGAGGCTTGATGGAGGAAAAGTTATTTTACTTTCCAATAATCTATGATATGTCTCTGTGTACATATGGTGGTACTTGCCATGCTAACTGCCAGCCTGAATGAATTA
Organism: Squalius cephalus; assembly: GCA_022829025.1. Taxonomy (NCBI): domain Eukaryota; kingdom Metazoa; phylum Chordata; class Actinopteri; order Cypriniformes; family Leuciscidae; genus Squalius; species Squalius cephalus. The sequence goes on from CM040807.1 coordinate 29,561,731, forward strand.
GTGAACTGGTGCTTGCGATTGAACCGCAGATAAATAGCCTTGATGGCAAAGAGCACTCACTTTTTCTCGTTCATCTTTAATGTTAAGCATTTTGTGTACTGATTACATTTATATTTAGTCTTGTCCCTCCGAAATGTTTGTTTTTAGCAAGTTGCCGCACAGGTCCTGAACAGGGAAGCCAAAGCATCTCGATCGCCCTTAGGTGGTTGGTCCCAGTATCGGTCATAAACCCCGCCCTAATTTTTTTCCAAAGATGCTTTCTGTCATGTTAGGTAGGTCTATCATCATGCTGGAGTAAGTTCAAGTGTTCGTAAACAAGAAAGAAAAATGTACATAATGTGGCTGAAGACGATCAACAAAGCTCAGTCAATCATTAATATCACTTCTGATATAGCCTACCTGAGCATGGCTGACAGAAATCAGTGTTGTTGAGAAGCGTAGTCTGGTTGGTGAATGAATAAGCCACTACACAGCTGTAGGAATCATCCAGACACTCAATCTCCAGAGGTAGAGAGAGACTGATGCTGAGATCACACACACTGATGCTGGACAATACACTGATTCCTTTGTACCAGGAGAGAGTCGCATCACTCACATTCAACACTGAGCACAACAATGAACATGATGATGATGAGTTATTGCTGATGACAGGAACAGGCAGACGAGCTGAAAAACACGAGAGAATAATATTAAAAAACACTGAAAACACACAGTGACTAGTGGCTGTCCAGTTTTAAAAGAAGAACAAAATGACACCAGTATCATAACAGTACTCCACGTGAAGTCATAAAATGGTAGCCTGCAATTGTTATCTTAAAGGACCGACCTGATTTGTGACCCTGGATCACAAAAACAGTCACAAGTCGCACGGGTATATTTGTGGCAATAGCCAACAATACATTGTATGGGGCAAAATTATAGATTTTTCTTTTAGGCCAAAAATCATTAGGATATTAAGTAAAGATCATGTTCCATGAAGATATTTAGTAAATTTCCTACCGTAAATATATAAAACGTTTATTTTTGTGAGTGGATACCGCACAATCGCGAATATAAATGCAAAACTTTAAAGGCGACTTTCTAAATTTTTCAATTTTTTTGTACCCTCAAAATCCAGATTTTCAAATAGTTGTGTGGGCAACAATCTGAGAGCCACAAAAAATTGTCGGCCGAGAGGCTGAGCAGGGAAAACTAATTTGCCAGACGCACTTCAATGATGACAAATTCAAAGACTGCATTTTGTCGTTTTATTATCGTGAGAAGCAAACAAGGTTGTGTATTGAAACATTCCATTATTGTGTATCAGACATTCTATATGGTACAGCGTTCAGATAGCGGTCAACAAAAATATGACTTCCCCCGTCACCCCCTCTCGAACCACGCAGGTGAACAGCTGATAAACTCTACTTCCTCCCCACCACCAGGTGCATTGATTACCGTAAATAACCAAAAGGGTGCTCAGAATAAATAAAACATACCTAGCTCTTACAAGTTGTATATTGGCCAAATATTGTCCTATCCTAACAAACCATACATCAATGGAAAGCTTATTTATTCTGCTTTCAGATGATGTATAAATCTCAATTTCAAGAAATTGACCCATGTGACTGGTTTTGTGGTCCAGGGTCACATTTAACCCATAAAATGTAGTTTTGTTGATCAGTGTACAATCAGTGTTGTTAAATAGTATTTTAGATTTGAATAAATACAAATTTCTGTAACGAAACTAGATAGTGCAGGCTAATAGGTCCTTAACTCAAACATTTGCAATCACATGATTCTCTATAAGGCACAGCTGTTTGTTTGGTATATTTTTTTTTTTACAGATTATTCTTGGGTGCTAAGGAAAATGCGGCGGTACGTCGTCATATACGTGACTGTTATATCTGCTGACGTTCCGGCAGGTTTAAAGGCTCTGTTGGAAACTTCTTTTCCTTCATCGAAGCAAGATCAGGAGATGTTGGGATCACGTTCAAACAGAAGTTATTCTTTATTGAGAACTTCGCTGTACGTTGCTGCAGTCATCCAACCAAATCTGACTAATGTAACTTTACATGGTATCTTATAGGCATTCAGTGGGCAGTCCTTAAAGGTGCTGACCTTACACACAGCCTTAGGGAAGACCACTAAGTCTAATCATCTAAAGACAATAGAGGCAATTACCCCCAACTGAGATAATGGTACCCCCCAAATTGTATAAACAACACATGGTCACAAGAACTAAGACTAGGTAAACATTCACACAGTTCAACTCTCAGTAGGAAGATCAAAGACTAACAAAACCCCTTCAAAGGAAACTGTTAAATCTAATCAGTAAATGGATGCCCTCATGTTCACCTTGAATGCCCAATACAGTATAGTTCACCTTAGTTTTTTATGTGATGTTATGTAAGGAAGTAGGATCAGCAGATCAAAAACATATTCTTAAATTTGTAATCCTACAGCTCCATCGACGAGGAGTGAGAGATCAGCGCCAGATCTCATCCAACTCCCATCCCTTCTATTGAGATCTATTGAGTCACAATCACGTGAAAGTTTATGTTTGTTTATGTTTATGCAGTGAATTCCGAACTAACACACCTTCGGGCTTGTCTATGGTTGTTGCTGATGTATTATTGCCCTGTTGGTTCCGCCTGAGAGAATGCACTGTTTCAGCGTTAGTTAGTTCACTCAAGACTCGTAATAAGTGGCAGCGTACTTGCTGTACTTACAGAAACAGCAGCAGCAATAACCTACAGCAGCAGAAGCAATAACCAGACGTTCAACCCACTGATGCACATATTCAAATTAATGCAAAAAACAAAGATGCACAAAATCATTTAGTCATTTTGCAGTATTATTGTAAAACAATTCTGAAAAATAATGTGCGAAAAACACTAATATGTACAGTATACTAACCATAGACAGCAACACTGAATCTGTATATGATCTTTGCCCTGATTTGATAATCTCCAGAGTCTGTGGTTCTGGTGTTTGTGATGGTCAGAGATCCAGTCTGATGATCCAGCTTCAGTCTGTCTCTGAATCTCCGGTCAGGACCATCATGTGTTGAGAAGATTCCAGTCCCTCTGTTGATTGTAGCTATAGGAGATTTTTTGGATCCAAACCGCCATTGTATCACATCATCTTCCTGTAGTTCAGTACCAGAGTTTAGAGTGACTGAATCTCCCTCCATCACTGACACTGACTTCACTGCATCTGTGTCAGCAAACACTCCTGAAGAACCAAGACAGTTTCTCTGTCACACACTGAAGTTCTTATTGAAATAAAAAAATATTCTTAATGTTGGTTTAATAACGCTTTAACTGAAACTTCAGAAAATCTCTTTTGGACTTAAACCCATTTTGAACATTTGAACACTGAAACTGCAGTGAAAAATGATCCTTTAAGAGGAATGTAAGATGAATGTAAGAGAAGTGTTTTAAAATTCAAAACCTGCTTGCTTTCAGTAACATCAGTTTTAGAACTTGTAACGTTTGCAACAGTTTATATTCTGCATATCCATACAGCTTGAGTAAGTAGAACATCATATCCATACAACAGTAGGTGTTTAATGTAAGATCACAAACCTAAATCCAGACTAGATCTCAGTCACAGTGATATAAATATGCCAGAATTATAAGCATAAAAACATGTTTATAACTTACCAGACAAACACCAAAAGCAAAGACAGCAAAAAACAAATGAGTGAAACATTTCCTGAAATAGCCTCACTCAAGATGTTTGCCAAGATTATCTGAGAATGCTGTGGTTTTAAGGAAATTCTTGTAGTCAGGACACAGAAGTAATACTATTTAGACTTGAGTGAATGTGAGTCTGAGAGTTTGTGTGTTTGCGTGTGTGTGTGTAAGAGCGAGAGAGCGAAAGAGAGAGAGAGTGAGGGGGGATCTAATGACATAACATTTTGGACTGGATTACATAATATTGAGTATAAGAACACATGCTGCTGCTGCTGCTGCTAAAATCTTAAGAGTGGTTTTATTAACATATTTCAAACATATTTAACAGTAACTGTGCACATTTCAGTCATGTGACTTCTAGTCATCTCTCTACCTTTTTCATTTAATACACTTATTGTTTGACAATTTGTCATCTTTCTCTCTTCTTATGCCTTAATCTTGCTCTCCGCTGTAATTCTATGTGTAGTTTTTTTTGGAAACGCAATAGTAGGCCTATATTATTTTTATTGTATTTGCTGTTGCTAGGGACGTTCACTCTGAGGAGGCAATAATGCACAGACAGACACCACACAGGAAGTTAGCGAGTGAAGAGCATACACATTTGAAGTGGAACACATCTTGTTTCCTTCCCCTGCAGCTTTGACCAAAGGGGAATTCGTGTGACGTCAAATCCCTTCCCTCTCTCAGAGGCTCTGCCCTCACTCACATGGTTTTTACGCTGCATGAGCGCCTACTACTGACGGAATCACCACAATCAACTTGAATCTGCTATGTGTAACGGTCACCAGCTGGAGTGCCCTTGAGAGCCACCAGAGGGCACTCCACATAAGACTATTATCATTCACAAACTACATTTCCCACAACTCACTGCCCGGACTCATCATCACTTATCACTGATCACATTCACCTGTACCTCATTCACTGATTGCATTCACCTGTGTCTCATCATCCTGTTAGTCTCAGTCTATTTATACCATGTTCATTCATTTACTCACCGTGAAGTCTTGTTAAGTGTTACACTGCATTTCTGAGCATTTCCCTGGTTTTCTTGTTTCTTGGTTTTTGATATCTTGCCCTGTTCCCAGGGGCTCGTTCTTCGTACGTCGCTATCTCAGTTAGCTGGATTTGATTGTTGACGATTTGGCTTGATCTTGGATTGTTTGGTTCTTCGACGCTCATCCTGGACTTGCTGTCATAGCAACAGGTGCGCAATCTTAAACCTGCTCGGGAGCAGGCTTATTTCATGTAAACAGGATTAGATCCCGGCTTCATGAGCGGAGCTGATACGGGAAGTCCAGGGCAGCGCGATAGTGCACTTTCTGAGATATAGCTGCTATATTTTTTCTCGTGACTCGTGAGATTGCCGTTTACATTATTAATTTGTTGGAAACGCACATTTATTTTCGACTTGTCGGAGTCGGGCTTTAACTACAGCATAAACTGTACCCTAAGATTATTTGCGAGTGGCTCTTTCCTTTACACTATTGGAGATGCGGAGAACTTGATGGGAAGTGCTGTCTGTCATGTCATTCAGAGTTAACCTGGCGCTTTTAGGTTTAAAAAACAGTTTTAGGTTTTTTTGTGGCATTTCCAAGCCACTGAAGACCCAATGTTGTAAAGCAGTTGTTTTTTTTTTAAAGCAGTTTTTTTATGCTATAATAATTTTTTCTATGAGGATCATGCAATCATGACCATGCTGATTACAGTAGCCTATATGCCACTCAGTCTTAAAGGGATATACTCCACTTTAAAAATCTGTCATCATATAGCCTACTCACCCTCATGTTGTTTCAATCCTTTATGAATTTCTTTCTTCTGCTGAACAGGAAGGAAGATATTTAGAAGAATGTCAGTAACCAGACAGTTTCTGGTTTCATTGACTTCCATAGTAGGAAAAAAAATATACTATGGAAGTCAATGAGACCAGAAACTGTCTGGTTACTGATATTCTTCTAAATATCTTCCTTTGTTCAGCAGAAGAAAGAAATTCATAAAGGATTGAAACAACATGAGGGTATATGATGACAGAATTTTCATTTTAAAGTGGAGGCTGCCATCAAGGCCTCAATGAAGGGGATTATGTGAACAGAAAGGGGGTTCACAATTTAAATGTGCAGCCCAGTTACTATTGTGATTCTTAATATTCCAGATTATATCAAATAAAAAAAGGCATTTGACTAAAATCTTTCATATCACAATTGTGAAAGAAACATGGCCAGGATCTGTGCATGACTTAAGAATTTTCAGAGATTCACATTTATGCACATTATTTGAAAGTGGTAAGGAAAGTTCCACAATTAAATATCAAGCTCACGTATATTACATACACTTATGCTGATCCTAACAGAACTGCATTTGTTCATATGTGATTATGACATGTTCCTGCCTGCAGACAGGTGTTTTAAGACCCCATTCCCTGACCCAAACCAGTTACAATGCAGCTCTAGCCAGGACAAGGGCACACAATGAAATGAACTTTGGCTAAAGGGAGGATTTCAGTGTCTGAAGAAGTCTGAGGGTTGCACACCTGACAGGGCCTGTGACATTGTTGCATGTGCCATATTAAAAAAACACTTTTCATTAAATGTTTAATAAAAGACACATATGCTTAGTTCCTTGAGTTTTATTTCAATTGTTCTTTGTAAAGAAAAGCCATTGGTCAAGTGCCTACAACAAGAGATATTAGACACATGCCTCAAGCAACAAATAAAAAGGAGAAGTTGGCTATCCACTGCCCACCTGTAGGCCTATGTCTCCTCTGTGTGTGCAGACTCTTCTGTAGGCCTTTCTATAGATGAGGAATCCTGCAACTTATACTGCAGCCATAAAGCATACAAGTATAAATTAAGTAATTTATGTAAAAGTTATTTATGCACTTGCAGGTAGGCTAGTTCCTCCATATGACAGTTATCTGAGAGGGTTTATTCACTGTCCAGTGCAATGGAAACAAATGGACATTACAAAGTCTTATACTTTCTTTCCTTTGGAAAGTTAGAAAATGTCCACTTACTGCACATATTTCAGCCACTATACTTTCTTGGGAACAGATACAAGTGTTGATGTATTATGTAAAAGTGCACAAAAGAGGAAAACACAATGTCATTACAATGAACTACACTGGGGAAAAATGTGATCAATAACTCATGGCAAAATATTTTTACATAAACATAAGTTTATCAGTTTTCACTTTCACAAGTCAAAGCAATTCATCATTACTCAAGATTTAACAGTTGAAATGACTATACGGCCTTAATTTAATGCAGCAAAAATTATTTTACAGTGTAAGACTAAGATCTTTTCTTTTTTTCTCAGCCTTTTTCTTGGTTGCTTTTATAAACAGACAACCATTTATTTAACAGTGCCTTTTATAAAAGAGACTATAATATAACTAAAAATTACCGAATATTTTTGTACTTCACTTTTATTTGTTCCCATGTTCTAGTGTGGTGACTCTGACATTACAATGAACAAAGTAATTATGCAATTATTAAAATACAAAAATATAGGTGATATTAAGTAATAAAAACATCTATGGCCACTTCTAACGGATTTAAATTGTCTGCTACTTTTTGCCAGCCCTCTCTCCTGGCTTTTGCAGACTTTGAGGTGTTCCCTGGCGTTTTGATTAAACATTAAAATTCCGAATAAACTTCGACTATTAGTTCTTGCTCTGCTGAGGAGAAAAACTGAGCGCGCTCTTTGACCACGCTGAACAGCCAATAGCAGCGTTGCTGATCAATGTTTCTACTATCGATACATATCCCCTTTTAAACCAGCGCATGAACGCGCTGTTATCTCAGATAACTCAATCCAGCGATACTAATCATAAACAACAGGTGAGTTCGAAGAACCCAATTAGCCGGATCATGATTAGCACGATGATATCATCTTGGATGTGTCATTTGATCTCGGATGTAATAAGCAACGTACGAAGAACGAGCCCCTGGATTACTCTCTTGCCTATGGTCCCTGCCTGCCTGTTTGTTTGTTTTGTTTCTTTCTTTGTTTTGACTGCCTGTCTGTATGACCTAGCCTGTATATTGGATTACGCCTCTGGATTACCCCAGCCAATAAAGCTGCATTTGGATCTACCTTCGTGTCTTGGAGCAGTTTGTGACACTATGGAGCTAATTGATGGTTTATTATTTTATTATTTATCCGTCTTCAGAGAATCTGGCCGCTCTGGTTTGGTTCCGATCGGGTGAAACCTAGGATTAAAACATAAACTAGGACTTTTTATGTAGGCCTATTTATTTTCTTTTAATTCCATAATTTTGTCTATTACGCTGCAACTGACAAAATGCGAGTAAACCGTATCGATGTGGTTTTCATGTCAGTTACAAACAATTAAAATATGACAATGGCCAACACAAAATGGACAAATCGGGGGCTTAAAGGGTTGGTTCACCCCCAAAATTAAATTTCTGTCATTAATTACTCACCCTCATCTCCTATGCTGTTTACGTTGTGTAAACAGTGCAGCACTTCCAGGTTCTACATCAGAACGGCGACTCACTATTGGCTGAAGCTGGTCACGTGAGCACCAGGACACATGCATGTGATGCTGACGCAGGAGACGGCCAATGATGTGCCGGCCTTCTGACGTAGAACCATTTAACAATGAGACAATGAGACATTTCTGAAAATATATTTTATATTCAACAGGAGAAAGTCATATTTGGAATGACATGAGGACGAGTAAATGGTGAAAGAATTGTAATTTTAGCTGCATACCTACTATACCTTTAAGATACATTTTTAAAGTGTGTTCTCCGTACACAGCAAAATCAGCAGTGCTAATTCAACACCTACAGAGTTAAATTCAACACTTTAAAAGTGTCTATATTGGTCCACACTAGATCGAGTTAAAACTACACTTTTCAAAGCGTTAAATATTTAACACTGACAGAGTTGCAGCAACTCTCTAAATAGTTAACATTTAACACTAGTCAACACTGGTTAGTGTTGAATTTACCCAACACCAGTGCGTAGTGTCAAAATTTAACACCAAATGTGTGTTTTTCTTTCAACACTACCGAGTTGTTGCCATATTAACACTACATAGGATGTAAAGTTTAAAATGCAACTCTTGTAGAATTGATCTGTATTGATTTGTAATACTATTGGAAAATCAATTGAAACTGTATTAAATAAAGCACACCATACACAACAAAGCATTGGCTTTACATTAACAATGGACAACCAATCCTCTAGCACAGGTCACACGAAATGGCAATGTGGCACTACATATGTTTTTTCATCCATTTCATTAGAAAACTGTTTGTCATACGGTCTGTAATAAATCAACTCATCAATAGAAATAACAGAAAAGGAATCAGCTCTCTCCTCAATACAATATGTATTAAAGTGGTCATCAAAATAAAGTCTGTCAACTTTGCATGTCAAAATAAAAGCTTGATCTTCATTAATAATGACATTTGTGATCTTTCTGAACACAGGAATTTCCATATCTGTTGTAATACAAACAAACATACCAATTTGATACTCAGTTCCAAAGTTTTTCACCCAATTAGTAGTTGACACATCAGAAAATGCATTCACATGAAACTTAGCACTTAAATTCTCACCACCCTCCAAGCTATCGATCATTTCTTTCCTCACTGGACCAAACTCAAATGTCTGAAAATTAAAATTCTCCCAGTGATAAGCTAATTGTCTCTCTCTGATGTTGTTTTACCAAGGTTTTTGTAATATTTTTGACATTTTAACAGATCGTTTAAAAAAATTATGTTTGGCCTCAAACCTCATGCACCATACATGAATAAAAGTGGACCTATTTTACGAATGCACCTTGGATAATGTATCATAAAATGATGCTTTGGAATTAATCTTCTGTCAGGAAACAAGGATCTGAACAGCTTGTGGTAATCATTAATCAAATGCTTCAAATAATACGTCAAACCATTAGTAACAACTGGTGAAAACACTATTTTCACTATCTGAATCAAGAGGAGGAGCAAGTTCCAGTAACTGTTATTATTTCTTTCAATTACATCACCAAAAATCAGTGGAGCATTTCACACAAGACACCACGAGTGAATTGCATTCAATCCAAGATCTTTACTATCATCCATTTTCAACCCACTTGGCCTGTTTTTTCGCTCAATATAACCGTAGTTGAAACTTTGGATCCTCTGTGACAATGTTTCCAAAGACAGATTCTTGTTATTGACCAGGTATTGAAATGTTCTTTTGGGGTAGGCTATATCATATCAAGAAAAAAGTATACTGTATAAAAGTATAAAACAAAGAAACATGTAAGCCTATATGTATTCAAAAATAAAACTAGACATGTGGTAAATTAATTTAGGAAAAATAAATACTCTGAACCCTAAGTAGATTTAGCCTACATAAACTGAGAAAGTCAAAAAGAGTTACTTTGTGCCCCCCTCCACCCTATTCGAAAATAGAATTAGTAGCCTACGTCCCAAATTGTTGTATGTTGAAATGAGTATTCTAAATATAACCGGGCCGGATGGTCTACTTTTTCTGGTTAGAATCCGAAACCGCGAACACTCGGCTAATTTTGCCCACAACCCATCGCGCGTTGGACGGTGATTTGATTAGAACTACAAACACGAGTAAAAAGTGTTAAAAAACTACAGACATGGAGGATGCGCGAGTCCGGCGGTTATAGCCTAGATAAAAGGGATCGTTTGAGCTAATCATATATCTAACCTGACGAAAATGATGGCTATTTATTTCATGTTGTCCACATTATATTTCATCTGCAGCAGCATTGTGAACTTCTGTAAAGATATGTTTAACCTTAAATGCATCATTATCCAAATTGCAAACACAAAGAGGAGAGACCCCGCTTGAAAGACCCACGACTGGCAGATCAACGTGCTACAACCTTTCTCTCCGAAATGGTAGGATATTAAATTAAATTGAATGAAGGATTTTAACTGTGACAAGATGATTGACAGGGCAGTTAACGGTGACAGGAAGCACGCGACAGAGTCCGTTAAAGTTGACGAAGTAGGTCCCAAAGCTTCCCTAATCTTTTGCTAAACACTCAAAAGTAAGTCTTCTTCACAAAAAGAGGCTAAGGCTACAATACTTTTAGGGACGCAGTCCCATGTATGCACGTGAAAGACGATTGAGCCAATCAGAGTAGGTATGGGGCGGAGTTGCACGTACGTGCAGCCCCGCCCCGTTTTGTCTGCTGCAGTCAGCCGATTCCCGTGCCTGTCCCCGCACTCGTCCTGAGGACAGCTCACAATAAAACGTCACGTGCATGATAGTTAAGTTTCACAATACAACTTCTTGGGAATATCCAGTCACTTATCCTAGAACTTTCCTTGATTGTATCGAAATCGAGTGTCACGGAGATTCGGCCATTTTTTTGCTTTTAGCCTACTATTTATTTATTTTAACGAGAGAGTAAATACACAGTTACTCTTTCAGTAAAAGATATTGGCTAATCAAATGAATCCTTCATCAGTCGGCATGGAGTCTTCTGTCGAGCTTCAGTCGAGTTTTCATTTCTCTATCCTCGGGAGCGACTGACAGCGGAGCAGATTATTGCTGACATCTAGGCTACAGAAATATGAAGAACGTGTTTGTGATCTTTATGTTATATGTTGCTATAGACGGTAAGCTTTGTTTCGTTTCAGTTTGTAAAATCCTAATCCCAAATTTATTTTCATTTATTTTATATTCTTATTCACACAGTTTCTTACTAAATTGTTAATGTTTAGTAAGTTATGCGTAACATTTTAGTATAGCCTTAAGGCACTAACAGTTTCCAGGACTCGATACATTTATTACCTTTTTAAAGGGCACGATGTCAATCTTTGTTAAAATGGGATCATAGCTGCCTGGTTTAATTGTTAATTAAGTGTAATGGAGATGGTTATTTGTAACAACTTTGCTGTAAGTAACATCTGTGTTTTTATATGGCCTAATGGTAACACTTTACAGTAAGGTTTTATTAGTTAACTAGCCTTATGTTAGTAAACATGAACTAAGCAAGGAGCAAGGATGAAGACAAACAGGGAGACGATATAGACAAAAAAGAAAAATATACTACAATAATAAAGATTTTGACAAAGACTCTAAGACTTTTTATTATGTTTTTGAAGCATTTCAAGCTCTAAAACATTTTAACAAACTCACTGAGGTCTTACTTTTTATCCATTTACAAGTATAGATATGATACCCATCAATAAAACAACAGCATCAGAGAAGGGTGAATTTAAATCACTTTAAAAAGAGGACATCTTGTTGGGTTGTTTCTGTATTAAATCACTAACTGGGTAAATCCCTAACATTATCTTGTAATGAGTCTCCTTGACCTTTGGGGCAACTAGGAAGCCATATAACTGCTAAAAGCTGCGTCATTATGACATAAGAAATACCCATTATCATTTGATAAATAATGAATAATGCCTTATACCAATTACTTTTAAACAGAGATTTTCCTATAAATACAGCCCTATTACTCCAAAGAGTAGAATTGTTAGGTGAAAAGTTATGGGTGAATATCATTTTCCAAAAAGCAGTACTTGTTTATGAAAATTAGATACCTTCAAAGGAATCTTACAGAGGTCAAGATCACATCTTACGGCAAATTCGCCAATATATTTAATAATGTCGTTAGGAATATGGCTCCATATTGAGTGTGACATTTTATTCTGAATTTACCAGGAATAGGTTCAAAATCATTGGCTCTCAAGCCTTCATGTTCATACTCTTTAATCATATGCAATGTAATGTAAATAATGTTTTAGTTTTTCATATAAATGTAACTACTCTTAGTGCAGTATAGCTTTCTCTTTGCGATCTTCTCCAGATTAGTGAGTTTTATGGTTTTATTGCAGGGTGTTTTGATCTCTTCTTCTGTCTTGGCAGGAAAACCAGTCTTACACTGATATAATGATGTATTGTTTCCATGTGTGTCTCTTTGGGATGATGCAGACTTGCAGAACACAAGCTTCTGGGGGGAACAAAAGTCTGTTTATAATTACATCTATTTATTTTATTTTTTGTCTGTGTAACTGTTCCTTTTTTATCTGCAGGAGTGTTTGGTGAGTCAGTGTCAGTGACGGAGGGAGATTCTGTTACTTTACACACCAGTCTTCCTGAAATACAGAGAGATGATGTGTTACAGTGGAGGTTTGGAGCTAAGGGTGCCCTCATAGCTCAAATCAACAAAGGAGCCAAAAAGAGCTCTGTATATGATGATGGGAGATTCAGAGACAGACTGAAACTGGACACTCAAACTGGAGATCTCACGATTACAAACACCAGAACTGAACACTCTGGACGTTATGAAGTAACCAGCACCAGATATACTTTTAACAAGATATTCACTGTCACTGGTGAGTATTACACTTTGAGATGTTTACATTTCAATGTAACAATATTACATTTTCTAAATGTTGTAATTAGCATCTGCTCTAGTTCTCATATGCCTAGAAATGGTTATGAATGCTAAGCAGATGTGATTTAGTCGTAGAACCGTTTCTTTATGACCACAACACACAGGAGACTTCTCATGTGCACTAACCTCTGTAGGGTCACAAGTGTTGTTGCTTTATCCAGGAGAGTTATCTTGCAGTAACTCTTTCCATTTTTTTTTTTTTTTTTTCAGTTCTGCCTGTAGATGCAGTGAAGACAGTGTCAGTGCTGGTGGGAGATCCAGTCACTCTAAACACTGATCTTACTGAAATACAGAGAGATGATGTGATACGGTGGAGGTTTGAACATCTAAACCCTCCTATAGCTGAAATCAAAAGAAAGGATAGAAAAGTCTCTAAACATGATGGTTCTGAGAGATTCAGAGACAGACTGCAGCTGGACTGTTGGACTGGATCTCTGACCATCTGGAACACTGAAACCAAACACTCTGGAGTTTATGAAGTTGACATCAGCATCAGCAACCGACACACCATACACAAGTCATTCAGTGTGACTGTCAGAGGTGAGTAGCTTGTGCCTTTCAGGACCGGTTTCACAGATAGGGTTTAGATTTAGCCCGGATTAGGCCTTAGTTCAATTAAGACATTTAATTATCTTTTATAAAAATGCCTTAGAAAAACATTACTGATGTCCATCTTGAGACAAAACAATGTCACTGCGGCATATTTTAAGATATGTCAGTGCAAGATGCTTTCAGTTAAAACAGCTCAAGCATGTATTTTAGTCTGGACTAGACTTAAGCCTGGTCTGTGGAACCGGGGTTTAATGTAATAATGAATTTGACTGGATCAGCACTAAAAAATGTAAGATTAAAAGTGTTTTTTGCACTTGATAATTTTTTTAAGGCTAAAACAGATACATATCTGGAACTATTAGTTTAATAACTATTGTCTTCAAACTCTCTCTAATGGAAAAATATATGGATTTATAAATGGCATAGTGTTACTAACAGGACAACACCATTTGTTTCGAAACTGACTGTAATATTAAAGACGGCATGTTGCACTCGTCTTTTCTTCTCTATTGTGACGGAACAAGTCAAGTCAAGTCAAGTCAAGTCATCTTCATTTATATAGCGCTTTTAACAATGTAGATTGTTTCAAAGCAGCTTTACAGAGATAAGCGTATAATTTAAGGTAACAGAGATTGTTTCGGCTTTACAGCAGAGTTAAGTTATTTCCATCTAAAGTTAGTTTTGATTGATTTGCTTCCGTCGCAATGATCATTTGTTATTAAATTAGGGGCCGCTAAGACGACACCATTCCCTCTACACAGACTTTAAACGCGAACCTGTGAGAAACACTGATGGCGTTCACATGAGCATTTAGAATGAGTTCTATAGTTATGTGCGTTTGAATATATGTGCGCAGGTTTGGAATTCCCTACAAGCCAAGCCTAAACAAAGTACTTGTCTTTCCCTATAAATTTTGATAAATAATTTTATTTTATTTTGTTGCTTTGGGGTAGGAACGCGAAACGGATTTTCCCGACAACGCCTTATCTGTAGAGTGGTAGTGGGGTCCTCCATAGGGAGTGACTAGTTGGCACTTCAGCACTGCGTTGTCATCGGTCCAGGCGAAGGTCCTTCGTCAGATCTGGATACGGCCTGGATCCGGCAGGCTGCAGGAAAACCTCGGGATAAACACAGACACTAAAATTAGCGTAGATGCCATTCTTCTCATGATGTAACGAGTACATCAGGATTTTTGGGAAGTGTTCCCGGTTCCGGCTGACCTGATCTATGCAGCCTAACATTAAATTATAGAAGTCTATAATGTATTATGTGAAAGCTAGGTCAAAGAGATGTGTCTTTAATCTGGCTTTGAACTGACAGAGTGTGTCTGCTTCCCGGACAATGGTAGGAAGACTGTTCCAGAGTTTTGGTGCTAAATAGGAAAAGGATCTACCGCCAGCAGTCGATTTTGCTATTCTAGGTATTATCAGCTGGCCGGAATTTTGAGATCGCAATAGACGTGACGGACTATAATGCGTTAAGAGCTCGCTCAAGTACTGCGGAGCTAAACCATTTAGTGCTTTGTAAGTGATCAGCAATATTTTAAAATTGATGCGATGTTTAATAGGGAGCCAATGCAGTTTTGACAGAACCGGGCTAATATGGTCATACTTCCTGGTTCTGGTAAGAACTCGAGCTGCTGCGTTTTGAACCAGCTGTAGTTTGTTTATTAAGCGTGCAGGGCAACCACCCAGTAGAGCATTACAATAATCTAGCCTTGAGGTCATGAACGCATGAACTAATTGTTCCGCATTTGTCAATGAGAGCATATGGCGTAATTTAGATATATTTTTAAGATGGAAAAATGCAGTTTTACAGATACTAGACACGTGACTTTCAAATGAAAGATTGGTATCAAAGAGCACACCCAGGTTCCTAACCGACGACGAAGACTTAACAGAGCAGCCATCAAGTGTTAGACAGTATTCTAGGTTATTACGTGAGGAAGTTTTTTGTCCAATAATTAGAATCTCTGTTTTTTCAGAATTTAGAAGTAGGAAATTACAAGTCATCCAATTTTTTATATCCGCTATGCATTCCGTTAATTTTGTGAATTGATAAGTTTCGTTAGGTTTTGAAGAAATATAGAGCTGAGTATCATCGGCATAACAGTGAAAGCCAATGCCATGTTTCCTAATGATATCTCCTAAGGGTAGCATGTACAGAGTGAACAGCAGCGGTCCTAGTACTGAGCCTTGTGGTACGCCATACTGAACTTGTGATCGATGAGACATCTCTTCATTTACTGCTACAAACTGATAACGGTCAGATAAGTATGATTTAAACCATGCTAGTGCAATTCCCGTAATGCCAACATAATGTTCTAATCTATTTAAAAGAACGTTGTGGTCAATGGTGTCAAACGCAGCACTAAGATCGAGTAACACTAATAGCGAGATACAACCACGATCGGATGATAAGAGCAAATCATTTGTGACTCTAACGAGAGCTGTCTCGGTACTATGGTACGGTCTAAAACCTGACTGGAAATCCTCGCAGATATCATTTCTTTCAAGAAAGGAACACAATTGTGAGGATACTGCCTTTTCTAATATCTTTGACAGAAAAGGTAGATTTGAGATCGGCCTGTAATTGACTAATTCTGTAGGATCAAGTTGCGTTTTTTTAACAAGCGGTTTAATCATAGCCAGCTTAAAGTTTTTTGGTACGTATCCTAGAGACAAAGACGAATTAATGATATTAAGAAGAGGATCTATGACCTCTGGAAGCATCTCTTTCAGTAGCTTAGTCGGTATAGGGTCTAACATACATGTTGTCGATTTAGATGATTTAATGAGTTTAGTAAATTCTTCCTCTCCTATAGCAACGAATGAATCAAATTTTTCCTCAGGGAGACTACAATGCACTGCCTGATGCGATACTGTAGTAGACGGTTGCATAGTTATAATTTTGTCCCTGATATTATCAATCTTATAATTGAGGAAGTTCATAAAGTCATTACTGCTGTGTTGCTTGGAAACTTCTGGGCTTGAAGCTTTATTTTTCGTTAGTTTAGCCACCGTTTCAAATAAATACCTAGGATTATGTTTATTTTCTTCTAATAGGGTTGAAAAATAAGCAGATCTAGCAGCTTTTAAAGTCTCTCTGTAAGCAATAGAGCTCTCCTTCCATGAAATGCGAAATACCTCTAGTTTTGTTTTCTTCCAGTTGCGCTCCATTTTTCTAGCTGCTCTCTTAAGGGCCCGAGTGTGCTCGTTGTACCACGCCGTTGGACTATTTTCTTTAATCTTCTTTAAGCGCAACGGAGCAACTGTGTCTAAAGTGCTGGAAAAGAGAGAGTTAAACGTTTCTGTTGTAATATCTAGTTCTTCTAAGCTATCTGAGATGCTGAGATGATGAAACTGATTAGGAAGATTATTAATAAAGCAATCTTTAGTAGCAGAAGTGATAGGTCTCACATATTTGAAACACGGAGTCGGCTTTGCAGCCTTGGCTAAATGCAAATTACACGAGACTAGGTAATGATCTGAGATGTCATCGCTCTGCTGCAGAATTTCAACGGCATCAACATCTATTCCGTGTGATAATATTAGATCTAGAGTATGATTACGACGATGAGTAGGTCCTGACACGTGTTGTCTAACTCCAATTGAATTTACAATGTCTTTAAATGCCAATCCCAATGCATCTTTTTCATTATCGATGTGTATATTAAAATCACCAACAATTAGTACTTTATCTGCAGTCAATATTAATTCTGATAGAAAGTCCGCAAATTCTTTGATAAAGTCTGTATGGTGCCCTGGTGGCCTGTATACAGTAGCCAGCACAAATCTCAAACGTGATTTATCGTTTACACTATATATTTTTACATTAAGCACCAATGCTTCAAAAGAATTGTATTTAAAACTTGATTTCTTAGTGGTTTTGAAAATATTACTATAAATTACAGCAACACCACCCCCTTTGCGTTTCGGACGAGGCTCATGTTTATAACAGTAATCTTGCGGGGTGGACTCATTTAAAGTAATGTAATCATTTGGTTTTAGCCAGGTTTCTGTCAAACACAGCACATCTAGGTTATTATCTGAAATCATATCGTTAACAACGAGTGCTTTTGAAGTAAGCGATCGAATATTCAGCAACCCAAGCTTTAGCATTTGCTCATCTGTAATATAGCTGTTTTTTATTTGTTGAACATCAATTAAATTTTTAACCTTAGATGGGTTTAAACGTTTTTTGGATTTCCAAGTTCGGGGAACAGACACAGTCTCTATATGATGATAGCTAGGTGAAAGAGGCTCTATGTGATAGGATTTATCTGACCTTGGTGACGCGAGGCCGCTAGCAGACGGTCGGTTTAGCCAGTCTGTCTGCTTCCTGACCTGAGCCCCAGATTGTCATGTTTGAGCTCTAAGACTATGTGCCATATTACTAGAGAGAAGAGCAGCACCATCCCAGGAGGGATGAATACCATCTCTTTTCAACAGGTCAGGTTTGCCCCCAAAAACTTTTCCAATTGTCTATGAATTCTATATTATTACTATTCTATACATATGAACAAGAACAAATGTGGGCGGGGCTTGATTTTGTCTGTGGGGAATTGATTGGATGGTTCTGGTTTGCTATTGGTGGATCGCATGTGAGTGACAGGTTGCCCCGCCCTCATCATCAGAGAAGAGAAGAGATGCTGCAAGAGGGAAAGTTATTTTGATTCAAGATTAGAGGCACATGAATTTAAAACTAATAATGATGTGGACAGAAATCATTTAGAATAAATACTGCAATATTTCATTTAAAAAAATAGAAAAGAATTGTCCATTTTGATTTCATGGTGACTTCAATTTTGAGGCCACACCTTTCCCCATCAGAGAAAGGCTTCTCATGCAAGAGATTTCTTGATGTGTGCGCGTGGAAGTGTGTGTTACAGTTTATTTCATTGTTTTGGCAGATTTTTCTGCCTTCTCTTTATTAGTGAGCGTTTTTAACTGCAATGTTTGTTTAATCTTCCTGTAAGCATTTCATTCTCTGTTCTTGTGTTTGTCATGACAGGTGAAGTGAGGACAGTGTCAGTGATGAAGGGAGAGTCTGTCACTCTACACACTGGTCTTGCTGAGATACAGAAAGATGATTTCATAACGTGGATGTTTGGATACATTATCCTAGCTGAAATCTATAAAAACCAGTCCTCGCTTGACCAACTATTCTATACATATGATGGTGCTGATGAAAGATTCAGAGACGGACTGGAGCTTAATAACCAGACTGGATCTCTCACTATAACACAATGCAAAACCTCAAACTCTGGAGTCTATGAACTGAAGATCAACAGACATGCCATATACCTGAGGTTCACTGTTACTGTCAGAGGTGAGTTGATCAAGTGTAAATCAGAGCTCTGTAAACAATCATGAAGTTATATCAACAAATTAAAAATAATTTGAATTGTTAAACATGAAATTTGTATCTTTAACTGTTTGTTAATCGCTCAAAATAATCGTGGTGCAAATTACTGAAATATTTGTATAGAATACTATGTTATAAAGTAAATATATAAAATCAAGGTTTGATTCTTAAGACAATCACTTTTTATTCAAATTAATGTTTTAGTTTTATTTAAAAACTGACCGTTGATTTCACAAATGTTCTAGTGTATAGTGTGTATTTGTATGCATTTGTTTATTTTTATTTTTTTAATAGTAGTATTTACAATTTTCTCAGGCAATAAAAGAAAGCTTTTCTTTTTTCTTGGAAGAAACTAATACAGTGATGATTTTTGTTAGTTATCTATGAACATGTCAGAGCCCATGACATCTGCAGTAAATGCTTTAAGACCGCTGGCATGTTTCAAAATGGTTTTATCTGCATTTACTGCTAATAATGACTTATTTGAAATCAGCCCTGTGTTCACATCAAACACCATGATACAGAAGATGAACACAGTGAATTAGAAAATCATAATATCTAAAATTATATTAGAGGCTCAATTATGATTCAAATTAAACAGAATCAGATTCACATTTACTACTAGCCTATAAGTGTTATAGTCAGATTTATTCACTCATACTAATGACTGTCTCTCTTTATCTTCACCACCAGGTCTGTCTTCAAGGGAAACAAGGTGGATCATTGTTGGTGTTGTCCTGCTGGTGTTTGCTGTAGTTGCTATTGTGATTTACCGTCGCCTCAAGATCTCTAAACTGAAACGTAAAGCACATCATATTATAGCTAATACAAGCAAGAGAAAAACAATGAGCTTTGCTAGACTGCATTAGAGTTTGTTCAAATTCAGGTAGACGGTTGCATAAATGACTTAAATTATTCTTACAAGTACAGTTAGTAAAATCATTTTTTTCTTCAAGACCGGTCGTAACTTTTCTAAGTCAGTAACATTAAAAAGCTGATTGCTCTAATTAGAATCTGAAAAACGATACTATACTATATTTTAGGACAGTCTTGCAACTGGGTCGGATTGCACCAGCCTATTCATAAGTTCTTAAAAAAAATATTTAGTTGTGTGCAAGGTGTAACTTGGTGCCTTTTTACGTCAAAGTTAGTCTAAGTTGTAACTTGCACACAGCTGGTGCAACCGGTCTCTGGCCCCAGGTTTCCAATTGTTTTATCAAACTGTGAGTATATGAGTACTTTATTTCCTGCCCTGTTGAAGCTGGTAACATGGTGTTAGCTGGTCTCCCACCCTGGTCTGTGGGATGGTTTTAGAGTCATCTTTGGCTGGTCAGGCTGGAAGACGAACTTTAAAGTCGGCATGAAATCAAATTCGACAAATCTTCTTTTTATATGTAAAATTGTAGTGTTTGTTATCTGTGCACTTCATTATTTAAAAAAAAATCATGTGCCCTTATAATCTTTAATCAAATACATTACCCTACCATCCCCTCGAAACGACCTCTCTTCTCTTTCAGTCACGTGCCATGGCGAAAGGGTGCGGCCAGAGCCGATGAGGGTGCGGCTATCGGTGTCTGTCTCGTTTCTGCTCCGCCTCTCAGAGAAATCCTCCACAACTGAATGTAAAATGGCATTCAAATCTGCTTCCATTTTGTTTGCAACGCCCAACCTCCAACGATCCAATCAATTCCCGATGGACGAAATCAAGCCCCACCCTACATTTTTTTTCTAATTTCAGAAGCCTTTTCACTTGGATATACGTCACAACAAGGAAAAAAATTACAATCTCAACTTAACGTTTCATGCCGACTTTAACAAACTTAGTCCACCTTAAACCAGCTCAAGCTGATTGTTGGGTTTCATGATCAATCACTGAGTAGGTGAGATATTTGGAGCGAATGATCAGTGCTGATTTTGTTCATATTTGGTTTTCTTGTTCTGATTTCTGTTTCTGGGTGCTGCTGACACAGAAGCAGTGAAGTCAGTGTCAGTCCTGGAGGGAGATTCAGTCACATTACACACTGATGCTGAACTACAGGCAGATGATCAGATCCTGTGGACGTTTGAAAATGGAAATTCCCCAATAGCTGAATTCAGAAGAGGAAAAATCTTTACATTTGATGGTCCTGATGGGAGATTCAGAGACAGACTGACGCTGGACAAGAAGACTGGATCTCTGACCATCACAAACACCACAACCACACACTGTGGAGAATATAATCTACAGATCAGTGGAAGTGAAAAAAACACATTCAAGAGATTCAGTGTCTCTCTCTTTGGTGAGTATAATTCTGCCCCTCAGTCTACTCAAAGAATATAAAAATTTTCTGCAGAGAACTCTTATGTTACCTAACACATGACAAATGTGACAAAACCTAAAAAATAAAAACCTAAATTTTACCTTATACTAAAATATAAAGTCTAGAGTTCATCAAAATAAGAACTGTAGAATGGTACAAACATACAACAATGAGAAAAAGTCAAATGTAGAACAAATGAAATAAAATTGATCTGATTTTAAGTTAAATGTTTACAACCTGTTTCCTGACATAAAATTACACTGAATTAGTGAATGAATGCCACATGTATTACAGTAACTGATCATAAATGAATCAGAGAATATGATTTGTCCAAAACACGATCAAAACAGACATGGGAATTGAGCTATTTGACTTGTATAATATATTTATAGCTACATTTATATTTATATAATGAGAGGCTGAGTTTACATGAGACACTGAGCATTGCTTTACCTGCTTTTTACTATGGTTTGTTTTCTTGTTCTAAATTCTTTACTATATTTTCTATTTTTGTGCTGGTTTGACAGATGAAATAAAGCCAGTGTTAGTGATGGAAGGAGAATCTGTCCTACTGGACAATCATACTATAATACAGACAGATGATGAGATCCTCTGGATGTATGGAGACAAAGACATTGTCATAGCTGAATCCAAAGGAGGGACCAGAGGGACCACTACAGATCATGGTCCTGACGGGAGATTCAGAGGCAGACTGAAGCTGGATCATCAGACTGGATCTCTGACCATCACAAACCCGACAGCTGAAGACTCTGGACCGTATAAACTACAGATCAGCAGAAGTGGAAAAAACTCATTCAAGTTATTCAATGTTTCTGTCTCTGGTGAGTATCTCAAATATTCCAGTGTAATAATGACCTTGATTTAGATCAACACTGTGTCTGTCATGTATGTGTACGTATTTCAGTTCCAATCATAATCAATCACAACTGTTTGTAATTATCAGGTATTCTTAAAGGGGCATTCCACCCATTTGAACATTGTTTTTTATTTAAAGTGGGTCATATATGTAGTCGAAATGTAAAATAAATTTTGAATTTGGTGCCTTCGTGACCGAGGAAAGACAAAAAATAACTTCAGGACGCATTTGTATGAAAGACAACAACTCCCACAATGCACCACATTGCACAGCTCCGCAAGCCACTCCCACTAATCCAGAAAGCGCATATCTGCCTATAAGAGAAATCACTCTTCCGTCTACAAGGCTAGCTACTACCAGAGCTTGAAATTCATTTCACATAAAATGTCTAGTTAGTTGGCGAACTCATTAGTGCATTACTCCTCGTTTGTATTTCTTTCGAAAAGGTGAATTATTGCATGGTACCTGGATGTTCAGTCAGAACATATGCGGTGCGAAACTAGGATAGTTCTCAACACAAACGTCCGTGTCCTCGTCTGATTCAGAGATTTCGTCCAGGAGAAATTGTCATCGTTGAAATTCTTTGCCGCAGACGGACTCTATCTCTGTGTTCGTAGCGGTTCGTAGCTGCATAGTGAGATCACCGGCGCCACCGGTCCGCCCTAACTCGAGCCAGTCCGGGCTCCTCGTCCGCGGCAGGCAGGTCTTCTGCCTCGGCTGCTCTTCGCTATAATGCGGCTTGTAAAGGTAGCCACAAAAACCTGATTCAAGCATCAGACTTCCGAAATCCTCTTCTTCTATATCATATTGAGCACTCTCCTCCGCTATTGTCATAACTTTACATCTGTCTCCACAGCGCCTGTTAGCTTAGCTTCAAACAAGATGGAGGATATTGCTTTCAGTTTCAGAGAGTAAAGTCCCACCCACTGATCTGTAATAGGTCTGTAGCGTGAGCGGGTCCCACCCCCTGGGAAAGATGAGGAACGATCTGTAGTCTCAACAGAAATCCCCCCCTCTTACACTTCCTCCGACAATGACACAAAATGACGATTTTTGCGTCATTGTAGGAGGAAGTGTAAGAGGTAAATAACGGATTTCTCCCGTCTCAGGGGAAAATGAGAGAGTGTTGCACGACCATTCAATAGTATGACTGGGTTTCTAACAATGCAAAGCTTAATGCAAATGGGTGGAGTGTCCCTTTAATACCTGATAATTCTTAATGAGCTACTTCAGGTGTGTTTTAGGTGTGTTGCTCATGAAACCCCAAAACACATTTTTTTTTTAAATGTAAACAGATATGTACAGGCTGCACATTACTGAAAATACTAAAAGCACACATACAATTGTGATGCGATCTGGGAAAACCCGACGGATGTCGCGCTGGTACGTTTTCAGGAAGATCTTAAAATAGATCGAATGTGAGTTTTTTTTGTCAAAATTGGCTTTTCATTCAATTATTATTCTATAGCATCTTATCTATCATCTCTGAATATATCTTGGCAAAATTCACTAGTTTAGTGCAGAAAAATAGCAATTTATAGTGGCAAGCTGAAAAGGCTGTGTCTTTCTCTTTAAGAACACGCATGGCGGAGGTGCAAAAATAAATAAATAAAATAAAATCGCCCATAGCTCTCCTTCTGTTAACACTACAAAGACAGTTCACCTATCAAAATAGAAGAGAACAACGGAGTCTGAAGTAGCTGCTCGCTTAAAAGATCTTGCTCGCCTCTCAATCGTCCAATTTCAAAACGGTTTTCACATGATTAATTTTCAGTTCGTAAGGTTTCGAATGATACCTAATCTATGATGATTACTAAAATATGTGATATGAAAACAAGGCAATAAAAAAGAGTGCCAATGGTCCCGCTAGTAGGACGTGACGTTAATTAAACCAGTTTTTCTCAAAATTCTGTTCCTGAAAATCACAGCGATCAGCCGATTTCAGATAACCATAACTTTTGCTTCAGACAAACGATGAAAGACATAAAAACAGATTTGGAAAGGACTTGAAACCCGCATTAATATGGTATCAAAACCTGTAATAGGTCAAATTTCACCATGTGGTGGGTTTTACCAGATCATATCACATTTCATCAATAAGAGGAAATTGGTTATTTTTGCATTTTTCAGAGCAATGTAGTTCTTCCAGGTAGTGGTGGGCACGTGCTGCATTGAGTCGAGGCTTCGAAACACTCCGACCACCGTCTCCACGGTGACCCCTAGTGGTCAGAACAGTGTAAATGCAACAAAAACCTGGACCAAACATGAAAAAAAAAAAAAAAAAAAAAAAAAAAAAACCTTTACAAATCTATTGCAATTTTTTATTTATTTTTTATCTTTCAAATGCAATGATCTAATTATCTTATAAGATTTTCAAGTGTTCTTTTATTAATTGTCAGGGTTTATTTCGGGTTTTATCATGGGTTTTGGCTGGATGCTTGTATTATGGGACTAGACTTTTTGACACTGAGTGGGGCCTGTATAAATGTGACCAAAGCTTAGTCGTTCCTCTACAGTAGGGAAAAAGGACAGTTGATGTACCCTCGGGCCAAGCAGAGAGGGGAAGCAGCTGGGTAGCATAATCGAGCAGCAGAGCAATCCGGGAGAAGGAAAAGCAGAAGTAATTGAGTCGTCTAACATCCCATGGGCAGCCCCTTATTCTTCAAAATGAAGGACTCCTCCTGGCAGTTTTGTGTGGACTATTGCCGCTTAAACGCGGTCACGAGAAAACTTGTACCCTCTACCACATATCAACGACACCCTGGACTGTATCGCGGGGTTGAGGTGATTCAGTTCCCTTGACCTCCGGAGTTACTGGCAAGTGGAGTTGGCTCTGGAGGCCAAACCAAAGACCGCTTTCACCATCGGCCAGGGCTATGGCATTACCGGGTAATGCCGTCTGGCCTCTGTAATGCTCCAGCCAACGTCTCCCGGTTGATGGAGCAGGTCCTGGCAGGTGTCTCTCGCCACTGTTGCCTGGTGTATCTGGATGACCTGTTGGTGCATGGGCCTGACTTTGAGGGGGCACTGCAACACCTCCAGGTGGTCTTTGCTGCTATCCGCCGAGCTGGGTTACGACTCAATCCCAAAAAATGTCACTTACTACGGTGAGAGACTGCCTTTCTTGGGCATGTAGTGAGTGCCAGAGGAGTGTGATCATAACAGCCATTCAACGACTTTGACATTTGTGTTGTGTTCACGGCATAATCGGTTTGGATCAAATCTTGAAAATAGGTTGTTCAAAAGAAGGAAGAAAAAAGATTCTGAAATGGCATTAGATCATGTAATCCAATCATGGTTTTGATCTGAATCAAACCCTCAGTATGTGTTGTTCAAAACTGTTTAGTACAATTGGGATAATTTTTACATCCTGAATCCACCCATCAGAAGTAACGCTTTGTTTAGATCCTCTCTCTATGAAGCACCTTATTTCTGAAAAACACTGAAAATGTGCTCTGATTGGTTGGCTGGATCAGTGTGTTGTGATTGGTCGAGCGCTTCAAGCGTGTTTGGGAAGTGTCCCGCCCCTTTCGCAAGTTTCATCACACTACTAACTAACTCAACCAGGTCCCGCCCCTTTATTCTGCGTATGAATTATTAAAATGAGGAATATTGTGACGTGTTCGTTCCCGGAAGAAAACTCAAGATAACAATGGAGGCGATTCAGGGAGTTCAGAAACAGTGACACTGATATAGAGAATAACTGGAGCTTTTTCATGCTCGAATAGCAACATTACACACTAAAGAAAGCTGAACATGTCCTCTTTAAACACATTAGCTTCAGATGGTTTAGATACTATATTAGTTCTACATGATTTGTGCCACACATTTCATTGGTCATCCTCCATACAAAAGCAAAGATTTTCATTAGTCATCGGATGTGTTTTCTTTCAGGTCCCACTGCACTCGGAAGTATACCAGAGGAAGGGCGTCTATTGCAGCCGGTGCGTTATTGCCGTCAAAGATCTATCAGCAACGAAAGCTAACTGTGCTGTCGCCTCTCGTCAGCTGCGCCTCGGCCAAAAAACTGCGCTTGAAAACACCAAAAGGACTAAAGAAGACTGTCAACTGGTATGTGTGTCCTGCGCCTGTGTGTAAGGAAATGTGTCTATATCAGCCATAGACAGTATAAGAAATGGACACAGCGACCCCATTGGATTCAACGGAGAAAAGTGAAGTCAATTAGAAGCTCTCACTTCCTGATGGCTGAGCGTACTGCGCAGACTCAAACTGAGCTCGATGACGTAGATGTGACGTGAGCAAACCGTCTGTCTTCTAGTAGCTGTGCCAAGAGAAATCTGAATCATTCCCTTCCGAAACTCACAGAGACGGAGAGTGTGAATAGGAGCTGTCCATGAGCTACAGTAGGAGCAGGAGAAACTTTTGCTAAGTATTCTGATTAATTACTTTGTCATTTTGCCTCCACGTCCCCCCAATAATAGCCCGCAAGCTTCTCCTCCTGTCCATACGGTAATTCTCTACTGTACGACAGAGAGTCGCGTGGTTATGATGCAATCGTTAGCCTATTTTTAGAAAAACTGCTTCTACGGGGCCATAACGTAAGATATAAGGTAATGGAGCCTTTTATACATTTTCGTGTTTCTTTAGAAATAAATAATGGACAAATGGAGTCTTTAAACGCCTCAGATGTATTCGCTGTCAAAGTGACGCCAAAATGAATGGGAGTCAATGGGATGCTAACAGCAGGTGATGGTCTGCTAATCAATGGCGGCGCCCAGGGAAACTTCAGTTTTTTCCAAAACATTGGCCCCCTGAAATCAGCAGGTGTCAATAGTCTATTTTAGTCATTCAAAAAGGGAAACCGATAGGATTTCAGATACAAACTGTGAGCAAAGCAGCTTTTTCAATACCTTCTTCAGTATTTCAAGTCGCCTCATGTTATTATGAAAATATTCATGCTTTTGAATGCTCAGGTAAGATGATGTAGCCTTCTGTCTGTAGGCTACCGTCTTGACTTCTTTGCTTGCTTTCATCACTTCCGCTTTTATTCTCGTGCGCTGACTCGTTCACTAACCTGAACAGCCAATCAGAGTTCTCTCTCTCAGCGACGGACAGACACCGATCCAACATGCTGAATCATTAAACTTGTCAGCACATTTAAGGAAATTTATAAGTATTTTTGCAACACTATGTACCATAGATAGACTGCAGTGTACTCTTATATGACAACATATCTTGGTTCATTTGTCAGAATTTGCCTGTCCAAGGCAAACATGAATTGAAAGTATTTTGACTTAGAAAGTCTTATTAATTTATATGATACTGTATATTGTTTGTAATAAAGTTATGTTTTAGGTTTGACTTTTGTTTTAATTTTGTTCATTTTAAATAAAGAAAACATAGGGATATGTTGGTTTGAGTCTGTTCATTATTTTAAAATTGATTTAATTGAATTTTAATTTGAGATTTAGACCTGTCTGAGTGTATGCCTCTGTATATCCTCTAAAGCAGTGATGCCTATAGATATGATTCATATATGTAAATCAGTTCTGTAGATGCTATTCAGTTTCCATTTTAAGATGTTTTATTGGCATAACAAATTTTTTTTTTATATATTACCAAAGCATTTGCAGCATTGCTGCATACAATTAAAACTAGAACCATAAAGACATTTAAAAAAGTATAACTGACAGTACAGAATAAAGTGGAGGAAAAATGAAGAAATTAATCATTTTGGCCACCAGATGGCCACATTGTACACCCTATTGAACATTTTCGAGCAATGAACCATTGTAAGCAGTGGTTTGCAAAGCTGAGCCAAAAATGTATTTTTATGTGCATGTAATAATAAATGCCATTAAACAGATCCGATTCTCTCATAATGTCTGTTTATCAAAATGCATAAATGTAAAACACGGAGCTAAGTGATTTATAGAGTAATCGAGTGTATACTGGATGGTGAAGTCAATCTTGGGAAGGCAAATTCCTGGTAATGAATACTAGATAGCGCTCTAGTGCAGTAAAAGCTGTTTGGATCTCACTTTATGAATAAATCAGGCCAACAGCCTTTAGGCTGTTTTGTGCCTAGTACAATTCACTGTGGGAAACTGCACTTTTCTGCAGACATAAAAATGCTTGTGTTGTTTCAACCCAATTTTGGGTCAAATATGAACAAAACCCCAAAAATTAACCCAACGTTTGGGTTTATCCATATTTGACCCAAAGTTGGGTTAAAACAACCTAGTATTTTATTAAAGGATATGGTGTTTTTATTTTTTTACGGAGGTAAAACTGTGGTAATATGACATCAGACACTGTCATCCAAACATGAATGAACTGTATTACATAGATGTCAAAATTAATTTTTTTGGAGGCTCTTAAAATAGATGTTTTTTTCCTGCTGGAAGAAGTTACATAATAAATAACTATAATATAGTAATATTATACTCTATAGTATGTAATAATGGGATCAGTCACATGACATTTTGACTTGGGCAAAGGTTGACAGATGTCATGCATGTTTTTCACAGATAAAAACAGGATATGATCATAATAAAAAAGGATGTCTGTGATCTCAAGAATAGTTGAAACTCCTAAGAATGAACTTCTGAACTCTTGCTTGTGTTAAAAATAACAGTTTATCTACAGGATCACTGAGTATGTATTTTAATATTCAAGTACACAGTATATGTTATTTTCATTATTTGACAGTAATATCACTTTTATTTGAGATCATTTTATTTTCTAGCATCAGCATTCATGGATTATTCGTTTTATTTTACATAAAAAAGAGGAAGTTAAGTTGTGGAAGTCTTTTCTACCATATGCTATTCACACACTCACACATGCACAGACCCACACTATTGCACAAATGTGGTATTAATAACCACAAGCGTCCAGTAATACACATTTTCATGCAGAAGTTGTTTGTCCATCCAACAGATGAAACCACATTTCTATTCCAGATCTAAAGAAAGCAGACCACACCAGGTTTCAGCTTGACTCACAAAGTGTTGCTTGCATTCAGTGAATCACATTCATGACATTGATTCAATAGAATGCAATACTGTCAAAAACTCCAAAATCTGCTCATATTTGTTTTACTGTACATACTGTACCAAATTAAAGGTCTGCTCTAACTCTTCAGATTTTATTGCTAAAGTTTTATGTGTAGTTTAATTCTGAATTTGCACCTAGAATAATGGCTAACATCTTGTTATATAATGGTGTTTGTTCTGAATGCAGTGAAAATTATTGCTAGGACATATAACATCATGGCTGTTTAAAGTCTGTACATATAATAGCTGTTGTATATAAAAGCCTGCAAGAGCGCTTCTCTGTTGCTATAGCCATTGCTGTTTATCTTCCCAGTATGCAAGTGAACCGTAACTAAACACATCATGATTGATGAGGATTTTTTGATCAATGATTGGTGACGACACCCGCGTACACCTACACTGGTAATCCAGAGTTCTCGCGAGAGCACAAGTTGAATTTGCTCAGCTATAGTTACTCTGGCGTCGAGTAATGATGCTCATTAAATATGCCCTTGTATCTGAGCTGCACCAATCACATCGGGTTATCTGATATAGGCGAGTCAGAGGCGAGATGACGACAGCGCTATGACGTCGAAGTCATTAGTAAACATTGCAAGATGGCTATGGATGAATAGCAGTTCTTTGAAATGGTTTCGGCCGCTACAATGAACGAGTTAGACTTGGCTTTTTATCTAAAAGAGGAACAGAAGACGGCGCTTGAATCGTTCCTTTGCAAGAAGGGCGTTTTTTACTGTTTTGCCGACCAGATACAGTAAGAGTCTAATCTACCAGTTAGCTCTGCTGGTAGCTAAGCGATAACTTGTTGTGATTGGTCGTAGTGTTGTCCAATTGCATGCAGTGAGATTTTCAAATGCATGCTTGGTGCAGCCCCTCGAGCTGGCAGATTTTCATTAGTCGACGCCAGACCATTAATCTTTCAGATTTAGATCTGGATTTCCAGGCTAGCGTACACCACCTCTTCCTCCACTTTTACTCCCTGAAAGAAAACACAAACTCAGAACATACAAAGAGACAGGAGTCAGTAAAAGAGTTTGCCAGATATCATGGTTTTCAGGAACAGCTGCAAAAAAATTTGTTTTTTAAAGTGGTAAATTATGTTTTTTTGCGCAAACAAAGCACTCGTGTATAACTTCATCAAACTGAGGTTAAACCACTGGAGTCAGATGGATTACTTTAATGATGTCTTTACTCACTTTCTGGGCCTTGAAAGTGGTAGTTGCATAGCTGTCAATGGAGGGACAGAAAGCTCTCAGATTTCATTAAAATTATCTTCATTTGTGTTCTGAAGATGAACAAAAGTCTTATGGGTTTGGAACATTGTGCTAGGCGGACCAAAAATCTCTATCACAGAAAAATTCATGATTCTGGCAGTATCACATTATGGGCCTTTATAATGGAATAGTGGCTTATTTTAATGTCAGGAGTACATAAAAATGAAACATTTTGATGTCAAATGAATGTAAAAATACACATTTATAATGAAAAACTGTGGAGGTCAAATCATTTTATAAAACTTGGCTCGATGGTGTTTTATGCCCCCAATGGCTCCTTAGAGGCAGCTAACCCTACCCTCAACCTTAAACCTACCCATCCCCTCGCTGCCTGGAAGGCGACGTTGGGGGCATAAAACACCAAAGACCTAAAACTTGAACATTTTAATATATATATTCAAATTAAAATGCAAGTGCAAACTGCTGAATGCAGAGTAAACTTAAATTGAAAATTGTGTGATTTATTTATTTATTTTTTTGTCATTAATGGACGGTACAGTAGAATGTACTTTTCAAAGTATAGTTGCACATTTTAAAAATCACCATTCATAACTGTCAGAGCAACTATAGTGCCCTGTCCCAAATAACGCACTTCATGTGGACTTTAGGTCTCGTGGACTTAAATTGCGCGTGCTCGCTGAGTCTACGAGTCCGTAGGCCGTCCCATTCAGCATTTTAACGCTCTGAAGTGTGCTCAGCAGCGCCCCCTTTGTACCCTTG
This sequence comes from Squalius cephalus, assembly GCA_022829025.1. NCBI lineage: Eukaryota > Metazoa > Chordata > Actinopteri > Cypriniformes > Leuciscidae > Squalius > Squalius cephalus. Next base: position 29,592,926 of record CM040807.1, read on the forward strand.
AAGCGGTCTTCCGCGAAGCCCGCATAGATGCAGGCTCCACACACTTTAACTACCCAGGAATCCTTGCGAAAGGCCAATCAGACAACGGAGGAGATTGAACGGACAATTGTTGACATGGCTGAGAAGAAAATATTATGGTTTTTATGATGTACATTTTACCAGTTGTTACCTACAGTTTATACAAACATTATGGTCATCGACCAGTGGTTGATGTCTCAAACTTAATAATAGTGCGTTGGATAATACAATCACATTATGATTCATTAAATAAATAGACCCGAATGTCAGGGCTTTACTGAGTCATAGTATGAATATTGAAACCTGTAAATTCATCTGAAACTCATGCACATTTTGTGTTAAAATTGTAATCTTAGTTCAAATGGAACATTATACATAATTTAAATAAGCATGATGTATTGTCTAATGCCCAGGTGATATGCACAATATCAAAATATAGAACTGTAAAATTAGGCTGTGTAGTTGACATGGAGATAAGACGTTGGAGCACAAAAATGTGATTTCTCCTGTCCAACAACAACCAGACCGTTATTTCCGGCGTGACGATCGAGTCCCAAACATACCTCTCAATGCGCCCTCGTGGACTCGCGCCAAGGGCCTTATAAGTCTGCACTACATGACGTCACCAAAGTGTGGACTCTGAGGAAGTCCACAAGTCCGGAGTGTGCCATTTGGGACAGGGAAGTAGAATAGGCACCGTTTCTCCTGTAAGAATATGTTGTCTCCCTCTAGAGGTCAAATTATGTCGTAGTTTAATTTTTGAGGGTGAAATGTAGTGGGAAATGTAGACATCACTTACATTTTTAAGATTTAGAAACATAAATTTGAAACACAAAGTTAGATGTGGAATATTCTAACTTAATATGTTCGATGAATAAAAAGGCAGTCAATTTCCCGTAAATTTTTTTTAATGCTTTTATTATCAACAAATAGCATGTACTAGAATAATGCTGCGTTCCAGGCAGGTTTTTGAGCACGTAAATCTCAACTTCAAACCACGACTCACGACTTTGTAGCTTTCCAGGCAACCTGTAACCCGTGTTTTTCCAACCTTATACCCGTGAGAGTGCTCTGGAACGGCAGTCAAACCCGTGACTTCCCACCCGTGAACTCATACTAGATCGATGTACTCCCAGTTACGAGTTGGAAAAACACGGGTTACAGGTTGCCTGGAACGCAGCATAACTTCCATACATCAGAAAAACATATCACATGCTTCACAATACAATAATTGACTAAACAAAGAGAAAAGGAGAAGAGAAAAAAGGAAAAGAAAGAAAACAGTGAGGGATATAGTGTAACGATCACCAGCTGGAGCTGCCCTTGTGAGCCACCAGAGGGCAGTCCACATCAGACTATCATATTCACTCACTAACTACATTTCCCATAACTCACTGCCCGGACTCATCATCACTTATCACTGATCACATTCACCTGTACCTCATTCACTGATTGCATTCACCTGTCTCATCCTGTTAGTCTGTCTATTTATACCTTGTTCATTCATTCACTCACCGTGAAGTCTTGTTAAGTGTTACACTGCATTTCTGAGCGTTTCCCTGGTTTTCTTGTTTCTTGGTTTTTGATATCTTGCCCTGTTCCCTGGATTACTCTCTTGCCTCTGGTCCCTGGATTACTCTCTTGCCTCTGGTCCCTGCCTGTTTTGTTTGTTTTGTTTGTTTCTTTGTTTTGACTACCTGCCTGTGTATGACCCTAGCCTGTACTTTGGATTACGCCTCTGGATTGCCCCAGCCAATAAAGCTGCATTTGGATCTCCTACTTTGTGTCTCTGAGCAGTTCGTAACATATAGGCTATTGTTAAGCATATATATATTTTGAAAATATAAATTAAGAACATATTACGTTTGTTTTAATTGCTTTGCTATTTTTAGATTTTAACATCACATATATATCTCTTTCTTAACTAAACACTGTTTCCCACTTGTGAATTTACATTTGTGAATATGAAATTTACATAAAAAATAAAATACAATTTGTGAAACCAGCATCCTTTGAGCAATGGCCCTTAATACAATAACCTTATAAATCACATATTTATAGGATAGAGAAAAGAATTCAAAATATTATCAGCAAGGAATCTCACAGTATTTTTCTAGAAACACTATCTTGGTAGGACCAAAACATATGAGAAATTGTTTCAGTAGAACATTTAAAATTAACTTCCTTCATTATTAATAACTGACTTACTAATAACAACCCGTTCCTTAACCAATTTAAAAAATAATAAAGATGTAATCCTGTACAAAATATTGGCCTTATTCCAGATAAAGAATGTTTTCCATATCAATTAATGTCAATTAATTTACATTATGTGTTTGTCAACTGACTGAGCAGAATAATATATTCTTGCTTGCCTTTCAATAATTGAAAAAAAAATCTATAATTATTATCTATAATAATCTATAACTTATTATCTATAATTATTTTAACCTCCAAATATGTGATGCTTTCTTTTACAGAAATGGTACAATTTGAGGATTCCAAACAGTTGCCAGCAGCTCACATTTATTGATATTAAAGGGATAGGCCTAGTTCATGATTTACTCACCCTGAAGTCATCCTGAAGTTGTTCTATCCATGATAAAAGTGCATCTATCCATCATAAAAGTGCATCTATCCATCATAAAAGTGCATCTATCCGTCATAAAAGTGCATCTATCAATCGTAAAAGTGCATCTATCCATGATAAAAGTGCATCTATCCTTGATAAAAGTGCATCTATCCATCATAAAAGTGCATCTATCAATCGTAAAAGTGCATCTATCCATGATAAAAGTGCATCTATCCATGATAAAAGTGCATCTATCCATCATAAAAGTGCATCTATCAATCGTAAAAGTGCATCAATCCATGATAAAAGTGCATCTATCCATCATAAAAGTGCATCTATCAATCGTAAAAGTGCATCTATCCATCATAAAAGTGCATCTATCCATGATAAAAGTGCATCTATCCATCATAAAAGTGCATCTATCAATCGTAAAAGTGCATCTATCCATGATAAAAGTGCATCTATCCATCATAAAAGTGCATCTATCAATCGTAAAAGTGCATCTATCCATCATAAGTGCATCTATCCATGATAAAAGTGCATCTATCCATGATAAAAGTGCATCTATCCATGATAAAAGTGCATCTGTCCATGATAAAAGTGCATCTATCCATGATAAAAGTGCATCTATCCATCATAAAAGTGCATCTATCCATGATAAAAGTGCATCTATCCATGATAAAAGTGCATCTATCCATCATAAAAGTGCATCTATCCATGATAAAAGTGCATCTATCCATCATAAAAGTGCATCTATCCATCATAAGTGCATCTATCCGTGATAAAAGTGCATCTATCCATGATAAAAGTGCATCTATCCATGATAAAAGTGCATCTGTCCATGATAAAAGTGCATCTATCCATGATAAAAGTGCATCTATCCATGATAAAAGTGCATCTATCCATCATAAAAGTGCATCTATCCATGATAAAAGTACATCTATCCATGATAAAAGTGCATCTATCCATCATAAAAGTGCATCTATCCATGATAAAAGTGCATCTATCCATCATAAAAGTGCATCTATCCATCATAAAAGTGCATCTATCCATCATAAAAGTGCATCTATCAATCGTAAAAGTGCATCTATCCATGATAAAAGTGCATCTATCAATCGTAAAAGTGCATCTATCCATCTATCCATCATAAAAGTGCATCTAATGTGTGTAGCCTGCTGTCTGGACCATCATGTCTGTGTCGATCTTGATCAAGTGACACTGTTACTACACAGCGCTATATCCAGTAAAGAAAGCATTTGAATTCGCTACAGAAATAATAGCATGGCTGCGAGATCTAGTGAGAAGCATTCACATTTCTCCCTTATTAACCGTAGATCTCTATTAGATCAAACAGCGCTGACGTGGAAACCAGGAGAAACATTGTGCCGTAAATGAATTAGTTATAGGCTTTAAGTCCACAGATCAGTAACATTCACCATGGTCTCATTAATGGTGATTCCTTTTGTACAACCAACCTTTTAATGGACTTTCACTAATATGTAAATTTAGAAGATGAGAATCTCCAATGACTTGAAGATGACATATAAAGGAAACAACATGGCAGATTGCAGTTGTTTGTTGTCAAACACAAGTCTCCTAGCAACAAAATAAAAAATTATAAACTCTACTATAGTAGACTCTGTACTGCACTGTGTTGCATGTGTAACGTTATCAGCACAACATATCAATCCCGGGGTGTGTTTCAATTCTTACAGAAGGCAATTTTATGGCAATTTTATGGGATCAACTCTCTTTGTGAAAGAGGCCATATATTTTACGCGTAGTACACTGTAAAGAGGTTGCTGTAAATTTTACAGTAAGGGACTGTTCGTTATTTATTTAAGGGGCCACCGGAGGAGTTTTGAGATCTGTTGTCAAAAAAGACATGACCCTCCCTTCGCCAGCAATAATTTTTTCTATGACCCTCCAAAATGATTGTGAAAAAAGACATGACCCTCCCCGATAATTTATTGATTAGCCTAATTCTGTACTGGTTTGCGCTTGGCAAAGATGTTCAGATAGCCTTTGTTTGTTTGTTTTTTAAACCATAAACTCTTGCTTTCTCATCTGGCTGTAACGATAGACCAAATACGATTCGGTTCGTATCACGATTTTTTATTTTAGATTTGAAAAAAAATCATGTTTTCGGTGCTGATGTGGTGTGACGCGTTCAACATGTGGGTGGCGTTGCGAATAAAGCATCTAAAAGCTGTCACAAAGAACCGGCAAAAGTAATGATTATTAATATGTCATATATAGCTAGACATTTTAATTGTTTTTAATAAACAAGTGTTTTCTGTGTCTACTGCAAAGATGAAGTTGACGATGCGTCGCGATCTTCTCAGGACGCGCCAGAGAGAAATGCACATTTCATAAGGAGAAAGCAGTCTGTTTTCCTTCGTTTTGAATTGTTCTGCATGTTTAAAAGTAGACATTTCAAGCTGTCTATATATTTCCCAGGTCTATGAGGCAAGTAGCATACCTTACGCTGAGTTTCGGTTCATTTATGAGACAAGAGTCCAGTTCACTCGCCCGCGCCTCCGTGTCATGATTATCTATTTTCTACTATATTTAGACTACTTCTTATTTATTAAATCCAGATGAAACATTGATTAAAATTAAGATAAAATTAATAAAAAAATGTAATTCACTTTAAAGAAAGGCTTTGTGCTTTCTGTTTGAGGTCTCTGTGCAATTTTTAAAGTCGCTTCAGAGCAGTCATGTCCGTGCGTAATGGAGAACTGTCACGTCCGTAATTTTTTTTTTTTTTTTTCACATAAATGCAAACACGAAAAATAAAATAAAAATAATATAAAATTTAATTTTCTGTGGAGGCCGATCTTTATTCATCCGGTGGGTAGGCCTATATATATTTTGGTTTGCACAGTGTAATTTATAGAATTACTAAAAAATATTTTGCCACCTAAAAGTTAAAGATTTTTTTTGTGTCACGTCACATGTGTATTTCCCTCATATTAAATATAAAACGCATGTGTAGACTGATATTTTTCTAATGTCTTGACTCCTTTCAGACGTTTCAAATAAATGCATTTTCTGAGAATTTTTATTTTAAGTTTTGACTGCAAATGTCACGTCCATTCACTGGAATCGCCCAAATTTAACGAATTTATCCTCAACTAGTTTTTGTGGTGTAGGTCTATGTATTTTATGTTAACTTAAATAATAGCCTGATTTAAAGATGTGGTAGCGCTGCGAAGATCGCGAGTCGTCAACTTCATCTGTCTAGCCGACACTGACATAAAAAATAACTGTTTTATTAGTAAACAATTAAAATGTCTCCTGCTATATTGAACATATTTGCCTGTTCCTTACAAAACACTGACAGTGGGATTTTTGACTTTTTTTTTTTTTTTTTTTTTTTTGAGCAGCTGCGGACAAATTATTTCGACACACACACACACACACACAATATTGATAAACAGGATTTTTTGTTGCTTTTTTAATACAATAAAAATTTCATTTAATTTATTGTTTAATAAAATTAAAAGCCTATTATTTTTAGTTTATTAACAGCAACAACAGCTGTAAAGATGAAGTTGACGATCGCCATCTCCGTAGTAGTGAACACGCCTGCGCTGTAAAAAAGAATACATTGATTTTATTGATATCTAATTAATAAAAATGAGGCAACAGATTACAAGCAATATTATTAATTAAATTTAACAAATTAGAATTGAGTAATAATTAATCAAATTAATTCCTTAAAAGTTAACAATTTAAAATGAGTAAAATTTACAAAATATCTTTTATTGCCAACATTGAAGACACCTGGTGTTAACAAGCAGAATCACTGAAGGAGAAAACCATAATTAAAGTCACCATTGTGGAGATCAGTGTGTGTTTTAGTTGGGCTCTTGACCCTTAAATTATTAACTTTAAGTTTTGTTTGGCTGCTGTACATGAGTTATAACAGCCAGATGAACAAATAGAAAAGGTGATCTGATGGTGTTGGTTGTGTTTTAACATAATCATTAATTCACAATCATTAGACCTGAATCACTGAACCTCATATAGAGTCCAATTTATGAGTTAGGTTTACTTTATTAACTATAGCAGCACTGGCCTTGTACGGCATAATATTTTTTAACTTTTACAATGTAAGGCAAATAATTTCTAAAAAGTTTCTCTGACATAAAAAGGAGACACACAGACATCAATAATCAGCCTGTGAATCTCAACAATGGTGACAATAATAAAGCATGTTGCAGTGCATTCTGGGTTCCACCAATCAAAACTCATTCATGGCTCCCATCATGCATTGCTGCATGAATAAATAATGAGCTTATGTTCAGAGGTGATCTGTTTGTCACCATTGCTGAGATGCATACGCAAAATCTTGATGTGTGTTTGTGCCAAAAAAAAAAAAAAAAAAAACATATATATTTATTTATTTTTTATTATTTATTTGATCATTTGGATTTCATTGAAAAGGCTAAAAATATTATACTGCTGTAATTAATAAAGTTAACTTAACTCATAAATTGGACTCTATATGAGGTTCAGTGATTCAGGTCAAATAATTGTGAAATAATGATTATGTTAAAACACAACCAACACCATCAGATCACCTTTTCTATTTGTTAATCTGGCTGTTATAATTCATGTACAGCAGCCAAACAAAACTTAAAGTTAATAATTTAAGGTCAAGAGCCCAACTAAAACACACACTGATCTCCACAATGGTAACTTTAATTATGGTTTTCTCCTTCAGTGATTCTGCTTGTTAACACCAGGTGTCTTCAATGTTGGCAATAAAAGATATTTTGTAAATTTTACTCATTTTAAATGGTTAACTTTTAAGGAATTCATTTGATTAATTATTACTCAATTCTAATTTGTTAAATTTAATTAATAATATTGCTTGTAATCTGTTGCCTCATTTTTATTAATTAGATATTAATAAAATCAATGTATTCTTTTTTACAGTGTGTAGAGAGAAATGCACACCATTACATAACCAGAGAGTAGCCTATTTCTTTTCGTTTTAAATTGTTAAAAAGACATTTCAAGCTTTCTTAAGGTATATTTCATGTATGTGAGGCATATGCTGAGTTTCGTTAAGTTAGGATGAGATGCGCTCCTGTTTACGAGCAGTGCAAGTGACCACGCGGGCGCCTCTATGATTGTGTTGTCTGCTATATTTGGTATTTGGCAATTGGTTGATAAAAAAATAAAAATAAAATAAAATTAAGATACAATTTATACAAAACGAAATTCACTTAAAAAATCGTTTTCTGCAAAACAAAACTTAATTAAGTGGTCAAAATCATGTCTGACCCGCTCCATGTCTCTCGATATTGCGTATACTCGTGTGTGCGGTTCACTTTTCATAATCAACATAGATGAAAAAATAACATTATTATATTTTAACAAAAATGAAACTAAATGAGCTTATTTAATGGTAACAACACAGTAGGCCTACAGACTCTGTATTTGTACAAATTGCTGCACATTCATTTTATTCTGAATTTTGCACACACAAGTTGAAAGGCATTTGTTTGTGCATGCATGTAAAACATATCTGCAACATTTATCAAGTTCACTGATAATTATGCGTGCATTTATTAATTATTATCTTAATGAATAATGTAACAAGGACGAAGCATGTAAACTGTTTGTTTAGAATTTGGATCGATCATCGCAAATAGATCCGAATGAAGAAACGTACAAAACCATAGGCTATAGAAAATGGGTGGGCCCGGACCTAAATGCCCACCCGGGCCCAATGGTAGCGCCGCGGCTGGTGGTAGCCCTACATCTTACACATCGTGGAAACAAAATAAGAATGGAAACTAAAATATGGTAGTATCGCGCTACAGCGCACATTCTATCAGCTGCAGTTCTGGCGCCTCAGTCCCAATACTGTTAAACTCGACGTACGTTCACATCACATGTTAATGCAGCGGTAGAGTTACTCACAGGACACTGTGCACTTAACAAAAGTTCATTATTTGCTCGTGCTTTAAAGCTTTGCCGGGTAAACATTTCTTTGGCATTCTGTTCTGACATGATGCACTAGGGTGTACTCACACTAGCCAGTTTGAACCGTGCCCGAGTGCGTTTGACCACCAAAGCGCGGTTCGTTTGACTAGTGTGAGTGCTCCGAACCGTGCCCGGGCGCGGCTCGATTAGCCGGCCCTGGCCCGCTTGGAAGAGGTGGGCCAGAGCACGGTTCAGTTGGACTCGGGCGCGGTTCGCATGCAGTGTGAGCGCTAACCGTGCTGGAGCACGGAACAGGACGCGTGACGTCGGGAACTGTAGTCCGTAATCAAAGCTGCAAAGTCCTTGCTGCACTTCAGCTGGTACCTTGCAAACCTCCTCATACGAGCAGCACGATTACGTGAAAATTTTCGAGCCACAAAGGCGATAGATCTGTTTAACAACAGGCTGTGAGAGGGCTGTGGACCAAACGACTCAAAATGATCCACAAAGTAAACAGAGTGATGGACTTCATTGTGTTCAGTGAGAGCGCCGCTCTTCCTGTTTATCCCGAAACCGTTGCACCATAATGACGTAAGCGTGCTCCGGCACGAATGCTGAAACCCTATGTGAGTGCAGGCCAGAGGGGGAGTGGGGAGGGGGGACAATCGTACTCGGGCCCGGTTCATGGCAACCGTGCCTAGTGTGGGTACACCCTAAGCTCGTACTGAAGCGCACACTGTCAAACAGCGCCAAACTGGATTTTTGTTGGGTCAGACCCATCTGATATCGAAGGGGGGCTGATAACGCGAGATCAACATGGAGCTAAATGGAAAAAAATAGCACCAAACAAGCCACTTTGAAATGTTGCTGTTTTAATGAATATAAAAGTTGGGTGACCCTCCCCCTAGACTAAAAAAAGTTGGATGACCCTCCCCTCAACAAAGAATAAAAAGACATGACCCTCCCCTATTTTCCTCCGGTGGCCCCTTCCATAAATACCGAACGGTCCCTAACTTACTGGCAGCTGGATGCCAGTAAGTTACTGTAAAATGTTTTACAGTATTATTACTGTATTTTCACTTACAGTATACTGTACCATTTACTGTAATTGCATTTACAGTATTATTACCGTATTTTCATTTACAGTATTAGTATTGATTTTTTTTTTTTTTTCATCATTTAAATTTTCTTTTTTTAATTTATGATTACCCCACCCCCCAAAAAAATCACAATAACTCACAAACATTTGTCCTTATAATATTCTTTTTAATCGTTGAACATTTTGTTTTAGAAGTACAAATTACAAATCTTGACCTTTAGGAGCCACTAGCTGAAGAAAAAAAAAGGCAACATCTCCAAAGTCCATAGAATTAATCTCCTGGTGACCATTTATATCTGTAGCATGGCAAAAACGTACACACACTGAAAAGCAAAACAGGCCTTAAAACAATAAAATACAGTCAAAGTCAGTGTTGTGTTGTTACATTTCAGTAATTTTGCCAGTCAAAGTTGACAAGCTCTCTGATGAGAAACACTGAGGGTTTCAGGCTGATGCTTTTCTTTGGACCTTTCCAGATTTCCATCTGATCTGTGCCTTTGGTGTTTGGTGCCATCAGGGTTGACTCTCAGAATGAACCTGCAAACACAAGCAGGGAAAAATATATAATTTTTTCAGACCGGTGTTGGCAGAATTTCCCCTAACCCTCAAACTTGATGCTGCATGTACTTTGGCGTTAATAAAAGCACTACATCTGATTCTGAATCCACCTACAGTAGTGGTGGGGGAAAAATCGATTCTGTTCAGTGTCACGATATTTTGCGCACGCAATTATATTGATACAGTAGCGCAAAGTATTCCAATATAGGTTATAAGGCTGTGACGGTGGCAGTTTTTTTTACCACTGCGGTGGTAATGGACCAACTACCTGCAGTGGTTGGGGGTTATTATGAAAATTGAAATAAAAAAATGTAGTTTATTCGAGCAAAAAAGTCTTTATTTGAGCAATTCCGTCAAAGAAGCAACACAAAGCCTGTAAAGCATTCAAATACATATCAGTAAATATTAGAAACTTACATAATAGAAAAGTTAAATCTATAAAAAAAAAAAACTTTCGTTTAATACTTCCACACAAAGACGTGTGATTCCACATGAAGCCATACCGCTCTGTGCTTTGAGAGGGATGACACGAGGAGGAAAGAGACCATCGATCTATTTTCTGATATCTTCATGTTTTCTACTTGTTGTAAAAGGTATGAAAAGTGAATTTAATCTTCCACAAGGGCAAGACATTTAAGCTATGTTTGAAATTGCGCTGCCAAAGAGAGCGAAACTAAAAATCAAATAAACTTGACGCGCCGTACATGTCTAATAACAAGCACAAACTGTGTTGAAATGAATCTGACGTGCAAGTAAAAATGTAGGCTATCTGTCCTACAACGTTTTTCTACTTTACCACAGTAAAGAATGTGAATGTAATAGGCCTAAATAAAAGCGAACCAAGGAAGAAACGTTTATAATCCCCTTCGAAAATCGAGACCTAAGTGAAGATTTTGGGAAAAAAACAAGGTATTACATAGGGCTGAACGATACATCGAATTTTCATCGTCATCGCGATATGAACTCGCGCGATGAACACATCGCAACAGACAGCCTGACACGATGAATAATGGTTTAGATTACAAGATTTTTGTGTCTGTTATGATAGTCACGGAGTCAGATTAGGCCACGTTTTTGACTCCTAAAATCTAACTCCTAAAAAAGTCGTGTTGTGGACAAGAAACATGTCAGACTACACGTTGCTTTCCGACCAGTCATCGCGTGCCGTCAGACTCACACATTCACTCGCAAACATTCACTCGCACGCACACACACACACACTCACTCGCGCTCGCTCACTCACTCGCACGCACACACACACACACACACACACACTGTTGCTCGCTCACTCACTCACTCGCACGCACGCACACACACACACACACACACACACACACACTGTTGCTCGCGCTCTCACTCACTCTCGCTCACATACTCAACCCGTCATGGAGGACCGTTAAAAAATTAAACATGCTAGTCTTTCTGTCGTGATGTCGTGAAGCATCGCAGACGCGACGTAGGTTGTCGCCCACTATGACACACTATACGAGATGAAACGATCGAATCTTGCGTCCCAACGCCCGTTGTCGTTTACGAATCCCCACGACACCCATACGTCAAACGGATCGTGCCAAAATCGCGCTAAAATCGTGTAATCTGAACCAGGCAGGTAATAAACGTTTGACCTATCACACAAAGAACCTATTAAAGCACTAAGACATGGGAACAGCATAGCTAACATTCATATTTGAATATTTATCGCAAGTCATATCGTCATCGTAATATTAAACAATCTTATCACACATCGCAGCTTTTCCTCATATCGTGCAGCCCTAGTATTACATGCAGGGATGAGTCACAATTTTTGGATATTCGATTAGTTTATTTAATTATAGAATTATAGTATATCGAATAGGTTGTGTAATTATTCTCTAAAATAAAATCTCCATGTTTTTGGTGCTAATGCGGTGGTGACGCGTTCATATAATTACGTTCTGTAATAAGGTCCTGTGTCCTGAATGTTCAAGGACAAAGTTTTTGCACTAGCCTCCAGTAAATGTGTAGAAGATGTTCACAGATTTAATGTGACATTTGAAGTGAGTTGAACAGTCTTATTTTTTGTAATGTCTTTGAATAATATGGGGGACATGAATCGCAATATATCGCAGAATCGAATCACAATACTTGCTGTATCGCAATGTTAGGAAGCGCAATAATATTGAATTGTGGCCCAAATAATGCAATACTATCGAATCATCAAATTTTTGCCAATTTCCTAACCTACAGGGATGGTATTACCCCATAATACATTACATTCAAATCATTAAAGCATTTCAATACATTCCTGTAGCTTAGATTTCCAGGGAATTGATAATTTAATTTAAACTTAATACAATGTAAGTTGCTTTAGATAAAAGTGACTTCCAAATGCATGCATGTAAATGTAATGTAATGTAAAAAATATATATATATATATTTTGGTTTACCTGATTCTGCATTCGACAAAATAGACAGCTAATGCTGAAGAGTCGTCTGTTAGCAGTTGTAACTGGATGATGATTCTGCCCTTCATTGTCAGCATCCATGTTTTTGCTTTGAGAACAGACTCTCCTGAAACAGACAAAGTCAGAGCAGCCTTTTAGTGTTATAGTTTACAGAAAAAACTAAAATACAATAACAGAACTTATTACTAACAACAATAACATGTGGGGTGAAGATGAGGTAAGATATAATGTTGTATTGTGTTTATAGTTTTTAATCAATTAAACAACATTAAAAATATTAGTTAGCAAAACTTTGCTATATTGATAATGGTATATTGCTAACCCTTTCCTCCTCCTTCTCCTCTTCCTCCTCCAACGTCAACCCGTTCTGTGTATTAGTGGAGAGCATCAGCAGTGATGTACAGTCCGGAGGGAATGGCCGCTGCAAATTCAAAATAAAGAACAGAAAAGAACATGTTTGCCTGCTTAACTAATGCATACTTCAGCTAATTTAGTTGATGTCATCTTACTCACCTGTAGATGTTATCACCATTACGAAGGCAATCACAAAAAGACTCCAAAATACACCTCCGACATTTCAGACGACATAATTCAGACCACAAACTTGAAAATAAAACAAAAGATGAAATTAACAATGGTGTTGGATAAAGGGTTAGTTTACTCAAAATTGTAAATTCTGTCACCATTTACTCACCCTCAACTTGTTCATAACTTCCATTGAATTATTTAATGTGCTGTATACAAAAGAAGATATTTTAAAGAACATGAGCAACCAAACAGTTACTGGTCCCCATTGACATCCAAAGTATTTTTTCTATTATAGAAGTCCATGCGGACCAGCCACTATTTACTAACATTATTCAAAATATCTTATTTTATGTTCAGACGAAAGAACTTCATGCAGGTTTAGAACACGTTGTGGGCGAGTAAATGATGACATACATAATTTTCTGTTTAAGGTCTCTGCTACTACGTTATCCCTTTAACTTAGTTTTACTCAGTATTTACGTTGTACATCTGCCAAAAAGTTGTGAAAGAGGAGACAGAACATACCAAAGTTATGCTTCTCTGTTTAATAAGTTTACTTCGGCTAATTTAGGTGAAGTTGACCATAACGTTACATACCAGTTGATGTTATCACAATGAAAAGGCTCCAACACACTCCATCGTTGCAGATGGCATTATCCAGATCACAAACCTGAAAATAAATCATATAGGCCTACGTGAAAATATTGTTTAAAACCCGCACTTTAACAAGGGTTTCGTCTATCTCACTTTACCTCAGTATTTCACGTTGAGTTCGCTGTTAGCTCGGTTAACGTTACCGACGACTCCGCCCGCCTGATGAGCTAACTTGCGTTAAAGAGGCAGAGGAACACACAACCATTATTTTTTATAGTTTTAACTAAAGAATATTTCGGCTAATATAGGTGAACTTAACTTACTCACCAGTTAATATTATCACCGTGACAGCGACCCGGCCGACAGTCAGGAAAAAAGACAGTAATAAAGGCACCAAAAAACCATTCTGAGGACAGTCAGGAAAAAAGACAGTAATAAAGGCACCAAAAAACCATTCTGAGGACAGTCAGGAAAAAAGACAGTAATAAAGGCACCAAAAAACCATTCTGACGACAGTCAGGAAAAAAAGGCACTAAAACCATTCAGACGAAACCAAAACGATACATCATGTTAGTTTGCTGTTAACATAAGTAAAAACATTTGAAAATGTTTGTTTTACATAAAATAGAAATTATATACTAACCTTTTTGGTGAGTTACATGATCTTTTGTCCGTGCATTAACTGCCACTTCACCCCTCAAAAAAACACTTGAAAAGAAATCCCTCTTGCCATTGGTCAGTTTTTCGCGGCCAAGTTCACTACTGTAAATTGATTTACAGTAGTGAAGAATTACAGTAGTGACCCTATATTTTCCCATAATCCTTTGCTGTTTACAGTAACATACTGTATACATATTTTACATTGTACATATTACAGTAAAATACTGTTCAAATTACAGAAATCCGTTACAGTGTAGTATATGATATTTGATATGATTTCTCAGTAATCATAACATTTTTGTCAAACATCAACATTGATGTATTGTGTACTTTTCCGTAGTAAAACAGTTTTGCTTAAAGAGGAAGTTAAATTGTGGAAGTCCTATTAAATCGCACACTAAGAACACACACTAACACTATTCACGTCTGAAAACATGCCAACACTGATGCACATTAACCACAAACGTCCAGTACAGACATGTCTTGCACACACTCTCGACAGACGAAACCACATTTCTTTCCAGATCTAACAAGACTCATGTCTTCTGTAGTATAATTCTCTTTGCAATACTGTAAACAGACACCAATATCATGTTTGCTGCTAATATGTATCAAAATGACATGTCTATTGTCATTCTGTTGATTTTATTGTTAACGTTTTATGTGAAGTTTTAATTTGACACTCTTGTTAAATAATGACATCTGATCTAAATTCATTGAGGAGAATAATCTGCTGGAAAGAAATATATAGATATAGCTATCTATAAACCGTAAAATATAATTAGTTAGACATATTTTAAAAATGCATGCAAACCGATTGCTTTAAAAAAAATGTAAAGTGAAATAGGAATACTGACAAATGCGTAGTAACTAAAAAATAATAAATACAATTTAATTGTTCTTATTGTTGTGTTTTCCATGCTGAATGTTGACTCAACACTGGTCATTTGAATGAAATCATCACAAATTTAGAGGGTTTGTATCAACATGATCATAGATTGACATAAAAAATAGACTAGCTCAAAATTTAGTTGAAATTTTAGTCACCTTTTATAAACAACCTATTTATTACTTCCCTTACTTACTTTACATTACTTATCTGCATCAATAGGAAGAGAATTACAATAATTTAAATGAAGTTCAATGTGCAACCAAAAGGAACACTGATCACCATAATGGTGAGTTCAAACAAAAACATTTGAGAAAAATCAACATCAATTTATGAAGTCAGCGAATGTGATTTTCTAAAAAAAATAAAAAATCAGTTTTGAGTTAATGCAAATGAGTGAATGCAACTGAAAGATAACTGAAGTGAAAGAAATTAATGAAAAGTCTATTAAGAATTGCCCCGCCTCAAAAGCTTGGTCATCATTTATTCACCCTGAAGTTGTTTCGAACCTGTAATTATTTCTTTCTTCTGCTGAACACAAAAGAAAATATTTTGAATAATGTTGGTAATCAAACGACGGACCCCATTGACTCCATAGTATTTTTTTTCCTACTATGGAAATCAATGGGGTCCATTAACTGTTTGGTTACTGACATACTTCAAAATATCTTTTTTTGTGTTCAGCAGAAGAAAGAAACTCATACAGGTTTAAAACAACTTGAGGGTGAGTAAATGATGACAGTCTCTTCATTTTGAAGTGAAATATTACTTAGTAAAGTTAACTAAAAAGTGTTAGTTAGAACAACTGTTAGATTTTATAGTGAAGCTATGTTTGCATCCATATACTAGTATGCAAATTTTGGAATATCGCATAAAAACGCTGGATTGAAACGCCAAGATGCGCATAAATTCTAAAAATGCCGAGCCGAATCTTTTTTTTTTTTATCCAAGACATGGAAACACCTTTACTGAATAATACCTTGATGTACATAAAAAAAGTCATGTGACTTTGCCTCAGCAGATCATGGGCCCTATAATACACCGTGCGCAATGCGCAAAAGTGTGTTTTGCTAGTTTCAGTCCGACGCAGTTTTCATTTTCACGTCTTGCGCCTCTTCGTTTAAATACCAAATGGTCTGAAAACCAAAATGTCAATGGCACAATATTTGTTTTGTTATTTAAAGAGAGCGTTAGTAATGTGCGCATGTAGGCGGGTCCACAACGCACATACATTCTGCTTATAACACACACAGGGATGCGCAGAAGCACACAAACATGTCAAATATTACAAATAAAAGGATTACAATGTAAAAGATTAATATTGTGTACATAAAGATATGGTAGAATCCAGCTTGTCACGTAGATGGTCTGCTCACACGCTTTTACCTCGCGCACGAGCGGATCCATTTCCTTGCTAGAGAAGGGTTCAGTTTTTCCGCTTGCAAATTCCGTCATGTAAATAGCGAATCCGCCATGGCGTGAGTGCAACAGGCTTTTTAAGGGAATGGGAGATGAGACTCTGATTGGTTTATTGCATGTTACGCCCAAAACACACCCATTACTCATTATGAGAATAGGGTCAACCCTTTTAGACCATGCACCGGGAGCGCCAACCATTTTTCCTGTCATTAAACTAGCAAAAGTGGATTCAGATTCCCTAAGTGCACTTGTGCTGTGCGCCTTAGATCAAGCGCTTAGATCCTTAAAATAAGGGCCCCATGTGATTGGTTAAATGGACTAACCAGCGCAGCGATCTCATTTTACACCACCTCAAATGTTATTTAAATCATTTTAAAATGTCCGTCATCAAATTTATTTGGTATAATAACCTCCTATAACTGTCTCACACAATTGTGTTCCCAAACATCCCAAATATCACATGACAGCGTTTGTTATTACATTTCGTCTGTGTGCTCTGAGGTGCAAGTCAGTCATTTATTAGGTAAAAGAGCTACAGGCTTCTTCGGTTGCAGCAATATTTATTTTTATTATTGATACTTTGTGCCAATTTCCCCGGAAGTGATAATTTTATTCTCTTCAACGCATGTGATGTAAACAGTGCTTTATTCCAAAAAAAATTGTATGCAATATTCTAATTTTAAGAACTTTGGATGGAAACAAAGCTTATGAAACGCTTTTTGCCAGGAATCAATAATGTACAGGAGATCAATTTGAATGCCCCATGATGCTGAACTTTTTCTGCATTTGATTATGTTTGACCTTCTGACATTAAACACACATTAACATGCAGGATCACAATAAGCAAATCATTAAAATCTGAAAAAATAATTATCTAAATTACATACAACACAAATAAACATGTATGAACAGGTAAAATTGCTGTTCCGAGTTTGTATGCACTTAAGAAACTGGTATATTTTAGGGTTTTTGCAGTTGTGAAATGCTGTGTTAGCATCATGTTCTTGACCTGCACTCACATAATGGTTGCCATCAGTAAGCAGTTTTAACCAAAACCTCAAACCGTTCTGTTACTTTGGTTATCTCTCACACACATGTGGATTTTATAAAAAACAATGCTTCTTTCGCATTTGCATGAACACGTAAACCACTGCTAGCACAGTGCATGTTAGCATGAACACCTCTTTTACATTTTAAACGGCTTTGTTGCAATAATCAACTTTCTAGTGTGCATGTAAACCTATTGAATGTGATCAGATGATCATTAAGGAAGAAACTTATCACAGAATTGGATTATCGTTTGGTGACGACACCTGCGTACACCACATCTTCCTCCTGTTTAGCACTCTGAAAGAAAACACAAACACAAAGATACAAAGAGGGAAGTTTTAATAGAGACAACAGTATTGATAGTAAGCATTGGCAGGTTTAGTAAAAATAGATTAATGAACAAGCTCGAGGTGAAATCCAGAAAAAAAAAAAATAGAAAGATGGGGTTTTTAAATATTAAGTCAGATTCAGTAACGTCCTTGTTTATGGTTATGTATTAGTTCATAAAAATTTGATACAGTAATTTGCGCAGTGGTTTTCTATGGGTCATTTGCATGGCATATCAGTGATATCATGTCACGGTCTGAACCGGCCATGAACTATGGCTGAATCCGAAATCGCCCCCTATAGCCTCAAATAAGGCATTATTTAGTGGTAGTGGTGTCTGAAACCATAGTGGACATTATTGAGTGCACTCACTCAATCCCACAATGCACTGCAATAATGAGTGTACAACTGATTTTGTATGAATTCGCTCACTTGTTTTAATTCACTCCTTCAAGTGAACATTGTTAGTGGACAAAGGTAGGGAATAGTGATTGAGCGTTTAGGGGACGATTTCGGATTCAGCCACTGTTTCCATGGTACCCGGAAACTCTTGAAACTGATGCGTTGACTACCAACTGGCGATTGGCTTTTTTATTTAGAAGGCGGGACTTATTCCGCCATATTGCGTGTTGTACTTTCTCCCATTCATAAGTAAAATGAGTGCACCGCCTTTGTATATTTAAAGTCTTATGTTTGCCTATTATGCTGTGTTGCTGTGCAATTACACATAATGCTACAATATTCCCTTTCCTGTCCAGCTAGCTTACATGATATTGGATATCATTTCACATTTTCATAATGTTCATCAATGTTTTCTGTGATTGTATTGACTAGATCCTGAGCTCAGGTAATATAAGAGTAATATACCCACAAGAACAGACACTGAATCTCAAGTGTTTGCGGTTTGCATATCAGGCGAAGACTGGGATCTAAACATTCGTTTCACACTCATTTTTTATTTATTTTTTTGATCACTCTGACTTCCTGTTTAACTGTTAAATGTGTGTTGCACAATCTTTTCCCAGAACTGACTTCTCTTTTCTTTCTTTTTAGTGGGCCTATGAAGCCAGTTCTCCAAAGGTATTTTAAGGTATTTTAATCACATTTGAAATTGTTATTTTGTAAATAAATTAATCAAACTTACTAACACCTCTAATTTGCATACGAAGTTGTCATGTGACAAATCAACTTTTTTAAAGCCAATTATATACTCCTTGCCTGTTTTGTGGAATAAATGGATATTCTGTTTTCTTTAAAAACGTACACCAACTGCAGAGAAATCTGAACCTAATCCAAAAAAAACCTTTTGCTTAATAAAAAACCTACTTTTAAATTATGTTGGCAAACATGCTTATAGTTTAATTTCATCGTGTTTATTGCTGTTTAGCAATAAAGTAATCAGTATGTGATGCATCTAGTTTCCATGACAACCCTACACGCCTGCTTAGGGTTAGGTGACTTGTTCAAGGGCATTGAACCTGCAACGTTCGGGTTACAAGTCTGACTTTCTAACCATTAGGCCGCAACTAATTTAGTATTGCCAAAGGCATTGCTTGGACTGCAACTATGGTGTGAAGTGCAACAATCACATGCGAATATCGGAAATGGTGCGAAGGCGGCTTCACGTCCAGTCAGTGTAGACAGATTCAGATGTTTGAAAATAGGTGATATCTTTATAAATAAACCACATATTTCAGCTTTAGGCCTTGTCCACACTAATACATTTTCGTAAGAAAACGCATCTTTCTCTCCGTTCTGACCTTCCGTCCACAATGAGACGCCTGTTTTTGTCTGCAAAATCTGAGCTTTTTGAAAAACCAGTTTTCACGTCGTCATTGGGACTGTGAAAAAGGAGGCATTTGAAAACGATGACGCATGTTGAGTCGTGACGAATATTGAAAAGATAGATATATAGCCTATGTTTATACCGGTATTGTGCCTGTTATGTGCAATTCACTTTCACACTGTTGCTAAAATATGTGTTAGGCCCTACTCACTCTTCATATCATAGTCCTGCAAAGATGAAATTTACTCACAATTACTGTGCTGCGGCAAAACATGAGAGCAGTTGCGTTTCAGACTGAACATATAATGGTGAGCGAGTGCGACTTGGACACATCAGTGAATGCTGAGATATTTTGATAAATAAAATGATCCTGCCAGAAGAATTGCATGAAAACTTTATTTTGTCTTGTTCTGTATCATCTCCGTAAGCTTTTATGGGGGTTTACACACACACAGTGAGGTGACTTTCCAACGTTTCAGTGTGGATGAGAAACTTTTGGAAAACACCTGAAAATGCTAATGTGGACGGAGAGCGTTTCAAAACAAAAACACATTTTTTTTCCATCTGGATTAATGTAGACATTCTCACAACTACATTCTCACCAGAAAAAAATCATAAAACTACATTTCGTGACACAATAGCACTAGTATTTCGAAATAGTTATGTGGGTTTTCTCCTCGACTATTGGCGCTCACCGGATGCGTTCTGGGATACATGGCTGCCTCAAGTCCGCACAAGTCACTTCTCGATATATCCTTGATAAAAGAGGCGGATCGAGAACACATTTGAACTGGACTTGGCTAGATGTGAACTTTGAATTGGAACAGTACTTGGGCAGCGACTGAGGACGTTTCTCAAGAACACAAGTACAGAGAAGAAACCACATTGAGAAATGTTTTCAGTCTCAAGCTGGCATGACGCAACAGTTGTGCCTGGTGTAAACATGTCAGGTGTTGGAGTCGCCTGTTGTTTAATAACCCTAAATAATTAAAACCAATAATTCTATAGGGAAGCATGACCATTCACACTCATACGGAAAAAACTATTAAACATCTAAATGTGACTTTAAATGTGACATGATCTTACCGGTATCGGTGCGTTTCTTTTGTGGAATGTCGTGTCAGCGTAAGTGATCTCTTCCTCACGGGCCTCAACTGTTTCAAAAATAATAATAGATGCAATAAATCAATAACATGTAATCACTAAATCAATTTTCATAATTCAAAATCCCTTTTATTTGAGGTGTACTATTAAAGTGTAAACTTTTTAATTATAATACTAAATACATTTTTACAGCTGTGCCAGCAGTGGTAGGTAACACTTGCCCTGTTGGTCTGTTTTTCGGTGTTTCCTGTAGATGAAGAAGATCACGACTGCAACAATAAGCAACAGAAATCCAGCACCAGATGCAGAAATCAGTGCTATCTGAGAGGGTGAGACTGGAAGAACTTCAGAACCTGAAGGAGGTGAAGAAGAACCTGAAGAAGAAGCTGAAGTAGGACGTGAAGTAGAGTGTGGGTCTGGTGTTGGAGCGGCTGAAGAGGGACAGTTATTAGTGTGAGTGAGGATCTGTGAGGAAGTAGTAGATCTGTGACAAACACTATGAAACATCAGCAGCTCTATAAAAGTGTATTGTGAGATCAGTCAGTGATAGTTTAATTTGATGATAAACTCATAATTGTTTTTTTTTTTTTTTTTTTTTTTTTCATAAATTATTTCATAATATATTTCCACCCTTTCTCTGACCATCTGAATAAAAAGCTTGGTTTTGGCCCTGGTTCTTAAGTGTTCAAAGTAAACATGAATAATAGAAGCCTGTTGAATTGACATTACTCACTGGGGAAGAAGAAAAAACTGCCAAAGATGGCAATCTAGTATATATTATCATAGAAAAACGATTAGGAAGTGGATCAAGAAAACGTCTTGTTTGAACAACTCCTAAGACCGTTTAGTGTGTATAGGGATAGTTGTTTTGGTCTTATCTACTGTACTGGGCATCAGTTGTTAATCAATAATGTTTTACTGTGGAGACGGTCCTGTGCTGACATGTTTCATAGTGTAATTGTCATAATGTAATGTGGAGGAAGTAGAAAACAAGTTTTTGCTGCAGCTTTGTTTCAAAATATTCAGTACGTTTTTGTAAGGATGAAGTTTTGAGGTTTGAAACTTAAAGTATATTTTTATACAGTGACCTCTTAAATGTCAAACGATGATCAGCTGTTCTGATCAGAAAAAACTTGCTTCATGCTTGAATGACATATTGATTTAGAGTGAGCTTTACAAGTTTAATGTGAAAAACTATAACAGTTTGAAAAAAGTAAGATGAATTTTGTGAGAAATGTTTTATGAATTTAGAGGCATGTCTCATGGAATTAAAGTGTCATAGAAAAATGTGTCAAAGAGGTTGAAAAAAAATCACTAACTCTTTTTTTTAAGAATAAAGAAGAATTATGTCAATAAATATGCAGAATCTGTAATATATAATAGAGTGAGCTATAATTCTCTACTCACCATAGACAGTAACATTGAATCTGTATGTAGACAATGAGCTGCTGCGGCTGATCTCAACTTCATAAACTCCAGCATCTTCAGTTCTGATGTTCATGATGGTCAGAGATCCAGTCTTCTCGTCCAGCTTCAGTCTGTCTCTGAATCTCCCATCAAGATCATCAGGGATTGTATTTTTCACTCCATCAGTTTTAGCTATAAGAGACCTGTTAGATCCAAATGTCCACTTTATCACTTCACCTCTCTGTATTTCAGTGAGACTAGAGTTTAGAGTGACTGAATCTCCCTCCATCACTGACACTGACTTCACTGCATCTGTGTCAGCAAACACTCCTGAAGAACACACAGAAACACTCTCTCAGACACACGTTAATGTTAAGTTTAATAACGATTTAACTGAAGTTTGAGTTTTGCAAAATACAGATATCTGAATTCATCTTCATATATTTTACATTTTCATTACAGCTCCACAAAAATAACATCTTACTGGGAAATATAAACACTTTGAACCTTAAAATGTGAATAACGTGTTGGGAATTCTGTTTCATATCGTAATTTAACAGGAAAACGACCCAAATATAATTGATAAATAAATGAATAATGTTGATGAGACTAATGCACTAAATCTGTGAATGTGATGTGAAACACAAACATGAATCCAGACTGCATTTCATATAGTAATATCTGGGAATAAAAGCAAGATCACATCTGATCTGATTTTAACAGTGTTAGATTGATTTTAACTACCAATGCATAAACAAAGTTTTGTGACTCACCAACCAGATGACAAAAGCACAGACAGAAAAAAACTAATGTTTTTTCTTTAACCATTTTCTTCCTTCAGCTCTGGCGTTTGTCTGAGCTTTAGTGAGCTGTAGTAAAGTCTACTTCTGTCTCTGTGTCTCGACTGAGTGAGAACGAGTGTAGTCAGTGTGTTGACACTGTAGTTCAGTTTCACAACAGTGATCTTTTTTTTTTTTTTTCTCATTAGGATGTGCCTTGTGTTGATGCTGTATTGAGCAATCAAAAATAATCTTGCATGGGAATAAATAACTAGACTAAATACATCTTTAAGTGCACTTGATTATTGATTCAATAATCAAACTCATTGTGTTTGTGAGTTTGCATTTTGCTCTGAATATTATTCCGTTGTCCTTCTGTAAGCCACGATTTTATTTTTGAAATGGTGCAAAATTCAACCTTGTCCCAAATGCCCTGACCCAAATGTCACTGCATGTCCATGACTTTAGGATGTTTCGTTTGTCATTTTATGATATGCATTTCTCCAATGTTCACCTGTCTCTGTTGCTGGTTTTTCACCTTGCCTGTTTTGGGGTGTTCTGTCTGTTCTCATCCCTGGATGGTTTGCTCTTACTGTGACATTACTGAAAAATAGACTTATAGGGCTAGGCAATGTGGCCAAAATTGTTATCACAATATTCTTTATAATATTATTATACCATATAAATATTTATCACAATATTAATTTAATAGCGGAAATAAATGCTTTCCACATGTTTGTTATATCTTGAGAATGAATGAGATATTAAAAAAACTAGAAAAACTTGTTTGTTCACTTAAACTCCACAGAGCAAGAAAACCTTTAATTTAGGGCCCCATCAAATCCAAATTTAATAGCGTAACACTATTGAATCATAAAAAATAATAATAATAATTTAAAAAAACAGAATTCTGAAAAAAGATATGGAGAAAACAGAATTTAGGAAAAAATAAAATGGATATATATTTACATATATATATATAATGGATATAATTATATATAATATATAATATATTAATAATATATATAATATATTAATAAATATAATTACTAAGCAACCACTGAATGGAACAACACAAAATCTGTATCATTTTAAAGCTTAGACAATTAGCTATTTAATGCGTCTATTTGGATCGACTCTTAACCAGTGCTGAGTCGTCCCTCTAAAACGGAATGTACCGCCCGCGGGCGCCACCTAGCTACGAAAAATATTAATAATCATATTTTTCAAAACTACTGCCTTGATCAACAACACAAAAGGGGTCATTTGAAAGCGTAGAGTCTGAACATTACAATGAATTTGTACATTTGATTATCTCCAACAAAGTAGTGATTTATTTGCTGATAAAAAAAAAAAGTTTCCATAATTTATAAAATGCTTTTTGCACTATGTAGCCTACTGTAAAATATCAAAAACATCATACAGCTCAGAAAGTTACGGAGCCCCTAAAGGGACGTGGTGGTGGAAATTTTTTAGGATGGGAGGTAGTTGGTTGGCAATATTCACAGATTCTAACTTAGGCCTATTTTTTATGTGCTATTACTTGACAAACTAATTAAGTCTTTAACCAGCATGAGAGCAGTGTAAGCAGAATTTGGAGTGTTACAGTGAAGTTATTCAATATTATTCATAATATAAAATGTGCAAAGGCAACAAAACAACAACAACAACAACAACAAAAAAAATGATCAAACTAAGCTGTAGGCATATGACCAGTAGGAGAGCATTGATATGTAAACTGACTTTGGTGAAACTACAGTGTGTAACTTTGCATACTGTCCTTGCCCCATCTATGTTTTTTTTTGTATGTCTATCTTTTATGAAAACGTTATGAAGACTGTAATAACCATTTATAAAGTGAAAAAGAATGCAATGTCTAGTCTTGATTTCGTGGTGGTGCTCCCATTTTGAGCAACATATTGCTTTGCTGTAGATGTGCGTGCAATTGGATCTGATTTTACTGTACTATAACAAAATGATTTCTTCTTTTCAGAAAACGAATATAGCACTATTTTTACAGAAAGGGCAATAGGAAGAGTTAGCTGGGATGATAGGATGAGCTGGGCATGATAGGTATCTACTTATTTTTGGTTTGCATGAATTCCAAGTATATAAATCTAACAATTTCCAAAAGAAATAGAAAAGAAAATCATAATTTTATATAAAAAATACTTTTTTTTCGTCCAGTTTCCATTGTGGTGCAGCGTTGTTATAGCAACGCTTTCCAAAGTCTTTTTTTTTTTTTTTTTTTTTGGTATTATAAAGCTGATTTCATGTAATAAAAACTTATTTGACAATATATATATATTTCACGGTTAGAACATGCATGCCATAGAGGGTTAAATGGTATTTTCTTGTAAAACGTATACTCCAAATTATATTTGTTTTATTTACAATTCGTTTCAATGTCATATCCTCCTGGGACCCAAGAATAGACTTTTGTCCACTGTAGTGGACATTATATTTTAGTGAATTTCTCTGACACCATACATGTCACATGACACAACCTGGGTGTCCTGTGTAGAGCACATTAAGGACTTTTCAGAAACACCAAATGTTTGGAGGTTTCACCATGAAAACAACTTCTACTTGGTCTTTAAAATGTCTGACATTAATTTAGTGATCAAATGTAGCATTATTATGGAAATATGATAATATATTGTAATTATAATTTAAATTGGACTATTGTATTTCATAAAACAACATCTCAGGAAAATGTTAAGGGGTTTCAAATAAAAAAAATATTTTTCTGTTACAGAACAGGGCATTGATTTCATACATGTCCACTGTAGAGGACACCAGGACTTAAATCATGTTTATCAGGCATTTTGTGAGACACAACAAGTGAATATGGAAATAAATTATACATCAATATTCCTATGCAATATTAGATATTATTATTAAAATGTTGCCAATTATTACACTTCTTTTTTCATTAAATGTTGCTCCAAGAACACATTAATGTGCAAATTAGATACAGTGTATAGATACATTGCATTGAATGGGAATATTATAATTTATGGCCATTTTACCCACATTATTGCATAAAGTAAAATGGTGTATCAATTCATTCCGTTATTTCTTTCATAACATAGTTGAGAATCATCTTTATACAAATTTTGGTTGAAAAAATCCTGAAACCCCCAAATTTATTGGTGATTGGAAAAAAAAACATTGTTTTTGCCTATACATATAATTTCATGTTATTTTATTTTTTAAACAACTTAGTCCTGGCGTCCACTACAGAGGACATAGCATAACGTATGAATAAAATATTATTTTTCAAAAATATATATGGGTCATTCCTGGGATTCGTGGTGGTGGTGGTTCCTAGGGGGTGGTGTGGCGCAATGGATAAGACACATGCCTTTGGTGTGAGAGACCCGGGTTCGAATCCACTGTGAGACACCAATGTGTCCCTGAGCAAGACACTTAACCCCTAGTTGCTCCAGAGGCGTGCGACCTCTGACATATATAGCAATTGTAAGTCGCTTTGGATAAAAGCGTCAGCTAAATGAATAAATGTAAATGTAAATGTAAATTCGGTAATATTTCAGTCCCCTAGATTTTTGAAAGTGGTGGTTCACCAAAATGAAATGTTAAAAGCTTTTCACAATACTTTAGTATGTCCTTTATAATGAATACAAATAATTATTGCATTTAAATATTTTTTATCATTAAAAAAAATCTTATTTCTGTCTTACAGCAAGCATTTTGTCATGTCCCTGAGGTTCTTCGCTGAATTTGTACTTGGAAAATAATTAATAAAATGTGCACAGTCTCTATAATTTTCGGCAATAATGCAAGTATTTATTTGTGTTCTTTGCTTTTGAAAAGTAAAAAATTAAAAAAATGCAAGATATTTGATAAAAAACAACTTATAAAGTTACGTCCCTCAGTCTGAACTCAACCCCGTCACGCCAACCATTCTCCGCCCATAATAATTTAGACTCCACCCATATATGACATCATTCACAGGAAGTTGCATCATTCAGCTCTCTTCAACAGCATGGTGCAGAAGAAGATGAGTGATATCACAATTTTTATTCATTTTTTGAGGTGTATTATAGTCAGGGAGGTTACTGTCAAGCTTAACAACTCAACCCCATCACATACAATTAAGATGGAAAATTATGACTTTTCAAAATTTTATTTTAATCCATAGAAATCTCAAATATACTTATTTCATTGGCTGCCATGTGGCCCACTCTTCTACACCACACTAAGAGCAGTGGCCATTTTGAACAAAAAAACTCAACCCCATCACACTCAACCCCGTCACATATGTCATTGTTTTGGGGTTGTAAACTTTGTGACAGGGTTGAGTTATTCATTTAATTTAATCATTCATTTCAATTTAGAAATTGAATTTCAGTAAATATATTATTACCAAAATCATAACTAATAAGTTGAGAGTAGAAAATTAGTTTAGAGCATGTACCATACCATACCATCGACTTCCGCTTATCCGGGGCCAGGTCGCGGGGGTAGCAGTCTAAGCAGAGATGCCCAGGCTTCCCTCTCCCTAGACACTTCCTCTAGCTCTTCCGGGGGGACACCGAGGTGTTCCCAGGCCAGCCGGGAGACTCCTCTCAGTGGGACGCGCCAGGAACACCTTCCCGGGAAGGCGTCCAGGAGGCACCCGGAACAGATGCCCGAGCCATCTCAGCTGGCCCTTCTCGATGTGGAGGAGCAGCGGCTCTACTCTGAGCTCCTCCCGAGTGACCGAGCTTCTCACCCTATCTTTATGGGATCGCCCAGCCACCCTGCGGAGAAAGCTCATTTCGGCCGCCTGTATCCGGGATCTTGTCCTTTCGGTCATGACCCACAGCTCATGACAATAGGTGAGAGTAGGAACGTAGATTGACTGGTAATTCGAGAGCTTCGCCTTGCGGCTCAGCTCTTTCTTCACCACAACAGACTGGTACATCGACCGCATTACTGCAGAAGCTGCACCGATCCGTCTGTCAATCTCCCGTTCCATCCTTCCCTCACTCGTGAAGAAGACCCCAAGATACTTAAACTCCTCCACTTGAGGCAGGAACTCTCCACCAACCTGAAGTGGGCAAGCCACCCTTTTCCGACTGAGGACCATGGCCTTGGATTTGGAGGTGCTGATTCTCATCCCAGCCGCTTCACACTCGGCTGCAAACCGTCCCAGTGCATGCTGAAGGTCCTGGTCTGATGAGGCCAACACGACAACATCATCCGCAAAGAGCAGAGACGAAATCGTGTTGTCCCCAAACCTGACACCCTCCGGCCCCTGGCTGCGCCTAGAAATTCTGTCCATAAAAATTATGAACAGAACCGGCGAAAAAGGGCAGCCCTGCTGGAGTCCAACATGCGCCGGGAACAAGTCTGACTTACTGCCGGCAATGCGAACCAAGCTCCTGCTTTGGTCGTACAGGGACCGGACAGCCCTTAGCAAAGGACCCTGGACCCCATACTCCCGGAGCACCCTCCACAGAACGCCGCGAGGGACACAGTCGAATGCCTTCTCCAAATCCACAAAGCACATGTGGACTGGTTGGGCAAACTCCCATGAATTCTCCAGCACCCTGGAGAGGGTATAGAGCTGGTCCAGTGTTCCATGGCCTGGACGAAAACCACACTGTTCCTCCTGAATCCGAGGTTCTACTATCGGCCGGATTCTCCTCTCCAGTACCCTGGCATAGACTTTCCTAGGGAGGCTGAGAAGTGTGATCCCCCTGTAGTTGGAACACACCCTCCGGTCCCCTTTCTTAAAAAGAGGGACCACCACCCCGGTCTGCCATCCCAGAGGTACTGTCCCCGACTGCCACGCGTTGCTGCAGAGGCGTGTCAGCCAAGACAGCCCCACAACATCCAGAGACTTGAGGTACTCAGGGCGGATCTCATCCACCCCCGGTGCCTTGCCACAGAGGAGTTTCTTGACTACCTCGGTGACTTCAGCCCGGGTGATGGATGAGTCCACCTCTGAGTCCTCAGCCTCTGCTTCCTCAATGGAAGATGTGACGACGGGATTGAGGAGATCCTCGAAGTATTCCTTCCACCCTCCAACGACATCCCCAGTTGAGGTCAACAGCTGCCCACCTCCACTGTAGACAGCGTTGGTAGGGCACTGCTTCCCTATCCTGTCAGAATCTCGACGAGGCCAGCTGGAAGAGATTGGCCTTCCAATCTGCCGTTATCTGCTGCAGTTTTGTTTTATGTTCCATCACTGAGGAATGTTTTAGACACTAGTGAATTTACCTATTTTTCCCATTTGATAAAAGGTTCTGTTTGGTAATCTATTTTTGTTTTTTCTTACCAAAAATATTTGAAAGTTACTAACGACCGTACTGTCTGCAGTAGTTTTCTTTGTTTAAATTCTCACTGCAGTTCAGATAATAAAGTAAAAACGAAAAAACTAAATATGACTATCAAAGCAAAGAATGCAAAAGAAGTGCTGCTTCAGGGTGTAAAATCTCGGTGCTCTTTGGTTGTATGGGATACTTAGAATAAGAACTTAGAAAC
The DNA here is from genome assembly GCA_022829025.1 of Squalius cephalus. NCBI lineage: Eukaryota > Metazoa > Chordata > Actinopteri > Cypriniformes > Leuciscidae > Squalius > Squalius cephalus. The sequence continues at coordinate 29,622,598 of CM040807.1, forward strand.
TCCAAGGCACTCGGAATAAGTAGAGAAAAGTTAAAAAGCCTTTATTTTCTTCATGGCTTAAACATTTAAAATTGGTGACAGATCCACCTACGCGTTGCGGCTATTACATGCCTTCGTCAGGGTATGTAAATATGACTATGTCTTTATTACATGGTTGCCTAAAATAAAATAGTGTTTTGTTTGAGTCTCAAAGAGGGATTTTCGTATTAAACAAATACAAATTTAAAGTAGACCAATGTGTCCTTTCAACCCCGTTACAGTATTCAACCCCGTCACAGTATTCTCAACCCTGTCACATTAATATTTTTGGAAAATAAAATAAGGAAGACAATTAAAAATGAAAGCATTTCTTGCTGATTACCACCCGACATGTTAAGGGCTAACACAGTAAAATTGTGGTTTTAGTGAAACATCTAAATTACATTTTTTCTTACTAAAATAAAGAGACCACGGTCAAACAATTTGGATATTTGTAACTTCCATCACATACAAATGTGAAAATTATCATAAATGTTACATTTGAAGTCATTGAATTGGTATTAGGGACACATAAGCAGTAGGTAAATGTTTGTTTTATAACAAGTTTTGTGTAAAATCCTGTTTAAACTAATTCAATTTTGTCCGTTACGGGGTTGAGAATAAAAGGTGTACAAATCTGAAAAAAACTGAAAATAATAAAAAGTCTTTAATGCCTGAGATGGGAAAATATGATTTTTTGAAGGTTTGATATGTGCCTAATAATGTGGGGTATTTAGAAATGTAATCATATGTAGTTCAAAAATTAAAAAAGTCCAAGTTGAAATATTACCGAATCCCAGGAATGACCCATATATTTTTTTACCATTTGTTTATTGTGCTCTAAACAGTGTGATGACATAAAAAAAAAAAAAAAAAAAAAACATTTTCTGGGTCCCAGGAGGATATCTTACCATGTGGCTGACGCTTTGCGCATGTGTCTGATTCAAACAAACGGAAGTTCAGCCATGTTAGATATTGCACTGCCCTGCTTTTCGCTGTTCGTGAAAGACACAAGCAATGCAGACATGTATGTTTCAGCATAGTGGAAATCATCCAGATAATTCACCAGCAAATGCTATTCGGTGTAAATAGTCTCTATGTAATTCGCTTTTCGCTTTTTTTAATCGGCTCTTTGTAGATCTCAGTTTGAGGGCGCGGCTCAGAAACGGGTCTCTGACGAACACTAACAGGACTTTAATAACTTTACGGATCATCTAAATTCACGCAGCTTTACATCAACATGAAGAGTGCACTTAAACTTGTTCTTTTCCCATTTTTCGCGATGGGTAAGTCCGTTTTTTCAACATAGTTGCAGCACTTTCGGTTTCGTATTTCTATGCGCATTTTCCATACTTTTACATTACATACCGTGATCACTTTTATCAAGATGTACCGCATCTTTTGTATATTGTTTTAAAAAACAATGGTTACATATCTTTAGTCACAGGCAGCTCACAGTAATATTTAATGTAGACAGTGTCCATGTTTTCAACTGTTCCATTGGTCACAGTTGTTGAAGCCAGATATAACTAGGCCTAGTAAATATTTTTACACTCCTATTTATTTGCAACCCTTTTATTTGCTTTAGGCTATTTTGTAATGTTATTATGTAACAAAATTCATTAATTTTAATGGAATCTACCGCAAATCACAAGAGATTTCCGCTGATCAGTGTCTGAGTGTTTTATAAGTTTCAGTAGCCTAACGTTACCTAACTGTTTGTGTTTGTTCTTCAGGTGTGTATGGTGCTGATGAAGTGAAGACGGCGACGGAGGGAGATTCTGTCACTCTAAACTCTGGTGTTACTGAAATACAGAGAGATGATGAGATGGAGTGGAGGTTAAATCAAATTCGTATATTTAGAATCAGTAGTGACGGCAACAATAAGGTCACAGTATTTGATGATACTAATGGGGCATACGGAGGCAGAATGCAGCCGAACCAACAGACTGGAGATCTCAAGATCACAGACATCAACACCACTGACTCTGGACAATATATACTGAAGATCAGCAGTACCAGAGGGTCCTCTCAGAAGACATTCAATGTCAGTGGTGAGTGTTTTTAATAATGTTACATAGTTATCTCCCTACGAACAATTTCAAATCTTTTGTATTTTTTTTTTTAATTTGTATTTTTACTGATGCAAAATCTGTACAGTCAAGCTGTGTCATTTATAGTTTGTCAGCAAACATTTTCAAAGTATTTCAGTTAAAAAATTAGACATTTAATTAAAATAATAATGTTAATATCCATCCATTTGTCAAGAAAACTGACAAATCGATAATTTGATATTTAATTCAACTGCTTCATTATTATAAGATTTATTTAAATTCTGCTGTAAAAGCAAAAGATTCATTATTTTTGGTTTGTTGGTAAATGATTCATCAATCAGTGAATGGTGTCCCTCAAAACAACTTTGAGACCGTTTGTATTTTTGTGTTGTTAATGTCTGTATTTCATTGGCTCTGTGATGCACTCTGTACAATACAGTTGAATCTGACCTAAGATGGAGAAAAATCAGGTTTCCAAATAATAGTCATACAGTTGTTTTTCAATAGTGAGCTTGTTAAAGTTCTTTTTTATGAGACCAGCGGCCCAGACAAATCAGCTGCGAGTCAAACTTGTATATGACATCTCAGGTGCCGTTTATTTAGCAAACAAACATCTTAATAATAAACAGTGAGAGAAAAAAAACGTTTTCATGTATATATAATTACAAACACCACAGGGTGTTATCTTATCTCAAACAGATAAGATTGACAAACCATGACTGATTCATTTAATTTTACGTTACATATTTTAAATCTGTTGTTAAGTGACAGCAATAATTAAAGTTTGACAGCAGAGCTGCCACAAAATGATTATTGTCCCTGGATCATTACTAAGATACTCTTGTAAGACAGTAGCAGTGTCTGGGACAGACTTCAAGGATCACCTCCGCTTAAAAAGATGAAAAATAATATCCTGTTACTGTGAAATAATTAAGCTGCTCCAGAGCAAGTTTGAGTTTATGAAGATCTTTCTATATGACAGAACCCAACAATCCTGGATCATTTCAAATTAAATCCAGCTAATCAAGTTATCCACATATGAAGAACGGGCCCCGGGTGGTGATAGCCAATGAGAACGCAGAACCTGATCTGTCACCTGACCACATTGGGAGAAAAAAAAAAACATTTTTCACACAGAAATTCGTAATCATTTCAGAAATGAAATTTCAAGGAACACATAGAATTACGTGTGAAATTTTGTGGTAGAAAATCTGAAATTGTATTTTCTTGTAAAATGCACTTCAGTAATCTTTGTTTTATGGGAAAAAAAAATGTTTTTACAGTTTAGAATCTTCTGCTACAAATCAACAGCTCTGTGATCTCCTTCACTGTGGCTTTACAGTAATGACTCTCTGTCTTTAGATGATTCAGGTCTGTCTTCAGGTGCGATAGCAGGGATTGTTATTGTGGTTTAACATTAATGTCTGTCTCTCTTCAGTGGTTCCAGTTCCAGAACCAGTTCCAGAATCAGGCCTGTCTTCAGGTGCGATAGCAGGGATTGTTGTTGGTGTTATTGCGGCGGCGGCTGCAGCTGTTGGTGGCGTTGCCTATGGCTACTGGAAAAAGGGACAAATGTGTAAGTATTACAGTAAGAAATAATTACTGTGCTGTAGATTGTAAAAATGTAGTGATGTTCATTCAGGTTTAAACCTTTTTGTGCCTTTGTGTTTGTGATTGTATGTGGTTTTTGATCAGGTTGTTCTTTATCCAGCAGCATTATAAATAACTATCATTAATACTCAAATATTAAAGATGACTGTGATAATGACAGATTATGAAGATTTAAAGAAAAAAAAAAAAAAAAAAAAAACGAGGCAGATATTGAGCATAAATTACTGTTTCTTTTGTTAATTTCTCTTATTTTTTTCTCTTATTTTTTATTGTTGTTATCATTTATGTTCCATATTTCTCTATTTCTACAGTATGAGCTTCTGTGACAGATTAGTGACTGTCGCTGGTAAGTAACTCAAATATTTCACTTGATACATTCACTTATCACTATTATTTACATGTATTCTTATTTCAGCAATGTGTGTGAATTGTTTTGATGAAAGATTGTGAGTTATATAAAAACACATTTCACCGCAATGAGCTGTTTATGAACATGAGAAAGTGTCTTGAGTGACAGAAATATGCTCTTTCATCACATCAGTCTCAATCTTCGTGATGCTGTGAAATCACACATCGGTCAAGTTTTCAAAAACAGCCTTCATTTGAAGAGATCAAATCTATTTTAAAGCATCTGCTCATTTTAAATTAGTTTTATATAATCTAAATGAAATGATCTGATCATGAAGATCAAAATCTGTTGTGTAAAAAAGTCACTAATTTGAGATATTTAGTAAAAAGTGTTCATAAGTAATATTGTACTGCTATGGAATTTATGTCTTATATATCTGATCTTCTCATTTGAGTGGATTCATCACTAGGCGTGTTTCCCTTACAGATTTGCGCAAAACTTTAGCGATTTTTTTTTTTCTTTCTAAATGTCGATAAAACATTATTACGAAATGATGGCGCTTCCATTAACCGATGTTATGCGACTAAAACTTAATTTTTTCCTCTCGCCATAAATCATCCCAAAAATCATAGCAACGGACATTGGTAGGTTATGTATATCTCAGCCACTGCTCTGGCCATTATTATTAATCAAAGCAAGGAAAGACCCTTAGCCTATACTTGAGAGCGGCACATATGAGGTGTTTCTGGGTGTTTCTCACTCATTTCTGCTTCTGAGGTCTTGATTGTGGCATTTATTTGAGGTTTAGAATCCATTATTCCTGTAATTCTTCTGTCTTATATGAATTTAATAAAGAACTCTGTCTCATATTCTGTCCAAACATACCGCACCATCTATGTCAGGTGACCTGTAAATGCGCAAAAACTGTTTCCATTGCAGTTTTGCGAAATATTTCTTTTTCAAATTGCCTGAAAAACCACCTCATGTGAGCGTAAAATCTTTTTTGCGATAAATGGGAGTTTTTGCGAAATTGACGTGTTTCCATTGGGTGTATTTTCAATTTGGAATTTCAATTTGCATAATTTGAAGGGTAATGGAAACGCGGCTAGTGTTATGAACAAATGTTTTTGTGTGACACACATTTAATTGGCCAAAACCCTTTACTCCCGACTGTATACCCAAACCACTGCTCTTTTGTGTCATTGTTTATTTTTAATCGGTCTGTCTCTTCATATCTTGTTTTTGTCAGATTCCTCTAAACACAGAAGAAATACGCCAGAGACCTCAGACCGGCCTTTAATAAAGGACAACTCTCCCAGCAGTTTCAGTACGAAGCCAATGTGACATTTTCATTATTCAAAATCTCAAATTGCATACCCGTCACATATAATGAATACTGGATAAACCACTTACTGTTTCTGCAATTATTAGTCAAAATATCTGATGAGAAATGTCATGTATGGACTATATAGGAATGACATGTGACACTTTAGTTTTAACACTTTCTAAATGTTTCGAGAAACGTGTTTGTGCCACACTGACAGTTTTGCTCTGTGTATCAAATTTGATGTGGTGCTTTTATTGCAGGGATAATCTCCACTTTTATTTACATTTGCTTATAATATACACTGTGCCTTATTTTTCTGCTATACAACACTTCATTTCCCCTTAATTTCATCTCTGTTTTGTGTTATCTGAAGTAAATATGCCCATCTTACTCTCTGATTGTGAATGCAAATGATCTGATACGGGTGATGATTTATCATAGTTGTTTGAGCTTATTGATTACATTTTTTAATTTGATTGTTTTTTTTTAAATTATTATTATTATTTTATAGAGAATGTTCTGCTCTGGATTTTGTGTATTGCTGTTTTAAGCTTAATGCAAAACATTTTCTTCACTTCACTGAATAAAATAATAAAAAATTAACCAAAAAATATATTCTCGTTGCTATTGTCTGGTTTGTTCAGTCTGTAAAAATGAGACGACCAGAGCAGAGACAGCCAACAGCTTCAGTAATATGAGGTAATGGATGTGGACTTCTGACAAACAGATCAATGTCCAACGCCCTTCTAGATTCAACTCTTGCTCTAGAGACACATTTACTAAACACGACAGATTAACATGAGAGCTCAGTCCCATTAAAGCGCTGATGGAAGTGGAAAGTTCTAGTAATGCAAAAATGAAAGGATTCTGCTAATTTTCCATAATGACCAACACATTTTGTTGAGATGAGATGCTGTTAATGAAACATTTTATTTGGTGTTGATATAAATATCAGTAAAAATCAATTGTCAGTTTGTCTCTAGTGATAACTCAATGTTTATGGTATTTTGTGTAACTGAATCATTAATCCTGTTCATTTATTTTACCTTCTGTGAATCATTAGTTTCTGAGCATTCACTGATGCACCAAACTTTCACCTTTAACATGTTATTCAACATTTGAGCTTTACTAGCGTTGACTAGCTGTTAATCTCAATCCTGAACATGCTGTCTAAACTACTGTAATTTAAAAGCTTTCTGTTTCATGTAGGTATGGCTGCTGGAGCTTGGAAAGGTGAATTTCAGGTTAATAACACTAGATAGCGCCCTAGTGCAGTATAAGCCATGCAATCAATGTTTGCCTCTTCACATTATTCGTACATTTCTTCACATATTATAAGCTTTTCCAACTCAAAATTCATGTCAGGCCTTTTCAAACATGAGCCGTTTGTCCGTGGGGAAATTTGCAATGGAAAATGCTGAGTTATTATAGTGACTTTCTTCTGTAAAATAAAGTATGGTAATGTTTTATCAAAGATTCTGAACCATCTTACATAGAAGAGGTCATATTAAAACTCTGAATAATATGTTAAATTATTTATGTTTTTTTAATGATGATTTACTTGTACGAAGTTATGTGTAGGCTACTTTAATATCCTTAATATGACGAAATAGCAAGTCTCCCCTGTGTAAATAACACATTACAGGCGTCGTTTATTTTGTGAATTGTTATAGTTTAATATCTGAGGGTGTTGTTTACATATGCTGTCTTTGGGTTCAAGCTTTGATATGTCCTTCTTCCAACCAATGACGTATAGAGGAAAACATGGCAGCTTGGCAGTTGTTCGTTGTCAAACACAAAAGTCTCCTAGCAACCGAATCCTAGCAGAGAAACTGATATAGTGCTAGCGTTTGTGTTGTCTGTGTAATTTACCTTTCAGAGAGGGTCCGTGTTTCACATACCAGATTCCAAAAAACGTTAACTGAGAGGTTTTAAATAATGTAGTGTCATTTTCGATCAATTTCATTTATTTAAAAGCGAATGTTTATGTGTTTATCAAATCTCGCTGCGTGCCGCCATGTTTGCGTGACGTCACGCGCACTCGCATCTCTGCAACGAAAGTTATGGACTTCCGCATGAGTTGTAAATATGAGTGGCATTATATTGCACGTTTCTTAGCAGAAGATGGAAAGTATCACTTTGAATTGGGAAAATTAACATTAAATCTAAAAAAATATATGCACAGTTGTAATTTGCAAGTACAAGTGATCACATTTACTAAAAACACATGGATAATTCCCACAGACTTGGAACGAATGAGGGACCCGAGCAATATGATAGTTTATTTGACTCTTTAACCTTGTAAACAACCACTAGAAACACACGGAACACCACAGAAACCACATAGCACGTCTCTGAAACCTCAGACCACCTTGGGTGACTATTGCAAAGCTGGAGAAGATGCAGATCTTCATCAGTCCCTCAGAAGTCTGGAGGAGTTTGATGCCATCAGGATCCCTTAAAGGTGAGATTTTGTTTGGTAAACGCCTTTTCGAGACATTTGGGATTGAACTTTATTTTTCCGAGACAGTTACGTTAGGCTATACTGCTTGAAAAATGTTGTTTTTTTAATTGCTGACTGAATTACGTTTAAATACTCAGGAAAAAAAGCTCAGAATTTGCGTAAATCGTTTGTAACGGTTGTTACGTACATCCTTGGGCATATCATGTAAGTTATGGACCGTTATGTATCAATAAATTAGTTGTAGGCCCTTTCTGTTACATTTGCTGGCTACTGCATATCACACTCATGTTCTCTGTCGCCATTTTAAAATAAATAAAATAAAAATTAGTCCTTAATTTTATAGTCTATTCCTTATTTCAGCTATCATATAATGTGGCCTGTATTTTTTGTCTGCTTTTTAGTATTAGAACCAATCCGATTCGTGAATGAATCTTTTCAATGAATAGGCCAAACAGGTCATGTATGTAATGGTTTGAATTGAATCGCGAGTCAGTCTGAATGATTCATTTAAAGGGACAGTTCACCTAAAAATGTACATTGTGTCATCATTTACTCATCCCCAAGTTGTTCCAAACCTGTATGAATTTCTCTCTTCTGCTGAACACAAAATAATATATTTAGAAGAATTTGGGTAACCAAACTGTTCCTGGTCCCCATTGACATCCATTCATAGTATTTATTTTCCCATACCATGGAAGCCTATGGGGGTCATCAACTGTCTGGTAATTCTTAGAGGTTAATTCATATTTTGCACACTAGAGAGCGCTAGTTTTACAGTGTAAGCACATGTATCATGACTCTAATAACAGGGGCTCAGAGTTTAGCTGGCTAGCATAGCCTAGGCCCTGCAGTTAGATACGAGTCTTTCATGCAGGCAAAAAGCATTTTTGTTTGTTTTGTTTCCATTGATGTTTATTAAATGGTAGTATTTTTTTAGGCTTTTAATAGTGTACAACAGATGAGTGTTTTTCACTGCCTGCTGAAGGAAGTTTTAATATAGAGTCATCAGTCACATGACGTGATTCAGTCCTCTGTCATGCTACACTGCTAGTGATTGTAAAATATCGTTTTTAAAACTATGATGATGCTATTGGAAAATGTTATTGCTTTTAGTTAGCAACTCCCCCAAATGGATGAAAAAATAAATCATCACTTATGGATGATACACAACTTGCATTTTTTTTAATCATCAACTTGTTTTTAAAACAATTGTGCATTTGTCATTACCAGATCAACATGACAGTCTTCACCGGAAAGATGGGTGGACACAGGCGTGATAACAAGAATAGTGGAAACTTCTCAGAAATAATGAAGTGTTGCTTAAGCTGCAAATAACTAACTGAAACTAACACTTCTTATCTGTAGGGTCACAGCATTAGTTTATAAGGTCATGTGCTGCTGAATGTCAATCTTATATTTCACATATAGTAGGCTTTATGATACATTTTAATATGGATGATACACAACTTGAAAAAACCTTATACATTGCAATGCATTTTTTTAATATAATTTTTTATCTACTTATTTTTAAGATGATTGTGTAAAGCCCTATTCGGACGGGACTAGTTTAACATGGAGAGGTGGGGTAAAGTAATTATCACCAGAGCTTCTCTGTGATTTTAGTCCCATCCAAATGTGCCGTCTGTGGCAAAACTCAAGTGTTTTCCACACACTATTCAGATCAGAAAGAAGGTTGAAAACACTTGTTAGCGTTAGATGAGTGCCTATTACCAACATAATCCAAGCACATTGAATTAATAAATCGTTCGACTGGACCTAACCATTTTTTACATATAAATATAGGTTATTTGTGTTTGTGCATGTTATATCAGGAAGCAACGTAATACACACATGACGACAGAAAGATGACGGCGGTGTGTAAATTGAGTTACCCCTCCCACTTCTGCTAGTTTTACTGAGATCTCTTATCCTGTGCGAATTGATGGCCATTATTATTACAGACATCATGTGGTAAAATTACTTTACTCCATCTACCCTGGTAAAACTAATCCTGTCCGAATAGGGCTAACATGATATGTTCTTCACAGACATGATAGATGAACACAGGCGTGATAACAAGAATAATGGAAACTTCTCAGAAATAATTAAGTGTTGCTTGAGCTGCAAATAACTAACTGAAACTAACACTTCTTATCTGTAGGGTCACAGCAGGAGTGTAAGATCATGGATATACAGAGAGATTCATATGCTGCTGAATATCAATCTTATATTTCACATACACATAGTAGGCTTTATTATACATTTTAATATTACACATCACACAGTAAGATCTCACAGAGAATATATTTTTCTCAAACAGTTTACATTCTTTATTTTGAGGTAAGACTGTTTCTCAAAAAGAGGAAGTAAAACTGTGGAAGTTCTTCCCCACAAGATTATCAAGAACACACACTCACACTATTCACACCCAAGACATGCAAAGTTGCAAACGCTGACACATTAACCACAAACGTCCAGTAAAGACACGTTCTCGTGCTCATGCTGTCAACAGATGAAACCACTTTTTTTTCCAGATCTAAAACTGAGGCCTTCTCTAGTTTGAGTCTGTTGAATGCAACACTGTAAAATACACCAAAAACATCTGTTTGCTGCTGGTATGGGTCACACAATTAAATGTGTACTGTTTTTCCACGGATTTTATTGCTCAAGATTTATGTGATGTTTTAATTTGAACGCACACCATCAGAATAATGGCCATCATCATGTTAAATAAGGACATTCGGTCTGCATGCATCGAGGAGAAAATGTGCTAGAATATGAAACTAACAAACAAAACTAAAAAACATCCAGCTAAAAATAATTACTTGTGAACAAATATCTGAGCCGTTCCATGTGAGCTTTAACATCAGAACCATAGAGAAGTTTAGTTTTTATATGTGACTTTGTTAATTTTATCAGAATTTGTCCTAAATTCAGTCCATGTACGGTAAACATCTGTTACATATAGATGAGTTATGGAATTGTGGAGAATTGTTGAAGAGCTCTGATGACACTTTGGACTCACCAACTAAAACTAAATGCACATAATCTTTACATAAACTCTTTTATCATAAAATCCAGTTAATGCCCCATGACGCTCAGATTTCTCCATATGAAATTATGTTTGACCTTTTGACCTGCACTTTTGTTGTAATTAAATGTGCTATATCAATAAAACTATACTAAAACTAAACCATTATATACAGTAACTGGAATATGCATTAACATGCAGGATCCCAGTAATCAAATCAAGCAAAAATTATTCAAAAACAAAGTAGGCCTACCAATGTTAGTACAAAGCCATGTTTACATAAAGCATATATATTTACAATAAATAATAGTTTAGCAACTGAACGTTATATTGCAAATATTTTTCATTTGGGCTGAATGATAAAGATAAGTGAGTCCATAAATTTGGATTAAGCCAGATCGGCTTTTGTATTGTGTTTTGTGAGCTGCTCGCCTTAGGCCATGTCCACACTAATACATGTTCGTTTGAAAACTTGTATTTTTCTCTCCGTTTTGGCCTTCCGTCCAGACTGAGATGGTGTTTTGATTAGCCTAATTAAAACTTAGCTTTTTTGAAAACGCACTCCAAAGCGGATGTATTTGAAAACGCCGACTTCACGTTGTAGTGTGGACTGTGAAACCGGTGGTATTTAAAAACGATGACGTAAATTTAGTCATGTGACGCATATTGTACCAATAGATAGATATTCATGTTTATACCAGTATTGTGCTTTTCACTTTCACACTGTTGCTAGAAATATTCTACATTGCACACCCTTCATATCAGTCCTAAAAAGATTATATTTACTCACATTTGCAGTCCTGCGGCAATACATGAGAGCAGTGGCGTTTTAGACCGGACATGGCGACTGCGTGCGACCTGGACCGCATCAGTAGCCTGGGAAAACCCAGACTACTTCCGGCGAATTTCAATTCTCTCGATAGTCTGGAGAAGAGCCCATTCAAACTCATTACTGTGTGCCGCTGAAATCGCGGCACCAATCAGAAACGTTGGGGGAGGGATTTACATGATGACGACAGTGCAGCGACGCTGAAGTTAGGAGATTTCATTACAAAGATGGATGCCGCCATGGAACATCTCTCGTTCGAATCTATTATCGCGTCTGTTTTGAGTGATTTAAACTTACCGTTTCCATTAAAACTGGAGCAAAGAACAACACTCGAAGCCTTCATATCCAAAAAAGAAGTTTTCGCCGTCTTACCGACTGGATTCGGCATATACGTCATCTCCTTCATCGATCTGATTGGTTTTAAGACTATCCAATTGCGCCCATAGGAATTTGAGCTACGTCGTTTGGTGACACCCCTTTGGTAATGATTTGTCTACATAGCTTCCCCAGACCCTTCATTCAGTTTCAACTGAGAAGGGTCTGGTTTTAACCAGGCTACCGCATCAGTGGATGGTGAGATATTTTACTATATAAAATTATCCTGTCAGAAGAATTGCACGATAACTTGATTATTATTTATTTTCCATCTGAATCATATCAGTGATCTTTTGTGGGGTTTTACGCATGCGCAGTAAGGTGAATTTAGCGTTTTCACACTGAAACGCCTGAAGACGCTAGTGTGGACGGAGAGCGTTTATAAACGAAAACGCCGTTTTCAAATGTACCCGGATTAATGTAGACATAGCCTTATTTTCCATGTTTTTAGCACTGGTCTACACATTGAAGCCCTTGTCTTCCTAAAACCTCTCTCATGTCTATTCCTCTGTCTATATTGTTTATTCTTTTTTATTTATTTATTTTAAACAAATTTTTGCAGGGTATTTTTGAATTTTGTAAATTACGGTAAATATCAGTCAACGCAATTGTTTGAAAATTATACATAGGCCTATTATTTTGTGTTTTACATAAATGTATTATGTCTCGTTAGTCCTATCTGTTTGTGTTTACTTCACCCCAGTGACGGGTATCTACATTTTGCATGATTCATATTGTATGACCAATTTAAAGCAAAATGAGTTACCGGCGTGTAGGAAAAAAAAAAAACTAGACGCCGGTAACTCATTTTGCTTTAAATTGGTTTAGGCTTGAATGTTATGATAAATGTTTATAAACACCAATTTAATTTTCACTTGTTATGTAAAGTTTGTAAATGTTTTGTTTTATTTACCAGTATTTTACATTATTTCTGAAATAGAATAGTGAAATTCGAGTCATACACACTTATTTTTTTTTTTTTTTTTCTCAAACGCAATTTGACAAAATTCTGGCCACACAAACAAAAATAAAAGTATTTTAAAGAAAAGTAATAAAAATGTTCAGAGTGACAGTCAGTGACGATGTTTACATGCACTTAAAATCATCTCTTTTGCCCTGAAACATGTAAACGTACGCAGCACTTCTTTTGCATGTTGCAGTTTTGTTGCCATATCCGTCTTTCTAAAATGCATGTAAACTGTACTGACTGTGATCACAACATCATTTGAGAGGAACTGCTTCAGCGTCTCGTGACGACACCTGCGTACACAACCTCATCCTCCTGTTGAAAAACACAAAGACAGAAGATACAATCAGATACAAGCTCAAGAGATGCTTACAGTATTGTTGTTTTAAATTGCTGATTGGATTACATTTGAATAATATTTGAAACTTTAACTTATGAAGGAGGCCCTGTCTGTTACACCTGCAAACTGCTTTAAACTACACCGCAAATCACTCATATTCACTGTCACCATTTTTGTTTTTAACATTTATCCCTATATTTAATAGGCTATTCCTTTTTTCGGCAATCATATAATGGTCCAGTTTCACAGACAGGGCTTAGATTAAGCCAGGATTAGGCCTTAGTTCAATTACGGCATTTACGTATCCAAACAGCTTTCTGACATAATTAAATCTGTTACATCAAAGGAGTTTGTAATTCTGGGCGATATCAACCTTGACTGGAATGATAGCTCATCAAAATCTTTAAAAGCTATTGCAATGAAACTAATAATTAGTTGTAATAATAACTAATAATTAATACTGTATCAATTAATTAAGGATCCAACAAGAATTGGCAAAACACACAGCTCCATTCTGGATCTTTTTCTCACAAATCAGCCTTCAAAATATGCAATGTCTGGTGTCATAGATGTGGCTATTTCAGATCATTCGCTCATCTATGCAGTTAGAACAATCTTAAAATCCAAAAAAACTCATGCCTACCACTCTGTACCAAAAATATCAATTTCAAAACTGCCACAATTCAATGCTGATTTTAGTGCTACTAATTGGAGTCATGAGCTGTCATTAGAAGATCCAGAACAAATTCTAACACAATTTCATACTAAACTACATAAAATACAGAATAAATATACTGCCAGCAAGCTTCGACCGAGAAAAAGTAAATTACCTTGGATAAATTCTGAAATACTTAAACTTCTTAAATTGAAGGCCTCTTTTCTTAAATTGTATAGGTTAAATCGAACATCTGAGAGTAAAAATAATTTCATACAAATTAGAAATAAATGTACTTTGGAACTGCGTAAGGCTAAGGCGGTCTATTTCCAACAGCAGATTACCCAATCTGCTAATAACCCAAAGACATTGTGGCAGACCGTTAAGGTTATCACCGGTGAAAATGAAAATGAGAAGAAAAATAATGTTAATACTCAAATTTCCCTACGGGGGTACTCTTATCTCAGATTCATAAAAGATTGCAAGTGCTTTTAATGATAATTTTGTATCATCTGTTAAAGAATTGGCTATGCATTTTGCCATTTCCTCTTTGTCCTCACCTGTTCTCGCTTCAACATCTGATCAGTTCTCATTTTCTGGGATCTCACAGAATGAGGTGATACAAATATTACACCTGCTAAAAAATTCTCATGCCCATTATATTTATGGTTTAAATACCTTATTTTTAAAGACTCATGCTGATAGCCTCATTCCTCTCTTTCCTTATTAACCAATCTTTGTATCAGGCTTTCTATCTTTACTAACTGGAAAACAGCACAAATTAATCCAATTTTTAAATCTGATGATCACACCCTTGTTTCAAATTACAGACCTATTGCAATACTTCCAGCAATGTCTAAGTTGCTGGAAAAAGTCTTGCATAACCAGCTAAGTTTTTACCTTGAAACTAATAACTGGCTCAGTGACTGTCAACACGGTTTTCGTGCTAAGAGATCAACCATGTCGGCGTTATTACTCTTCACTGAACAATTACGTGACGCTCTTAACAAAGGTCACACTACTGGAGCTATTTTTATTGATTTCCGTAAACCTTCGACACCGTGAACCACCAGATCTTGCTAAACAAACTTCACTCATTTGAACTGTCTCCATCTGTGATATAAATGCTCTCTTCTTATTTGACGAACAGGTTGCTGACAGTCAAAATGAATCATGCCATATCACAACCTTTAGTTTGTGACAGGGGTGTTCCACAAGGCAGCATTCTTGGACCCTTACTTTTTCTTTTATACAT
Source organism: Squalius cephalus (assembly GCA_022829025.1). Taxonomy (NCBI): domain Eukaryota; kingdom Metazoa; phylum Chordata; class Actinopteri; order Cypriniformes; family Leuciscidae; genus Squalius; species Squalius cephalus. Next base: position 29,637,873 of record CM040807.1, read on the forward strand.
CAATGATTTCCCTCGAGTGTGTAAACACTCAAAATGCTTATTGTACGCTGATGATACTGTGATTTTTCTCTCTGATGCAAATCCTAATGTCATAAATTCCGAACTATCATCTGATCTTCACCTCTTACATGATTGGTTGAAAAAGAACCATCTGACCATCAATGTAAAAAAAACTGAATGTATGTATTTTCATTCACCCAGAAAAAGTCTTTCTTTTACTGATTTTATTACTTTTGCAAATCAAGATCTTGTCATCACAAAGATCTACAACTACCTTGGTGTGCTACTTGATTCACACCTTACATATCGGGAACACATTTCTAAATTAACAAAAGTTGATTCAGAAACTCTGTTTTTAACAAGATTATATCATATCTTTCCTTTTCGGTTTCTGAAACCTATCTACATGCTATTGTGTTCTCAACAATGTCCTACTGTCTTCCAATCTGGTCGCTAACCACCAGTGCTTAATTTGTAAAGTGGGAGGTCCCGGAGCGCAGAGGGGGGGTGGATCCGGCGACTCAAAACGGGGGTTGGAGGTAACGGAACAAAAAAATAAAATAATAATAATTACACTGCCTACGTAGCTTCTCTGCAGGGACAGCGCCAGCTGAGTGGGTGCTATAGATAGATCATTGACGGGGAGCTGCGCAAAACTTGGCCACTAAATATTTAATATTCAGTTATGTTAATGATCACAATTAAAGTTTTAATTTTATTAAATTGAACAAGTAGGCTACTTAAATAACATTCAGCATTCAATCAAATATTCTAAAAGATGTAGGCTATTATTAATAATACTGTTTATTTATTTATTTATTTTATTACAGATAGAACAAATAAATTAATAATAATGACTGTTATTTCAACAAAATATCTCGTTATTTCGAAATAATATGTGTGCGTGCATCTGTAAATCCGGTGACGCGTGTATTGATTTTTATTAATAAAAACAATAAAGTGTTTTCTCTAAAAGTGTCGACTCAGCTGCAAAGATGAAGTTGACGATCGCCATCTCCGTGAGAACGCACTTATAGAGAGAAATGCACATAAATAGGCCTAATGGATTACATAATCAGAGAGTAGCCTTTTTCCTTTTTCGTTTTGAATTATTTCGTTTAAAGACATTTCAAGCTTTGTGTATTTGATGTATTTGTCATGTCTGTGTGAGACATACACTGAGTTTCATGCTGCAGTTCACGTGCAATGCAAGTGAGCGCGCGGGCGCCTCCGTTATATTTGTTTCGTATTCAATAAATAGGCCTACAGGCAAATGGTTAATGAAAATTTGATTAAAATTAAGATACAATTTATACAAAACGAAATTCACTTTAAAGAAAGGCTTTCTAAACAACTTCAACTTCAACGGACAAAATCATGTCTGACCCGCTCCATGTCTCATATTGCGCATCCTATCTTACTCGGTCGTGCTGTTCACTTTTCATAAATCAACATAAATGAAAAAAAAAAACATTATAATATTTTAACAAATATGAAACTAAATGCGCTTTTTTAATGGCTACAACGGCATAGTAGGCCTACATGCTCTCTATTTGTACACATTACTGCACATTAATTTAATTCTGAATTTTGCACACACAAGTGAAAGGCATTTGTTCAAATCAAGTTCACGGATAATTGTGCGTTATTAATCATTATGATACTAAAATCCTGACAAATATGCTATGTACAAAAAATCAGATGAGCCCATAATATGAACGCATTTACACGTTAAGCATTTTCCTCCCATATAATGTGGCAGATTAGAATGTCCCCTTATTATGTCGAAATAACGAGATATAATGTCGATACTAGGCTACTGTGTCCACCGTGGTCTCCTTTTTGATCAGCAGAAACGATTTTTGCTTGTTTGGGATCTGACTGTCTAGCGTCTTTTTGACATTTTTCCCCTGAGTGAAACGATCGAGGCTAACATCAATCTCAACTCGTACAACAAGCGCGCAAGTCATGTGTCACAAACATTGAACACTAAAACAGTAATTTTATTTTATTTCATTTAGGCAATTAATTTTATTGACACGGGAGGTGCCGGATCCAATAAAAAAGGTTCCGGATCCAATGTCGGAGGTGCCGGAACATGTTCCGGCGTGTTCCGGCTCAAATTAAGCCCTGCTAACCACTGAAGACATTACTGAACCAATAGCACGACTATACTATCGAGCACTTAAGATCCACAGTAACCTTCCAAGGTGGTCTCATCATTGCAGTGCGCTCACACGCACAAATGCTTTGACTGACCAGAACGTAAACAGTCATGCTATTACATTTTATTTTCAGATTCAAAATAGCTCTTTACCAGCACTTAGGGTTCTTCTGCCGACACACAATGTGAGACCACTATGTTTCACTAGGTCAGTTTCACAGGCACTCATTCCAGTTCCCCCACACAAAAACAACTACAGTCAGAAATCCTTTTTCTATATTTATACTAAAATTTGGAATGACATTCCCGATCACATTCGAACATTATCATCCATCACATGTTTCAAAAAGTCATATAAACTGTTTCTTCTTGATAGTCATACTTGCACACACTGATTGTTCATGTATTGTTTTTAGTCTTGTTTTTCCGTATTTAATGTTTTATTTGTTTGTATCTGTCTAGTCAATAATAATGTCCTGTATAAATGTGCTGAAATTGTGATCATTGTTTTATGTTTCTGCAGAACAGGAACCTGCTGTAAACCAGTTTCTAAACTGAGGCCCATTTATTGTAAAGTCTAAATTGTTGCTTTTAAATATTCCTGTATAATAAATGAAATGAATGCTTTTATAGCTTTTATAAACTTGCCTTAGAAAAACATCACTGGTGTGCATCACTGGATATCTTTAAATAAAAACAGTAAAAGTCTAAAATAGAAGCTTTGCAGTTTTTCGTTGTCAAACAAAAGTCTCCAAGCAACCGAATCTGTCTGTGTACCATTCAGAGAGGGTCCGTGTTTCACACAGCAGATTCCGAAAATGTTTACCGAGAGGTTTTAATACTGTACAAATACATCTACTGATGCTACTGGACACATCTTCAGTGATGTTCCTGGAATCATTGGGTGTTTCGGGTCTTTCAACATCATACACCCTCATCCAGGTGACCCAGCTGAGGCTGATCAGACCCCAGCTTGTGTCCAGTTGGCTAATCTAGCTACTTTGCCCCCATGGCTCTCCTCTCTTAAGCCATAGCCATCTTGAGGCTTTTTCTGCCGCTTCGGTTGTATTGTGGATGGCTCTTCTCCTCCTCACTCCATCGATGCCTAACAGACTGAAGGCTCTGAACAGGGATCGGGCTGCAAAGCCCCTGCATCCGACCTCTATTGGGAGACACCTTGCTCCATCCGGCCTGTCGACACTCGCTGACCAGTCCCTCATACTTGGCGAGCTTCCTTTCAAAGGCCTCTTCCAGGCGGTCTTCCCAAGGGACTGTTAGCTCCAACAGAAACACTTGCTTGGTGGAATCAGACAAGAGAACAACATCTGGTCTTAAGGTGGTAGTCACAATGTGGTTGGGGAACTTGGGTTGCTGCTCCAGGTCCACCAACAGCTGCCAATCCCTCGCCGTGGCCAGGAGGCCTGCAGATATTTTTGCAGCTGGTCTTAGCTGATCGCCAGCTCTGATGAAGGTGATGGCTTGTTTGGATGGGCGCGAGCACTTGGCCCACTCGACACCTGCAGCAATGGCCTCAGTGATGGCCTTCAGGACCTGGTCATGTCTCCACCTGTACCTTCCCTCTCCCAGTGCCTTTGAGCAACAGCTCAGAATGTGCTCTAGGGTTCCACGCCTGGAGCACAGTGGACATGTTGGTGACTCCACTTTGCCCCATATGTGAAGGTTTGATGGGCTGGGAAGCACATCATATACCGCCTGGATAAGAAACTTGATCCGCTGCGGATCTGCCTTCCACAGCTCCACCCATGTCACCTTCCTCTCGATCGCATTCTCCCATCGTATCCAAGCACCCTGTTGCCTCATTCTCACTGTCCTGCAGGTTCTCTCCTCCTCGACCACTGCTCTCACCTCCTCCTGGACTAGGCGGCGCCTTTCCTTACCTTTGGTGGTGTCAATGTGGGGAGTTGAAAAGGAACCCAGTCCAGCTCTGCCTCTTGTTACCACTCCCACCAGTCTGTTGTGATGCAATCTTGCCTCTGCTTGTTGAACAGCCCCCTCAGCCTTCCACTTACGACCAGTCCTCACTTCGATCCCAGCCTTCGCCACCTTTGGATCACTTGAGTCTCTATATTGCAACACTTCCCTAGCTCTTGTTACCTTGAATTCCTCTTCCAAGGACTTGAGTGGCAGTTGCAGTTTGTTGCGGTGGCCATAGAGTGCGATGCTGCTTAGACTTTTAGGAAGCCCCAGCCATTTTCTAAGGTGGCTGCTGAATTCCTCTCTAAGGTTTCCACAGTCGAGATTGGCACTTCATAGACGAGGAGCGGCCACAGGATCATGGGAAGAATGCCATGCTGGTATAGCCAAGCTTTGAACTTCCCTGGAAATCCAGACCGGTCCACTGACTTCAGCCATCTGTCCAGCTCAGTGCAGGTTGACTGGATGGATGCTGCGTCCCTCAGGGTGCTGTCAAACACCTTGCCTAAGCTCTTTACAGGCTTCTCAGTGACGGTCGGTATTGTTGCCCCTGCAACGCTAAACCGGAAACTGTCATCCACCTTTCCTCTTCTCAGCACCATTGATCTTGACTTGGCTGGTTTGAAACGCATTCGTGCCCACTCCATTAGCTTTTCAAGACCCTTTAGAATCCACCGGCAGCCTGGGACAGACTCAGTGATGACTGTGAGGTCGTTCATAAATGCTCTTATCGGTGGCTGGCGTTGAGCTGACTTCGTCTTGGGCCCTCTGCACTCTGGTTCAGCAGACTTTGTGAGCATATTCATGGACAGGGAGAACAGAATTACGGAGATAGTACAGCCCGTGATGATTCCGATCTCAATCTTGTGCCAGCCTGATGTCACTGCTCCTGAAGAGGTTCTCATCCTGAAGTTGCTGTAATAGTCACCGATGAGGTCTCTGACTCTGCTGGGGACGTGATGTTTTGTCAGCGTGAGCTGCACAAGCTTGTGTGGTATTGAGCCATATGCATTTGCGAGATCAAGCCACAGCACTGACAGATTGCCCTTGTTCTCTCTGGCCTCTCTGATGAGCTGCGTCACCACACCTGTATGTTCCAAGCATCCAGGCATTCCTGCAATTCCCCCCTTTTGAACTGATGTATCGATAAACCTGTTCTTTGAGAGGAAGGTGCACAGCCGGTTGGAAACAGCACTAAAGAAGATCTTGGCTTCAACACACAACAGGGAGATAATGCGGAACTGTTTTATCTTCCTGGATTTCTCCTCCTTTGGAATCCAGACCCCTTCAGTGACTCTCCACTGTTCAGGAATCCTGCCCCTCCTCCAGATAACACGCAGGATCTTCCACAGGCGCAGCAGGAGTTTAGGACAGTTCTTGTACACTTTGTACGAAGTGCCGCTTGGTCCTGGAGCAGCATATAATGTAGTGTCATTTTCGATCAATTTAATTTATTTAAAAGCGAATGTTTATCATGTGTTTATCAAATCTCGCTGCGTGCTGCCATGTTTGCGTGACGTCACGCGCACTTGCATCTCTGCAACGAAAGTTATGGACTTCCTTGTGCAACTATAATATTGACAAGATTCCAATCAAACTTGCTTCTTTCCACAAACAAATGCTTCTGGCATGGTCAATGATTTACAAACACAATTTTAGCCCTCATAGATTCTACATATGGATTAATAAGCATATTTTGTTTAAAAAATCACTTTTTTTTAAAACAATGGTTTGAAAGCAATATTGTTTTGCTTAGCCAGTTGTTTAATCAGGATGGTCGGCTTTATTCTTACTCTCAATTTCTCACTACATTTGGCATCCCTGTCACCCCAAAGGATTTTTCAGTTGTCTTTGATGCCATCCCTACAGGTGTAATATCGTTATTTAGAGGCGTTATGGGAAATGACAATCCCCCTGTATTAGGGAATGCTTTGGAAACACATATTGGTAAAAGCTGTCTTTCAGTTCAGAGTAAAAGTGTAAATAAAAACATTCGCCGATCTTTCCAGCAAGAAATTATCACTGTACCATCATCAGTGCCATATTGGTCTAATTTTGTTGGTGATATGTGTTGGAATAAAGTATGGCTGCTGCCGCATAAGTTTTTTTTAACTAATAAAGTTAAAGAAATTTAATTTAAGATGCTTCATAGGCTAATCATTACCTACAGAAGCTTAAAAAAGATATTGATGTTAACTGCTCCTTTTGTGGAGATCAAAGAGAAACACTTGTGCACTTATTTTGGATGTGTCCTCATACTAGGCTGCTTTGGAGTAAACTAAGTAAATATATTGCCGACCATATTTATCTTAACTTTATGCTGAAATGGGAAAATGTACTGTTTGGTTTTGTTACCCATGACATGAACTTTACCTCTGAGTTTTATCTTATTAATCTAATTATTATTTTGACCAAGTTTTACATTCATAAATCGAAATTCCAGAATAAGAAACCTACCTTCTATTGAACTTTCTGTTAATGTAAAACAATACATCTCCTCCATTTCCTGCTCTACGAATAAGAAAGCTGTTAGGTCACATACAATGTTTTTGCTTTACAATGCATTTGTATGATTTATGTATTTTTATTTTCTTCTTTTATTGAATGTTATTTTAGTTGTCTTCTCCCCTGGCGTGATTGTTACTGTTTAGTACACAAAAATTGTACTTGATGTACTTGTACTTTGATGTTTAATAAACAAATTTAAAAAAAAAAAGTTATGGACTTCCGCATGAGTTGTAAATATGATTTAAGGGGCATTATATTGCACGTTTCTTAGCTGAAGTTGGAAAGTATCACTTTGTGAGTTGGGCAAATTAACATTAAATCTAAAAAATAATATTGCACAGATGTAATTTGCAAGTAAAAAGTGCTAAAAACACATGTTAAATTCCCACAGACTTGGAACGAATGAGGGACCAGAGCAATATCATAGTTGATCTGATTTGATGTGATGTGAAGTGCAGAATTTGCATTTGCAAATCATTTGAAACGATTCTTACGTAAATCCATTAAGGGCAATATATGCAGATTTAAGACCGTTATACAGTGGATAACAATAAGTTGCCATTTAAAAAACAAGTATTTAGCCCTATATAAATTGAATAGGCTGTTTAGAATTAGAACCAATCCGATTTGTGAATTAATTGTTCTTTTGAGTCGGTTCTGTCCAATGAATTGGCCAAACGGGTTAGCAGAATGATATGAATCAAATCGCGATTCAGTCTGAATGATTCATTAAAGGGATAGTTCATCCAAAAATGAAAATGCTGTCATCATTTACTCCAAACCTGTATGAATTTATTTCTTCTGCTGAACACAAAAGAAGATGTTTTGAAGAATGTCGGTAACCAAATCGTTTCCAGTCCCCATCAGCAGCATTTCCACTGTCGAGCCAGTGCGTGCCAGGGCTTTAAACGGGCTGGACCTTTAGCACCAAGCCCAAAACACACTGCGTTTCCACTGTCGGGCCAGAAGCTCCACAGAGCTTCACTAAAACACGCCCGGAACACGCATCTCTGGAACAACAACCCATCATTTAACCAATGGAAGTTTTATCAGAAAACTAATCAGAAAGAAATCACTGGAAAAAACGCTTGTTTTGATCGCAAAACAAAAAGCGACCGTTTTCTGGCATTTGTGTTGTTTACTTGCAATATTTAAAACCCAAGAATCGATGTTTTACCACAGGTTTACAATAAAAAGTGATACATTGATCATAATAAATTATTTGAGTCAAAATTGCACATTAGTCACACAGTTAGGTCTCTTTAAAAAAAGAAAGTGGACAGACTTAGCCTACTTATTCAGTCACGTGTTTCTGTTTATTTGGTAGTTACAGAATATTACATCACATTTAGAAATATTGATACTTTCTACAAATGTGCCACCAAAAATACGACCTGATGAGCTTTAGCACTCTCTTCCAGTACAGTTATATTTTCATTCAGAGAAACAGAGGAAGCTCCCGAAAAAAAGTTGCTTTATTTTATGATAGTCTGGTATAAAGAGACCGGAGACTGTTAGTAGGCTACTGACAGATAAAATAAAAACATGATTGTGTTAGCCTTTATGATTTGTCTGTTTTCTTCAAGCGTTCATATTTACCATGTTTAATATGGTAACGGTTACAGAGGGCAGTATCGGAAGACATTACACAACTAGGCTACTAGTTGACTCGAAACTGAAAAGACACCGTTTTATCATGAGGTCCCACCCCCTATGGGCGGGTTGAACACATGCAGAACTAGCTCCTCCTACTGGCTGTAGTCTCTAGTCTCTGGCCAAAAAAAGCCTCCGATGATGCAAAATGACGATTTTTTTGTGTCATCTGAGGTTTTTTCCAGACACACAATACAGAAATCTCTCGTCTCAGGGGTACATGAGGGAGGGAAAGCACGGTCATTCGAAAATACTACTGGGTTTTTACCCGATACAAAGCTTAATGCTAATCAGTGAAGTATCTCTTTAAGACCAGGTTTCAGTTGTTCAATGGCGCTGTCTATCAGTTGCCTCAAAATAGCAACTCCCCAACAGTGCGCCTGAACACACCTCATGTTCAGACCAGCACACCCATGGGCGCACAAATGGGCGCAAATGCATTTGCTATTTAAACAGCGTGGCGCAGGACGTGAAAATGAAAACTGCTTCAGGGAAACTAGCAAAACATACTCGGCTGTATGATGGGGCCCTTAGTGCGACTGAAGGGATGCCGCTTTTGCATAGTTTGTGCTTGCCGTTTAGTAGCCTAATCATTTGAAATGTAGCAAACTGCCAGCTCCAGTAGTAATGAAAAGATTTATCTTGAACTGTCACAGAAACTGTAATTAAAAAATGTAATCAATTAAAGGGTAACTCAACCCTTGGTCAGAGCTTTATTTGAAAAATGCTGGAAAAGTGGGCAGAGCCCAGCGGGAAGAGAGGGAACGATTGACATCTCTATCTTTTCATACAAATAACATAAACATAGAATATTTGTTTTTGTTTTGAATTAGATCATTTAATAGCAGAGACTTAAATGTTTATGCAAATATATTGCTTATGCCTGTGTGACTAGTATTTGCTGAGTTTTGTTAAGTTTAGAGACGTGCTCCAGAAAAAAAGTTCACAGAGACGTAGAGGCAGAAGTCACACCCTGTTTATTTTCTTTATTTTACTAAAGCAGAATATTTTGTTTTCGACTGTAAGTAGACACATACAAAATTAGACATTTTATTTTTCATATTTCTTAAAAGGGTGGGGTGCTCCCGGCACAGAGGGCGGAGCTACAACATCTCGTTCTTAGCAGCTTGCATTATCTCTACCAGACACTGAAACTTTTTGCACTGAAAAACGTTTAGCCTTTTATATTCAAACCATACAACTCGTATAGTGACAACTCAAGAAGAAGTGACAACATGTAGACAACATTTCTGAATGGTTAGTTGATGAATTTATGTAGTTTATGTGTAGTTATCTTCTAGTCATTGATTAGCATATTTTGTCTTGATCATCTATAAATTGTGTCCAGGGGGCGGAGTTTATGTAAATTTAGGGTTTGTGATGCCACTAACCCAGGAGGAATGTCATGTAGTCTCTACCAGCCATTTGTTGTAGTCCTTAAAGGGACAATGTGTAGCTTTTTAGGTATTTTATTATCTAAAATCAATATTTTTATTCATAAATATGTCGTCAATTGTGTACAAATACCTCTGCTAATTATCTGACTTATCCTCGTAAACAAAGAATTTATTATCTTTATATACATGGGACAGGTAGGTCCACAGAGGCTTCCATGTAGTTCCGCCATCTTGAAAAACTATAATAGCAGAGAGGGACAAAAAGTACTTGGCCAACGCGTTTCCACAACGTGTTTCATTCAGAACCAGCGTCACGTGACTGAAGCTAACAGAAGCGGAGGAGCAGAGCAGTGAGAGGCGCTTGTCACTGCCGCGGCAAGTTTAAAAGGCTGCACTGCACGGTTATTTATAATGGAGGACCATACATATGCTGAGTCACAGGATAAGGAGTCCTCGTCGTCCCAAAAGTCCAAAATAGACCGTAAAAGGAAAGGTGACCGGAGATTACAAAAAACAAGGGTTAATGTCGGGATAGCTAATGCAGGACAAAGCTTTCAAAAGAGGCGCTGAAGTTGCCTGCTTTCTTCTCGACAGGTAAGTCAATGTTACGGTCTTAATTACAAGCTTTTTTTCATTGCTTGGTTGTGTACTTTATTAAATAGACAGTAGAACATTTATAGTTGAAAGTTAAACAGGCTCTTTGATGAATAGCAGCTATTGAGTAAAGTAGAGAAGGCCCTAAAAACAAGGTTGTAAGTTTTGTTTGTTCAAAACTGTAACGTTCGTTTGTTCGTTGTCAAGTTGCAGTTTGTTTGAAATAACAAATCTGTTCACCCGAAGGAAAAAGCGCAACAAAACGCATTTGAAAAAGCGAGGCGCTGAAGAGCACTATTTGTTTGAATGCAAAATACAATTTCACCACTAGATGGGAGAAATTCCCACACAGTGTCCCTTTAAAAAATGATTACTTTAAAAGCAAATATCTCCCTTTGCTTTGAACTTTGAGCGTTGTAGCTTTGCAGATGTTGTTTATGCTCAAACAGCAACATTACACACTAACTAAAGTTAGAAAAGTGAAATCATAATCAACCATCCCTTTAAGTATAGAGTATTTTAAGTCTAATTTGCTGCTATGTGACACTGACAAAATCCAGCAAAACGCGCCGGCGCGTTTGTCGACCCCGGAGAGTTAACTTTAGCCTAATAGGAAGGATCACAAATTGTGTTTAAAATAGGGCTGGGGGAATTAACGCGTTAATCTTTGCGATTAATTTGAGATGTTTAACGCAATAAAAAAATAATGCAATTAACTCAGCACTTTTTTTTTTGCCTCGTTTTAATGGCTTCCTGTCGCGGCTGCTATTGAAAAGGCAGAAAATATGCCGTCCCGCCCCTCCGTGTTCGGCGATCACGTTTCATTCTCGCGCAGCTTTCATGAACGGGTCTTTTCCGCTCCATGTGTGCGCCGCGGTCTCTGTTCCGCGTGTGTGTGTGTGTGTGTGTGTCGGCGCGCTGCGCTCTCTGCTCAATGTTCCGCTCCGTGTTTGCGCTGCGCGTTCTGCTCTGTCCTTAATGGCCCAAACGCTCCAATCATGTCCCGATCACGCACTGGAAAAGCAAAGTCCGCTCAAATAACGTGAAATTTCTCAGTAATAGACTTCTGTTTGCAATAGCCCTACTGAGATGGTATAGTCATGCTGGGCAACAATGGTAAAATGACCTGCTCTGATCACATGCTCTGGTAATAACAGTTTTGTAGGACTATATTTTATTTAGATAATTAGTACAAAAAAATTAAAATATTAAATCTGTTCAATTTATTGTTGATTGATTATTGAAAAAGAATAATATCTTGATGTTTAATATTATTTTAATATAGGGCTATTTTCTGTTCCTTTTTTTCTGTTTCCCCTGTGTTGTTTAATTTAATTAGGTGATTCTAAGTTTAAATATTGATAATTACAAGCTTGGGGGAAATGCAGTGGTTTTGATGGAACAAGATGCTTTTATACCAGTGGTGAGCTGGTACCTGCTTATATCACGCGGTACCACAACTTCCAATAGGAAAATTCAACTGCAGTAGCCACCGTTCAACCTGAAGAGGGCAGCACTCAGATGTGTTTACACCATATATTGTAGAATTAACACACTTTATACCCAAATGTCAAAAAATTTACTCGAATCAATGAACAGCACTAATAAAGCCCAGTCTTCCAGATTATTGACAAAAAAAAAGTTGTTTTAGGATTTAGTTACCCTTTAAAAAGGAATTTATACTGGCATTAATATTACGCTTTAGCCACAGCGGTTTGAAAATGAATGATGGATTATTCAGTAGCGGGCGCCATCTGGTCAGATTCAGGAATTCATTCTACGAACGACTCTCACAGTGTATTATGGGTATTCTCTAGCAGTTGAGCGCACGGGTGTTTCTCAATCGTAAGGCTGCATCCTTCGAAGGCTGCATATCTCGGTTTGAAGGATCCTTGGAAGGAAGCCTTCGTTTCTCATCCTTCATTCGGCCTGTTTTTAGGGATGCATCTGATGTATCCTTCGCGGCCTTCAATCACCCACAATCCAATGCACACATTCCAATTCACGAAAATAAACTGATAGAAAATGAGTCGGAGTTTATTATGAAATGTATGACAAAAATAATGTTTTCGACATGAAAGCATATATGTTATCTTTTATTTTGCTGTAAATTAATCACTAACACTAAACTGACAATAATATAAGCCACTGGGAGACCATGGACGGCTGTACATTCAATCAAAACAAAAGATAGGCAAACATCTATTCGTTCATGTCCGAATACATTATTATTGTCTTACATTTCATAATAAACTCAGACAAGTGGCCTATTTAAGGGTGTAGGGGGCGATTTCAGACACAGCTATAGGATTTTTTTTCCCGTACTATGAGGCCTATGGGGGCCATCAACTGTTTGGTTACCCATATTCTTCAAAATACCTTCTTTTGAGTTCAGTAGAAGAAATGAATTCACACAGGTTTGGAACAACACAAGGATGAGTATGATGACAGAATTTCCATGTATTGGGTGAACTATCCCTTTAATGTCTGACTCCATGAATTGTTTAGAGCAGCTTTTCACTTGTAATGTGAAAGTGAATCTTTCCAGACAGTCTTTTGAAACCAAACAAATGTCTTGTCTGTCAGTGATGAAGAAGGATTTATTAAGCTGAACTTATTTGTGAATGACTCTTTACTGCGCATAAAATTATTACCTGAACATTTAAAATATATACACAAAATTTATAGTATTTTGTTAAAGGAGTCATAATGTTGTTTTAACTTTGGTACCCAATGCTCTATTATAGTCTTTCAGGCACTTCTAAAAAAGAAAAGTGGAAAAAAAATCAACACAGAGCCCCTCAGACCCTTATTTCTAAAGGCATTATTGTCTCGCGAGATCTGATGCGATGTTTTGGCTGTCGTGGACGGTCATTATAATAATGCAAATGAGGGGCGCGTTGATTGGTTGCAGGAAGGAGGGGGGTTGACACCGCAGGTAACTTCAGCATCATTACAAACTGACATGGCGCAAGTTGTCAATGAACCCGACCCGGCCGCGACATATGGGATTCAACCGTACATGTTTGAGCCGGACTCTGAACCAGAGCTGGAAAGTGAAGATGTAGAGTCGATGGAAGGACGTCTACATCAAGATGTCTCTGAATGGTAAAGACAATCATTTTGACTGAGACATACATTAACATCAGTTCGAGCAAAAACGTGTGTTGCTATTTTCTCCTACATAAATTTACCTTTTATTTAATGTAGATTACATTAACGGAGATGTAGTTTTTTTTTTTTTTTTTATCAGCTTACAGTGGTTTTGAGATTTTTACTATCATGTGGTGTTTTTGCCTTGTTTCACGTTGTGGTTATTTAGACATTTTTCTTCTTTAGACATGCAACGTGATGTTATACTTGCATTTAAACAGTTTTAGCCACTGAGCATGGACTCCTGTACCGTCACTACTGTAGCTGCTAGTGTAAAACAAAGTGGAAAGATGTGGCTAGCATTCGTAGAGTCCATTCCCCGTGTTTACCTCGAAGGTAACGTTACATACAATAGCCGCATTAGCAGTTAACTGCTATTTGTTAACCACAGTAGAGCAATAAAAACACAGTCTTACCTTTTCAATTTCTGGCAAGTCCCTGATGGTTGGGATGGCACCTTTTCCCAAACGGAGCTTCGAGGCCAAGTTCGCCTGATTTTGCCCCAAATTTGTAAATGATTCCGGTGTAAAATGTTTAGCACACACACCTAACGATACGCCACTTGAAAGAGTTGTTGGGACAGCGTCATTAAAAATGAATTTCCTCCACTGTTCCCTGATAGTTTCGTCCGTTTTTGGTAGATAAAACACATTTGCATGTTGTTTGTGGCAGTCACCCACAGAGCATCTCAAGTGTAGGCTACACTCGGTTTCTCCGTCTTTCTCGAGTCGACTAAACTGAATCTGAGGGGGAGAGGGGCGGGCTTCCCACGGCATAGGTTTGCGGTGTCCATTTTTGGTATATCCTCCCCCGTCGTGACGTCAAGAGGGGGAAGAAATCAAAATCTCGTTTTTTCGTGCACGTGCACGTAACCTATTTTACAAACCCTGAGGTAAACAAACGCTTCACTTTTAAATATCGGCTTCCCGGCCAGTGTACAATCATTATGCAATCATAACATACATTGATTCTCGTGGAAAAGTGAAATTTCTACATTATGACTCCTTTAAGATTTTTTATTGATTTTTCCTAAAATTAGATTCAAATTATCATTGATTTGCTGCTCCACTATGATATATATTTATATTGCCCCATCTGTTAACAGTAGAGCTATTCTTATAGAGGTAAACTCGTTTTGCACAATTGAGAGCGCTCTTCTATGACTCTCTGATAATAACAGGGGCTCAGAGTTTAGCTGGTTAGCATAGCCTTGTTAGGCCCTGTTAGATACTGTAATAATACCATTTTGTAGGCATAGGCAAACATCATCTTTCCATTGATGGTTATTAAAGCTGCCGTCGACAACATTTTTTTGATCATATTCAGTGAAATCAACACTATAATCCGACAGAACAACATAAATAAGGTGGTTTTGGAAAAAAAACGAGCTTCTAACGCTAGGTTCACACCGGACGCCGAAGCGACGCGTAACAGAAAATAACGCGCGGTCCGGCGCCTGCCTGTTCACACCAGACGCGTATTCTCCGCGGCGGTCGACAAGCGCTTCTGCTCAGTTGTTATTTATTCAGAGCTATTTTTTACATCATGGGTAAGTAAATAACCTCAGAAAATGAATACACCATGTTTCTGTAACCAAGAAGTTTGTACACTTCTTTTATTAATCCGTTGTCGAGACACACACGCTGCCAGAGAGAGAGAATATGGTAGACAGTAGTACTGTAGATATACCGTTGAAATATACATCCTCTCTTTAAATTTATTAAATCTATTTTGTTGTGTTTTTTCTTTGTTTGTTTTCATCTTTCTAGTCTGTTTAGATACACAAATATGATCGCATTTGTCTCTCGCGGTATTTTAAATAGAAAATTGCTTATATTTTAACAATTGACCGGATTGTCTCGTGTTTCTTGGTGTGACTTCCTGTCGGAATGGACGCAGATCACTCGCGGCTCGCGCAAAAAATAGACCAGACGCCGAAACTGGCGCTGAACGACACCATATGTTAACATGGGCGCCGAAAGGAAGCGGCCTCCATTCCGCGCCGCTTCCGCGTCGCTTTGGCGTCCGGTGTGAACCTAGCGTAACCCCTCATTTACACCGCACACGTCTCTGGCGCATTACGGCTGCGACACGGCTACCGGAGCTGATCGCGCCCATTCTAGTCAATGCTTGTGTTTACACCGGCCGCGACGCGACGTTTCAGAAGCTTCCCAGAAGTTGCTCTCCGCACCGCTTCGCTAAATATAGGCGCCTAGTCTATTTTTGACGGACGCACGCCCAAGTCGCACCGGAAATACAAAATAAAAGTAAAAAAATACATTGTCAATTTCAAAATAAACACCCTGTGCAAACTCCCAAACGTATCACACACCAATATCCTTGGTAGAAACCATAGACTGTATGGTAGAAACCCAAAAATCAAGAAAAACCACGTCGGACAGGCAAATCACGTGGTCTCGCGCATAGTCGCTCCGCTTCTGAAATGCCCCTGGTGTGAGTTGGCACTGCGTGGAGGACGGAATAAAACCTTGTCGCAGACGTAATGCACCGCACACGTGTGCAGTGTAAATGAGGGGTAACTCCACCTGGAGCGTGTTATTTGTTTTGCAAAAATCCACTGCTCCCAGATAATCGGGTCCAATCAGCGCAGGGGGGTGTGAGATCTGACTGTCAATCACAGGTCGTGCACGCCACAGATCCCACTCCCCCCTCGCGCACGTTACAATCACATGCACACGCTTGAAGTTCCTCAGTGTTCAGCGTCAAATTCGCGTCTAGTTATACGCTTAACCACTTTGTGTCCATTCGCGCGTCCGCGTCACTCGCGAATAAAAACATCCCGCGAAAACGAGTGTCATAATCGTTTCTTTCTGACATATGTTTCTGTCATGTCTGAAATAAAAGATATTGCTGCTCTGTACTTGTTGTGGAAGTCCCAAATACGGCAATAATAGTCCACAGCACCATCCAGAGGCGCACTCAACTCGGTGAATTTCACCGTCTTCACGCGAAATTTTTCAACTTGCGCGGAAGACGCGATTGAGGCGATTATCGAGCTTTCGCGGCAAACGCATCGCCCAATTTGTGTCATTCGCGCTGCCCGGTGCGAATTCATGTCTATTTGCGTCTTTGCATTGACTTTGTATGTAATCTACTCGCGCAAATAATTAAATTCGCGTTTGGTGTGAACACACCATAACGAAGAGTGATGGCGGAAAAGATTCCAATTCCTCGGTTAAAGGAGCTGTATGTAAGAAATGTATTTCAATTAATCATAAAATGGTCCTGATATGTCACTAGACATTAAGAAATCATGTTCATTTCAAATACTTATATCACTGACAACAGTAGTACGGCCAGGATATTGTCATTTAAAAAGTGAAGTTGCAGCCCTCAACTGATGTTGATGTTGTCATCTTGTGTTTTGGCCGAAGTCCCACCCTCCACCTATCTACCAATCACGAAGTCAGTAGTGTTTCGGCATCCGGGTTGCCAGCTCTGCTCTAGTTACCACAGCTGCAGCTCCTTGTAGGAGCCTACGTTCCTGCTGGATCCTGCAGCATATCTGGCAACCTCGAGTCAGGGGGAGGGGGAGGGGATACACCGCTCTACAAGTAATTTGAAAGTGATTGCAGTACCAGTTTTGGCCACAATCTTACATACAGCTCCTTTAACTTCAAGAGCTAGGAGGTCAAAAACAACCCAGGAAAAGAGAACACCTGTTGAAAAGAAAAAAGCGACCGTGCCTGTAATAAAACCAGGATCAACATCGGATCGTCATTTGAAAGATGGAGGGATTTACGTGATTTTATTGGGTTCAAGATGGATGCAGAGCTTGCAACATTTCTTCTCGACAGGTAATTGTGCTTTAAATGACGTTAGCAATTGCAATCTATGGGTAGATTAGCCAGGGCAGCATATTGCACTCCATGGTGTTGATCAATGCTGATGAGACGGGCGCGTTCACAGAAAATCTTGTACACACGCACTGACGAGCACGAACTTGATGGGAGGGTATTCGTTGATAGTGGGGGAGGGGCATGCGAGTTGTAAACATTAAAAATTTTGGCTAAGTCCACTCAGATAGTCAAAGACAAACTGCTGCTACCTATTTCTTGGTATTTGCTTGTCGAAATTGCTAGCCAATTTTCATAATACATTTCACACAATTATACATTTATACCTTTATTATATTATTACTTATTATATTTTTTATAATATTATTAGTAATAATAATTTATTTTTAAATAATTAAATATATATATTATTATTAGTATTATTATTATACTTTATTGTATTATACCTTTATTATATTATTACATTTATACATTTATGCCTAACTCTGCTAGCCTGGTTCTACCAGACTCTCGTACATTTCATTTGTACACAGAGTCTGGCCTCTCTCCATTGACAAGCGTTAACTTCCTTGTAGGCGGGTACTCTGTTGAAGTTTAAAACTATTGGATCTGCCCAGAGTCACTCTGTATCTGCCATAACCAATCGCTAACCTTTGGTCGTGACGTAACCCTACGCCCATCAACTCAAACTAACGCACGACATCAACGTCATCGTTCTCAGCCACTCCCTCTGTTCGCTGATTGGGCCGCCAAAATTTTGGCCGGAGAAAACCAAAGAATACACCACAATCCCAGACGTAGTACTGAAGGGAAATTAAATTGAGCGGAAGTACGCAGGAGGGCGGAGCCAGGCTATAACTCTGCTGGCCATTGAGAGGACACTGGTCAAGTTACTGGAAAAGATGTCTAGTTGTACGACAGGGTCACAGAGCATTTTCTTGAAAAGGAACGTTGGGCAGAATTTACGTATAAATAAATGGACAATTTTTATGATGTAGGCCGAAAATGAGCTTCCCCTCTTTGAAAGACCAGCAGCCGCCACTGACATATACATAGTAAATTATATTAATATTTCACATTCACACAGTAAGATCTCACAGATTATATTTAGAATAAACATTTTCCATTCCTTACTTTTTCGTTGTTGTAGTAAACGTTATGTTTTGCATAAAGAGGAAGTAAAATTGCGGAAGTTCTTCAACCCCACAAGATTCACAAGAACACACACTCACACTATCCACGCCTCAAAACATGCAAACACGTTACACATTAACCACAAACGTCCAGTACAGACACATGCTCATGCTCTCAACAGATGAAACCACTTTTCTTTCCAGATCTAAAACTGAGGCCTTCTGTGGTTTGAGTCTGTTGAATGCAGTACTGTAAAAATAAACCAAAAACATCTGTTTGCTGCTAATATTTATAACATTAAATGTGTACTGTTATTCTGCAGTTTCATGGTTATCAATCATTGACTTTGGATTTCCTGAACCTGTAAAACTGAAAAATAAAATACTACTTAAAATATATAGCTACTTGTGAACAAACATCTGAGCCGTTCCCGTGTGAGATTTATCATCAATCCCAGTAGGGCATCTTGTAAATTGTAGGTTTTTACCATGTTATCTATGTAACTTTGCACTCTCCCCCAAATGTTAAATTTATGTTAAATTCAGTTAATGTATGATACATGTCTGGTCAATGTGGATGAGTTGTGGGATTGTTGAGAATCCACACAAGAGAAACTCTTGAATAAAATCCAGTTAATGTCCCATGGGGCTCAACTATCTCTTTGTAATGCTTTGTGCTTTTAACCTTTACTACAACTGAAACGAACATTACCATGCAGGATCACAATAATCAGAAAAGGTACAAAAATAAAATAAAAACTAACAAACACAACACAAACAAAACATTTTTGAGGAAAAGTAACATTGATGTTCAGAGTTTACATGCACTTAAGAAATTGATTTACTGCAGCATTATGAAACGCAATGTAAGTGTCTTAACCTTCATACAATGGCTGATATCATTAATCAGCTTTAACCAAACCTTTGTGTTACTTTAGTTCTCTTACGAGAGGTTCTCTCGTATTGCGTAAGTTTGCTTACGCTATGGCTAAAGTTGTCTTTTCTCGAGATCTGAAGCCAAAAAATTATCCTTAATTTTGTATTTATTGTCAACGCAGTGCGGCAGCCGGCAGACCATGGCATGCTACATAAGGTTTTCACATTGGAGCTGTGAGTGTAAATGTTCATGTACAAGTACGAATATTTATTGTACAAGTTCTCAAATTCACATATACGTGCTCTCGAGTTTTGCTACTATTTTACCTCCATATATATCGCGAAAAGAGTAGCAAAAGTCAAGGCGCGAAATTTTAAATTGCAGTGACAGCTTTGAGAAGTTGCAAGTGCCTATTTGAGGTAGTACTGCGAATGTGAACGTAATATTAAACGCAAAATATATATTACAAGTTTGTGTCTGTCGTTGTATTTCTGTGAATGGCATTTTACACATTTGTGTCTACTTGTCTGCAGCTTCAGATTCAGAATACAGCTTTGTGACTATTGTATGCGAGTGCAAATTTCAACATTCAACTTCAGATTTTTATTTTACAGGTTTTCACATTGGAGCTGTGAGTGTAAATGTTCATGAACAAGTACGAATATTTATTGTACAAGTTCTCAAATTCACATTTACGTGCTCTCGAGTTTTGCTACTGATTTACCTTCTGAAATAAAAGCTGTTTTTTCAACCGACAAGATTAGGCTGTGCTGTGTTAAATTAAAATCGTCTGTGACCTAAAAACACACAACATTTTTTTCCACCCAGGGGCTTAGTTTTAGCTGCATAATAGCTGCATAAAGAACAGAATCATCATCGTATATAGGCTATGCACCTGTAGCACTTCTGTGGAAAAAAAAAAGGCTACATGAAATTTCTTTCTGTTTATGGTCAAAATTATCGCTTTTGAGAAGCAAGTTCACGGAAAGGAAAGCTGTTTGTTTACTTCATTATACGTTTTGTTTTTATTGTGAGTGTAGGTATAGGCTGTATAGGCCACACACATACACAAAAACATTCACAGATTCGAATGATCCTTGGCTATAATGATCCGTGCTGAATTGGTCTGGTCTGACTCAGTTCATCATTGATTGGGAGAGACCAGTTCAAACTTAGTGGCTGTGGAAATCAGTGGGCGTGTCTCATTATACTATAAGCAAAACGCCGTAAAATAACGCGCGCTCTGTGCAACCAAAACAGCGTTTTTTACGGCGTCATATGGCCAGATGAACGGCATAAAACGCGGCGCTTTTCCATGTACACTAAAACGCCGTCAAATACGGCATCATTGACGTATTTCGCGCGTCTTTTACGGCGTTTGTAATTACAACGGCGTATTTTATGGCGTCCAATACTGTTTAAAACGCCGTATTTGACGGCGTTTGGCTTTAAACGCGGTTAATCTATGGCGTATTTCTGAGCCTCTTGGCTTGCCATAGCAGCAGGCTAAGACACAGGGAGATCATACTAAAGACGCGTCACACTGAAGCATTAGCCTACATCTGATGTTATCTTTATTACTCCGTTTCACCAGCAGAAAGAACGAACACCAATCACTTACTTTGGTAGATGCATTTCATCAGTCAAGTGAAGGTACATCAAACAGCGCATAACAGGTAATGATGGTAGTAACGTCATTGACAGTGACGACGGTCAAAAGAAAGTTTTTCCCCCATGCTCACCCTGTAGCCATGCTCCAAACAACCCGCCATGTCCCAAAGGTGAACACACACGCTAATATACACCACACCCCCTCACGGTGCCATAGTCACCAATGACGTCACACCGCGCGTACACATGCACATGCACATGCACATGCACAACAGTATAGAAAGAAAAGAAGAAATATTACAAAAGACTAATCAAACCCAACGTATGGCTCCTACACCGTTGACCTGCCAGAAGGGGTCGTAAACACGATTACGCAGTCTAGAGCTCCTTCCACGAGAAGGCTCTATGCGTCTAAATGGTCTGTGTTCTCTAAATGGTGCGCTACTAAGAGCCTGGATCCACGTACATGCAGGGTTCCACGGGTGCTCTCCTTCCTACAAGAGCTGTTGGACAGGGGCAGGTCCCCCTCCACGCTCAAAGTGTATGTTGCGGCTATTGCAGCGTTTGCGGAGACGACACGCAGCCGTGCAATAGGAAGGAACGAGCTCATCATCCGTTTCCTCAGAGGAGCCAGACGGATGAATTCCCCGCGGCCCCCCTCGGTTCCTATTTGGGATCTGTCCTTGTGCCTGGAGGCCCTGAAGGCTTTTCCCTTTGAACCGCTTGAATCCGTGGATTTAAAACGTGGATAGCTCTGTCTTCAATAAAACGCGTGGGGGATCTACACGCGCTATCTGTTAGCCCTGCATGTCTTGAGTTCGGACCAAATGACTCCAAAGTCATCCTCAAACCGAGACACGGTTACATCCCCAAAGCGATTGGTACCCCCTTTAGGGCGCAAATCATCTCCCTGTCGGCTCTGCCAGCATCCGATAGCGAGGACAGTGATAACCTCTTATGCCCCGTCAGGTGCTGAGAGTTTACATCACGCGCTCCGCCGCCTTTAGGCGTTCTGAGCAGCTCTTTGTTTCGTTTGGTGGGCGCACCAATGGTCTCGCCGCCTCGAAACAGAGCCTGTCCAGGTGGATAGTGGACGCGATTGCAGCAGCCTACGCCTCCAAACACCTGCAGTGCCCTATGGGTATCAGAGCCCACTCCACTAGAGGCATGGCCTTGTCGTGGGCTTGGTCTAGCGGGATTTCTATTCACGATATTTGCATGGCGGCGGGCTGGGCCTCCCCATCTACATTCATGAGGTTTTATAACCTGGAAGTTCCCGCCTTGCAGGCCTTGCAGGCTAAACTGTTATCAGTATAAGTGATATGCATGTTTTGCCCAGTTGCTCATGTGCAGACTACGTTCATGTACTGTTAATATTTCTAGTAAATGACACCAAGGGAAGAGTTTTTCTGTACACAGTCCAGCTGTGCCGCTCTGTCTTCTTGTCCCCATTACGCGCCTGTGTACCGGTGCGGGCCAGCATTTCATAATATATTTCAATGTATTTGGAATATATGCCACATATATTTTTGACACTTTTGGGGACCCATCCAGAAAAAAATACATTGAAATATATTCTAAAATATAACAAAAATATATAAAATATAAGTATGAAATGCATTTATTGGGCCAATTTCAAATATTTTATTATATATCAAAATATATCTTGAAAATATATTTCTTTTGTGTATGGGTGCTATGGTCCGCCGGCTGTCGCACTGCGTTGACAATAAATACAAAATTAAGGATAATTTTTTGGCTTCAGATCTCGAGAAAAGACAACTTTACCCGTAGCGTAAGCAAACTTACGCAATACTCATTCCCTCTTCTAGAGAGAACCGAGGTTACATTAGGTAACCGAGTACGTTATCTCTCACACACATGCACCTTTCAGAAAACAGTAAGAACGCATGTGCATGAGCACTGATTTTGGATCTTAAACATCTTTGTTGCAATAATCTTTCTAGTGTACATAAAACCTTATTGATAAGAACATCAATGAGAAAAAAAGCCTCACAGAGAATGTAATTAACGTCTGGTGACGACACCTGCGTATATCACCTCATCCTCCTGTTAAAAAGAAAGAAAACAAACACAAAACATACAAAAAGAACATTTATCAATATTCATAGAATGCAATGGCAGGTTTAGTAAAAAATTGCTAATATGAGCTAGAGGTGAAAAGCAGAAAAGAAAAGAAAGAGAGGGGTTTTCATAGTTCCTTTTATGGTTATGGATTAATTAAGTGAGGGGTGGATTTAGGCACATGCACATGCTAGGGCTGCTCGATTAGGGCATAAATCATAATCATGACTATTTTGGTCAATATTACAATCATGATTATGAGTGGGCCATATGACCAAAACTTTATATGAGTAATTTATTTAACGATGATATATATCAAGCATGTATTTGCTGGAAATAAGGTTATGATATTTAAATTTTAGATACCAGGGAAATTTCACAATTCTCAATACCAATTTCATACTGAAATAAAGGAAAAGCAAAGCACAGAAAAAAGCAAAGTAGAAAAAATAGATCTCTATATGTGTTACGAAGACGAATGAAGGTCTTGCTGGTTTTGAACGACATGACGGTGAGTAATTAATGACAGAATTTTCATTTTTGGGTGAATAATTGACTGTTTTTTTTAACCTGGGATTTTGATATACATTTGCATGTATTTGTGCGCCATTTAGGCACACACCCGAAACTCAAAGTTCACTTTTGCACACAGAAAGCTGTAACAAGTCACGGGTCGAGTTCTTTTAATGAATGTTACATGATTTTACCGATATGCACATTAATTTAGGGCCTTTAAGGAGGAGTGAAAGTGCACAACTGGAAATGAACAAAATGGGACACGTCACAATCATTTTATTTTAATTATCCTATTTCCATATTTGTTGGAAGTCTAAATCAATTCGAAATCAATTTCCATTAATCACACAACCCTAGTGCACGCTAACAAAAAAAATGTATGGTAATTTGCGCAGGAGGATTTCTATTGCACATTTCCATGTAATGTTGATGATATCATGATGTCACCATGTTGTCAGTTAGCCTTATCAGAGTGGACTTAGGGCTTTAAATGGGCCTTGCCGGGCTAATAGCCTCGGGTCAGTAGCAACGGGCCCAAAATCTGCTGCGTTTCCACTGTCGGGCCAGAAGCTCTGCAGAGCTTCACTAAAACACGCCGGTAACACGTCTCTCTGGAACCCCGTCACACTAACCCATCTTTTCACCAACAAATGGAAGTTTTATAAGGAAACTAATAAGAAAGAAATCACTGGAAATAGCGAGATCGCAAACAAACATGATAAAAGCGACCATTTGCTGGCATTATTGTTGTTTACTTTAATATTTAAAACCCAAGAGTCAAAATTTTACCACATATTTACAATAAAAAGTGATACATTGACCATAATGAATTAATTTGGGTAAAAATTGCACATTAGTCACTCAGAAATAAAGTGGTTTACCATTAATTCTATTTCACAAAAGAAAGAGGACACACTTCTGTTTATTTGGTAGTTAGCCTACAGGACATTTAGAAAGAATGATAATTTCTACAAATATGCCACCAAAAATACGACCTGATGTGCTTTAGCACTCTCTCCCAGTACAGTTATATTTTCATTCAGAGAAACAGAGGAAGCTCCCGAAAAGAAAGTTGCTTTATTTTATGATAGTCCGGTATAAAGAGACGAGACGTAGGCTACTGACAGATAAAATAAAACCTTTATGATAGCCTTTATGATTTGTCTGATTTCTTCAAGCATTCATATTTTCCAATTTTTCATGGTAATGGTTAGCGCGCATAGTCTTTAGCATCGCGTATAAATATTTCTACCTTATATGGTAATGAGTTGGCCCCGAGTAAGCCCAGAGCAAGCCCCGGAAGTGACAACATTATATCAACGTTGCAGAAATTTGCAAAAATGTGCTCTTTTAATATTTTGCCAGATGGCCGCAGGGGAACGCTGAATCAGCTGTGAGCGCGCCGGTGTGTCAGGCTGTCTGCGTCTGAATCTGCTTGCTTGCAGGATTCAAGGATTCAGCTCGTTCCACTGCTGGGCTGTTCGGCGGCGAAAAGGCTTTCTTTCAGAAGAGTCAACGCAATGTGTGAAGATCGTCGCTGAAGGAGAATAAATCTGAATCGGCTAGATGAGCTGCTATAGGCTGATGCCCCGCCCCCTTTGGTGGCCTCTGCACTCGTTTTGGTGGGATGCGTTCCAATTGGCTCGCGCAGATACGCCACATCGCCATAGATGTGTGCAGTTCCCACTACTCAGCCAATAGGCCTTTATCTCATTTCCTGGTTTCGGAACGTTCGAAATCGCCAAGCAGTGTACTCGCACTTCCGATGGTTACTTAGTTACACCTTTAGATGAAAAGTAGGTCAATAAACTTAAATAAAATCGCAATATAGACCAGTGTCAAAATCTTCCGAAATTAAAATGTGATGATATTTCTCGTTGAGGTGAAAAGCTGTCTCGCAATATCAGCATATTAAAACATTTAAAAATCATAGCATATTGCTATTGTGAAATCACAAACGTTGCGATTCAGTTAAATAGATAGTGTATGCCTTGCAGGTTTCAGAGTGAAGTGCAATGCTTTCAATTATTTACATGTGTATGCAGGTTACATGTTTCTCAGAGTGGCTCCATTCACAGTAAATGCTGCTTCACATTAATTCAGTCTCTGCATGTGCTGTTTGTTTGGGTTTCCAATAACGTGCATTTGGGAATGCATAATGTCTGATGAGCTTTGTGTTTCATAGCGAAGTTTTGTACTGGTATTGCTTGTGTTCGTGGAGCATCTAAGCAGCTAACAAAGTCCATCTCTACACATGCTGTGAGTTTGAGTTGCGTATAATGTTCATCTGGGAATGTTACATGCGTCATTTCAACAGATTTGTAATGTTAATGTAATTCACTCATAAACCTACACTAACATAGACAGGAGAATACATCAATATGTTTCTAAATGTGTACTTTGTGATTTCAAAATAAAAGTTTAAACCCTCGCACTGAGCTTGCATGTTTTAATGTTTACATGTTCTTTTAAACTGCTTTCCGTTTAAAAGTTTACTTTCCGTAAAAGTTTGCTCCGGCTGGTAAACACCTTAAAACTCCCATTGGTCTGTGGCGATTACATAATAAGTGTGGCTCTGAGGCTCCCATATCTTTTTGGAAATCTATCTTCTGTTCAGTTCGTCAAGGTCAGACGTCCCATTCTAATTTCAAGACACTGACACTTATTTTCTTATCACACTTATCATTTTATTTTGGTTAATACAGTAAAGCTGCTGCTTTAAAGCAATCTATTGTATAAAGTGCTATATAAATAAACAAGACGTTACTGGAGTGCTGAATTGCAGAGCTGGTGCAAAAGTATTTACATTGCTATGATCAGATGCTTTCTAACCTGCTGGTTTCTCACCACTGGCATTTACATTGTGTCCTTTTTTTTGTTGTTCAAAGGAGGGTCATTCTACAGAAACGTCCACTTTTGGTATGGCAAGATGTCTTAAAATTGATTTCTTTTTCTAACATTTAAACTTACACCACATTATTAGACTACCCTTTGACTTTATGAATACACATAAATTAAAGCTTAATGATTTTTTATATTTTTTGTACATTTATTTAAAGACCGCTTGTACCATTTTTTGTCACTGGTGTTACCTTACTTCTTTGGCAATATTAAAGGTTTTTATGAAATATTATTTCAATTTTTTTTCAGCACATGTAGACAGAGTTAGCGAAAAATAATAATAACACAACAAATAAGGAGATTACGTTTTATTTATTTTACTCGGGTTTGTTAAAAGTGTGCTTGAATGAGGTTAGTTCATTTGCACTACCATCTATTTGCTATTACAATGAAAATATTTGAAAACCAGTTAAAATCAAGTTAAAATCAAGTAATGATGCAATCCTTTAAATCTTAACTTTTGAGTGTAGCAGAATAAAATGGATGTAACATTATTAATATGTCACATGTGACATTGCATTTAATATGAGAGAAAAAAAGACAGTAACACCAGTGACACAATCAAGTTTATCTATAAATGGAAGTCACTGGTGTTACTGGTGTTACCCATAAGAAAGGTGACACCAGTGACCGTAACACCAGTGACAATTTTCATGAAAAATTAATTTTACAAAATGGCTGCTGCAAGGTAACAAACCACATGTTGTCAATCATGGTATACTAACTAAATTAAGTAGTTTAATCCATTTGTATTCCAGTTTTTTTACAATTACCTAACAGTAAAGTAGGTCATACCAGTGAGTTCAACTAAAAGCTTCATATGAAATCATGAGATAAATGAGAAGATTTCTGCTAACTGAGAAGAGACAGTGGATCTACCATGGGCTTTTCTTCACAGATATTCAGGAAATTGGAAGAAGGAAGTCAAGTGATGTCATCAGTGTGATTTTTATTTCAAAATAAGAGATTTTTGTTTAACGGTAACACCAGTGACACAACTCCAGGGGACCACTACTTTCATTATAAATTTTATAATATTTATTCTGCATTTTTTTATATATATTATTAACTTAATATATTTGATAGTTATGTATACATTATTGTATTTTAAATTGTGTAAAAATCTGTTATTGACCTCAAAATAAAGCATTTGCCCTCTGTACATGACTGTGGGGACGAGCACTTCTGTGGTGCTTGAAATTCTATATAATTAATAAAAATCAAATATTGCCACATTGATGGATCACGAGGGTGTAATTGTTCAAATAACATATTGTTTTATTTTAAAATGTAAAGAAATTGTAACCCTAAAGTGTTTTTTAAGTGTAATATGTCTGTAAAGGCGAGGGACAGAAAAATGGACATTTTCATAGAATGACCCGGGAAGAGTGCAGCATATATTTACATATTCATCTAAATGCTGCTGTCATCAATGTGGGTGGCTTTGGGATGTCCGCTAAACAGCATACCGCTGCAAACATATTTTTAAAACTTCTTTTTACCCCCTAAGTGAAAAACAAAAAAGAACTGAAGACGTCTTTTCAGTGCTGTGAAAGCAAATCCACTTTGGATCACTTCAAAAGGATTAGGAGTTGAATAGATATGGTAAAACTGACGCCATCGTTACTGTTCGTATCACTGAGTATCAAGTAGTGTGGAAGATCCAGAGCTGAAATTCAGCCATGGTAATGGACATTTACTTTACAACACGCACTCTAAGAAGCCAACCAATCACAACAGACTTGGCCGTCTGACCAAATAGAGCAGAGTAGGCTCTTGGAAAGGAGGGGTTTAGAGAAACTGAATGTTTGAATGAATCGTTTTCAGACTCTTTGAGAAATTAAGTAAAGTGCAGCGTATATTTTGAGAAAATTATGTTTTTTGACCTTGGATGCATGTATTGTAGGAGACCTCTTAAACAAAATTGGGAACATTTAAAATTGCATAATAAGGGCATTTAAAGGTAAATAGACACAGAAGAACCACCACCAGTCTCAAGTGCTTGTGGAAGATATTTGTCTTTAGCAGTTTCTTGAAAGTTGTGATGGTCTCAGCAAATCGGGTGAAGATTGGGAGCTAAACATTTGTTACACTCTGTGATAAAAGTTTGGGTGGACTTCCTGTTTCACCATATGTGCTGCATAATCTTTTCTCAGAACTAACTTCACTTTTTTTTTTCATAATTTTTCCTCAGTGACAAACTGCTGAGGCAGTCATTTTTAGTGGATGTATGAAGCCAGTTTTTTCAAGAAATGTGCACAATGACAGAATCAAAGAACAAGTTTAAATCTTAGATTTCAAACTCTAGTGCACTTTTCCCTTCCGGTCATGTCAGATTAATGTCATATCCATTGTGTACTTTTAGTGTTACTTGTTTTTTTTTTACCTGTTTATTCCCAGGGAATCTAAATGATTAGTTTAATTATCTTAAAATTAATTTATAAACATAAGCATACCTATTCACAATGTTGTATTTTAAATTGTTTTCCAGGGTAACCAGGGTTCCCGATGTGCGCATGCGTGTGTGTGTAAATACATGAGTAAAGAGTTTATCTGTTCAAGCTCTGGTGTGGAACTAAACTTCTTGTTAAATAACCAAACTACTCCAACATAACATGTAACCCACCTAAAAAGGGTAACCAGTTAATTGTGTGTAATTATTATCATTATTTACCCATACTTTACGTTTATGAGTAATGGGGGTTTTATTTTGAAAAATATATTTTATTTTGTGGGAAACCGGAAGTAGCGCGCTAAAATACTTCCGCTAGCTTCACATCGCTAAAATCAGATGGAGCACTGCTTCGGTTTCTCCCGCGAGTTCAAATAAACTGAGAAGAAAAGAAGTTGGAGAGCCGTCCAGAAATCGCTTTTATCTGTCCTGGCTTCTCATGCTGAAAATCCTCTCTTGGTCAGGTCTTTTTTTTTTTTGATGAGGTGAGCAGAAATTCCAGAAGCTCCAGTCCTTGAATTATACCAGGTGAACCATTGATCCATAGATGGCGAGCCTTCCCAATGAGCCGTGAATCTCCACCACAGCATTCCAGCATTCTGTGGTAGGATTGTGTCAGTTCAACTAACCGGCACCAACGAGATTTTCCCTTGACTTTGACTATTTCCCTTGACTAACTGACTTGAATTCTGGATTTAACTTTGGAATTCCTAAGGAAAATTTCCAAGGAACATTTTCAACAAAGAAAGGACATTTTATTTTATTTTATTTTATTCTAAATTTATTTTGGGCCCATAGGTATTGTGAACAAAAATTGTTGTGAAGTGTTGAAACAAATTTGTTGAACTAAAAGTTTACACATGTCAAACGTTACACTTGTGTTGCTTGGTTATTACTGTACTCTCAGCTCCTACGAACCTAGGGTGTACATACTCTGAAGTGGGTTACATAACACACACTTGCAAACACTAAGCATATTTAAATAAGACTGCTGAAAATAATACAATGACACAATCTTACCAATTTCTGTGCGTTTCTTTTGTAGAATGTCGGATCAGCGTAAGTGATCTCTTCTTCACGGGTCTCAGCTGTAATAATAGATTAAATAAACGTAATCAGTGAATGCATTTTCATCATACAATTACAATTATACTTATTAATTAAAATAATTATATATTTCTACCGATATATTTCAGCAGTAGGTAACACTTGCCCTGTTGGTCTGTTGTTCTGTGTTTCCTGCAGATGAAGAAGAGCCCGACTGAAGCCACAAGCAACAGAAATCCAGCAGCAGCAGCAGCAGAAATTGGCACTATCAGATAGTGTGGGCCAGAAGAACCTGAAGAAGAACCTGAAGAAGAACCTGAAGAAGGACTTGAAGAAGGACCTGACGAAGGACCTGAAGTAGAATGTGAAGTAGAGGGCGGGTCTGGTGTTGTAACGGCTGAAGAGGGACAGTTATTAGTGTGAGTGAATGAGAAAGGAAAGTAGTAAATATGTAACAAACTGTTACTATGAAACATCTGTACTATGAAAGTTTAGGCCAATTGCAAGATATCAGTCAATGAGAGTTTATTAAAAAAGTATAATGAACTTATGATAGAGCTGCACAATTAGTTGTTATAGGATTGTAATCTTGATTCGAACACCCATGCAATCTCATTCCTATATTACAGCAGTTCGGCTCTGTCTATTACAGTTTTTCTCGATTGCTTAAACACTATAACCAGGCTTTTGAACTAAAATTTCAAAACCATAACGCCATTTATCTAAAAGCACACCCATTTCACTCAACTATAAACACTATTCCCTGTTTTGACACATGAGTCATATTTGTTGAACTGTCACTGCAAAACTCTACACACAAATCCCTTCATTTCTCATTGCCAAGACCATGTTATCATTTAGAAAGCACTAGCATTCAATATTGTTCACTCAAGTCAGCACAGCTTCAGCTCAGTTAGCACACAATTACCCCGGTGGAAACACTAAGGGTCAAGATTTAACACGCATCAATCAGAACTTCAATAGATATATAAAAGGGCCCAAATCAGTTTATTGGATTTTGGAACAATGGATCCAGGCTCGGCTATGAGTAAGGCCAAATATGAGTCGCTTTACCGTCGCCTCGAGAACCTTCAGGTTTGGTGGCAAACAAAATTCTATCACTGAATAAGAGACAAGCATTTCCAATAGTCTTTGATGAGGTGTATTTTCTTGCAAGAAAAGGCCAGCAGTCGTACAGTCACACAGAGTGACACAGAGTGTGACAGTGAAGGGAGGGCATCCTTTCTCCTTTATAGTCTTGACTCCCAGAATGTTATCTTTCTAGGCAAATGATGGTATTTCAACCATATGTGGAACATACTTAGACGTGTTCATCATATTGTCTCCTTTAGTGGAGGCCCTCCTGTCACGACCAACACTCTTTACCACTCTAATACGATTACATATTAGAATAAGTTTTGTGTGTAATCTTTTACTGTCATATGATGGTCACACACATCTTACTGTAAGTAAATATAAAAAAAAAAATTAGAGGAGAGAGTAAAAAAAAAAAAAAAAGAGTAAAAAAAAAAAAGAGTAAAACAGGAAAAAATATATATTTTTGTGTGTGTGTTTTCTGTGTATGAATAAAAATGTGCCAATGTATCCACTGGTTGTGTCTTTTGTGTTCATCATGTGAAAAGGTTTGTGATGGGGGAACCACAAGCAACATAACTTACCAGTTTTGGAAATGTTGTTTTGAATTTATTGCAGTGTGTTAGACTATGTTGTAGTGTGTGTGATTTTGAGGGCTTGTGTGTCCTGTCTGAGGGCAAAGTTTGGTTTTTCAGCAAGAGTGAATGGTTTTGAGTGTAGAGCTTCATTTTGACCTGAAAATGGGATGTTTGGAGAATTGGGTGAGACGTTATGGATTTGTGTTTATAGTTTTGAGAATACGAGGCATAGTTTCAAGAAATGTGTTTAAGCAATTGAGAAAAACTGTAAACCCTTGGCAAGGACATTTACAGCAAACATTCAGATCAGCGTTCTAACCCAGAGAGAGCAGTTGTCATGTATTGGCAAGAAACAGCTCCACAAACAGTCTTTTCAACCCCACAGTAGATCCAAATATTATCTCAGAAAATAGTCACGGTGTATTAGACTTTTGAGCTGCTTTATAGGTGCATGCTATATCTGGAATATACTCTTTCTTTTTTTTTTTTTTGGACTACTCTGAGGATTTTTTTTTCTTCAGATGGAGGATAATCTGTGTTTTACAACTTAATTCTCCCTGTGGTAAAGATTAAACCCTCTCATAAAGAGTTGCAATTGTTATAATATGAGAAAATAATTTGTGACAGGGAGGAAATATTTATGACTACTTATATGGTCTGAAGCAAGGCCTGTATTGTAGTCAGTCTTCAATCCCTTTAGTCTTACTTAGATTCATATTTGAAATGGAATTACAGTGCCATGGAGAATGGTGTCAAAGATGTTGAATCACTATTACATTATTCTTTTGCAGGATTATTAATAATTATGACAAATATGCTTAGTCTGTAATATAAAATATTGAGCTGTAATTCTTTACTCACCATAGACAGTAACATTGAATGTGTGTGTGATCGTTCTGCTGTCGCTGATGATGGTCAGTTCATATTCTCCAGAGTCTGCGTTTCTGGTGTTTGTGATGGTCAGAGATCCAGTTTGATTGTCCAGTTTCAGTCTGTCTCTGAATCTCCCATCAGGAACATCATCATATACTTTGCTCTCATTGAGGGTTCTACTGATTGTAGCTATAAGTGACCTGTCAGTTCCAAACTTCCACATTATCCGTTTAATTGTCTGTATTTCAGTAGCATTGATATTTAGAGTCACAGATTCTCCTTCAGCCACAGGTATTGACTTCACTGTATCAACACCAAACACACCTGGAGAACAAACATATTTTAGTCACTCATCATAAAACTTGTGTTGGTTTAATAAAGATTTAACTGAAGTTAAGCAGTTTTAAAATGAATTACAACCTTTGGAAAGATAGAAAAAGAAACATTGAGACGAGTGCATGATGCAAAGTCATATTAAATAACCGATCGGAATGCCATAGCAATCAGACTGAGAGCTACATTGGGCTATCATGGCTGTCTGGAGCATCCAGGAGGTCTTCTATCATTGGATTCGTCCGATTGTTCCCGAGGCTTTTGACAGGAATTTACAGTTCTCCTGTTTTCGAACATGACACATGACAGGGTAAACGCACCGTTTCTTTGCTTGCTAAATCATGGAATTAGAACCAGCTCGTGATTCACCATTTCTTAGGATGACATTGCTCAATGTTCGGTCACTGCTCAACAAGACCTTTATTTGACATGACTACTTTACATCACAGAATTTGGACTTTCTCTTCTTGACTGGAACCTGGACAAAAGATGGTGACTTAAGCCCCATTACTGAACTTGTCCCTTTGAATTGCACATTTTTAGCATTTCTCGGTTGTCTGGTCGCGGAGGAGGTTTAGCTGCAATTTTTTAAATACTATTTCATGGCCGAATCATTCCATCTGAGGTATACAGAATATGTCTTGTTTGAAAAATTGTGTTGGCTTTAGAGATATTTCTCTAGAATGGTTCCAGTTCTTTCTTTTTTTTTTAACTAATCGAAAAAAAGATCTCTGTTCGTATTGGACAAAATACTTCCTCCACTGCTCCTCTGACCTGTGCTGTTCCTCAGGGCTCCATTCTTGCTCCAACACTTTGTTATATATACTGCCACTGGGTTAAATTTTTCAGAAATACGGAATCTCTTTCCACTGTATGCTGATGATGCTCAGTTGTACCTTCCTTTTAAACCTGATGAAAAAAATGCACTAGGAGCTCTGTATGCATGCATTCAGGAACTTAAATTATGGCTTACAAAAAATGTCCTAACTTTAAATTAAGGTAAAACTGACGTGATTCTGTTTGGACCTAGTGAGGCTTTTAATGCCAGTAATCACAACTTTGGTTTCTTAACCTGATGGGTTATCCCCCGTGTGAAAATACTAGGTTTTTGGTCTGATTCTGGCTTAAAGTTTGACACACAGATAAATGGAGTGGTTCTGACTTTATTCAGGCAACGAAGATGGAAAGAAACACAACTTAACCACTCCATTTATTTGTCATTGTCAATACAATACAGATAGTTTCAAAGCAACAAATGATTTGTTGGCAAATGTCTCATATCTGTGAAATCACAAACCTGAAACCAAACTACATCTCATAGTAATATAAAAGTAAGAACACATATTCTGACTGATTTAATAGTGACTAATTTAATGGTTATCTATTCTGCTACCATAACACAAAAAAAGTAGAACTTACCAATCAGACAGCAAAAGCAGAGCCAGAAAAAGACGAATGTTCTTTCTTTAAACATTTTCTTTCAACAAATTGAAATAGAGACTTTTAGAGATTATCCGAGAGCGATGTGGACTCGATGTGTTTTGGCTGAGTGAGCATGTGTGTGTGACGTGTTGATTCTCTAGTTCAGTTTCACAGCAGTTCCTTTTTTTTTTTTTTTAGGGGTTCAAGCACGAAGTGCTGAAACCCTATTGTTATTGTCCTGATTTTTATTATTAGGGGCCAAGCACTGAAGGTGCGAAGGCACCTATTGTATCCGTTCCCGTTCCTATTTAGGGGCCAAGCACCGAAGGTGCGGAGGCACCTAATGTTTTTGTTCCGGTTCTTATTATTATTATTAGGGGCCAAGCACCGAAGGTGCGGAGGCACCTATTGTATCTGTTCCGGTTCTTATTATTATTAGGGGCCAAGCACCGAAGGTGCGGAGGCACCTATTGTATCTGTTCCGGTTCTTATTATTAGGGGCCAAGCACCGAAGGTGCGGAGGCACCTATTGTGTTTGTTCCGGTTCTTATTAGGGGCCAAGCACCGAAGGTGCGGAGGCACCTATTGTATCTGTTCCCGTTCTTATTATTCTTCTTCTTCCGCCATGGGAGTCTATGGCAGCCCATAGAACCGATTGCGGGAAAGTTGTTTTGGTTTGACATTCTGATAGAGGACAGTCCCAACATTAAATACACCAATTTTGGTGTTTCTAAGTCATTCCCTCTAGCGCCACCACCTGTCCAAAATTTCACTTTTATTTTGCTAATAACTTTTGAACCGTAAGGCCAATCAACAAAATTCCTGAGCTCATGCCGATTCGATTGCACCCTATGACGTCATTTTCCGTCATAGAAATATGGCCGCCATTTTGAATTTTCTGAAAAAGCTACTTTTTCGAACTCGTCCTAGACGGTTTGTCCGATTTGCACGAAAATTTAACCAGATCATCTTCAGGCAGTGCAGACCAAAAGTTATGGAATTCAAATTGATTCGTCAAACCTTTTTCGATAAACGCACGAATACATTTTACGTAGCGCTAGCAAAAACAGTCGTAAGGCTGTATCTCCGCAACGGTTTATCGTATTCAGACCAAACTTGGTACATGTACTCACAAGCATGACCTGAGGCAACATGCTGCGTTTCGGCATAGCGCCACCTACTGGTCCGGAGATATGAAAAATGGCTATTTTTGCTTATAACTTCTGAACAGTTTGTCCAAAAATCATAAAATTGGTCTTGATAGATTCAGGGCGTCATGCCGAGTCGACTGATATCCAATTTTGCCATATCGGCCATTTTGACTGTCGGCCATTTTGAATTTTGTGCTAAAATGCTGTATTTTAACAACGCATGAACAGATTGTTACGAAACTTGGTATGGGTCATCAGCACAATGTCCTGAACGAGCGTGAGAAGTTTCGAAACAGCGCCTCCTAGTGGTGAATTTTTTTTTCAAAAGCTTATAACTTTGGTTGTGATCGACTTATTTTCACGAAACTCATCTCATTAGACTCCTGAATCGTTGCCGAGTCCTACGATACCAAACATGCTAGGTTTCGCCTTGCGGTTTGTGTAGCGTTGTGATTTAGCGCTTAAAAAACATTAGGCTATATCTTCGAAACCGTTTGTCCGATCGAGACGAAACCACCATCAGAAGTTTGGAAACATAGGTTGATAGTATGATGTCAATGCCCAAATGTAAAAATATTGATGTTTAGGGGTAGTAATATTCAATCAAAGTCATGTGTCAGTCATTTTTTACGTGTTTTTTCATATAAATGTCTATAACTCCGAAGCAAATTGAGATTTTTGCACCAAAATCGACACATATATGTATGGGTTCACTCTGATGACACATAAAAAAAATGGTGGGACTGAGCCTCTTGGTGGCGCTATAATAGAACAAAACATGAAATTCCCATTGATTTCAATAGAGTTTTGTGAAATAAAATGCTATACTAAACAAATGCATTGGTGTAATATTACGAAACCCAGAATGTGCCTTCAGCACCATCCCCTGAAGGTACTCAAAATATTTCGAAACAGCGCCACCTAGTGGTCAAAAGTTATAACAAAATTTCCAAAAAGGCTAATAACTTTTGAATAAATCTGGCTATTGAAATGCCACTGGTTTTAATAGAGTCCTTGGGTCAAGCCGAGAACATAAGCCGCTTTCCGACCAAGTAGTTCTAGGAACTTAGTTCTAGGAACTGTCCACTTCTAAACAGTTCTAAGAACTACTTTCCCCCAAACTCGGTTTTGCTGTTTGCGTTCGCACTGGCCAAGTGGCCATAGGAACTGGTAGGAGGGGTAAGGGAGTGACGCAAGCACGGTGACTTTTATTTTGACGGCGCAACAGACCTTTATTTTGGCGGCGCTGAGAACGCCAGAGCAAACAATGCTCGCATTCTCTGTGTTTATTAGTTAGCGATCTGTCTAACAGTTCTGTTTAATATCATATTAGATAGAACTGTTATAGAAAGTAGACAATATATGAAAAAAGGTTATAGCCTATGCCGTGTGGTTGATGTCCAGTGTTGCTAGCTGAGCAGAAATACATAATCATGTTTGCCTTGGTCCCCTCAAAGTTGCGTTGGATTTTCTCTTCAGCATAAAGGTTTAGAGACCCATCCATCACTGTTTTCCATGTTTGTATAGTTAGTTTATGGAGTAAATATAGGCTATAATCTGTGTGTTTACATTCTAGCTGTTTTAAAAAGGGCGGGTGCTGGTGTTCCGCGTGCGTTCGGTCAATCAGCGTATACTAACGTCACGGGTAGTTCCTATAGTGCTGGTTTAGACCCTACTCTGAAGTAGGACCTAAATTAGTTCCTACAAATGGAGTTCCTAGAACTAAAATCGTTCCTAGTTCCTGCGATGCGAACACGCCGACATCCGGGTACTTTAGCCAATAGTTCTAGGAACTGTGAAAAGGTTCCTCCGGTCGGAAAGCGGCTATAGATACCAAGTTTTCCTTATTTGGCCGAACTTCCTGTCCGCCATCTTGATTTTCAGTCAAAACCTACTTTTTCGAACTCCTCCTAGACCGTTTGTCCGATTTTCACCAAAATCGAATCGTATCATCTCCAGACCGTGCCGACTAAAAGTTATGGATTTCGTGTCGATAGACGAAACCGTTTTCGTATAGCGCAGCAGCAAAGTTGAGGCATGATGCTAATAGCACTATTCAGGCTTTATCTCTGCAATGCCTTGACATATTAACACCAAACTTTGTATGTGTCATTGTCACTTCACTCTGACCACATCACATCAGTTTTGTAACTGCGCCACCAATTGGTCGAAAGTGATAGTCAATTAAATCATACTGTTTATGTGATTTCAGCCATTTCTCCTAAAATCCTCTTTAAATGTCTTTCATTGCTCATTGTTGCAGTTGGTCTGACAGTTTCAAGCATGTCTTGTCTTATTCTGCTTGGCCCCGGTAATTGCTGCTTGCAGCTATATTTATTATTATTCTGTTATTTCTTCCGACTGGGCGTCTATGGCAGCCCATAGAACCGATTTCGGGAAAGTTGTTTTGGTTTGACATTCTGATAGAGGACAGTCCTTACATTAAATACACCAATTTTGGTGTTTCTAAGTCATTCCCTCTAGCGCCACCACCTGTACAAAATTTCACTTTTATTTTGCTAATAACTTTTGAACCGTAAGGCCAATCAGCAAAATTCTTTTTTCCTCTGATTCCTGAGCTCATGCCGATTCGATTGCACCCTATGACTTCATTTTCCGTCATAAAAATATGGCCGCCATTTTGAATTTTTCGAAAAACCTACTTTTTTGAACTCGTCCTAGACGGTTTGTCTGATTTGCACAAAAATTTAACCAGATCATCTTCATGCAGTGCTGACCAAAAGTTATGGAATTCAAATTGATTCGTCAAACCGTTTTCAATAAACGCACGAATACATTTTACGTAGCGCCTGCAAAAACAGTCGTAGGGCTGTATCTTTATTATTATTATTCTCCCCTAAAACTGATCATGCAGACCGAAACTTGGCCAGATGGTAGTCCTAAATTTGGGGAGAACCTATCAAACTATGAACCCCGTTGGCCAATAGGTGGCGCTACAGCGATCAAATGCGTGAAACTGCTCATAACTCCTAGACCGTATGTCGTAAACTCAAGTGTCTTATATCATTGGAATCCAGACCTCATGGCGAACAAAACGTATATATCCGATTTCATTTCCGGTATGTAAATCTTTAAAAAACTAGTCCTAGGTTTTTCGCCCGATCTGAACCAAACCAGTGCAGAAATGTTCTCTGGAGTCTGAATATCAATAGTTATTAAAAAAAAGTTGAAATTTCGATTCACAGTCGCTAAGGGGCGCAAAACGAACGTTGGAGGAAGAGCCTATTTTACTAAAATGGCTATAGCTCGAGAAGTAAATGAGATAGCTTCACCAAACTCGGTACATATATGTATGAGTTCAATCTGAGGTCACAGTAAACAAATTGCGACAATTGAACACTAGCTGGCGCTATAACATGGAGAAAAAAAAAACATAAAAAGGGCTATAACCACCTGACCGTTAGTCCGATTGACTTGAAAATTGGTATGCAGTGTCTTGGTCCAAGGTGCCATGTATGTCTATGAGGACATTGGTGTATCTCAAAAAACATGGCCGCCATCGGCCTATGAAGTTTGAGCACCGATTAGACAAGGTTAACGGAGGCCGATCGGAACGAAGCTCGTTGGACATGTTCGACTCATGGCCCTAGAGGTTTTGAATTTTGAAATAAATCGCTTTTGAAAGAAAATAGTTGGCGCTAACTATCTGTGCACATCGCCATTTTATTTGTATATTGTATATGTAGGTGGCCTTTTTGGGAAAGTGCTCCTTAAATCTCTATGGGCCAGATTTACTAACAGGGTTATTTTTGAGGCTGACCTTCTTGCATATGCATTTGTAGGAGTTTCCCTTTCAGGCACACAATTTATGTAAGGAGAGTATTTTGAATCAGGGAAGGTGATTTACTATGTGTGCGTTAGTCAATTTAATTGTTTTTGCGCAATTATTTACCACTCATTAAACCAGATGCTAATTTGCATTGCTCTTGGAAGATTGTGTTGGTCATTATGGAAATGATCTGGCTGCGTCTGTGTTTTTTAATTTGCACGTCTTCAGTAGATCAAGCTCAGAACTTTCCACTCCTATCTGCGCTATTATGGAGTTGCGCTCTCATACGAACTTGCCCTGTTTAGTAAATCTGTCCCTAAGAGATTTGATTATTACATTACCACTGAAATTTTGTCCTGAAACCTATCACTGTGACAGCTTGAAGACAGCAAAAAAGAAGTGTGGGAGGTTTTGAAATGAAAAAACCTGAAGGCTTTCTTACCTGTCAATCATTTTGGATTGACAGGCCTTAGGGGCGGGGTTTTGAAGAGAGAAAGTGTGGTTGAAGATATGGGCGTTGTCTAATTCAGTCAGTCTCTCAAAATTGACAAACTATTTCAGACCACTGAACTGTTGAAGAAAATGTTTCACACATTTGCTTTGTGCTGTTTGTGCTGTTGCCGTCTATTAGGTATATTTTATGATTCATTTTTGCCTGCTATTTGTGTGGAATAATGAACTTCAGTTATACCATCAATAAATAAATGTAGATTTTGTTTTATTAACTTATGTTTATTTTAATACTAAACCAAAACCTATTTGTACAATATATGAAGATGTGTGATTTCAGATACTGTTTAGTTTCCTGCCATCTATTTTCCACACTTTTGTTACTTTTAACTGTCTTTTACCTTTTTAGTCTTTCTATCTTTCCAAAGTTTGTAATTAATTTTAAAACTGCTTAACTTCAGTTAAACCTTTATTAAACCAACCCAAGTTTTACCTTTATGATGAGTGACTAAATATTGTTTGTTCTCCAGGTGTGTTTGGTGTTGATACAGTGAAGTCAATACCTGCAGCTGAAGGAGAATCTGTGACTCTAAATATTAATGCTATTGAAATACAGACAATTAAACGGATAATGTGGCAGTTTGGAGCTGACAGGTCACTTATAGCTACAATCAGTAGAACCCTCAATGAGAGCAAAGTATATGATGATGTTCCTGATGGGAGATTCAGAGACAGACTGAAGCTGGATCATCAAACTGGATCTCTGACCATCACGAACACCAACATCACCACAGACTCTGGAGAATATGAACTGACCATCATCAGCAGCAGCAGAACGATCACACACACATTCACTGTTACTGTCTATGGTGAGTAAAGAATTACAGCTCACTCTATTATACATTACAGAAATGACAAATATTTCACATATATATATATTTATTGTTTTTTTTTTTTAATGTATTTTCTAATGTGTTTTTGAAAATGAAATAGCCTGTGAAGCTGATGTGGAAATTTCCAACATCATTCTGATTCCACACAAAGCTAAGTTAGTCAGGCTATATGCTTTGGTGTTTAAACAAAACTTATATTGTGTGCATGCCTGTGTGAGACTGTAACATTTAAGCCGATTTAAAGAGCCACAGCAGTGTTAAACCCATGTATTCTCTGTATAGAAGTTGGTGGGAGTATCATGGCTCAGTGTTGAGGTGTAACGATGACTGACTCGGTTGAATGTTTGAATCCATATGCAGTGCTTTATTTAACACAGCAGTACAAACAAATAGAGAATCAAGGCGAGTATCGTAGTCAAAAAATAGGTTCAGGGTCGATAACAGTAGAAGCAGTCCAAAATAGGAAACAAGTCCAAATCCGATAATCCAAGAATCGTGGTCACAAACAGGCAATATCACAAAACCAAAATAGGGATAAGCAAAACACTCGAAAGAGACAGGGTAACCTGGCAATACTTCGCAACATGATGTACAAACAACATTGCTTATAACTGATAGGAACAGGAAGTGATGTGGCAGTATTCAGTATTCAGGGGATGGCTCCCTCTGGCGGTTGAAGGACTGAATGGCAGATGCAGATGTTACATGAGGTCTGCGTGGCTCTCATTTTTTTTCATCCCACCCCCGACCGTTCTCACTATAGGTTCTATTCTGCACCGGCT
Organism: Squalius cephalus; assembly: GCA_022829025.1. Classification (NCBI taxonomy): domain Eukaryota; kingdom Metazoa; phylum Chordata; class Actinopteri; order Cypriniformes; family Leuciscidae; genus Squalius; species Squalius cephalus. The sequence goes on from CM040807.1 coordinate 29,679,084, forward strand.
CACTTCCGATTAAAATTCACTCTTTGTTCACCTGCAGTCTGCTTAGAATGATTTTCTTCCCGAACTGACTGGTCCAACTAAATTTAGTTCTCATTTCCTAGTTTTCACATTTAATTTTTTAACCTAAAGAAAGAGAGAGATTGGGGATAACAATTTTAAAATATGTGACCCTGGACCACAAAACCAGTCACATGGGTCTTTTTTTTATTATTATTGATATTTATACATCATCTGAAAGCTGAATAAATAAGCGTTCCATTGATGTATGGTTTGTTAGGATAGGACAATATTTGGCAGAGATACCATACCATACCATCTTCTTCCGCGGGTCGCGGGGGCAGCAGTCTAAGCAGAGATGCCCAGACTTCCCTCTTCCTAGACACTTCCTCCAGCTCATGTACCGAGGCGTTCCCAGGCCAGCCGGAAGACATAGTCTCTCCAGCGTGTCCTAGGTCTTCCCCGGGGTCTCCTCCCAGTGGGACGCGCCTGGAACACCTTCCCAGGAAGGCGTCCAGGAGGCATCCGGAACAGATGCCCGAGCCACCTCAGCTGACCCCTCTCGATGTGGAGGAGCAGCGGCTCTACTCTGAGCTCCTCCCGAGTGACCGAGCTTCTCACCCTATCTCTAAGGGATCGCCCGGCCACCCTGCGGAGAAAGCTCATTTCGGCCGCCTGTATCCGGGATCTTGTCCTTTCGGTCATGACCCAAAGCTCATGACCATAGGTGAGAGTAGGAACGTAGATTGACCGGTAAATCGAGAGCTTCGCCTTGCGGCTCAGCTCTTTCTTCACCATGACAGACCAGTACATCGACCGCATTACTGCAGAAGCTGCACCGATCCGTCTGTCAAACTCCCGTTCCATTCTTCCTTCACTCGTGAACAAAACCCCAAGATACCTAAACTCCTCCACTTGAGGCAGGAACTCTCCACCAACCTGAAGTGGGCAAGCCACCCTTTTCCGACTGAGAACCATGGCCTCGGATTTGGAGGTGCTGATTCTCATCCCAGCTGCTTCACACTCGGCTGCAAACCGTCCCAGTGCATGCTGAAGGTCCTGGTTTGAAGAAGCCAACACGACAACATCATCCGCAAAGAGCAGAGATGAAATCGTGTTGTCACCAAACCTGACACCCTCCAGCCCCTGGCTGCGCCTAGAAATTCTGTCCATAAAAAGTCTGAACAGAACCGGCGACAAAGGGCAGCCCTGCAGAAGTCCAACATGCACCAGGTACAAGTCTGACTGCCGGCAATGCGAACCAAGCCCCTGCTTTGGTCGTACAGAGACCGGATAGCCCTTAGCAAAGGACCCCGGACCCCATACTCCTGGAGCACCCTCCACAGGCCGCCGCGAGGGACACAGCCTTCTCCAAATCCACAAAGCACATGTGGACTGGTTGGGCAAACTCCCATGAACCCTCCAGCACCCTGTAGAGGGTATAGAGCTGGTCCAGTGTTCCACGGCCTGGACGAAAACCACACTGTTCCTCCGTCTGTGTTACACGTCACATGTAGGCTCACTATTGGCCGACGCTGGTCATTTGTGTGATGCGTGTGACGTACAACACTGACGCGCTGCGCAAAAACACTACGTGAACCAACTCAAGGCCCAGAGAGAAGGAAATGAATAGTGGAATAAAGTCGTTATTTTTGTTTGTTTTTTGCGCACAAAAAGTATCCTCATCGCTTGATATACTTAAGATTGAGCCACTGGAGTCACTTGGACTATATTAACGATCTCTTTAATAATTTTTCTAGGCCAGCAAGTTTTAGTCCCTTAGAAGCCTATGGAGGAGTGATCCAGCTGTCAGATTTCATCAATAATATCTTAATTTGTGTTCTGAAGATGAACGAATGTCTTACGGGGTTGGAACAACATGAGGGTGAGTAATTACTGACAGAATTTTCATTTTTGGGTGAACAAACCATTTAAAGTTGTCCATTTATGTTTGCGATATTGCTATATTCACTCACAAAAATAAATGTTTATAAATTTATGGTAGGACATTTACAAAATATAAAACATGATCTTTATTTAATATCCTAATGATTTTTGGAATAAAAGAAAAATCGATAATTTTGACCCATACAATGTATTGTTGGCTATTGCGAGCGAGATAACTCTGAACTGCTCGATGGTGCTTGAGCTCTCCTCCTTTGGGATCCAGATGCCCTCTGCATGTCGCCACTGCTGCGCCACCTTTCCCCTCCTCCAGATGACCTTGATTAGCTTCCATAACCTCTTTAAGAGTCTGGGGCACCTCTTATAGACAACATACGGCACTCCACTCGGGCCTGGTGCTGAGCTGGTTCTAGCAGCTTTGATGACTTCCTCAACTTCCTTCAAGGCTGGCTCCCTGGTGTTAAATGCCACGGTGGGTTCCGGCGGGGTTATCAGCGATTTGCATGGCCCGAGATCTTTGTCTCTTGCGCTGTCACTGTAGGTGGTGCTGAGGTATTTGTTAACATCTTCTTCAGTACACGCAAGACGGCCACTTCTTTTCTGCCCGAGGATCTTCTTCGTAAATCCAAACGGATTAGAAATGAAGGCGACACGTTTCCTGGCTCTCTCCTTGCCCCTCCTCCTATGCCACTCAGCCCGCCGAAGGGTGGTTAGTTTTTTCCTCAGGGTGTGGCGGAGTTCTGCCAGACCAGCCTTTTCCTCCTCCCTTGCCTTCCTAAACTGCCGTCCGAGCAGTCTAAGCTCACTCCTTAGCTGGCTGATCTTCACTTCCCGTCGGTTTGGCTCTGCCACCCCTCTGGTCAGCTGTCGTTCCTTAATGCCGAACCTTTCAGCTCCAATGCTAATGATCATTGTTGACAGGGTCTGCAACTTCTGGTCTGCATCCCCCCTCGCAGTAGCTTCAAGGACTTGGTCCAGGTCTTCATCGAACTGGAGCCACTCTCTCTCCTTGTTGGCAGCAGGCCACTTGACCCGGCGGTGTTCGGAATGTCTGTCATGGGGTGGAGCTTGTGGGGCGTGGAGGTTCTGGGCACTGTGGGGTGACTCCGGGCCGGGCTCCTCCTGCGTCTCACCAGGTACTGGACCTGTGCGTTGCACCACCTGCTTCCCCGTCAGACATTTCATTTTGGCCTGGTGGATCTTCAGGCCATGCCGGTTCTTGCAGACTTTGCCACATACGCAAACTGCACTCATTGTCGTTTCTCCATTAGCAATGGTCATTACCTGTATGTCCATCCTGTTGGGGTGCTCATTCTCCCCCCCTCTCGGGCACCCCTGGGGGTATGGTTCATTAGGGGTTTTCGTAGCTTGTTTATGGGTGCATCCTCACGGAAGCTGCAGTTTGGGTTGCTGGCCCTCGCTGCCCCAGATACTGTCTTCCCAGTTGCCAGCTGTCTCTCCAGCAGTCTCCATACTCTTCATTGATCTCTTTAAATATATTTTTAACTATAAGGTCTTCGTGTCATTTGGAGCGACCACTTATCATGTGGTGCGATCAATAAAAGCAATCACTGTATTAAATATAAAATAAAATATCTTATTTCTGTGGCTGAAATATGATATCACTAATACAGTATGCGTTAGTAAATTATATTTTTAAAACATTTCTATCAGTTTTATGTGATTTACAGGAAAAATAAGTCTGTTAAATAGATTTAAGAAGGCAACTCAGAATTTATAAAAAAAATTAGATCATTGTTTACAAAAACTCAAAAGAAATGCAAATACTTGGTTTCTAAACACTTTAATTACTAAAAAATGTTTAAGCATGTTAAGGAAATTAATTCATTTTAAGATAAATCACGGTCGCACCACATGACATTTTTTAAGGCTATGGACAATTCATCTAGATGAAAAAACACTAAAATCACTTAAATTAAAATTTTAAAATGAATTTAGGTGTACACAGCATCCTCAATGTTTGAACAATTGCAACAGGTTTTTTTTTTTGTATTTTAAAATTGGCCTGCTGAAAATCATTATACGTCATTGACCCATTTACAGAATGAAATTTAAAAAATATCTTCATGGAACATGATCTTTAATTAATATCCTAATGATTTTTGGCATAAAAGAAAAATTAATTGTGACCCATACAATGTATTGTTGGTTATTGCCACAAATATACCCGTGTGACTTGTGACTGGTTTTGTGATCCAGGGTCACATATAAGCTATCTTTTTTTTTTTTTAAATGTATAATTTTTCTATAATGTATTTTTTATTATTATTTGTCTTATCAAGATACATATTCTTTTATCATATTTTACTGTCAACACAGTAGAAAATTAGACATTAGACAACTAAATTAGACAACTGTCTCTCAAAATGATATGCCCAAAAAAATAACAAACAAAAAACATTGGCTTACTGGCTATCCTGCAAAAAAAAACAACTAAATTAAACTTTCACCAAACTATGTAAAATACCCATGCATAAACAGAATGTTGCTGACTGATGATGATTTCAGTATAGCCTACCAAACGCCTCTGATTGCTGAATCCTTACCCAACACCCCCTAATCCTAAACCTAACCTACCTATACCAACCTGTTTCTGCAGGTTCATTCAATATATTCTTTCCATGAGTGTTGTCACAAGTTACTCTCTCCCCAATGATTTTGGAGTTTATTAAAATGCGGTTTATCAATGTTCATAAAACAGAAAATACAAGCTTTTGTGTCAGGATATTATATTGCCATGCTAAAAAGGAAGAAATGTGTGTCTGCCGGGACCTGATGTTAGATCCACCAGTCAGAGAGGAATCTTTTTTGTTTTTTGTTTTATCTTGTGTTCCCTATCAGTCAGTCACGTTCGATGTTACGTCAGAACAACTGACGAATTGGTATCTCGCCCGAGAGCCTTCGAATTTAAACAAAACAGGCCAATGGACATTGGCAAGGGAGATTTGCATCACAAACCACTCCATGCGAGGCGGGTGTGTAAGGAAGCGTGCTGAACTCACTCATTAAAGCTTTCGCTTTTTGGAGCCAAATGTTTCTGATGATTCTGCTCTGCAATCATTGTTCACAAGAACCAGGAAGAAGCTCTTCAGAGAGTGTTAGTGTGACGGCGCATGTCAGTGGTGGTCGCTTCTAAAATATATTTCTCTACATTCATTGTAGTTCTCCTAAAAGAGTATTTCACACACTGCAGTGCAGACTGCCTGAAGTGTGTCTTGCACACCGTATAGCGACCGTCCCTGTGCAGTGTTTCCCCTTGGATTTTTTTTAGTGTCGCGGAGCATAGACGCGGCAAGGCATGCAGTAGGTGGTTGTTTGTATCGGTGCATTTCTAGAGTGTGCTAAAATGAGGAGTGCAAATAAATTAGGTTAATAAATATAAAGAACATTTATTTACACATCATCAACTATTTCCAACACACTTCACTATGTGATCACTTTTTTTCTTTCCATTTGAACTTAATTGGACTCCATTTTTTTCACACAATACAGTGTTGTGTTTTTTTCTGGTAATCAAATGAAGACATAAAACATTAATTTATTTTAATCATATGAAATTAATAACGTGCTGCACAATGAGCTTTACTGTTAAAAATAAAACATGGAAGAAAAATTGCAATTATTCCTTTAAAATAAAGTTTTTATGATTATTTGTATTTGTGTTATTATTATTATTATATTGAGACATATCTAAATTCTACCTTACAACAGTAATATATTTCTGTCAAGTAACCAAACTTTTACTTTGACGCGTTGCCGTGAAGACCTTTTAAGTTTCTGTGTGATTATGACATGACAATAATTTTAAGACCCAGTTAGAAGACTTGTCTGCGATGTGTAGCGTTGTAGATACAGACATGGGACAACAGGCCGCTGGCGGCAGTTTCACTGCCCAAAAATAACCACACAGATAAGTAAAGTTATCACAACACATAAATTGCAGTGAAGATTTTGGCATAAAAGCAATAATAACAATAAAGATGAAATAAGATTATCGGGAGCCAGAAAATTCCTCACCTATTCAGATTATCGGGAGCCAGAAAATACCTCACCTATTCAGTGCATTAACAATGCCAAGAGGAAGAGGAGGAGCCAAAACAGGAAATGATGTAGACTCATTATGACATCACAGCAATTAAAGGGGAAAACGCTCATTCTTCAGGCAGGTATACCAGATATAAGATAAGTAAATTAACAATTTTGTGTGAATTATAATAAACAATACATATATTTAACAGTACACTTTCTGTACCTGTTACATATAGATATCATTGTCAGAAAATGATTAAAAACTGTATTCTGCTACCAGGCCAGTAGTTGGCAATGTTTGTAAAGAAAAACTATACCCGCCTATAGAGGGTTTTCACTACACGTCATCAATCCGGAAGTTGGCCATTTTGGAGCCAATCAGAGCGTTCAGACTGAAGTGGATTTCCTGATATGTGATTTGAATAGGATTTCAAACCACATATGGATGTAGCTTGAAACGGATTTCTTGTGCTTTTTTTAGATTGACAATCTGAACGTAGATAATGTCGGGATTAGAAATAGAAGGAAGAACTGCAGTATGGACTAGAGAAGCTAGCTTGTTCGGATATTTACCACATATTAAAGCTGCCATCGGCAACATTTTTTTGATCAAATTCAGTGAAATTGACACTATAATCCGACAGAACAACATAAATAAGGTGGTTTTAGAAAAAAACCTGAGCTTCTAACTCCACCTGGAGCGTGCTATTTGTTTTGCAAAAATCCACCGCTCCCGTCTCATCGGGTCCAATCAGCGCAGGGGGGTGTGAGATCTGACTGTCAATCACAGTTCGTGCACACGCCACAGATCCCCTCTCCCTCACGCAGACGCGCACATTACAATATCACATGCACACGACACGCCTGAAGTTCGCCTGAAGATTGTACGAAGCGTGATGGCGGAGAGAAAATCTACTAACAAGCTTCCAATTCCTCGGTTATTGCTATCTATGGATAGACTAGCCAGGGCAGCCTACCTCCGAGTCCATGGTGTTGATCGATGCTGAAGAGATGGACGCGTTCACTGAAAATCAGGTACACACGCACTGATGATGGGCGGGTGCTCGTTGGTAGTGGGGGAGGGGCATGAGAGTTGTAAACATTCAAAATTTTGGCTAAGTCCATTCAATCTGCCAGACTTGCCGACTGCAGCTTTAACTTTAGTTTGTCAAAATTTTGCGCTCTTTCCTGCTTACTAAGTCCTTCTCTATATGATTTTGCAGCTTTCATGTGTTTTTTCCGTGGTTTAGGCATCATAAATTAGTGTAACAATGTGTTCAGTAGTACATAAACAGTGCAATCCATGCCGTTGTTTACATCTGAGTACCTCCAGTATGGCCGTGCATCCGGGTAACTGACCAAATCATGACGTAGGTGCACCCTCTATAGACTGGACACATAATACACATGCAGATGATGTCACCGTTTTCACAAATTCATGTTTTTGTAGTTTACACAGACACGAAAAAAACGGTCATTTTATGTAGCTTTTATCACGCTGATGTAAGTTCAAATGTTCGTCTTTTAAATAAGCTTGGTTTTAGTTAGTTATTTAATATTATAAAAACAGGGGTGTGATGTCATAATTGACAGCTGTGATTAACAGCTTCTCTGAGCGAAGTAGTTACTGAGGCGCCAACTGACTTTTTGGGGGATTTTCGGGAGGAGATTGGAGCTTAAAAGTAAATAAATTTAATTTAAAACTTAAGCAGAGTAGACCAATCACAACATACTGAGCCATCTGACCAATCAGAGCAGAGTAGACCAATCACAACAGACTGGACCATCTGACCAATCAGAGCAGAGTAGACCAATCACAACATACTGAGCCATCTGACCAATCAGAGCAGAGTAGACCAATCACAACAGACTGGACCATCTGACCAATCAGAGCAGAGTAGACCAATCACAACAGACTGGACCATCTGACCAATCAGAGCAGAGTAGACCAATCACAACAGACTGGGCCGTCTGACCAATCAGAGCAGAGTAGACCAATCACAACAGACTGGGTTTAGAAAAAAAAAAATCTTCGAACAAACAGTTTTCAGCCACTTTGAGAAATGATGTAATGTTCAATGTTCACAATGAGAAAATTAAAGTGTTTTTTGACATTGGATGCATGTGAATCTATTGTTGGAGACTCCAAAACAAAACTATATAGAAACCTTTAAAATAGCATAATAGGGCACTTTACAAAATCTACAGAATGAGAGCACATTCAATTTCATGACATTTTTTATGTATTTTTACTGTTTTGTATTCTACAGCTCAAACTACAGAAGGCCTCATTTTCAGATGGAATATGAATGTAGTTTCATCTGTTGGTTTGAGAGTGTGTGCATGAGAGTTTATCACTGGACGTTTGTGGTTAATGTGCTTTTGTGTTTGCATGTCTTGAGGCGTGAATAGCGTGTGTGTTTCTGTGAATCGTGTGGGGTTTAAGAGACTTTCACAGTTTAACTTCATCTTTATGAGAAACGTTCTGGGTTACTTGACTGTAACCTTGTTCCCTGAGAAAGCGGAATGAGATGCTGTGCTGCTTAGCGCATTGGGAACGTCTTTAAACGTGACCAGCTGTGAATATAGTGTGTAAACACGTAAACAGAATTGACCCGGAGGTAATATAGCCTCGGTCGGTGACGTCATCGGTGTGCACCCGCGACACGAGGCTATGAATAGATGAGCCACAGGTGCATCGTCAGATATTTTGTTTGAAGAGCAGTCCGGGACATCATCAGCATGGCAATGTAGCGCAGCATCTCGTTCCGCTTTTTCAGGGAACAAGGTTACAGTCAAGTAACTGAGAACGTTCCCTTTCAAAAGCTACAGTCGAAGCTGCACTGCTTAGCGCATTGGGAACGAGAATGCCCAGGCCGCTGTGCTTGAAGGTGTCTGGACTCCTTACGGTTGTGTAGGTGTGCTCACAAGAACCGGGAAAGCTCAAGACATTAGCTTGCAATGTCGACTCAAGGACGTGAAAGCCCGGAGTGGCATGAACATCCAAACTATAAAATCTTATGAATGTGTGCGGAGAGGACCAGCCTGCCGCATCACAAACAAACTGCAAGGGGGCACCTCGTGCCAAGGCAGCAGAGGAGGCGACCTCCCTGGTGGAGTGAGCCCTTAGACCCATTGGCGAAGCTTGGCCGCGCGCATCATAGGCAAGAGCAATAGCATCCCTGACCCAATGTGACATAGTCTGTTTAGTGGCAGCAGCCCCTAGGTTGCGGCCCCCATAACAGACGAACAGTTGCTCTGACTTAAGCCACTGGCTAGTGCGGTGGACGTAGGCTGGAAGAGCACGGACTGGACACAGTCTAGGAGATCTCTCCTGTTCTGGCGTCATGAACGGCGGAGAGCAGAAGGCCTCGAGTGACAGGATGTACAGTCAAAAAGGCACCTTAGGCAGGTAATCAGGATGAGGATGCAAAATCACTTTCACCATTCCTGGGGCAAAGTCCGAGCAGGATGGCGAGATCGACAGAGCCTGCATATCCCCGATTCTTTTCAAAGAAGTTATTGACATAAGAAAAACCATCTCATTTAGAGTCAGAAGTTTGTCAGACGCTGATTCTAGAGGTCCAAAAGGAGTCTCAACCAGATCCTTTATGACTATTGCTAAGTCCCATGATGGGATATTGGTTTTTACAAGAGGCCTCAGACGTCTGGCCCCATGAATGAAATGAACGAACAGAGGATGTCTCCCGAGTGGCACCCCGTCAACCAAGGCGTGACAAGTCGAAAGAGTGGCCACATAAACCTTGAGAGTGGCGGGGCATGTGCCTGTTGATTATTTTTCCTGCAGGAATTCCAGAACTGAAGCAATCTGGCAGTTGACCGGATCTGCATTATTTATGACACACCACCATTCAAAGACACTCCATTTGTTGACATAACTATTTCTAGTGGAGGAAGCCCTAGCACTTAGAATGGTCTCAATAACGGCAGGCGAAAAGCCCAGTGTCCCTTAGTTGGTACCCATCAGGGGCCAAACATGAAGGTTCCAGAGGTTGGGCCTGGGATGGAATATCGTGCCCTCCGTCTGAGACAGAAGGTCCCTCCTCTCCGAAATCGTCCATTGCGAGCCGTTGAGGAGAGATATTATCTCGTAGAACCAAACTCTGGCTAGAACTCCTGGGAGCAGAGAAACTGGAGGAAACGCATACAGGCACATTCTGGGCCATGTGTGCACCATCGCATCCAGACCCAGGGGCTGGGTGACTCAGAAAGAAGTAGAGGGGACATTGCGCTTTTTGATAAGAGGCGAAGAGGTCCACCTCCACTTCGTAAAATCTAGTTCAAATCTGTTTTACTACTTCTGGGAGGAGTTTCCATTCCCCTATCGGTAGGTTCTGTCTGGACAGTAAATCCGCTCCTACATTCAGGTGCCCTGAGATGTACATTGCCCTGAGTGACAGGAACTTTTCCTGGGCCAAGAGAAAGATCTGCCTCGCTATTCTGTTCAGATTGCATGAGCACAAACCTCCCTGGTGATTTATGTAAGAGACTGCCGCTGTGTACAGTTAACATCTTAAACTTGAGCGCTTTGACTGTACGTTTTAAGCCTCGAAGATTGGACGCAACCCCCCCATCCTTCTTGGGAACCAGGAACTATCTGCTGTAATAGCCTGACTCTCTCTCTGGAAGAGGAACATGTTCTATAGCCTCTTTGCTCAGCAGAGATTGTAGCTCTTGTGACAGTACATATATATATATATATATATATATATATATATATATATATATATATATATATATATATATACACACACAATACATATCAGTTCCTCAGCAATAAACTCAGCCAAAATCAATCAGACAAGCAAACACGGTCTGGATGATAGGCTGTTTAAATCTTTCATAAGTTCAGCCTGGTATGCCTTTAACACAGCCATGGTGTACAACACAGTACCAGCCTGACCGCTGAAAATGCATCTGATAATGTGATCCCAGGGGAGAGGTATCCCGCGAGCGTCTCCCCAAACTGAGGCAGTATCATATATCGCGTGCCCTCGCACCCGCGATAGTAGAATGGCTCGATGTCGAGGACACAAGACACAAATATTTACAATCTTTATTTATTTATTGTGAGTGTTTTAAGGGACTCTTTGTTGTGATCAGATTAATCTGGCCACTGCACGAGCGATCGCCCCGAGCAGTTCTCCTTTTATCATCACGGGAGAAACGCTCGGAGGCCGCAAACTCACGAGATTCAATGTTCTCTACCCGAGCCGAAGAAGCGCCGGGAGCACACACACACAATACCCTAAAGATGTGGAAAAGTCGATCAAAAGTGTGGCTACATTTCTCCAGGCTCGATGCCAACAGCGTGCGATGCAGTATTTGCGGTAAAATAATTGCTGCAAAGACCGGTACTACGACAAATATGATGAAGCCCTTGACAGTGCACGGAGTAAACATAAGAGCAGAAAGTTGCTCCGTCTTCGACTGGTAAATAAGGCTATGTTCACACTTAGCGTCTTTTTTCAAACTGCCAGCGTCTGTTCTACATTATAACCCTATGGAGTAAATCGTTTTTTCAAAAAAGTCCTGAGCACTTTTTTAGACGCCACCGCCGGCGTCTTTTTCTGCAGCTCAGAGCGTCTTTTTAAGTTGAAAAAAGTTCAACTTTTCTGAAAAGAACGCCCTACGTCAAGCGCCTTTTTGACAGCTGACCAATGACAAGCGAGTAGCGAGACCTGTCGTTTCCATAACAACAAGAACAACAAGAAAAAATGGAGACGGTATAATGTGGTATAATAAATATGGAGCACCATACAGTTTCCTTCCCCGTATAATGTCGTACACCCACAAACATCTTTGTGATCTGACATTCTCCTCCCCGGTAACTTCAAAAGCCAACGCAAGAGCCAACTTTCTCTTTCTCGACATTTTTGCACAGGCTACTGTTGCAGCTGTTGTTATAGCAACAAAAGACGCGCTCGGCTGCTATTTGTAACCGAACGCTGCCAGCGTTTTTGTTTTTTGCTAAAAAAAACGCCGTTGTCAACTTTTTCTTGTCAAAAAAAGACGCTAAGTGTGAACATAGCCTAAAGAGGTACCTTGTTGATCACTCTGACAGTGTTTATACTGCAATAATGACCTACTGAGTGTACGCAGCCGTTCAAAAATGTGTTGGTTAGTCAGAATTTATTTTCAGTAAGGATGCATTAAAGTGATCAAAAGTGACCTTAAAACGTGTAATGTTACAAAAGATTTTGTTTCAAATAAATGCTGCTCTTTTGAAATTTTTATTCATCAAAGAATCATGAAAAAATGTATCATAGTTTCCAAAATATTAAAGGGACACTCCACCCATTTGCATTAAGCTTTGCATTGTTAGAAACCCAGACATACTATTGAATGGTCGTGCAACACTCTCTCATTTTCCCCTGAGATGGGAGAAATCCGTTATTTACCTCTTACACTTCCTCCTACAATGACGCAAAAATCGTCATTTTGCGTCATTGTCGGAGGAAGTGTAAGAGGGGGGGGGGGATTTCTGTTGAGACCACAGACACTAGTTCCTCATCTTTCCCAGGGGGCGGGACCCGCTCACGCTACAGACCTATTACAGATCAGTGGGTGGGACTTTACTCTCTGAAACTGAAAGCAATATCCTCCATCTTGTTTGAAGCTAAGCTAACAGGCGCTGTGGAGACAGATGTAAAGTTATGACAATAGCGGAGGAGAGTACTCAATATGATATAGAAGAAGAGGATTTCGGAAGTCTGATGCTTGAATCAGGTGTTTGTGGCTACCTTTACAAGCCGCATTATAGCGAAGAGCAGCCGAGGCAGAAGACCTGCCTGCCGCGGACGAGGAGCCCGGACTGGCTCGAGTTAGGGCGGACTGGTGGCGCCGGTGATCTCACTATGCAACTACGAACTGCTACGAACACAGAGATAGAGTCCGTCTGCGGCAAAGAACTTCAACGATGACAATTTCTCCTGGACGAAATCTCTGAATCAGACGAGGACACGGACGTTTGTGTTGAGAACTATCCTAGTTTCGCACCGCATATGTTCTGACTGAACATCCAGGTACCATGCAATAATTCACCTTTTCAAAAGGAATACAAACGAGGAGTAATGCACTAATGAGTTTGCCAACTGTAACTAGACATTTTCTGTGAAATGAATTTCAAGCTCTGGTGGTAGCTAGCCTTGTAGACGGAAGAGTGATTTCTCTTATAGGCAGATATGCGCTTTCTGGATTAGTGGGAGTGGCTTGCGGAGCTGTGCAATGTGGTGCATTGTGGGAGTTGTTGTCTTTCATACAAATGCGTCCTGAAGTTATTTTTTGTCTTTCCTCGGTCACGAAGGCACCAAATTCAAAATTTATTTTACATTTCGACTACATATATGACCCACTTTAAATAAAAAACAATGTTCAAATGGGTGAAATGCCCCTTTAAGCAGCAAACTGTTTTCATATTTTCTGAAGGATTATGTGACACTGAAGTAATGATTTTGAAAATTCAGCTTTGACATCACAGAAATAAATTACATTTTGAAATATATTCAAATAAGATTTTAAATTGTAATACTATTTCACGATATTACAAGTTTTACTGTATTTTTGATCAAACAAATTCTGCTTTGGTGAGCATGAGCTCTTTATAAAAAATTGTTTCCTTTGTGCACTGGCTAAGGAGCATGAGTCAAACTGAAAAAATAAAACCAAAGTTTTTCTGAGGTAATGTGTTATGTAATCTTGTTAAAATGGATTTCATAAAATTGGTATCGAAAAAAGTATCGTTCAGGAACCGGTATCGAAATCAAGGTATCGGTATCGGTATTGGTATCGAAATTTTTTGAACGATACCCAGCCCTAGTTAACAGTACATTGGAAACTACTGCGTAATGCGGAAACAGCTATGTAACATTATAGTCCTAACACAGAGTTAGCAGCAATGGTAACTCTGCATAATGCAGACTACTGCACAGCTGGTGGTAACAGTTCCATGAGTACATTAATAAAACTCACCGAACCCACGACGCTATAGGCAGTGCATCTAACTCGAAACCCTGGCGAACGTGTTCTGAGAAGACAGCCAGCATACCTAAATCCCGAAGGCATTAAGCCAACATTGAAAGCGTCGAATTTAGGAGAAAGTCTCAGTATAAAACAGCACGTCCCTAGTACCATCCACCAAGCACACAAACAGCTGGTCAGACTGCTGCCTAGTGATCCACATACATCCGCAAAGCCCTTACAGGGTCAACAGCACTCTGAGCATCGGCATCATGCGAGGCTGACGGCTCAGCAGATAAGGCGGGCAGGGATCAACCTGTGCTCTGAACGGTGTAAGCGACTTCGGAACGCAGCTTGGTATCGGACGAAGAGTGACGCTGCAGTCACCAGGTCCGAGACAATGCAACATCATTCAATTAGAATGAGCGTAGGTCTCCAAGTGCTTCGCTGGGGCGAGAGCAGGTGGAAAGGCGATCTCAAGGAGAGCTCTCAGCACTTGTTAGTGTGAAGTGTCTTGCTCAACTATGGACCCAGCAGCAGACACACAAGAAGGTTCCACAGCTTGGGGCTGGGGTGCCAATCGTGCCGATCGCCTGTAGAAGCAGGACTTTCCTGAGGGGGATTGTCATGGGGGAGCCCCATAACTCTCTCATGTCCGTGAACTGGGGATGATAGGCCAGTAAGGGGGTCACGAGGAACTGACACTCTCTTGTAGAACATAGCCGATGTTCTATAGCCGATGTACAGAAGTGCAAATCAACACATAACCGAATGTACATAAACACAGTGCCAGTGGCCGTAGCGACAACAACTGTGAATATACACAGTTAGATAATAGCCCCATAAAAGCATAGCACCTCAGTAAATGCACAAACACAGTCGTAGCCGTAGCTACAACTGTGAATATATGAGTTAGCACAGAATAGCCAGTTGCACTAAAGGAAACGGGGCAACATAACAGCGTAGCACATGCACATAACAGCTTCGGTCGCTGTAGCGCCAACTTAATATACACAGTTAGCTCAGTATAGGCACTGAAGGATACGGGGCAACACCGCAGCATGAACACATCCATGTGCAAATAAATGCAGCGCAGGTCGCCGTATCGACAGAGACTGTGAATATGCACAGTTCGACTGGGATAGCTAGTTGCACTAAAAGATACAGGGCAACATGACAGCATAACACAAGAGCGCAAGAATACCGCATCCATCTATGTACATAAACGCAGCGTAAGTCGCCGTAGCGACAAAAGCTGTGTAGAGACAGAAACTGAGATGCACAGTTAGATTAGGATGGCTAGCTGCACTGAAGGAAACAGGGCAGCATTACAGCATAACACATCCTTATACGTACATACATCCAGAAACTGTGAATATGCACGGTTAGATTAGGATAGCTAGTTTTGCACTGAAGGAAACAGGGCAACAAAATAGCAAAAACACGTCCTTGTACGTACATAAGTGCACTGTAGTCGCCGTAGCGACAGAACTGTGAATATGCACAGTTAGATAGGATAGCTGGTTGTTGCACTGAAGGATAGAGGGCAACATAACAGCATAACACATCAGTGTGCACATTTTAAACATCTGTGTGTATAATGCAGCGCAAGTCACCGAAGCGACCAAAACTGCATGAATATGCGCATGAATACGTTCAAACACAATGGTCAGTTACGTTGAAGGGCAACATAACAGCATAACGCTTCAGTGTGTACTAGGGATGTCAACGATTAATCGACGATCGATTAATTGTCGATAATACATTTAATCGATACAACTTATCGATCATCGATTAAGCAGGTCTTCATGCGCGTACGCGCTGCTCAACCGCGAAACATGTAAAGCGAGCGCGCCGGAGTTATGTTTGGGACCATTTTACACCTTCATCATGACTATAAGTTTGCGTGTGCATTCTCAGCCTTTTGTTTTGTGCAAATGTAAGTTGTAATACTGTTTATTTTGTGTATGCCTATCTATATCTGATTTATCTCACATTGGATGCATTTGGTTAAGAATTAACTCTGTAGTAAAGCGTCAGCTTCAGCGCGCGCAGCTCAAACGGCAGTGCACGACTAATAATGACTATTGGGACAGTAATATTACATAACATTATAAAGAGAACAATATTGTAATAAAACATTGTGAATTATTTGGGTTTAGTTGTCGTGTCGCGTTGCTTCAGGAAGAGCGCGTCCACAACATGAGTAGTTCTGAATGAATGGCACGTAACTTAGTTCAAGTTCACTTGTGCATGAATTTGCGTCATTTTGTGCAGATATAATTTGTAATATTATGTTTATTTTGAATATATCTGATTAATCTCATATAGGATGCGTTTCTTTTAGATAAATAACGTGCTTGCAAAGTGCTCCAGTTTAACGGTAGCAGATTCATTCAGCGCGTGCAGTTGTTCCAGGAAGAGCGCGTCCACAACAGTCACACATTCTAAGCGCATACGAGGCAGTGTTGGTGACACGTTGTATTAGTAGGCTAGTTATATTTGATTATTAAATAATTAATTTATTTATCAATCACATCGAAACATTTTACAATCCTATTAGCCCTTTATTTATATTTAAAACCATTCTCATTGATCTGGTGAGGAACATAGCGTTCTGAGCAGCATTTGCAGACCCTGTCATGCTGTTGGCCATAGCCACTGCAGTAGACGCATATCGCAGTATTAACGATTAATCGATTAATTGATCGTTAATTTAAATGACGATCGATCATAGGAATTTGTGAAAATTGACATCCCTAGTGTGTACACAGATGCAGCGCAAGTCGCCGTAGCGACGAACTGTGACTATGCCCAGTTAGATAGGATAGTTAGGTGCACTGAAGGATACAGGGCAACGTGATAGCATAGTTACATTAGTGTGTACATAAACACAGCATAAGAGGCATAGCGACATCGACTGTGAATATGTAGTTAATCAGAATAGACGGTTGCACTGAGGATACAGGGCAATATATAACGGCATAAATCATAGACACATATCAATGTACATAACACAGCGTCAGTGGCATCGCACAACAACTGTGAATACACAGTAATCAGAGTAGCCAGTTGCACTGAAGGATACAGGGCAATATATAGCGGCGTAATCGTAACACATATCAGTGCGTAGTGTGTACACAGCGTCAGTTGCATCGCACAACAAGTGTGAATACGTAGTAATCAGAATAGCCATTTGCACTGAAGGATACAGGGCAATGTACAACGGCATAAATCATAACACATATCAGTGTCTGTAGAGTGTACATGAACACAGCGTCAGTTGCATCGCACGACAACTGTGAATACGTACTGCGTAATAATCAGAATAGCCATTTGCACTGAAAAATAAAATGGCATAAATCCTAACACATAACAGTGTGTAGTGGGTACGTAACACAGCGTCAGTTGCATCACACAACAACTGTGAATACGTAGTAATCAGAATAGCCAGTTGCACTGAAGGATACAGGGCAATATCGTGGCATAAGCATAACACACACATTACAGTGTACATAAACACAGCGTCAGTGGCATCGCACAACAACTGTGAATACATAGTTGAATCAGAATAGCCAGTTGCACTGAAGGATACAGGGCAATTTATAGCGGCATAAATCATGAACACACCTAGCAGGCCCGCGAAAAGGACTGGAGTGGCGACGGGCAGCATCAACTCGTCTTTGGACGGGAGAGGGCCCACCAGCGGCCTGCACTGCACATTGAATTTGGGAAAAACATGTCTGGATTATTTTGAGAATTTTTTTATTTTGCTATTCTGTTTACCGAAGAAAAGTTTGCACTTTAAAATGTGTAGTGTGTGTTGGCTATTCTACATATGTTTACAAAGTCAGCAAAGCTGTGAAGATTTTACTTTCTCTTTTTAGTGTTCTTAAGTTTTATACTGTGATGCTGCTATTGTGTTATTGGTATTGAGTTATATGTTTGGTAATAAAAAGTTAAACTGGCAAAAACAAACGTTTTTTTTTCTCGGGGTCGGGTTGGGGGGCATCATAAAGGAATTATGCTTAGAGCACCAAAATGGCTAGCAGCGGCACTGTACATATCGATATATTTTGTATTGACATTTTTGTAATTCTTTTACAAAATTGTATACCAAATTTGTCATCTCTGTATTGTTTGCAAGCACATTAAAAAAAAGAATAAAAAAAAAAGAAGCTGCGCTGGTAGAGTCCTGCGGCTACTCTCGAATCGCTCTCACGGTACTTTGATGTGTTGTATTACATATTTATTAAATGTTTAATTTAGTTTTTCCACTGCAATAGTATATAAACTGATAAAGTTTATAGACTGATTTATTGAGTCTCCAGCAAGAGTCTCCTTTCCTGCCAGACCTGTTTTTCTCTATTGTGTTTTAAATAAGTCAGATCACTTGATTCTCACCTTTCGGAGCCCAGACGTTGAATCGTTAGGTTGACTGACTTTCACCTTTTGTCTTTAATGGCTCTGGGATGGCTCTTGGAATTGGAGCTCCTGGCCAGTATCAGCATGTGAATAGTTATGCTGATTCAATTGGACTCAGAGTAGGGTGTGTTCCCACTTCATTTGCATGCTTTATTCAGAGTTCCCGCCTCTATGTAATCCCTCCCCCTTGGAATGTATATAGCTACAATGTATAATGTTTAGTTAGATTTGGTGACTGCAGCTACCGACAGCTCATGTTTTCAATAAACAATCCTGCTGAAGAAACAACCAAGTCTCCTGGTCTTCGATTCTGAGTTTACAACAGATGGCATACATCACATTCACGTGGCGTTGGCGCAAGTCGGACAAAATTTCTAACCGGCATGCACCACTTCAAGTCAGCCGCCAATCGGTCTGCACAGAGCTGCATGAAGTCGAACAAGCCTTCAGTGTCAATGTGAGAGGGGAGTGTCCAGCGGCTAGAGATATTTAACGATATCTTTTGCATTTCAGATCCAATCAACATCAAATTTGGAACTGCACTTACTCATGCCCATAGCAAGACACCTGTCAAGTTTAAAATCCATCAGACTAACGGTTCGAGAGATATGCGAATCACAGACAGTCAGACATTTCTGTAATTTATAGATAGATAGATAGATGTATCTGCATCCATCAAAAATCTTCCTACTGACTTTCATGATGATGTTAGACCCAGCAAGTTGATTTGTGTACTTCATTATTTACTTATAGCTCTTTTAAGCTTGGATTGAATACACTGCATTCTTCACATTCTTCAAGCGCTTGGAAACAGTGAATCATTTTACAAAAACAATTGGTTCAATAGATTTAGTTTCAAAAAGCTTTGTTTCTCTCATCACTATAACAAGACTGCCCAAATTTATAAGTGACTTCTTAAAAAGACAAGCTCAATGTCACCTATAATAAGTAGACTTCTATCTTGTTATGTGTGTGAACAAATGTCTTTGCACACACACTCTGTGTCCCATTGTGAAATCCCACAATTCACTTTAACATTTAGACACTGTCTCCTCAAGAACATCAGGACTGTCAGCTTTGAATGACTGTGATTGTGATTGACAGAGCAACAAATGTTTTGATTTTTCTCATGTTTTAGCTGTTACTACGCCTGATCCTGTCACCAGCAGAGATGCATCATCATCATCAGGATTGCCAAAATGTGAACATGTTAACATCACTGAACTCTGTCAGACATGTGCAGGTACATCAATAGTCATATGAGCTTTTTTGCTGATTTAATGCCAGGAATGCATTCAAGAAATATTCATATAAAAATGAAACTAACTTACTCATGTCATGTCATTCTAAACAACAGGTTTGAGTTTTTGTAGATATCTTTTGCCGATATCCGAGCTCCTGACAGAGAATTAAAATTGAAAATCTCAACTCTGTTTTATCATTGCTCATTTGTTTCTCCAGAAGGCCACGCCCCCTGTTGTGATTCTGTTGAAGCTGTGCTGCGATTGGTCGTCACTGCGCTGATGGGCGTGGCTTCTGCGGCTGCTGCTGTTCTTCTGGTCAATGACGTCAGATCTACAAGAGGATAACAGGAGAAAACAGAACAGATAACATTGAATTTATCCAGTTGAGCATGTTTTAGAAAAATTTAAAATCAACATTGCATATTAGTTTTTTTCTGTTTTTATCACTGTATCTACTCAAGACTATTTTGGAAAGATTTAGAAATCTATATTCACAGATAGAACAAAGTATGAAGAACAGCATTATTTGAAATGGAAATCTTTTTTAACATAAATGTATTTTAGTTTATTTTTTAATAAACTGTGGTCAAATACTTTCTGGAGCAAAGTTTTTTTTTTTTTTTTTGTTTTTTTTGCTGTTATGAGAAATATATATAATTGTTTAATTTAACTTGTTATGAAATGAAATCTTTTAACCCTCTGGGCTTCTTTGGGCAAAAATGCCCGAAAAAGTTTACGTTTTGAATTCTTAAATTTTTTGGCTTAATCGGACGGGTATGAAACTTGGTGACTTTTGTTATATAACCTATATGAAAAAAAAAAAATTCAAGGAGATGATTCAGATATGTTAAAGGGTCGTAAAAAAAAAAAAGTCACTCTTAGCTTCCTTTGGGCAAAAATGACCGACCATAGGAAATAAATGGGAAATAGGAAAATACCCAAAATATAACTTTTGATCTACAAACTAAAGATCAGCCACTGAGCAGAAAAAAAGTGTACAGCAATGAAGGGGTGACACTCTAAATGAAAAAAAATAAATAAAAGGTGGAGAAATCATATCTATAAGCCTCTCTATGTATTTCTATAGGGAGCTATTGGCAGCCTACTGGCGTTACATGGCATTGCACTGCACTTCTCGTTTATCGCCACTAAATGTTGCTCTTCTCATGTCAATTTTTTTTCTTCTCTAGATCTACACTCCATTCTAATGGAAAATGTTGTATTTATTGAAAACAAATTAATAAAATTATATAAAAAATATATATTAATTATATATTAATTCTAATGGAAAAATAGCTAAATATATATATATAATTAATGCAAAGTATCATAAAAATCTTAAAAATTTTTAAATAAAGATCAAAAAATATTATTGAACAAAAATACATTTCATTGGTTTTCATGGGAAAAACAAAAATTAAATTATAAGGCTTCGTCCCTTTTTGCCTGAAAGGAAGCTGAGAGACGAGTGTAGTATTAATGAGGAAGCCCAGAGGGTTAAATATTTATCAAAATGAAAGGAGTACAAATGTCTGAATCTTTAAGACTACAAATTTAATTATTTTATACCTGTTGATCTATTATTTTATATATTCAGAGATTGCAAGCTAAAGTTTGTTGTTGGTAAGTCAAAGGTTCATCTTTTTCTACCAAAAAAAAATAAATAAAAAAAATAAATGCCATTAGTGTCATACAATATTAAATATCCACTCCATCACACGTCACACCACTATCAAGTAATCGAAGGCAAATCAAGGCCATATTGTCCCATCTTTATTCCAGGACATGTCCTGCAATATTTGTTTTAAAAGTTGAAAAAAATTTTTTTGGACAAAGGTTGTCAGAAGTGCCCCTAATTAAATCCCCATTAAGAACAAGTTTCATGAATCTTTATGACCTCTAAATAATATTGAATATTTGTTGTTGTGTACCAAAATGGATCATCCATTTGTATCAATGATAGTGTATCATGGTGACACATGGTCAAATAACAGATGACAGAATAAAATATTATTAGGCATACATATATACAGTGAGGAAAATAAGTATTTGAACACCCTGCTATTTTGCAAGTTCTCCCACTTAGAAATCATGGAGGGGTCTGAAATTGTCATCGTAGGTGCATGTCCACTGTTAGAGACATAATCTAAAAAAAAAAATCCAGAAATCACAATGTATGATTTTTTAACTATTTATTTGTATGATACAGCTGCAAATAAGTATTTGAACACCTGAGAAAATCAATGTTAATATTTGGTACAGTAGCCTTTGTTTGCAATTACAGAGGTCAAACGTTTCCTGTAGTTTTTCACCAGGTTTGCACACACTGCAGGAGGGATTTTGGCCCACTCCTCCACACAGATCTTCTCTAGATCAGTCAGGTTTCTGGGCTGTCGCTGAGAAACACGGAGTTTGAGCTCCCTCCAAAGATTCTCTATTGGGTTTAGGTCTGGAGACTGGCTAGACCACGCCAGAACCTTGACATGCTTCTTACAGAGCCACTCCTTGGTTATCCTGGCTGTGTGCTTCGGGTCATTGTCATGTTGGAAGACCCAGCCTCGACCCATCTTCAATGCTCTAACTGAGGGAAGGAGGTTGTTCCCCAAAATCTTGCAATACATGGCCCCGGTCATCCTCTCCTTAATACAGTGCAGTCGCCCTGTCCCATGTGCAGAAAAACACCCCAAAGCATGATGCTACCACCCCCATGCTTCACAGTAGGGATGGTGTTCTTGGGATGGTACTCATCATTCTTCTTCCTCCAAACACGTTTAGTGGAATTATGACCAAAAAGTTCTATTTTGGTCTCATCTGACCACATGACTTTCTCCCATGACTCCTCTGGATCATCCAAATGGTCATTGGCAAACTTAAGACGGGCCTTGACATGTGCTGGTTTAAGCAGGGGAACCTTCCGTGCCATGCATGATTTCAAACCATGACGTCTTAGTGTATTACCAACAGTAACCTTGGAAACGGTGGTCCCAGCTCTTTTCAGGTCATTGACCAGCTCCTCCCGTGTAGTTCTGGGCTGATTTCTCACCTTTCTTAGGATCATTGAGACCCCACGAGGTGAGATCTTGCATGGAGCCCCAGTCCGAGGGAGATTGACAGTAGTGTTTAGCTTCTTCCATTTTCTAAAGATTGCTCCAACAGTGGACCTTTTTTCACCAAGCTGCTTGGCAATTTCCCCGTAGCCCTTTCCAGCCTTGTGGAGGTGTACAATTTTGTCTCTAGTGTCTTTGGACAGCTCTTTGGTCTTGGCCATGTTAGTAGTTGGATTCTTACTGATTGTATGGGGTGGACAGGTGTCTTTATGCAGCTAACGACCTCAAACAGGTGCATCTAATTTAGGATAATAAATGGAGTGGAGGTGGACATTTTAAAGGCAGACTAACAGGTCTTTGAGGGTCAGAATTCTAGCTGATAGACAGGTGTTCAAATACTTATTTGCAGCTGTATCATACAAATAAATAGTTAAAAATCATATATTGTGATTTCTGGATTTTTTTTTTAGATTGCACCTACGATGACAATTTCAGACCCCTCCATGATTTCCAAGTGGGAGAACTTGCAAAATAGCAGGGTGTTCAAATACTTATTTTCCTCACTGTATATATATATATATATATATATAGATCTGGTTAGTGAAAATGATCAAAATATGATTTCATCTGGTAAAAGTTAACTTCACATGGTAATTTGTTTATTGTAACAACAACAAAGGGAAAAGAATGCTACCGATTACAAATGGAATGTTCAATTTTTTTTTTTTTGCCTACCCATGAATTAAGAGGCATTGTTAACTCTTACATTCTAATTACATGTACAATCAAGGCATCAGATGAAAGCTTATCTTCCACTCTTTTGAAAGGTGTGCTCTTGTTTCTAGCATAAAGTATAAGGGAGATATGGCTCAGGATACATGAATATAATTAAACCTTTATAGCATGTTTGGGTGATTCCGGGGAGTTAAAGCAGAATTTGAGGTAGCATTGTTTTGACCCTAATTACAAGTTTCCAGCAGCTTGTTGACCGGGTTGTCCACCCAGGTTGTGATACTCAGACATCATAGATTTCATTTTTATATGACAACCTTTTACAGCAGCCCATGCCTGCTAAACCCCCTTTGTCCCCTGGGTATATAGCAGCTAAACGAATATTTTGTTTGAATGGAAACTGTTGAAGCCTATGTCTATGTGTTCAAAGTTTTGAGAGAGAGAGAGAGAGAGAGAGAGAGAGAGAGAGAGAGAGAGAGAGAGAGAGAGGAGGGGGAGGGGGAGGGGGAGGGGGAGGGGGGGGGGGAGGATGGGGGGCAACTCATATTTCCATTTTTAATATTTATTATTAAAATTAGGTGACATCCATGTAACGTTACAACATGCATTTATATTTTAATAATGGCATGACCACTCCAGGGCCATCTACTACTGTGTTGTGCTGGCATCTTTGAGACACGCTCTCAGCGAGACACTGACAAGATTGACAAGCTCAAAGTTCCAAAGGGTTGTGCTCTGCCCTTGCTGCAAGGCAAAATACACTTAAGTCATAAAAATAGATAATATAAATAGCTAAGTCATTAAAATATTCTTACCGTTGTCTCTATGCGAGCTGCCTTCTTGCCGACAACATCTCGTTTTGACATCTCTTCTCGTGTGATTTGGACAACTTCAAAATATACGCCCTCCTGTTACGGCCCTCTCTTGCAGTCCGCAGACAGACCTCGGATATTGGACTTCGCTTTTGTTGATATTGAAAACTTTAACCAATAAAGACCTTTCTCTTTCAGCATAATAAAAATCATCAAGATATTATCTTCAAGGCATATCTTCATCAGTGTAAAAGTTTCTATGTAAGTCGTGTTTTGTAGTGTTAGTCGGCTCATAAGATCTCTGGTTGAGGGCGCGGCTCAGAAACCCAGCGCTGGCGAACACTCAGAGGACGACATAACTCTACGGATCACCTACTATCACTCAACTCTATATTAATATGAAGAGCGCACTTATAGTCTTTCTTTTCCCATTATTATCGACCGGTAAGTGTTTTTTGAGCATGTATCAGCAGTTTCAGTTTCTCTTTTCGAAACCCGGAAATGCGCATTTTCTTTACAGTATAATTAATACCAGAGTTTCTTGAATAAATAACTGTGATCAGTTTTATCAGGGTGTTGAAAGCTTTTTTGTAAATTGTATAACAATGATTCTGTAATATTTCAGTCACAGGTACATACAGACATTTAGGCTATTGACTACCCACACCCAGTGCCCAAATGAAACAGTTAGGCTACAGCTCATGTGTTAACTTAGAAATAAAAACTCAATGCTATGAAAAAGAAATACCCCCCGCCCCCTAGACCTTGCGTTTCTGTTTATTATGTAAATAAATACTGAATACGCAAACTTACTGTATACACACAGTAGCCTATTTGTGCAGCACGTATTTATCTGTGTGAGTGCTATGAATAACTTGTGCACGTCACTGGAGACTGAAAATGCAGAAGATTAGTGTTTTAATAATAATAATAATAATATTACGTTTTATTTATTTTATTTATTTAATGCCTTTCAAGAACCCAAGGACACTTTACATAATATTGACAGTTATACAATCAGGATTTAACAACATGAATCATACAGACAGTGATCATATTTCATATGAAAGAATACAAAAGTAAGGCATGCATGGATCTGAAATTTAAAGTATACAATTAGTTAACATAGTTAATAAATTAGTTTTGAGATCAGTTTTAAAGGTCTGGAGGGAGGAGACAGCGGGGAGGTCTTGTGGAAGTTTGTTCCAAAGGAGCTGAAATGCTGAATGCCCAACCGCCAAAAGTCCTAATACTGGAGCTATACATTTTATAATAAATAATTAATATATCGTTCTTATATTTTTTATTTATTTATTAGTCCTGTAGTGTACCAGTTTTTTGCCCCAAAAAACAAACATTTGGTCAAATCTAGACCTTAATCTGTGCCACTAATGTAGACTCAGATTTAATGCTGACTGCAGCAAGTCACATGAGATTTATTTGGCAAGACTCAATGATCTAAGAGAGAGAGTCCTCTAAGTTTCATCTTGACTGTTTCTGTTCTTCAGGTGTATTTGGTGATGTGGAGACAGTGTTAGTGATGGAGGGAGATTCTGTCACTCTACACAGTCAACACACAGAAATACAAAAAACAGCTGATTTTATTGAGTGGAAGTTTGGTGAAACTTCCATTGCACATATTGAAATTGGGTCCAGTAGGATCTTAGAATGGGTTAAGCCTGATGGTGCATTCAAAGACAGACTGCAGCTGGACACTCAGACTGGAGATCTCAAAATCATAAACATCAGCAGTCAGGACTCTGGAGATTTTAGTCTAGAGATCAGCAGCAAAAGTGGGTCAACATCAAAATCATTCAATGTCCGTGGTGAGTATGTCTGTTTTTATTATTATTATTTAATATTATATTATTTACATCATTTATTCTACATAATTATTTATCAGTATATCATTCTCTGACATTTTTATTTTTAAAGATGTACAAAGTGACTGCCAAACTGTCATTTATTGTTTACAAACCATTTCATTTTAAAATGAGACTATTACCTGACAAGAAAATTGACAAACAGACCATTTAATATTTATCACAAAATCTACTTTGTTTTTAGGAGAAACAATAGATGTAATGAACAAAAAATGTAAATACAGAAACAACATTTAAATATATTAATTAAAGTTGCAAGCAGTGATGAAAGGGCCCTTCACACCGGTGCCACTGCTACCCAGTGACTTTAGGAAAGCATAGCACCATGGGAAAAATGCATTTAAGTAGATAAATATAGGAGGACTACATCAAAGGAGAGTCTAGTGGGCATTAACACTGAACACTCGACGGGTCAAAGTCGAGGAAGTGTGCTGTGTGTGGACACGTTTTTAGAGGCAGGTGGGTGATCAGATCAGTAGATCAGTAGAAAGTTGTTTTTCCCATTTTCTTTTATTTGTAGTAGGATTATTAATAATATAATTAGATTAGTTTTGGGAAAGGAGGGGGAACTGGAAGCCCTTGGCTTCAGGTGGGGGTGAAGGTGAAAAAAAAGAGGGGAGCTCTAAGAAGGAGGCATCAAGCAAAAGACCTGAAATGTCAGGAGAGAAAGGAAATGAAGTTAGGAGAACTGGAAGTACTGAAGAGTTAGTCATGCTGTTTAAAGATAAGGGAACTAATCAAGGAGATGTAGGATTTGGAGCAGTGAACCCATTAAAGGGTACCAATGCTTTGGAGAGTCAGATAGGCAAGGATTTTCAAGCCAAAATATAGTATAATGGAATGTTAAGAGTTTGTTGCAAAAATAGAGGTGTGGGGAAGTTGGTGGTCAAATTGGAGACTTTAGTTCCTATAGAGGAAATAAACAGGGAATCAAGGGAGTGATATATGGAGTGTTTGCTGACTTGTCTGAGAAGAAAATCCTCTGAGAAGGAAGTAACTGATGTGGTGAGATTTAAGCGTAGAGATTGAGCCGGGGATCCGCCCGTCCTGTAAATGTTTAAAGATGGTCAGTGGTGTTGTCTAGATTTTTGTAGTGAGTACACTGTGATCCCCCCCACCCACATCATGTCCTCGTCCTCATACAGTGAAACGCTGAAAACACCATGAGCGTCACGAGTGCTTCAGTGTGTGTGTGCGTGTGTACTAGTAGAGCACACATTGTATCCTTTTTAAAGACACTAGTACTTACTTATTCATTACATACGAGTTCTTTTTTATTAGATACTAGTACCTGTACTTATTCATTAGATACTAGTACTTATTTCAATAGTGACTAGTAACTATTCTTTTGTACTAGTAACAACTTATTACATTCGCACATTTAGGGACCGTCTATAAAGTTGCATACAACTTTGGCATACACATTTCTAACTTTAATAGCAAACTTCAATTTATTTGAATAAATATCAAAAATCCAAAGGGTGTGCCTTATGCCTGACACTACATGAACACTTTACAGTTGGTTTTATGACTGAAGTCGTTAGTCGAAGTTAGAAACGTGCATACCATATACACTTTAGAGACGATCCCTAAATGTGTGAATGTCCAACGTCAAGTCAACTTTATGCCAGTCTATCACTGGGAAACGCTCAGCATTAAACTCTGCGCGTTATTCTGAGTCATCTGCTTGCCTGCGAGTTTGGTCTTTTATATCACTGTATTAGTCCATTAAGATACACTTAGCGTTTTATGTCCAGCTGGGGAATCCTGAAGTATTGAGGGAAACCCTAATAGCCTGCATGCAGCACATCGCCACAATATAAAGTTAAGGCAACTAAACAACCAAGAGAAATATATATTAACCTCAAATGTAACATTGGATCTGTACATCTGCATCGGGGAATAATATTATAATCTCGTTCACGAGGTTACTGAATTTGTTCACTGAATTTGTGGAAGCGAATTTGCAAAGCGAAATAAAATGGACAGAAAATTGCCTGTTAAATATTATA
The DNA here is from genome assembly GCA_022829025.1 of Squalius cephalus. Taxonomy (NCBI): domain Eukaryota; kingdom Metazoa; phylum Chordata; class Actinopteri; order Cypriniformes; family Leuciscidae; genus Squalius; species Squalius cephalus. Next base: position 29,707,171 of record CM040807.1, read on the forward strand.
GGTTGTATTTTTAAACAGTTTGAATATTTTGGAAGTGAAATATGAAAGGTGAATGTAGATTATTGCATTTTTAATAATGAAAATGTGTTTGAAATGTTTTGAATTAAAATATTTACATCTTAAATATTCAACCATGTTGAATTTCAGCCCTTAAAAATGCAAGCCCTAAAAAAACAAATGCATTAAAATGCAAGCATGGTTAATGCAATGTAAATTTTTTTCAAGTAGTGCAATTCAACAGGCTTTTTATTTCAAAAACATTTGCCATTTTTTTACTTCCATATCCGTACACTTGAAACTCAGTGGCGGCGAGAGAGAAAGGGAGCAGGAGCGGGGGTGTTCAAAGGAGACGTTTTTATTGGTTGGCGTCTAGCCAATGAAATGGGACTTCTATTGTACGCGATGATGTCATGAAATCCGCGTCCTCAGGGACGCTCTGAAATGCTAACATTTCTAAACTTAATGCATTAGACTGATATTAAAAGAAATAAATGATATTATCAAACTCAGTAAACACCATACTAATAATGCATACTACAGAAAAGCAGATGAGCACAGAATGCAGAAATGACCTATGTAGAGGCAGTTCAAAGAGTGGCTAGAGAAAGCGTAAATGGAAGCTCTGGGGATAGAGTGTTGCTAGGATGCCAACCAACTGATTTACCCAAATTTACCGTGAGCATCTCCATCTGACATGTTGATTTTTAGTAAGGAGTCATTTCTGTCTTTTGATTCTGATGTGTTGGTGGGAGATAAGAAAGCAGCTAACCGGTCAGATATCATTAGGTCAATGGTGGAGGCAGCTGAAAGTTACCTGAGTATAAAGCAGTTATAAAGCAGTTGCCAGAAAAGTTACATCAATACAAGATGGAGAGTCAGTATATGGAGAGGTCACATTTGTTAAAGGCTAGCAGTATAGGGGATGTTAGTGAGGTGGAGGATAAGAATCCTGAATGATGAAATACCTGGAGTCTTATTGAAAATAATCAGGACTTAAAGACATTTGTTGAGGAATTTAAAAAAGCACCAGAACTGATATGTATCCAAGAGACATGGTTAAAGCCCTGTCTAGATTTTCTAATTCCAGGTTATGATCCTTTGAGATTAGATAAGCCTGATAAATTGAGTGGGGGTTGTACAATCTTTAAGACTGGATTGCAGTATAGAAAAGTTGACCTTAATTCAAATATTGAGTGTTTGGATGTGGAGGTTTGGGGCAGTCATATTACTGTGATAATTATTACTACTATTACACTGTCTACTGTAGGAAAAATAGCCGGCTACTATTCACGACGGTATGTTGACGGAAGTCGTGGGATTTCATGTGTTGTGTGATATCTCTGCGCCCAAGTAGCAGTGCTTCGCCTAAGCAGCAGTGCTTCGCCTGTGCTTCCCCATAATATAGTCCCAAGTCAATATCTGCCTAGGAAATCGTCTAGTCTTAATCTGCATCGCTATTTGTACTCGTTGTGAATACGCACTACGCAGGCCACAAGAAGTAATTAGTTTTTTTTTTTTTTTTTTTTTCTATCACTTTCACTTGCAACATGCTAGCTGGCAACAAAGGATTCCATTCATTATGCTAAGCTAAGCTAGCGGTGGTGCTGCCAAACTAAAACAATACATGCACTGAGACAAAAATGTGTTTGCCCACCTATCTAAATGTAGGAAAGACTGTGAATAAGCCATATTTCAAAAAAAGGTGGAGTGTTCCTTTAAGAACACACTATTTAGCCGCGTTTCCACCGCAATTACCAGGAACTATTTGTCCCAGGAACTTTTTTCATAGGAACTTTTTTTGCCCCAGACCGGTTGCTTACTGCGTTTACACCGCGGTCTAAAGTACAGGGAAGATTATGTAAATTAGTCTGGTGACGTTGAACTGCGTGCGACTGCTCCTCCCAGTCTGCGACGGACAGGAAGCGCGTTTGTTTTGAGTTTTGAGCGCGTTTTAAGTATGGAGGAGATTCAAGCTGTGCTGCTTTTGTGTGTGATCTATTGGTTTACTAACGAGGTAATGAACAAAACGGCAGAAAAGAGACGAGCACTAATACTAAAGCGTATTCAGAAAGCTCGTAATGCTAGATATAAAAGTAGACAACGTTTGTTATCAGCTATAGCGGACATTGACCGTGAGATGGATGGGACGAACGCGCGCCATCGGGCAGAAAGAACAAGATTGGTAAGAAATTAATCCATCAAAATGAACAAGAGTTGTGAATAATGTTATTATCGATTACATCAACTTATTTTTTGCAACTTTTGTGTGTTTTAGATATGGGAGTACTATCGAATGCGTCGTGTTTCGCGATCGGTTTGGATACACACTAGAACAACAGAATGGTGGGACAGCGTGGTTCCAACTTTCACCGAAGCACAGTGGATAAAGAATTTCCGGATGTCTAAGGATACTTTTCTGTACCTCTGTCGTCGATTGCAACCCGAACTGGAGAGACATGACACAAACTACCGACATTGTGTACCCATTCAAAAAAGAATCGCCATTGCACTGTGGAAACTTGCGACCAACTCAGAGTATAGAAGCATCTCTCATTTATTTGGAGTCGGAGTTGCTACTGTGTGTCACTGTGTTCACGATTTCTGCTCATCTGTTGAGAAGGTACTCATGCAAGAAGTTATCCAGTTACCAAACAGTGAAAAGTTAAAAGAAATGGCGACGTATTTTGAGTGCAGATGGGGTTTGCCTCAGTGTGTAGGTGCAATTGATGGATCACACATCCCCATTCTTGGACCAGAGGAGTACCACACAGAGTACTTCAACCGAAAGGGCTGGCATTCGATCATCCTACAGGCTGTTGTGGACGGAAGAGGTCTCTTTTGGAATGTTTTTTTAGGAGCGCCAGGTAGCCTGCATGATGCCAGAGTGCTGCGTTTGTCAGGATTGTGGGACCTAGTGGATCGGGGTTTGTTACTACCTGATGTAACCAAGAACATTTGTGGACATGATGTAGGGTACTATGTCCTTGGTGATGCAGCCTATCCTTTGAAGAGCTGGCTGATGAAACCTTTCACAGACAACGGACGACTGACACCCCAACAACTTGTGTACAACCATAAAACAAGCAGAGCCAGGGTGGTGGTTGAGAATGCTTTTGGCAGACTAAAGGGCAGATGGAGGTGTTTGCTAAAACGAAATGACTGCAATACACACAAGGTCAAATCCCTGGTGATAGCATGTTGTGTTCTTCATAACCTCTGTGAAATGAATGGTGATGAGTTCAGAGAAGAATGGGTTACGGGTACATTCAACCAGCCTGATGGGGCACTGTCATCCACTGTAGAGGCCGAGGGTCTAGATGCACGTACAGGTCTAATGAAGCTTTTGACTACAATGTAGTAAACTGCAGTATCACTGGTTACACACCAGAAAGTTTTTTTTTTTTGGTAAGGGAAAAATAACCTTCAGGTGCTGTAATGCGCCTTTTTTTATGCTGTATACACCTGTTGTACATTGTTTTTGCTTTGTAACACTTTTTTTGTAAATAAAAATGATTACTTCTGAATCATGCTTTGGTTTTAATTTATTGTTATCACCTTCTGTTTACAGGGGAAACTTGAAAAATTTGAATAACGTGCAAAATTGTTTTTCAGTAATTAACTAAGCTGTAAGCCATAGTCATAATTATAACAGGCTTGAAAATCTCTCACCTTGCATGTAATGAGTCTATATACGAGTTTCACCTTTAAGTTGAATTACTGAATTCAACTGAAAAAGTTGAATAACTTTTGCACAATATTTCTAAATTTGAGTTTCACCTGTATATTTGGCTGTCAAATATAAAATGTAATTTCATAAGTGACTTAAATTACCTACACTTTGCTTATTTTAACCTGTGCACTTTCACCGGAAATGTTTTACATTTAACCAGCACTTCAAAACCTTACCGTAAGAGCTAAAATTACCATGGAGATGAAAAGGCACTTGATCTCAAAGTGACATTTTACAAACTTTATTTAACACAAGGCAAGTACTGCTTACAAAATATAATTTGAAATAATTTTTAAAATACAATCATGTGAAAAGAAATAAATTACGAGAACAGTAATATATTGTGTAAAGAAAAACAAATACAAATGTATTTTTGAATGACTGGGCAAACTGTCCAACGGACAGAAACCCGGCCCTCTGCAGGAATGCAAACAATATATAAAAATTAGAATTGTGCAAATAAAAATAAAAAATGCAAATGTACAATTTAAAGTGCAATCTCAGAGTTCAAGTGGCTACTTTTTGAATGACTGGGCAAACTGTCCAAGAACAGACAGAAACCCGGCCCTCTGCAGGAATGCAAACAATATATAAAAATTTGAATTGTGCAAAAAAAAAAATGCAAATGTGCAATTTAAAGTGCAGTCTGAGTTCAAGTGGCTACTTTTTGAATGACTGGGCAAACTGTCCAAGAACAGACAGAAACCCAGCCTGAAAGTCCCTCTGCTGCCGTCTGCTTTCTTCAGCTTCCGACTGCAGGAACGCCAACTCCTGCCTCCTCATCTCTCTTTCCTCAGCCTGGCTCTCAAGTAACAGCTGCATATATTTGTCACGCTGTTCTTGTCCAAGCTGCAGGGCGGTCCGGTTAGAATCTTCCATGTCCCTCAGCACATCAAGGAAGTCACAATCCCTTTTCCTCTTCCCTAAGTGCAGAAACACATGACAATAAATACACAAGCCCACCCTGAAAACAATAAAATACTTATTTTAAGTGTTTTCACTACAAAATCTTAAATTTGAAACTTATGTTGGGCCATCATGCTCCATATTTTTATCATGGACCATTTAAGTTTGCAATCAAAAAAATAACACAATGACCCAAAACCATTAGGATTACAATTAGGTCAGTTTTGAAAAGGGGTGTAACATATCACGATACAGTGTTATTGCGATACTCCCAAGACATATGATGAAAGGTTAACAAAAAATGTACTGTTGATTAAAATGCTAACTTTGATATTACATTGTGGGTTTAAATGAATAAGCTTGGACTTGGTGCTTGTAACCCAAGGACAATTGAGACACCAGAATAAAAATATTCATGATTCTGAAGCTGAAAATACAGAATTATTTTAGACGAATATGCTTAACATTGGTAACATATAGATGTTTGGCATTATCAGGACCCACAAATACCCCCCCATTGCATTATATTATACATTAATCTCAACATCATTTTAATGTAGTACTGACAACTAAAACTCTGAAAACCTGATTTTTTTTCCTCACAGTTTTTTTTATTTTGGGTGAACTATCCACGATACGTATTGTTGCATTTTTGTATTGCAATATATTGTTGCACGATATATTATTACACCCCTAGTTTTGAAGTATATTTTTATCAACAGACAACGTTGTTTAATACCTCGTCGTGTGTGTGTTTCGGCGGAAGACATGGGATGAGGGCTACTGGTGATTGCTGGGGAAAACACGCTGGTCTCTGTTGCCTGCACATCGGGGCCATTCATTTCATCTGTAAAAACACGTTGAAAAAAGTTAGTTTGTTTTATCACTGCAACGAGTTTAAGACGATAATATTTATCATGGACATGTGTAATAATTTACCTTCAACCGACTGGTCCTCAGATTCATGAATGGATTCCAAAAATGAAATTGCAGAGTCTTTTGTCACCGCTGCTCCAGAAAATGCCGGCCTGTGTCCCAACAACGCGTCCAGACGGTCAAACCACTTGTTAGTCCGCCGATCGGATCCGCTTCTATTGTTGTGATCCTTGACTTTTTTGTAGTCTTGTTTTAATTTTTTTAACTTCTCTCTGCACTGTTTTCCAGTGTGAACCATGCCCAGCTCGTATAACCGACTCGATATTTTGAGGTAAACCTTTTCATTGCGGATTGCCGTTTCCAGTTCCCGCTGGATTTCTTCTTCCGCAAATACGCTTATTAAAGCCTGGACCTCGTCGTCGGTCCAGCGGTCGTATTTTTTGGTAAACTCCATATTCATTTCCAGACAACTCTTTACTGCACGAAGCCAGGAAGTGCGATTTTTAAAAATGGCGGCTAAAATAAAATGCAGCGTGGATTCAACCAATCAAATGTGACGTGAGCTCAACCAATCAGCATGTTCAGCGCACAAGTCCCACCCCGAAAGTTCCTGAACTCTGAAAAAGTACTACCTCGCCAGCAGGGACTTTCTGGGGGGTAAATTTTTACCCGGAACTTCATTTAGACCCTGGTTCCTGCGGTGTAAACACACCGAGTACCACCCCAAAGTTCCTAGTTCCTGGGGAAAGTTCCTGCGGTGGAAACGCGGCTTTTCACAGTGAAACGGAGAGAAAGAAGCCAATACACATAAAATGAACCTGTTAATATTAACAATGGCTTTACAACAGTAAACACAGTTTAACCTAGTAAAACAAAATAAAAAAAATGTCTGAACCTGCTGACCTTCTCCACTTTGTGGAAATTAAGGCTGGGTATCGATTCAGATGTCCCAATTCCAATTCACGGGATCTTTATTCAATTCCGTTCTCTAATCGATTATTGATTTTTGATTTGATTCAATTCAATTCAATGATTAAAGTTTTACTGGCCCCACCACAAAAAAGCGATAAATAAAAAAAATAATTATTGTTTTTGACCCATGTATCCTTGTATTGTAATAAGGTTATGACACCCACAATTTTATATACCAGTGAAATTTAACAATTCTCGATTCCAATTTCAATACCACAACTAAAACTACTAATATACATTTCAAAGATTATTAAACACAAGCAAACAGTCATTAATAAAAAAATAATAATAATTAAACTACAAACAATAACACAAACAAATAAGTACAATCAAATTTTTATTTTTTGCCCAACCATAGTGGAAATCAGCCTTTATGTTAATTTTTATTATATTCATTAATATTAAAGGAAATATGCGAATTGAAACAGGATGGTTGTAAGAGTGGCACAAAAGGCAGATTAAAATTCTGGTTGCATCTGCAAAGAAAGTGTATTCATTCCATAATTTTCCAATCCACTGCATCGACATGAGCGACAAACTTTGTCCTAAGTTTGTATGGTTTTTAACAGACTATAAGGGTGACCATAGTGTGTGTGGCTGGTAGGAAATATTTTAAATGCAAATAGTCACTGAATAAAAGAACAATTTAAATGATAAGTGTTTTTTTATGTTTGCAACCCTATTTTTATTGATTTATATTAACATCTATTTACTTAGTAGATGCCAAAGTGACTTGATAATAAGAATAATATTCAAATCTTTCCAATGCAACTCAGACAGCTAAATCCCTTACAATATTCAGAAAAATATCTAAAGCTCATGGTTTCCATGAACGCTTGACAGAATCCTATATCTTTGTAAAAACTCTGCTTTCATATCTTTACGCCTTTTTCACTATTCCTGTTTTAGCTTGTGCTTTTATGGACAATGTTTGAAACTTTGTATTCTTATCACTTTTTATGTCCTTGCCTCCTTATGATGAATCACCTTGTTTTCCTTATTGTTGGGTAAGAGTATCTGCTAAATTAATAAATGTAGATGTGGATTCACTGAACTAAGGAGTTATGGCATGTGTAACTCGCTTGATTTTTTGACATGTTGGTTTTGGACCAGTGAAGATCTGAATAATTGCAGTGCAAGTCTTATTAATTATGTTTCTTCTCCAGTTGTGCCAGCTAATCCAGTGAAGACAGTGTCAGTGATGGTGGGAGATTCACTCACTCTAAACACTGGTGTTCCTGGACCACAGAGATATGATGTGATGCAGTGGAGGTTTAAACACTCTCCTATAGCTGAAATCAATAGAAAGACTAGACATTACTTTACATCTAATGCTACTTTTGAGGGATTCAACAGCACACTGCAGCTGGACTATTGGACTGGATCTCTGACCATCAGGAACATCACAACCACACACTCTGGAGATTATGAAGTTGACATCAGCACCAGCTCTCACACCATACACAGGTCGTTCACTGTGACTGTCAGCGGTGAGTACATCAATGTAATATTAAGTATGTTTAGATTAGCACTGTGTGAATAGTTTAGATCAGGGGTTCCCAACCTTTTCCAACACGCGGCCCACACAACCAATCACAAAGCTTCCACTTCCCACTGCAATAATTTTAATGGACCCTACTATTTGTCACATTTATTAATGAGGACTTAGAAACGAAGATTGTTACCAGCGGTTAGCTAGCTACATTGCTCACTGAAAAAGCACATTGTAAATTAGAGCCTAGGCCGATACCAATACAAATATTTGGTGATTTAAAAATCCGATATTTTAATATATAGGCCTATATATATATATAAAAAAAAAAAAAAAATCCAGAAACACTTAGAAAAACATGAACAGATTTCCCTAACTTTAGTCATTTGTAGTTATTTAAGAGTCCTCAGCTTTACTAAAATAATATGATAATGCAGTTAAAAAATAAACTTGTTTGTTTTATTGTCACAACAGAACAGAATATATTAAAGTTCTGATAAATAGAGTTTGTGTGTGTGTGTGTGTGTGTGTGTGTGTGTGTGTGTGTGTGTGTGTGAGACAGTTAGTCCCTATTGCCTTTCCATTAGCTCAAACAGTAGAGCTGTAAATGTGTACCTTGAAATGCAATGTAAGTCACTTTTGATAAAAGCGTCTGCCAAATGTCAATGTTATAAGCTACCTTATTATTACAATGTCAACTTGCTTATCCCTTTACCTGCACTCTTTTAATTCTATCCATCTATTCCATCAAGCTACAACAAACCATTTTCAATCATCATTTGCTCCCTGCCTTCTAAAATCTACTACTTAAAGGTGCTCTAAGTCATGTCACGCGTTTTTTAGGCCAAAACATTTTTTGTCACATACCGCAAACATCTCCTCACTATCCGCTAGCTGCCTGTCCCCTGAACACACTGTAAAAAAACGCGGTCTCTGTAGACACCACAGGCTCCACAAACTGCAACAAAAACAAACTGAGCAACAAACAGAGCGACCCGCAGCACGAAACATAACAAACTGTTCCAGCCAATAACCGACAATAATGATGTGGGGGTGGGGTTCGGGGGTTAGTGCGCGGATGAGGAGGAGGGAGGGTCTAGCTAGCCTCCGTTTTGTTTGATAATAATTCAAACATCAACAAGAGGTTACGCCAACCGCGATCGCTTACAGCACCTTTAATGATGCAAAATACACACAATATCGTTGCAAGCCACTCAGGGTGTATAGTATTCAGTGAACTTGTATTTCCTTCTACTATCATTTCATCATATGTACATGTTTCTCTTTTTTTTTTTTTTTTCAGGAAATGTCCTATTAGACTTGATTGTGCCTTTTTGACTAGTGAAGGTTTGTTGTAGTAATTACACTTTATCTGAGATTAATTTGAGCTTTATTATTGTGCGATGTGTTAGACTTTCTGTAGGCATGTTTTGAGTGTGTGTTTGTCAATGATCTTCATGTGTTTGTTGCAAGCGTGCCGCACAAGCCCTGAAAAGTGAAGCCAAAATGTCTCGATCGCCCCCCGGTGACTGGTCCTAGTATAGGTCATAAGCCCCGCCTCCCTGTGTTATTCAACGGGATGTGAGACCAGCTAAACAATTCATTTACACTTAAAATATCTTTTTTCCAAAGGTGGTTTCTTTCATTTGCTGTCGTTTTTATCACGCTGATGTAAGTCTGAGTGTCTGTTTCAAAAATAAGTTGGATTTTAGTTAGTTACGTGATGCGGTGGTGTAACGTCATGATTGACAGCTGTGATTGACAGATTCTCCGAGCGAAGTAGTCACTGAAGCACCAACGGACATTTTTTTCGTGATCTTCGGAGGACTGAGGAGATTGTATTTACTTTATTTTAACAAGTCTCTCGTCATACTGCAATAATTTTTTTTTTTAAAAGTGTGCAGAATCCACTCTCCCTCAGTGCATTCTGCGACAGTGAGGGCGGTGCGTTGATTTCGCGGCTTTACTTTCTGCTCACTACTGCGCAGGTCTGGTCCCGAGATCGCTACTGCGCAGACTCAAGTTCCAATATGTCAGTGCCATATCAGGACTCTGGTAGTCTCAGCCTCAGACAACGTCCACGGAACGTTGGCTAAACGTCTGATGCATATGGCACACTTTTCTGGAAACACTTCAGGAGTTTCGAAGTCGCGACCTGATAGGTTGAATTCTACAGGATGTCCGCGAGACGTGTGTGTCGCGTTCTTTAACGGTCCGTCTGGAAACAAATGCCGTGACGCCAAAACCCCTCGTGGAAGAAGAAAGCCGTTGTGTTTACAACTGAGACAAATGAACGCTTACCAGGATCAACTAAACGCTGGATTTTCAAAAGTATGTGAAGTTTGCAGCTCCATTGTTGCAGTAAACTTGCACAACGTTCTTGAATGAATAATTTATTAAATGCACGCCGGTCTGTTATTGTAGGGACATCGACATTATACTGGCATGCCCCTAAACATGACGCGGAACAAAACGAACTGTGATTGGTTGCGTTATATGTCAGTCAAACGTCCTCTTGGCCAAGAAAAGCTGCGATAGAGTCCAGACCTAGGACTCTGGCGGCTTCAGTTCTCATCAATGGAAGAGAGCGGAGGGGCGTCGTCCATCTTTTTTTACAGTCTATGGTTTGTTGTTACAGGTAAAATGAAGTCAGCACTATCAGTGATGAAGGGATATAATGTCACTCTACCCTCTGGTCTTACTGAAACACAGACAGATTTAATCCAGTGGAGGTTCGGAGAGACTGTCATAGCTGAACTCTATAAACCAGACAATCTATCCTTCACATTTGACGGCAGACTGAAGCTGGATCATCAGACTGGATCTCTGAACATCACAAACACCACATTCACAGATTCTGGACTCTATGAACTGAAGATCAAAAGCCGCAAACGCACCGTACTCATGAGATTCAATGTTACTGTCACCATGACTGGTGAGTAGATCGTTTGCCAATATGATGATGATCCTATTATTGAGAGCTCTGAGAACAACCCTGAAGTTAAATAAAGTTAGCACAAGTTTGCACTAATTTAAACTGAATTTGAATTGTTAAAAATAAACTCTGTATCTTGAACTGTTTAAGACTTATAATTTGTTGCTCGTTCGGAAGATTTTGGTGCAAAAAAATATTTGTAAAGGGAGTATTATTATTTGAACTAACAACATCAACATTTCATGCTTGAGACAAACTTTTTAATTAACATTTTAGTTTTATTTAAATGATTGATAAAATCTGTTACTCTAATGATCACACCAAAATTGCAAGCATTTTTATGTTTTTCTCTTATATTTAATACAAGTTAAACATTTCAAATTTTCTCAGACTCATAACTAAGAAAATAAAATGTCAGAGCTCATCTGTATCTGCAGTAAATGCTTTAAGACAGTTGGCATGTTTCTAAAGGTTTTTAATCTGTTTAATCTGCATTGCTGTTTGTATTGTTCTTATTGAGATCAGTCTTGTGTTCACATCAAACTCCTGCTGTAACACAGTAATACTGAAGATGAACACAGTGAAAAGGAGAATCATGATATCTGAAATTACATTAGAGGCTCATTTATGATTCCCCTTCAACAGAATCAGATTCATATTTAAATAGATCAGACTGACAGATTCACTCACACTGACTCTCTCTTTATCATTACAGATCCAGGTTGGTCTACGGCTGCTATAGCAGGGTACATTTTTCTTGGTGTTCTGCTGGTGTGTGCTGTTGCTGGTGTGATTTACTATTGCCGCACGATCTCTGAACTAGTACAAGAATGTGAGTATTAAAGCTGATAAAGTGAGAGAAATGCTGAGCTTTATTATGCTACAGTAGAGATTAAGTGTAAAATGTTTGTTCATAATCATGTTTCAAACATTTTACATTTGTATGTGTTTGTTGTGCTGTAGTTTTGCTTATAAAAGCAGGGTTAGAAAGAAACATAATCAATACACAGATATTAAGAGCACTGGCCTGTGGTTTTGTTGAAGAATGAAGGGCTCTGAATGTATTTTTATACAACTTTATACAACTGTTTTATTGTTGTGTGGAAATTAAATGTATAGCGAGTCCACACTTTTTAAAATGCATGAAGTTTTCTGTTAGTGTTGGTGTCTGGGTTTGGGTTAAAATACAGTATCTATAACTAGCTTTAACAGTAGACTTGTGTGTAATGTCCACATTCAGAGCTGAGTAGACGTGAGTCTCAATCAACTGATCTGCTCTCCTGACTGGTGTTTGCTGCTTTCACACAGATTCTGTCACTCTTCATCTGGTCAGGTTCAAAGGTCATCTTAAACCAGTGCACCAGCTCAGAGTAGTTTATGATGCTTTTCACACCAAAGAGATGGAAACTCTTAATAGAAAACTTATAGATTTATTTAAATGATAGAAATACAGAGCAATGGCTTCAGGGTGTCACAGATGCTAAAATAATAAACAACCATATCTAACAAAACCTGTGATTAAAATCAGAGAAAAATAAAGCCTTCTCTGACTACCCAACATTTACACATTTACACATTTAGCAGATACTTTCATTTAAAAAAGAAATACTTCATTAATGATGAACACAACACAACACACACAGGTAAAAAACACAGATTATGAATGATGTTGAAGTATATCAGATAATGTGTTAGTTTATATTGTCTTTTGCTGTGAGTGTGATTCAGTGTTTACAGGTTTAATGATCAGTCAGTGAGCAGGAGTCAGATGTGGAGCGAATGATCATGTTGATTTTATTCCTTTCTGCTTTTATTGCCTTTCCTCTCCAGCTAATGTCTGTTCTGTGTTTCTCTGTTTCTGTTTGCTGCTGTGAAGGGATTTATAAACGGACAATACTGTCAGTGATGGAGGGAGAAACTATCACTCTAAACCCTGATGGAGAACATAAAGATGTCAAATTACTGTGGATGTTTAGAGGCTCTTGTATTGCTGAAAAGGAAAGCGCTGCTGATAGTGTCACTGTACATGATGTTCTTCCTGATGAGAGATTTAAAGGCAGACTGAAGCTGGATCATCCTCAGACTGGATCTCTGACCATCACAGACACCAGAACCACAGACTCTGGACAATATGAAGTAGTGATCATCAGATCGGAAGAGATCTCAATAAAGAGATTCAGTGTTTCTGTCTTCGGTGAGTAACTCAAATCTTTACGTAATAATGATTTTGTTTTAAATCAGCTGAATTGATTAAATTAAGGACTATGGTTTATATCTTCTTATATACACAGTCTTCTGCACAAGAATTGAAGAATAATGTCATCTATTATGCTGTATATAAAGACACAGTTTCATTTCAAATCACTTTAAAATCAAATGAGTATTGATTAATGTATTAATTATTTTGCACTAAACTTGATCAATGTGTTGTGTGTTTGTGAGCCGCTGAAGACCTCCACAACTCTCTGACAGAAACATTCAGTGACGGCACATTAATAATCATAAACACATTAGCTCAAGAATATTATTGATTCAAATCACATCAGTCTTTTGATAGAAAGTAAAATGATCTGCAGTTTCTCAAGCTGAACACTATAAATATATAAAGTGTAGAGTTAATCAGAATAAAACATTATTACTGGAACAATAAGAAGAGAAAACAAAGAAGAATGTAAAACAAACCACAATGAAACATGATATTCAATAAAAATGATATTGTTTCCTGGCATAAACACAATTAAACACTGATGTGATGATCCTGATGATCAAACATGAATCAGAGAATATGATTGGTCCAACACACACATCACAACACACACGAGAACTGAGGCCATTTGACTTGTTTATAGATTTATGCCATCAGTTAGTTATTTATATAATGAGAAATCACATTCATTTTATTTATATTTTAGGTATTTAGGTCTGGAGGAATTTATCCATGTTGCTTTTACTACTTCGTTTTCTTTTTCTGATTTCTGTTCTGTGTTTCTCTGTATGTGTAGTTAAGACAGATGATATAAAGACTGTGTCAGTGAAGGAGGGAGGATCTGTCGAACTGAAGACTGATGTTACTGACATACAGAAAGTTGATGAGATCCAGTGGAAGTTTGGACTACACATTCGGTTAGCTGAAATCACAAGAGGAGACAAGATTATCTCACCAATAGCTTCTAAAATACTCAAAGTCCAACTGAAGCTGGATCATCAGACCGGATCACTGACCATTAAGAAGATCAGACCCACAGATGCTGGAATTTATATGCTACGCAAAATTGATGGAGGAAATATCAAAACTAAATTATTCAAGGTCGAAGTCTCTGGTGAGTAAATCAAATATGTCAGTATAATAACGATCTTATTTTAGATCAACCCTGTCAGACATTTAGATGAAAGACTGAGTTTGTATGATGACACTCTCTGATTTCTGTCAGAACAGACTCTGTCAATGTGTGTGTATAATTGTAAATGATTGTGTAAATATTAAGATATCTAAATGCAAATAATACATTCAAAATCAACAACGCCTTACTATATATGTAAAAGAAAAGCTTTCCTTTAACATGATCTGTCTCGTGTGTTTTCTTTCAGATCACACTGATAACAGAAATAACCCAGAGGAGGAAAGTGTGAGAAGTATGAATCCAGTTTAACATTATCATCATTAAATCAAAATCAACTCTCCTTACTATTTATATAAAAGGAAAGCTTTTCTTTAAGATGATCTGTCTTGTGTGTTTCCGTTCAGAAAATAACCCAGAGACTGTGCATTTGAGGAATAAAGACGTTCCCTGACTCCGGACTGTGACATTCTCAACATTCAAAATCAATCCAAATCAGATTTCTCCTCATGTGAGTCTCTAAACCCCCGTATAAAGGAGATCTAGCTGTGTGTGTGTGTGTGTGTGTGTGTGTGTGTGTGTGTGTGTGTGTAATGTTGTGCAGTTAAACAACAGGATAACATACAGACACATTTCATTTACTATGTTCTTCACACTGATCTTTAGACTAACTCTCATCTTTATTTGATCCTCTAATGTAAATCTCACATTTCAAACCTGTAACTCATGGCGTATACACACTGTATAATCCAGTTTCTGTTTCTGCATCTATTAGACAAAATCTCTGATGAGAAATGTCATGTATAGACTATATAAGAAGAATGTGTGTGTGCTAAACCAGTATTTCTCAGACTAATGTGTGTTTTTATATAACAAGCATGTTTAATCCTGAGCTTTAGATACTTTAACAGTCTCTTCACTTCTAGAAGTTTCTAGAAACAGTTTAATTGAAGAAGCTTCAGTGTGACTTTGACTGTTCATCTCTGTGTGAAACTCTGTTATTGCAGGAATTATCTGAACTTTTATATTACTCCAGTATTATTTTGCCTTACTCTATTTACTCATATTATAATCTGTCTTTTATATGATACATAATTGCACTTATATTTTTATCAATCTATATTTTGTATTATCTGAAGTGAATCTGCCCATCTGTGTCTCTCAGATGTGAATGTGAAATTATAAACTCTGATTCTCTGTTGATGATTTTCATTGTTGTGTGAAATTATTGATTTCTGATTGTTCTTTCATTTCATTTTATCAGAGAAGCTTCAGCTTGAATCTTTTGTATTTGCTGATTTGAGCCGGACGCACAGCGTTCACTTCATGCTGTTACTGAATAAAATAATCAAAATAACCCACAAAAACACAAATCTTGAGGCTGTTGTCTGCTTTATTCTCATCCTGATCCTCCCAGACTGGAAAACTGGAGAAACACCATTTTAGTTCTTCAGAAAGTCACACTTGTGTGGAAAGAAATCATTGCTCAGAATAAACACATTTAACTGGTACAATGTAAAAAAAATACACAAATAATTAAGAAAAACAGCAAAAAAAATATTAGTTTTATAAAATCCAACAATACATTAAAGACCGAGGAAAGGATCACAACGATCAGAAAACTTTTTAAAAATTGTTTGTATTAGAATTACACAATCAACTTCCATTATTTAGTTTGAGGGAGAATATTGATATTGTATTAATTCATTCTCAATGGGTGAATGTGTATTATAAGAACATGTTAAGCATCAGTTTTAAGGAAATTGCAGAGAATGAGTAGTTTGGTCGCTCCTCCACTAGTTGGCGCTCCAGTGTCTGTCATCGTGTTTAATTCACCAGTCGCTCTCTTTGCTCCTCTGCCTGATAACCTTTTCACATTATTTTATCTCCTATTGTAGCTTTACAATCTGTTAATAAAAAACTATTAAACATAGCACGTTTGCTCATTTCAAAGTTGGTTACAGTGACTGTTGTTGTTCGTGGTTTGGCCACAGTGAGGCGCCATTTAACAGACAGTCAATTCACAAGAGATATGCTTCAAAATATAATGGCAGGAAGCGTGGAGCAGGAAGACTTCCATAGTAAGATAAAAACCCTATGTGTGGAAGTCAATGGGGTTCATCAACTGTTTGATTACCAACATTCTTCAAAATATCTATTGTGTTCAGCAGGAGAAAGAAATTCAAACTCATTAAAAATAAAATAAAATTGTCTTGCAATATTTTGAACAATGAACATACAAGGGCATCCCAATAACATAAAATTAAATTTAATAATAAACAAATATAATATAAAAGAAAAAAAAGAAAGCAGAAAGACATTCAGATAACTACAAATAAGTACAAAGAGTTACAAATTATTCAAAGATTAGATTTAAGGCTTTAAAATTATTTCGTGTTTTTTTTCCCGCTTTATTATTTATTATTTCTTTTAACGTATACAAGTAGTGACCTGTTTCTATTTTAAAATGAGTAAATATTGTTTTTTATTACTCTCCATTTACATTTGTGGATAAAGAATTTTTAGTAAATTCACAATATAGCAAAAATTAAAAATTGTAAAAATGTAATTAAAATTTCCCTTGAGGTCATTTTGAGAGACTCAACAGCGCGATATTCGGTATTATCTCCATTTACTTATGTATTTATTGCTAAATAAACAAGTGTTACGCTGTGGTCAGCAGGCACAAAGACGAGTACATGTTCATCAATGAAACCGAAACTAAAGTGGAGTAAACAGAAGATACAATGTCAAAATAAGAGTCCACATAATATAATAACAGAACATAAACAGTAACCTGACAATAAGCTTGTTAGGCCATTGTTATATAACAGTTAGTTCCGATCCTCGAATCTCACTTTATGAGAGGCTTTCTGCTGATATTTCACCAGGATCGGCATTGCTCGTCTCTGCGTGTTATAGACAGGCTGTCATCAGTGCAGTTACACTGTTACACCACAAGATGGCGCCACGCGACTGTCTTTGAGTGCATTGAACTCTATATTCAACGGAAATGTATAAAAAAAAAATTCCGGATTCATTCAAAGATAGGTGTAATGAAACAAGCTGTTAATTATTTTAATATTTAATTTGAATTTTTAAGCTCTATTTTACAAGGCTCAGCTGAGCAGCAACGCTGAAACTGATGCTTCACTTCATAGAGATCAATGGCATTGATTCATTGTATTGACCAGCGCTGACGCCATTCATTACAAATATCCTTAAATGTTAAAAGGATGATTTTTGAAAGATTTTGCTTTCCTTGGTCACGGAAACCTTTTCACGAATACGACTTGACATGAAGGACAGATATTTTGTTTACATCTGCTTTTCCGCTTCCGGTCTGCTGCGTGAGATTACGTGAGGCGCTTCCTCTGGCACGATCGTCTTAACATTTTGAAGTGTGTGATTTAAAAAGAAAAAATATATTTATATATATTACTTGGCTATAAAGTATTCAAGTACAAACAATTAAGGCATAAACCAACAATCATTTGTAATTGTGTTGATAGATCACTTAGAAGAAAGAACATAGAACAAACAAAACAATAAATAAAAAATAAATAAAAAAAAAACAAAGGGATGAGGGTCTTAGTCCAATAACGTAAACAAATCCAAAACGGAAAGAAGTTTTAGGGCATTTCTATCCGTCATCCAATGAAGAGATTTAACAAATAGGCTAGCTTCAAGTCATTCCTCCATCCACTGAAATGGGGTTTGATCTTTAAATATTTACACCTGGATGAAGTGCTTTCCTAAAACAATCAGATAGTTTATCGAAAAACTTTTTATCATTCAAAAACACTCCAACTGTAATTGATCTCACATTCAAAGGGTAAAGTGATATCTCTTTAGATTATAACCAACTCTGAAATGTAATCCAAAATTCTTGTACAAATTCGCATTGAAAGAAAATATGCTCTAACGTCTCATTTCTCTCTCACAAAATCCACATGAATTGTTTTCCCAATTGAATCGTTTGTGTAAAAAGCAGTTAGAGGATAAATTCAAGATTTTAAACGTCACTTCTTTGACTTTTTAGCCTCTTCATCAGTGAAATCTTTTACAACATATTTTATTTTCAGTTGACCAGAGTGAAACTGTTTGGATAACACATTTCTAATAAACTTATCTGTAAAGTGTTTACTATTTAAATGAATTCCTTCAACACAAAGTGGTCTCATTACTGATTGAGAGTTCGAGTTCATTACACACTGTTTAATCCTCATTTTCAGGGGTGCTGAGGGCCTTTAACACTTTATTAT
This sequence comes from Squalius cephalus, assembly GCA_022829025.1. NCBI lineage: Eukaryota > Metazoa > Chordata > Actinopteri > Cypriniformes > Leuciscidae > Squalius > Squalius cephalus. The sequence goes on from CM040807.1 coordinate 29,725,685, forward strand.
ACTCTCTAATTGGGCACTGGAAACTGAATTTAACACAAAAATCTCTGAAATTCAACAAATTACCAAAAATATCCATCAAATGCGTCAACGGCCATATTCCTTTTTCCATCCAAGTTCCTAAAAACAAGGATTTGTCCATTACTCAGGATATAGCTGTTGTTCCACAGAGGTGTATTATGTGTGTAAAGTTGAGCTTAAACATGAGGTTCCAGTACAGAAGAGCTTGCTGATGGAGATCAGATCATTTTACAGGGAGTTTGTTTAAATCATAGTCACACCGCAAAACAAAATCAATTCCCCCCATTTTATGGAAAATTGCATTCGGGATGCTAAACCAAAAACAGTCCTTATGACACACAAAGGAATTCAACCATTTTAGTTTTAGAACACCATTCATCACAGAACAATCTATGACATTCATGCCTCCCTCTTCAATACTCTTAATCATGTCATTTTTCCAGATATAATGGCATTTATCCTTCCAAATAAAATTCAAATGTATCTTATTTATTAATGTAATCATGTTTTCTAGTGATCTAGTTTTCTAGAGATTTCTAGTGAAAAGGCCGGGTAAATGGCTCTTGATATACTCTCCATCTTGGATAGAAGAGTCCTGCCAAACATTGTTATATCCCGACTTTAATATTACTTTACATTTATCAATATTTTTTCATCTTTTTCCCTTGTTTCTTTATTTCTGATGCCCAAATATTTGACTTCTGATGTAACCTGTATATGATCAGTTAAGCGAGCTGGTTGGTCGTGTAAAGCTGGAATTTCACATTTATTAGTGTTCAATATAACACCTGATGCCTTTGAGAACGTACTCGGTTACTAACGTAACCTCGGTTCTCTCTAGAAGAGGGAACGAGTATTGCGTAAGTAGCTTACGCATCGGGAAAGTCTTCTTTCTTCGAGATCTGAAGCCAAAAAATTATCCTTAATTTTGTATTCATTGTCAACGCAGTGCAGCAGCCGACAGACCTAGGCAGGCTGTATAAGCGTGCTCATTGGCTGCTCGGCTGCAACTGCTTAAGCCTATCGGTGAGCGCTCTGAACGCGGCAACCAATGAGGGCGCTTCGCGCCCTCCACACCCTTCTAACCGTCAGAATGGGCGTGGCCAGCGTGTATATATTCAGCGCTCACAGGCTAAAATTCTGGTTTTTGCAGTCTGAAGCGCAAAAGCTCGTGGCGCGACACGGCAGGTTACGCAATACTCGTTCCCTCTTCTAGAGAGAACCGAGGTTACGTTAGTAACCGAGTACGTTCTCTTACGAGAGGTTCTCTCGTATTGCGTAAGTAGCTTACGCATCGGGAACCCTTTGTCAACGCCGTGTGCGCCGAGCATCCAGCCCATGAATCCCAGGGGAACCGGGGAAAACACTCTGCTGGGAAATGTGGCCGGTCGGAGAGACGGGCTAGCGTAGTACATGCACTTCATGCAGCATATGAAATAGAGTGGCGCGGCCGGTCTATAAACATAGCAGTACAAACAGTAGGGCCGGCGGAGCGAGCCCATACAGTACATAAGCACTCATAAGGGTAGGAGAAAACGACATAGTCGGTCTCACATGAAGAGAAAAATTCCCGTGCGGCAGAAATAAATGCGGGCGGCCAGCAGCGCGGGCCAGCACCGATAACAGCGCGTAACGGGAAATAGGAAACAGAACGGAACAGCCGGTCTGAGTCAAACACTTCACCCTGAGTAGTTACCAGAATAGCGCCAGCATATGAACGTAGTCTGCACACGGGAGCTGGGCAGAGCATACATGTCACTTATACCGACAATATTTTTGCCTGTAGGGCAGGAACTTCCAGGTTATAAAACCTCACGAATGTAGACGGGGAGGCCCAGCCCGCCGCCATACAAATGTCGTGGATAGAAATTCCGCTGGACCAGGCCCACGACGAGGCCATGCCTCTAGTGGAATGGGCTCTGATGCCCAGAGGGCACTGCAGGTGTTTGGAGGCATAAGCTGCTGCTATCGCGTCCACTATCCACCCGGCAAGACCTTTGGTGCGTCCGCCGAAGGAAACAAAGAGCTGCTCTGAACGCCTGAAAGCGGCGGAGCGCGTGATGTAAACTCTCAGCGCCCGGACAGGGCATAGGAGGTTATCACTGTCCCCACTATCGGATGCTGGCAGAGCCGAGAGGGAAATAACTTGTGCCCTAAACGGGGTTCCAATCGCTTTGGGGATGTAACCGTGCCCCGGTCTGAAAATGACTTTCGAGTCATTCGGCCCGAACTCGAGACATGCAGGGCTAACAGATAGCGCGTGCAAATCACCCACTCGTTTGACTGAAGACAGAGCTATCAGAAAAACGGTTTTAAGCGACAGATACTTTAGATCCGCGGATTCAAGTGGTTCAAAGGGAAAAGCCTTTAGGGCCGCCAGGACCAAGGACAGATCCCACGAGGGAACCGAGGGGGGCCGCGGGGGGTTCATCCGTCTAGCTCCTCTGAGGAAGCGGATAATGAGCTCATTCCTTCCCATTGCCCGGCCGAGCGTCGTCTCAGCGAACGCTGTAATAGCGGCCACATATACTTTGAGCGTGGAAGGGGATCTGCCCTTTTCCAACAGCTCTTGCAGGAAGGAGAGCACCCGCGGGACCCCGCATGCGCGCGGATCCAGGTTTTGAGTAGCGCACCATTTAGAAAACACCGACCATTTAGACGCGTAGAGCCGTCTCGTGGAGGGGGCTCTAGACTGCGTGATCGTGTTCACGACCCCTTCTGACAGGTCAACGGGTATCCGTTGATCACCCAAGCATGCAGCGACCAGCGCTCTGGATGGGGATGCCAGATCGATCCAGCGGCTTGGGAGAGGAGATCCTTTCTCACCGGGATCGGCCATGGGGGTGAGTGCGACAGCCTCACTAGCTCTGGGTACCAAGTTTGGTTTTCCCATCGCGGGGCTATAAGCAGCACTGAGTGGTGCGTTTCTCTGATCCTCGAAATGACCTGTGGCAACAGGGAGATCGGAGGAAAAGCATACAGCGGGAGGCTGGGCCATGTCTGGAACAGCGCGTCCTCGCTCTTCGAATAAAACCTTCGGGCATTGAGCATTGTCTTTCGACGCAAAGAGGTCGATTTCCGCTCTGCCGAATAGGCGCCAGAGAAACTGGACTGTCTGGGGGTGCAGAGACCATTCTCCCGGGGGAATGTTGTCCCTGGACAGTCTGTCTGGACCGACATTCAGGTGGCCCGGCACGTGCGCGGCTCTCAGCGAGCGCAGCGAGCGGTAAGCCCACACGAGGAGGCGTTCTGTCAGCCTGCACAGGTTCCTGGATCTGACACCGCCCTGTCGGTTCACATAGGATACCACGGACATGTCGTCCGAGCGGACTAGCACATGGTGATCCTGTATGAATGGGAGGAAGCGCCTGAGCGCGTTCTCGACCGCTATCATCTCCAAACAGTTTATGTGGAGGCATTTTTCCCGGTCTGACCACAGGCCAAAAGCCGGTTTGCCCTCGAACAGAGCGCCCCAGCCTGAGGTGGAAGCGTCCGTCGAGATAACTTTGCGGTGTGAGATAGCTCCCATTGTCACTCCCCGCTGGTACCAGTCGGCCGCTAACCAGGGCTTCAGAGCTGAAACGCAGCTCTGAGTCACTCTGATGCGGATACCGCCGGAAGCCCATGCTCTGTGAGGCACTCGGGCATTCAGCCAGCGTTGTAGCGGGCGCATTCGTAAAAGACCCAGCCGAAGCACTGCTGCGGCTGAGGCCATACAACCTAGTAACCTCTGAAATATTTTGAGAGGTACGGTGCTGCCCGGCCGGAGGGACGCGGCCAGGCATCGAATGCAGCGCGCGCGCTGTGTTGACAGGCGGGCCGTGTACTGATATACCTGACCGTCGAAGGCGAATCTCAAGAATGGCCTGTGACGGGGTATTATCAGGATCTGAAAAGCACGCGTCTTTTAGATCGAGAGATATAAACCAGTCCCTCGGGCGAATTTGCGCGAGAATTTGTCTGGTTGTGAGCATTTTGAACGGTCTTCTCATAAGAGCCTTGTTCAAACGTCTCAGATCCAAAATTGGTCTGAGAGCTCCGTCCTTCTTGGGAACGAGGAAATAACGGCTGTAAAAGCCCGACTCGCTCATGGAAGGGGAAACCGGTTCTATAGCCCTTTTGCACAGAAGTAGCTATTTCTGCTCGAAGTAGATGTGCTACTTCCCCATTCACTCTGGTCTCGATACGCGCTTGAAAGCGCGGAGGGCGGCGAGCGAACTGCAGAGTATAGCCCTGTTTTACTGTGCTTAGCACCCGTTCTGATGCGCCTGGAATAGTTTCCCACGCTTTTGCATGTGCAACCAGGTGCAGAATGGCCTCCGGGCTCCGATCGCCGCGCATCGCGGGCTCGAGAGCTCGAAACGGAGGGGCGGGCGCGGCGCGCGCGCTCTTGGTGCTTAGATACGGCGGATCGCACGCAGCGATAGCTGGCCGTTTTACACACAGTGTCCCGGTGGCTTTAGACGGGGAACATAAAGTGTGAGGCGCGACGCGCGATGGCGGCGTCGGGGGCGAAAATGTTCGTTAGTATGTGTGAGCGCTCAAGGGCGGGCACAGGACATACATTCAGGGGCGGGCGCGGCGCGCGCGCTCTTGGTGGTTAGATACGGCGGATCGCACGTAGCGATAGCTGGCCGTTTTACACACAGTGTCCCGGTGGCTTTGGACGGGGAACATATAGGGTGAGGCGCGACGCGCGATGTCGGCGTCGGGGCGAAAATGTAGTTAGTATGTGTGAGCGCTCGAGGGCGGGCACAGGACTTACATTTAAAACATGACCGGTCGTGCGAGGCCGTGTGACAGAGCGGGCAGTGAGTAGGTGTGGGCACGGAGAAGTGGACACGTGACCTACTTTTAACACTAAAGCGGCTTTTGCCTGCTTCATGAGAGTGGGCTCTGTGAGAGACACGGGATGTATAATGCTTGTGTACAGGGGTGAGCACAGAACGTGGGCACATTTACTGTACTAGAAACACATACGGCGTCAGCCGTGCAACCAGACATATGCTCTTTTGAAATTTTTCTGGGTTGCCGTGAGATCGGCGGATGCGCGCAGGCGAGCGGGTAGATACCGGCTCGTTGACTGCGGGGTAAACAGCTGCAGTAGCCGTGGCAACGGGGACTGACAGAGCGTTAAGCTTCGACGGTGGTCCAGCCGCAGGGCTGCGGGATTTAACCGTCTTTTCTTCTCTCGTGTTTAGACGCTCAAAAAAACTCGAGCACCCTGAGAAGGTGTGGTGCGAGAGGCGGGTTCGCTTTCTGTAAGTAAGAAAGACTGGCCGCGAGCTCGGAGAAGCAAGCAGCATAAATTTTTAACTTCCCCGAGAGCTGGGATCGAACGCGGATCTCTCGCATGAAAGCGTATGATTCTGCCACTGAGCCACAGGGGAAAACACATAAGCTTTCAGTTAGCGCGACCTCATGTGTCGCGTCGGCGTTTGTTTGCAGGCGTGCGTGTGTTTAAAACAGGCTCGTTTACTGCAATAGTAATATTTCCAGTCGCCTGAACTTAAGAGGGGACTGAGAAATGTGTGAGGATTGGCGGTTGTCCAGCCGTAGCGAGACTAACACACTCTCTTCTCTTTTCGCCGGTGAGTGAGGCGCGCACGCTGAACGCTGCTCGTGACCGTCCGCTTTGTCATCCCTTGAACGGCGCAATCTGCGCGGCCCAACGAGGGAGAGAGCGGGCTTGTTTTCTGTATGTAAGAAAAACTGGCCGCGAGCTCGGAGAAGCGAACAGCATAAACTTTAACTGCCGCGAGAGCGGGGATCGAACCCCGGTCTCTAGCTTGACAGTCTAGGATTCCGCCACTGAGCCACAGGGGCGAATACATTAGTACTCGGTTAGCGTCATCATGTCTTGTGACGGCGTTTGCTTGCAGGCGAGCGTGTATTATAACAGGCTCGTATACTGCAATGGTAACAATTCCAGTCGCCTGACTTAAGAGGGAGAGGAATTAACAGAGGGAGAGGAAACTCGCTCCGAGACCGTCCGCTCCTGCCATCCCTCGTGAGCGGCTCAGTTTGCGCGGCTCGAACAGAGGGAGAGTACGGGTATCTATCACATTCGCCTCATCTCCTGACGCGGCGGCGGCGCGGGCGAGAGCCGGCGGTTGAGCGGCCGGGAGGGGGAGGGAGAGGGCGAGAGAGAGCTCGAGGGAGAGGTTCCGGCGAGCTCCTCAGTCACAACAGTCTCCGGTGGTCGCTGCGAGCGGCGCTTCTTATTGCGCGGCCCGGCAGGGACAGGCGGAGCGACAGCTTGGTCGAAAGCTTCCAGTCGAGCCCGCAGGGTCGACATTGAAAGCTCTTCGCACTCGGAGAGTGCGGTGGCGGCGTGCCCGCGGCCCAGGCGGAGAGCGCAGAGAGGTGGCGGTCTCCGTTGCTGAGCGGGGCGCGGCACGAGCCGCAAAAACGAGGCGTTTTTACAAAAACGCCTCGTGCTCTTTTAGAGTACACACAGAAACAGTAATAATGTAAAGGATATGTCGCCGGATAGCGTAGCAGGCACGGATGGCTGAAGGCGGCGAAGACGGCCGGCTTCCTCAGGCGCTGTCCTAAGCTTGCTGGTCGCTGGTTTCAACGGCGGCGGCTCTCAAGATCCAGCGATGCGAAGAGCGTCGCTGAAGACAAGAAAAATTAGAATTTTAGCCTGTGAGCGCTGAATATATACACGCTGGCCACGCCCATTCTGACGGTTAGAAGGGTGTGGAGGGCGCAAAGCGCCCTCATTGGTTGCCGCGTTCAGAGCGCTCACCGATAGGCTTAAGCAGTTGCAGCCGAGCAGCCAATGAGCACGCTTATACAGCCTGCCTAGGTCTGTCGGCTGCTGCACTGCGTTGACAATGAATACAAAATTAAGGATAATTTTTTGGCTTCAGATCTCGAAGAAAGAAGACTTTCCCGATGCGTAAGCTACTTACGCAATACGAGAGAACCTCTCGTAAGAGAACTGACTGACGGAATCCAACGCTCTGGAAATTTGCCTTTTGTCTTTTAGAAATAAAGTCGTGTCGTCCGCAAACTGACTTATTATGATGCTTTCCTGATGTTGAAGCCGTCAGAATTGTTCATTCTAATCCTAATAGACAATAGTTCAGCGAGCATTATTAATAACAGAGGAGAAGTGTTGCAGGCTTGTCTAATGCTCCTCTTAACTGTGAATCGTGAGCATGTGCCGCTCCAGAGACACACAGCTGTTAATATCATAATCAAATTAGAGAATTTCTGTCCAAAACCAAAATGATTTAAAGTTTCGGTGTTCAACTGAATCAAAAGCTTTGTAGAAATCTAAAAATACAGTAAACCCTGATCTACAAGTGTATGACTGTACTCGATTAAGTCTAGTACCAATCGTCTGTTATTATGGATAGATCTTCAGCAAGGAAGCCAGACTGTGTTTCATTTATGATCTGTGGAAGACACTTTTTCATCCTGCAATAATTCCCCATAACAACTTATAATCAATGTTAAGAAGTGTGATTGGTCTTAGATTATCTAACGATCTTTTATCTCTGCCATGTTTAGGAATAAGTATTATTAGGCCTTGCTTCATGCTTGTAGTTCAGTCGTTCTTCACTATGCATTCTTGAATTGCCTTAAATAATACATTTCTGATTTCTTTCCAAAAGAATCTATAAATCCGGCAGTGAGTCCATCGGTACCCGGAGATTCACTCAATGACAATCTCAAGCTCACGTCATCAATTCTTCTATTCTTATATCGACTCACAGAATTCTTTAAACGAAACATCAATCTTGGGGATGAAGTCCTTAATTTCATTTTAAAAATTTAGGAATCCGGTTGGGAATATGCAGAGGTGTAAAGATTATTATAAAATGGTTTTATTGTATTTGCACTCTACTCCATTATCAGTAAACTGGATATTGCCTTATTCTCCTGTCTTCTCTTCTCTAAACGACTGAAATATGAGTTGTTCTTTCTCCTTCCTCCACTTTGCTCGTGATCTCACAAACGCACCTCGAGCTCTTTTGCTCAACATGTCGTCTAATTCGGCTTGCAATATCAATAATTTGCTTCTATCTTTACTGTTTAATTCTGTCTTATCACAATATTTACTAATTTCCTGAAACAGATTCACTTCTTCTCTTCTTTTTTCCCTGGCAATCTCCTTGCTAACCTTAATGGAACATTCTCCAATTCTATACTTTACAAATTCCCATTTATTGCAAAAACTCTCTATAGTCTCATTATTTTCAGTTTCAAATATTATTGCTTTTATCTTTGTGCAATAATCTTTATTTTTTAACAGACCGGAGTTAAATTTCCAGTAGCCTTTATTTTTCCTTAGTTTATCAACTGGATTTAATTTAATTTCTACAATACAATGATCCGTTAATGGAGCTTTGGAAATCAAGATGTCTGAGAGAGAAATGTCATGTATGGACTATATAGGAATGACATGTGACGCTTTAGTTTAACTTTCTAAATGTTTCTAGAAACGTGTGTTTGTGTCACACTGACAGTTTTGCTCTTTGATGTGACGCTTTTATTGCAGGAATAATCTCCACTTTTATTTCTATTTGCTTATAATATACACTGTGCGTTATTTTTATGCTATACAACACTTAATTTCCCCTTAATTTCATCTCTGTTTTGTGTTATCTGAAGTAAATCTGCCCATCTTACTCTCTGATTGTGAATGCCAATGATCTGATACGGGTGATGATTTATCATAGGTGTGTGAGCTTATTGATTACATTTTTTAATTTGATGGGTATTTTTCTTTTTTAATGATTTTATTAGAGAATGTTCAGCTCTTTATTTTGTGTATTGCTGCTTTAAGCTTAATGCAAAACATTTTCCTCACTTCACTGAATAAAATAATAAATAATTAACCAAAAATATATTCTCGCTGCTATTGTCTGGTTTGTTCAGTCTGTAAAAATGAGACGACCAGAGCAGAGACGGCCAACAGCTTCAGTAATATGAGGTGATGGATGTGGACTTCTGACAAACAGATCAATGTCCAACGCCCTGCTAGATTCAACTCATGTACTCTAGAGACACATTTATTAAACACGACAGATTAACATGAGAGCTCAGTCCCATTAAAGCACTGATGGACGTGGAAAGCTCTAGTCGTGTGAAAATTAAAGGATACTGCTAATTTTCCATAATGACCAACACATTTACCAAGAGTTGAGATGCTGTTAATGAAACATGTTAGTAGGTGTTAATGAGCTCACACTGTAATGCTGTTTAGCAGCTGTTTAAAAAATAAAATAAAATCCACCAGATGGCGTCATTGATCAGTTAAATCAATAGCATACCACTGATGATCGGAGTAGAAAGATGTAAATATCAGTACATCAGTAAAATCAATGTCAGTTTGTCTCTAGTATTAACCCCATGTTTATAGTATTTTGTGTAGGCCTAACTGTTTCATCAATCCTGTTCATTTCTCTTTTACCTTTTGTGAATCAGTGTCTCCGTACATTCAACTATCAACATTGATGCACTTTCACCTTTAACATGTTATTCAACATTTGAGCTTTACTAGCGGTTAAACTCAATCCTGAACACAGTGTCTAATCTACTGTAATTTAAAAGCTTTCTGTTTCCTGTAGGTCTATTTATATTGGACAGCGGAGCTGATATTGGAAAGGTGAATTTCAGGTTAATAACACTAGATAGCGCTCTAGTGCAGTATAAGCCATGCAATTAATTAATTAATGTTTGTCTCTTCACTTTATTTGTAAATTTCTTTACATATTATAAGCTTGTCCAACTCAATATTCATGTCAGGCCATTTCAAACAAGGGCTGTTTTTCCGTAGTGCAATTTACAATGGGCAATGCATTATTATAGTGATTTTTACCTCTCTAAAAGTATGGTAATGTTTTATCAGACAGAAAGTTTCTGAACCGTCTAACATAGAAGAGGTCATATTAAAACTGTGAATACCATGGTACATTATTTGTTTATTTTTATGCTAATTTACTTTTAAAATGTGGTGTACTTTAATATGACGAAATGGTCATTCTTCCCTGTGTAAATATCACATTACAGGCGTCGTTTATTCTGTGAGAATATGATTCTTCCCCAGTTATGTTATAGTTTAATTTCTGAGGGTGTTTACATCTGCTGTGTTTGGGTTCCAGCTTTGATATTTACAACATTTGGATTGATATTGCAAAGCAAGGGTGATGAACTCTGTACTAATACAATTGTATGTCTAGCTAAATTTTTCATTCACAAATGTAGAATTGTGAAATCATCTCCCAAATTTGTTGTTTTTTTAAATGAATTTAAACTGTATATAAAATCCTTAAAAACTCTGAAAGGTCCTAAAGCACAAAAAAAAAAAAAAAAAAAAAAAAAAAAATATATAGCTGCGAGCAGCGATTACGGGCCCAAGCCGGTGGCACCGCAACCCCCCTCCATCGCTGCTCGCAGCTATATTTATATATAGGAAGAGTTCAGATGCAAAAACCTCTAAATGCCATCTGAAATTTTCTTCTAGAATGATCATTTTTATCAAGCTCGTATATTTAAGTTAAATAATTTCACATAAATGGCAATTAATAGGTAATTTTCATTGCCATTTAAGTTAAATTACTGAACTTAAATATACGAGCTTCATAAAAATGATCATTCTAGGAGGAAATTTCAGATGGCATTTAGAGGTTTTTGCATCTGAACTCTTCATATATATATATATATATATATATATATATATATATATATATATATATAAAATATCTATCTATCTATCTATCTATCTATCTATCTATCTATATCCATATCTATATCTATATATATCTATATTAGACAGAAAATATTACTTGTCTTACCTTATTCTGATTTTATGATGCACTCAAAATATTCCACAACAAATCCTTTACATTTAATGTAAAAATAAAAACGAAAGTAAGCAGTGTTGGTCTCACATAACCCTCTCATTAGAATCAAAATGTTTCAATATTTGCGATGTATTTGGATGCTAAACTATTCTTTATTATAGGCTTTGTACTTCACTCGTTTTCCAATATCGATGGAAAAAATCATCCTCTTCACACGCGCAAAAATGTGCTTGGAAACATCACAGTGGAGCTCTGCTTACTGTGAATGGTACAAATTGTACTACTGACTATTTAAACAGAGCAGTGTAATTCGTTTATGTTAGGTTGACTATTTTTATTATTATATTGTATTAGGGCTATAATGAACAGGCTGTGATGTCAAGATTGCAATTCTGGAATGTGTGTGTTGAACAGTGGACACAAAAACATAAATACAATTTTTTTGTTAATTCCTACATTCATAGGAATACATTGAAAATGCTCGCTCTACTCCACACCATTATCAATGTCTGTGCGGACGTCTGTATTTTACTAGTATATAGTATACTATAGTTAGCAATTTAAAAGCCCTGAGCGGTGTCACACGTCGATTAACCGGTGGGGAAATTTTATCACAGTCACATCCCTAATATATTTATATATAAATACAGTAGGCCTACATGAAAGAGAATTTTACTTGCCCAACCAGAGTAAAGCCTGATTAGAATGTCAATAACAAAAAATAACTTGGGAATCACTAAAACGAGAGATTATTCTAATTTCATTACATTCATTTTAAGTTGCAATCAGCAGTTAATAATAAATGTATTACTGATCAATGGTAACAAGGTTGTACTGCTGAGGCTCATGCTGCTTCTCCAGAAGAATTGTAAACAAATGAGCTCAGCACACAAAAAAACAACCCAGTTAACAACATACTGACTATAAAAATGACAGATATGGAGTTTTTATATATTTTACAACATATGATAGAGTTAAGCAACATCACTTGACGTGTAGGCAACTATTTCCTGAATACAATCACGATTGAAACTGTGACATTGATTTCATACAACAGGTTAATAAACAGTTACAATTAAGTCACTTACATTTTAGATGCAATATTGACTGTTTTTGTTCTGTTTCAGCAGCAAAAATAGTTAAACAAGGATCACAGCAGAACCATCGCGCATCTCACAGCAACAATTGTTTTCTCATTACTGAATGATTCAGCATTTTGAAACGAATCGGTTGACTCAAAGATTCAATGGTCAATCCATAAACATCTGTCTCAATCATGAATGACTCAGTCATTGGAACGAATCGTTTGAACGAATGAATCAATGACTGGCTCATTAAGATGGTCGCCTGGCGACACCTAATGGCGGTTTAGTATTATGTTAAAAGTATGATTTTTTCCAACGTGTACCATTATCAATGTCCGTGCGGACGTCCGTTTTTTTACTTTCACTTTTATATTAGCGATTTAAAAGCACCCGCTCGTGTCACACGTCGATTAACCGATGGAAAAATATCCTCACAGTCATATACCTAATACATTTATATTTAAATACAATAGGCCTACCTAGTAAAACGTTTTATATACTATTTTGATATCCTGTTGGACACAAGAGGGCAGTATAGCCCTCTGTTTGCTTTTTGTTGAACCAAATAGCACTAAAGAGCCTGTTTTTAACTTTTTCATACTTCTTGAATTGCAAAAACGGAATAAAATAGCTTTAGTTCTAGTTTAGTATAATTTTGTATAAAAATAAATGGTGTATAATTAAATTTTTAGAAGTTATGAGATGTTTCCTGCTTCCTTTTTGACATTAATTTAATCCCTCGCCATAGCAAAACCGTTTGAGATATTCAATATCAGTTTACAATTTAGCATCATTAATATATTTTTATCATGTTGAAAAAGTTTGGTGGGAATAAAATAGATAGTTTAAGAGGAGTGGCTAAAAATTCAGAGGCTGATTTAGCAAAAAATCAATATTCAGACCAAAATATCTGACTTCCTGATGGCCGGAGCTGATGAATGTAAATTAGAAAGTTGTCCGGCTTCATGAGAACAATATACAAACTATTTTTTTTTCACTGTATTTAAAACTAACCCCCCCACTTTTGTCAAAAGCATGTTGAAAGTGACACACTTCCTGCTGCCAGTTGGTGGCGCTATAACTTTGACTCACAATAGTTACATCCATCTGATCGGCCTCTTACCACGAACACACTGCTGAAGTTTCATCAAGATCAGTTTGTGTATGCAGAAGTTATTCCACTTCGTGTTTCTCTTTTCTCGCCATAAATTCGATTCCTCGCCACGGCCTTACCGTTCGAGATATCAAAAATCCGTTCGCAATTTAGCATCCTCAATGTCTTAACTACATGCACACCGAGTTTGAAGGGGACACGGTGAATTTTCTAGGAGGAGTACTTCACATTCCACAGCAAGCGTTTTCCAAACAACCCATAATAGCCGACTTCCTGTTGGGCTGGCGTGAAACTTGACAGAGGGAAAGTTGTTCGGCCCGATGAGATCTATATGTGTACCGAGTTTCATATTATTTCATGCAAGTGTGTTTGATATATGGACCAAGTTTTCAAACCCCGTTCAAGGGGGCACTGTTGATCCCCCCTGCCACGCCCCTTTCTGAAACTTTTCACATGTCTACTGGCTAACAAGTGTTATGTGACTGTCGAGTTTCATCCAATTTCAAGCATGCTAAGAGTCTCAAAAGCATCAAAAAATAATATTAAAGTTTGAAGCGTTGCCACGGCAACAGTATCTAAGATATCAATCATCCTTTCGCAGGTCTACATCTGCAGTGTGTCTACATTATACACATAAAGTTTGAAGCAAATCAGGTAAAAAGAAGAGGATGATTTCAAAGCATTTTGAAAGTGACACACTTCCTGCTGCCAGTTGGTGGCGCTATAACTTTGACTCACAATAGTCACATCCTTGTGTTCGGCCTCTTACAACGAACACACTGCTGAAGTTTCATCAAGATCAGTTAATGTATGCAGAAGTTATAACACACTTCCTGTGTCCCATTATTCGCCATAAATTCGTTTCCTCGCCACGGCCAAACCGTTCGAGATATCAAAAATCTGTTCGCAATTTAGCATCCTCAATGTCTTGACTTCATTCACACCTAGTTTGGTGGCGATCGGATGAATTCCCTAGGAGGAGTATTTCACATTCCATTGTATGCGTTTTTCAAACAACGTATAATAACCGACTTCCTGTTGGGCTGGTGTAAAACTTAGAGCACGAAAGTTGTTCGGCCTGATGAGATCTATATGTGTACTGAGTTTCATATTATTACATGCAAGCGTGTTTGATTTATGGACCAATTTTTCAGACACCATTCCAGGGGGCGCTGTCGAGCCCCCGTGCCACGCCCGGGTACCAGCTTCAGCCCGGCCCTGATGGCCGCAGGTTCTGACCCGTGTGCAAAATTTCAAGAGTTTTTGAGCATGTTAAGGGCCCCAAAAGTGCCCGAAAGGTTGACAAAATAATAATAATAATAATAAATATAGCTGCGAGCAGCGATTGCGGGCCCAAGCCGGTGGCACCGCCAACCTGGTGCCTTTAGTTACACTAAAGGCACCGGGGTGGCGGTGTCACCGGCTTGGGCCCTCCATCGCTGCTCGCAGCTATATTTATATATTTATATATATATATATATATATATATATATATATATATATATATATATATATATATATATATATCAGACAAGTAATATTCTTTGTCTTGTCACTTAAAAAAAAAAAAAATATATATATATATATATATATATATATATAATTACCTTTTTTTGGATGCTAAACTATTGTTTATTATATGCTTTGTACTTCACTCACGTTCCAATATCGAAGGGAAAAATGATCCTCTTCACATGCGCAAAAATGTCCTTGGAAAATTCACAGTGGAGCGGTGCTTACTGTGATTGTACGAATTGTACTACTGACTATTTAGAGCAGTGTAATCTTTATATGTTAGGTTGACCATTTTATTATTATATTTTATTAAGTCTATAATGAACAGGCTGCAATGTCAAGATTGCAATGCTAGTGTGTGTGTGCGTGTGTGTGTGTGTGTGTGTGTGTGTGTGTGTGTGTTCATGTTTTTCTGTCCCGGTGGGGACTTCAACCTGAATGCACACAGACTCATGGGGACTCGTATCACAGTGGGGACCTAAATAGAGGTCCCCATGGGTAAACAAGCTTCATATAGAATGAGTTTTTTTGGAAATGTAAAAATGCAGAAAGTTTTCAGTGATGGGTAGGTTTAGGGGTAGGGTTAGTGTAAGGAGATAAAATATACAGTTTGTACAGTATAAAAATCATTAAATCTATGGAGAGTCCCCACAAAGATAGTAAACCGTGTGTGTGTGGGTGGGTGTGTGTGTGTGTGGCGTGGGCGCGTTTGAACAGTGGACACATAAAAACATACTCCGTCATTATACAGGACGACATTCAAACTGCAAAGTGTTAACTTATATTTGTGTACAGTCGCAATAAAACACAACATTGTGCTTTTGTAAAATAATTTCAAGCAATCAACCCCCGAAAGGCGCTAATTTTAAAATTAAACTAAAATGCTCATGGCTGCACGGGCATTCATAACGGTGCACATCCACGGCGAGGAACGAGCAGAACAGAGTGAACGTTTTTCAGTTAATTCCTACTTCCATAGGAATTAATTTGAAACGCTCGCTCAACCACTATCAATGTCAGTGTGGACGAACATATTTTACTTTCGTTTTTAAGTTGGCGATTCAAAAGCCCCCAGCGGTGTCACACGTCGATTAACCGGTGGGAAAATATCCTCAGACACATACCTAATACATGTATATTTAAATACAATATTGGCCTACCTGGTAAAAAGTTTTATATACTATTTTGATGTCCTTTTGGACACAAGAGGGCAGTATAGCCCTATGTTTGCTTTTTTGTTGAACCAAATAGCACTAAATAGCCTGTTTTAACTTTTTCATTCTTCTTGAATTGCAAAAACAGAATAAAATGGGTTTAGTTGTGATATTTGTATACTTTTATATAGAAATAAATGGTATATAATTACATTTTTAGAAGATTTTTAGTGTTTCCTTTTTGGACATTATTTAATCCCTCGCCATAGCAAAACCGTTTGAGATATTTATTATCCATTCACAATTTAGCATATTTAATGTAGTTTCATCATGTTGAAAAAGTTTGGTACGAATAAAATAAATAGTTTAAGAGGAGTGGCTAAAAATTCAGAGGCTGATTTTGCAAAAAAATCCACATTCAGACCAAAATATCTGACTTCCTGATGGCCAGAGCTATTGAATGTAAATTAGAAAGTTGTCCGGCTTGATGAGAACAATATACAAACTGTTTTTTCTTTACTGTAGTTAAAACTAACCCCCCCACTTTTGTCAAAAGCATGTTGAAAGTGACACACTTCCTGCTGCCAGTTGGTGGCGCTATAACTTTGACTCACAATAGCTACATCCATCTGATCGGCCTCTTACCACGAACACACTGCTGAAGTTTCATCAAGATCAGTTAATGTATGCAGAAGTTATTCCACTTCCGTGTTTCTCTTTTCTCGCCATAAATTCGATTCCTCGCCACAGCCAAACCGTTCGAGATATCAAAAATCCGTCCGCAATTTAGCATCCTCAATGTCTTGACTACATCCACACCGAGTTTGAAGGGGGCACGGTGAATTTTCTAGGAGGAGTATTTCACATTCCACAGCAAGCGTTTTCCAAACAACCCATAATAGCTGATTTCCTGTTGGGCTGGCGTAAAACTTGACCGGGGTAAAGTTGTTCGGCCCGATGAGATCTATATGTGTACCGAGTTTCATATTAATTCATGCGAGCGTGTTTGATATATGGATCAAGTTTTAGAACCCCGTTCAAGGGGGCGCTGTTGAGCCCCCCAGCCACGCCCGGGTCCCAGCTTCAGCCCGGCCCTGATGGCCGTGGGTTCTGACCTGTGTGCAAAGTTTCAAGAGTTTTTGAGCACGTTAAGGACCCCAAAAGCCCCTGAAACCTTGATTAACAATATAAAAGCAATAGTCAAATCCCCCCTCCCCTCACACACACACAGACACAGAGAGGGAGAGAAAATTCTTCAGAAAATCCACATTCAAACCAAAATATCTCTCTTCCTGTTGGTCAGAGATGGTTCATGTAAATTAGAAAGTTGTCCGTCTTGATGAGAACAATACACATACCAAGTTTTGTTGCTGTTGATAAAACTAACACCCCCACTTATGACTAAAGGTGGCGCTACTGAGCCCCTCACCACGCCCGTTTCTGAAACTTTGCACATGTCTACTGGATAATAAATGTGATGTGTCTGTCGAGTTTCATGCAATTTCAAGTATGTTAAGAGTCTCAAAAGCATAAAAAAAGAATATTAAAGTTTGATGCGTTGCCACGGCAACAGTATCTAAGATATCAATAATCCTTTCACAGGTTTACATCTGCCGTGTGTCTACATTGTACACATAAAGTTTGAAGCAAATCTGGTAAAAATAAGACAGTGATTTCAAAGCATTTTAATAGTGATGTACTTCCTGCTGCCTGTTGGTGGCGCTATAACTTTGACTCACAATAGTCACATCTGTGCGATCGGCCTCTTACAACGAACACACTGCTGAAGTTTCATCAAGATCAGTTAATGTATGCAGAAGTTATAACACACTTCCTGTTTCATTTTTTCGCCATAAATTCGTTTCCTCGCCACGGCCAAACCGTTCGAGATATCAAAAATCCGTCCGCAATTTAGCATCCTCAATGTCTTGACTTCATGCTGACCGAGTTTGGAGGAGATTGGATGAATTCTCTAGGAGGAGTACATTAAATTCCACAGCATGCGTTTCCAAACAACCCTAAATAGCCGACTTCCTGTTGGGCTGGCGTAAAACTTAGAGCACGAAAGTTGTTCGGCCCGATGAGTTCTATATGTGTACCGAGTTTCATATTATTACATGCAAGCGTGTCTGATTTATGGACAAGTGTTCGGATCCCGTTCCAGGGGGCGCTGTCGAGCCCCCCCTGCCACGCCCGGGTACCAGCTTCAGTCCGGCCCTGATGGCCGCGGGTTCTGACCTGTGTGCAAAATTTCAAGAGTTTTCGAGCATGTTAAGGGCCCCAAAAGTGGCCGAAAGGTTGACAAAATAATAATAATAATAATAATAAATATAGCTGCGAGCAGCGATTGCGGGCCCAAGCCGGTGGCACCGCCACCCTGGTGCCTTTAGTTACACTAAAGCCACCGGGGTGGCGGTGTCACCGGCTTGGGCCCTCCATCGCTGCTCGCAGCTATATTTATATATATATATATATCTATCTATCTATATATATATATATATATATATATATATATATATATATATATATATATATAAAAATGTAACAAAAAAAATAAATATATATATATACATCATATATATGTAACAAAAAAAAAATATGGCGAGGCGAGGAACGGGCAGAGAAGACCGTACGTTTTGGACATTCATCATATTGCATTGGTTTTCATTTCTTGTCCTCAAACCGAGCACTAATCTGTTTATTTTTAAGTCACACATTCTCCATTGATTAAAAAAGACAATCAAATGTATTTTTTAATGGTAGTATTTTTTTATACAGAAATAAATTATTTATAATTCAGATGAGGATAAAGTTAGTGTTAATTAAAATTGTAAGGAAAACAAATATATTGATCTAAAATCTACTATCATTTGCTGCAAATAGGTTGACTATTTATATTTATTATTATATTTTATTACGGCTGTAATGAACCGGCTGCGATGTCAAGATTGCAATGCTGGAATGCACTGTGTGTGTGTGTGTGTGTGTGTGTGTGTGTGTGTGTGTGTGTGTGTGTGTGTGTGTGTGTGTGTGTGTGTGTGTGTGTGTGTGTGTGAGGCGTGGGCACGATCGAACAGTGGAAACATAAAAACATTAGGGGTGTGAACCGACAGTGGTCTCACGGTTCGGTTCGATTACGATTATCATGTCATCGATTCAGTTCAATTCGATATCACGATGCATCGGGATGCACCGCATCCTCAATTTAAAATTTTACTTCAAAAGTGATGTGTGCGCGCATGTGTGTGCGCGTGTGCTCGCCTGTTCGGGAAGTCGCAGTGATAGAAACAGTGACATTCCAGTTCAAGTTTCAAGGGAGTAAAGCTTTTTTTACAGTCTATGGAGTAAAGCTTGTTTATGCCATTAAGAAAAGGAAATCTGTCAAATAAATATTGTTTTAAAGAAATGTTCATTTAAAAGCAGCGCTCATTAATCAGTGTATGTTACCATTAAAGATGCGCGCATCAACCGTCGCCGAATCCGCTGTTGAAGGTGACGATCATCCATTTATAATCACGCGTAACACAGAATAATTGTAATTTGACCATCGGGTGCGTATAGGCTACTTAAATAAGAGAAAATTATTGGGCGGGTGGATGATTTGTTTTTGGCTGCGGATTCGGGTGACGTTGGAGCTCATCCGCTTACTCTAAAGCAGTCAGACTCTGCCAGGCGTTAACAGCTCGGGGTGAAAACGGCTAACGTGGTTTATCAAGTTAGTGGTATTACCTCCTGCATATTCTATTTGTGCGTGACATGAGTGCACACAGCGCGTGTCTTCTGCAGGTCGTGCTTACCAGGTTGTTCATAAAAGCCGAAATGTGCCCAGATGTCGGCTTTAAAGTAGTTGGAGCATTTTTTATTTTCTCGCACTCGCGTCTCGCCTCCCTCTGCCATTGTATGCTACCGCGACAAAGCACGTACGCAACAAATGACGTCAGAAAAGCGTCAGTACATTATAATCGGTTATGGTCTATTACTGAACCGAAACCGAATCGTCCTCGTCTGCATCGCGATGCATCGTAGAAACGATTAATTTTGACACCCCTAAAAAACATAGGCTACTCCGTCGGTTTGTTCATACAGGACATCATTTAAACTGCACTGTTTTTACTTATATTTATGTACACTCGCAATAAAACACAACATTGTGCTTTTGTAAAAAAACATTCAAGCAATCCCACCCCCGAAATGGCGCTATTTTTTTAATGAAACTAAAATGCTCACGGCTGCATGGGCAATAACGTCTACAGCGAGGAACGAGCAGAACAGAGTGAATGTTTTTTAGTTCATTCCTACTGGACGACCGTATTTCACTTTCGCTTTTAAAGGGATACTCCCCTTTAAAATGAAAATTCTGTCACCATATACTCACCCTCATGTTGTTTTAATCCTTTATGAATTTCTTTCTTCTGCTCAACAGAAAGGAAGATATTTAGGAGAATGTCAGTAACCAGACAGTTTCTGAAACCATTGACTTCCATAGTAGGAAAAAAATGTATGGAAGTCAATGAGACCAGAAACTGTCTGGTTACTGACATTCTTCTAAATATCTTCCTTTCTGTTCAGCAGAAGAAAGAAATCAATAAAGGATTGAAACAACATGAGGGTGAGTATATGATGACAGAATTTTCAATTTAAAGTGGAGTATCCCTTTAAGTTAGCGATTTAAAAGCCCCCGCCACGGTGTCACACATCAATTAACCAGTGAGAAAAAATTCTCAGTCATATCGCTATTATATTTATATATAAATACAATATACAATGGGCCTACCTGATTTTGAACACAAGAGGGCAGTATAGCCCTATGTATGACTTTTTTTTTACTAAATAGCGCATTCTGACTGATTTTAAACTTGTACATAATTCTTGAATTGAAAAAAACTGAATAAACCCAAAACTAGTTCTGTTTCGGTTTAGTTCTGATATATGTATAATTTTATATAAAAATAAATGGTGTATAATTAAATTTTAAGAAGATATGAGATGTTTTCTGATTCCTTTTTTGACATTATTTTAATCCCTCGCCATGTCAAAACCGTTTTAAATATTTAATATCCGTTCACAATTTAGCATCTTTAATGTATTTTCATCGTGTTAAAAAAGTTTGGTGTGAATAAAAAAAAAAACACTTAGCAGGAGTGGGTAAAAAGCAGAGGCTGAATTTGCAAATAAATCCACATTCAAACCAAAATATCTGACTTCCTATTGGTCGAAGCTAATAACTGTATATTAGAAAGTTGTCCGGCTCGATGAGACCAATGTACGTACTGATTTTTGTAACTGTGGGTAAAACTAACCCCCCCACTTTTGTCAAAAGCATTTTGAAAGTGACACATTTCCTGCTGCCAGTTGGTGGCGCTATAACTTTGACTCACAATAGTTACATCCATCTGATCGGCCTCTTACCACGAACACACTGGTGAAGTTTCATCAAGATCAGTTAATGTATGCAGAAGTTATACCACTTCGTGTTTCTCTTTTCTCGCCATAAATTCGTTTCCTCGCCACGGCCAAACCGTTCGAGATATCAAAAATCCGTCCGCAATTTAGCATCCTCAAAGTCTTGACTACATGCACACCGAGTTTGAAGAGGACACGGTGAATTTTCTAGGAGGAGTATTTCACATTCCACAGCAAGCGTTTTCCAAACAACCCATAATAGCCGACTTCCTGTTGGGCTGGCGTAAAACTTGACCGGGGTAAAGTTGTTCGGCCCGATGAGATCTATATGTGTACCGAGTTTCAAATTAATTCATGCAAGCGTGTTTGATATATGGACCAAGTTTTAGAACCCCGTTCAAGGGGGCGCTGTTGAGCCCCCCTGCCACGCCCGGCTACCAGATTCAGCCCTGCCCTGATGGCCGCGGGTTCTGACCTGTGTGCAAAGTTTCAAGAGTTTTCGAGCACGTTTAGGGACCCAAAAGCCCCAGAAACCTTGAAAAACAAATGAAAAAGTAAATCTCACTCAAATGACAAATCACCCCCACCCCTCACACACTCAGAGACAGAGAGAGAGAGAAAATTCTCCAAAAAATCACATTCAAACCAAAATATCTGACTTTCTGTTGCTTTGAGCTAATAAGTGTAAATTAGAAAGTTGTCCGGCTCGATAAGAACAATATACATACCAAGTTTTGTGATTCTAGATAAAACTAAGCCCCCATTTTTGACTAAAGGTGGCGCTACTGAGCCCCTCACCACGCCCGTTTCTGAAACTTTGCCCATGTCTACTGGATAATAAGTGTGATGTGTCTGTCGAGTTTCATGCAATTTCAAGTATGTTAAGAGTCTCAAAAGCATCAAAAAAGAATATTAAAGTTTGATGCGTTGCCATGGCAACAGTATCTAAGATATCAATAATCCTTTCACAGGTCTACATCTGCCGTGTGTCTACATTATACACATAAAGTTTGAAGCAAATCGGGTAAAAATAAGAGAGTGATTTCAAAGCATTTTGAAAGTGACACACTTCCTGCTGCCAGTTGGTGGCGCTATAACTTTGACTCACAATAGTCACATCCTTGTGTTCGGCCTCTCACAACGAACACACTGCTGAAGTTTCATCAAGATCAGATAATGTATGCTGAAGTTATAACACACTTCCTGTGTCCCTTATTCGCCATAAATTCGTTTCCTTGCCACGGCCAAACCGTTCGAGATATCAAAAATCTGTCCGCAATTTAGCATCCTCAATGTCTTGACTTCATGCTGACCGAGTTTGGAGGCGATTGGATGAATTCTCTAGGAGGAGTACATTAAATTCCACAGCATGCGTTTCAAAACAACCCATAATAGCCGACTTCCTGTTGGGCTGGCGTAAAAAGTAAAAGTACGAAAGTTGTTCGGCCCGATGAGATCTATATGTGTACCGAGTTTCATATTATTACAT
Organism: Squalius cephalus; assembly: GCA_022829025.1. NCBI lineage: Eukaryota > Metazoa > Chordata > Actinopteri > Cypriniformes > Leuciscidae > Squalius > Squalius cephalus. Next base: position 29,748,286 of record CM040807.1, read on the forward strand.
GCAAGCGTGTCTGATTTATGGACCAAGTTTTCGGACCCCGTTCAAGGGGGCGCTGTCGAGCCCCCCTGCCACGCCCGGGTACCAGCTTCAGCCCGGCCCTGATGGCCGCGGGTTCTGACCCGTGTGCAAAGTTTCAAGAGTTTTCGAGCACGTTAAGGGTCTCAAAAGTGCCCGAAAGGTTGACAGAAAAATAAGAATAATAATAATAATAATAATAAATATAGCTGCGAGCAGCGATTACGGGCCCAAGCCGATGGCACCGCAACCCCGGTGCCTTTACCTAAAGGCACCAGGGTGGCGGTACCGCCGGCTTTGGCCCTTCATCGCTGCTCGCAGCTATATTTATATATATATATATATATATATATATATATATATATATATATATATATATATACACATGGCTATAATGAACAGGCTGCGATGTCAAGATTGCAATGCTGGAATGTGTGTGTGTGTGTGTGTGCATGTGTGTTCATGTTTTTCTATCCCGGTGGGGACTTCAGCCTGAATGCACACAGACTCATGGGGACTCGTGTCACAGTGGGGACCTAAATAGAGGTCCCCATGGGTAAACAAGCTTAGAAATCATACACAATGAGTCTTTTTGGAAATGTAAAAATGCAGAAAGTTTTCTGTAATGGGTAGGTTTAGGGGTAGGGTTAGTGTGAGAAGATAGAATATACAGTTTGTAAAGTATAAAAACCATTAAGTCTATGGAGAGTCCCCACAAGGATAGTAAACCCTGTGTGTGTGTGTGTGTGTGTGTGTGTGTGTGTGTGTGTGTGTGTGTGTGTGGCGTGGGCGCGATGGAACAGTGGACACATAAAAACATACGTCATTATACAGGACCACATTCAAACTGCAAAGTGTTAACTTATATTTGTGTACTGTCGCAATAAGACACAACATTGTGCTTTTGTAAAATAATTTCAAGCAATCCACCCCCCGAAAGGCGCTAATTTTAAAATTAAACTAAAATGCTCATGGCTGCACGGGCATTAATGGTGCGCATCCACAACAAGGAACGAGCAGAACAAAGTGGACGTTTTTCAGTTTATTCCTACTTCCATAGGAATTCATTTGAAACGCCCGCTCAACCGCTCACCCTGTGGTCTGTGTGAGTCCTAATGCCCCAGTGTAGTGACGGGGACACTATACTGCCAAAAGAGCACCGTCCTTCGGATTAGACGTTAAACCGAGGTCCTGACTCTCTGTGGTCATTAAAAATTCCAGAATGTCCTTCGAAAAAGAGTAGGGGTGTAACCCCGGCATCCTGGCCAAATTTGCCCCTTGGCCTCTATCCATCATGGCCTCCTAATCATCCCCATGTACTGATATACTGATTGGCTTCATCACTGTCTCCTCTCCACCAGTAAGCTGGTGTGTGGTGGGCGTTCTGGCGCAATATGGCTGCCGTCGCATCATCCAAGTGGATGCTGCACATTGGTGGTGGTTGAGGAGATTCCCCCCATCTATGTAAAGCGCTTTGAGGTCTCAGAAAAAGCGCTATATAAATGTAACAAATTATTATTATTATTATCAACCACTATCAATGTCAGTGCGGACGAAAATATTTTACTTTCGTTTTTAAGTTTGCGATTCAAAAGCCCCCAGCGGTGTCACACGTCGATTAACCGGTGGTAAAATATTCTCACCGTCACATACCTAGTATATTTTTATGTAAATACAATAGGCCTACCTGATTTTGAACACAAGAGGGCAGTATAGCCCTATGAATGACTTGACTTTTATGAGACTAAATAGTACAATTACTATTTTTAAACTTATAAATAATTATTAAATAAATAAAAAAAGAATAAAATGAGTTTGGTTGTGATATTTGTATACTTTTATAGAAATAAATGGTGTATAATTACATTTTTAGAAGATGAGGCTTTTAGTGTTTAATTTTTGTACATTACTTCAGTCCCTCACTATAGCAAAACCATTTGAGATGTTTAATATCCGTTCACAATTTAGCATCTTTAATGTATTTTCATCATTTTGAAAAAGTTTGGTGTGAAAAAAATAAGCCAGTTTGGAAGAGTAGCTAAAAACTCAGAGTCTGAAATATCCCAAAAATCCACATTCAAACCAAAATATCTGACTTTCTTTTGCTCTGAGCTAATGACTGTTAATTAGAAAGTTGTCCGGCTCGGTGAGACCAATATATCTACTCATGTTTGTAACTGTTGGTAAAACTAACCCCCCCACTTTTGTCAAAAGCATGTTGAAAGTGACACACTTCCTGCTGCCAGTTGGTGGCGCTATAACTTTGACTCACAATAGTTACATCCATCTGATCGGCCTCTTATCACAAACACACTGCTGAAGTTTCATCAAGATCAGTTAATGTATGCAGAAGTTATAACACTTCGTGTCTCTCTTTTCTCGCCATAAATTCATTTCCTCGCCACGGCCAAACCGTTCAAGATATCAAAGATCCGTCCGCAATTTAGCATCCTCAATGCCTTGACTTCACGCTGACCGAGTTTGGAGGCAAATCGATGTATTTCCTAGGAGGAGTACATTAAATTCCACAGCAATCGTTTCCAAACAACCCTAAATAGCCGACTTCCTGTTGGGCTGGCGTAAAACTTAGAGCACGAAAGTTGTTCTGCCCGATGAGATCTATATGTGTACCGAGTTTCAAATTAATTCATGCAAGTGTGTTTGATATATGGACCAAGTTTTAGAACCCCGTTCAAGGGGGCGCTGTCGAGCCCCCCTGCCACGCCCGGCTACCAGATTCAGCCCCGCCCTGATGGCCGCGGGTTCTGACCTGTGTGCAAAGTTTCAAGAGTTTTCGAGCACGTTTAGGGACCCAAAAGCCCCAGAAACCTTGAAAAACAAATGAAAAAGTAAAATCTCACTCAACTGACAAATCACCCCCACCCCTCACACACTCAGAGACAGAGAGAAAATTCTCCAAAAAAATCACATTCAAACCAAAATATCTGACTTTCTGTTGCTTTGAGCTATTAAGTGTAAATTAGAAAGTTGTCCGGCTCGATGAGAACAATATGCATACCGATTTTTGTGATTCTAGGAAAAACGAAGGCCCCATTTTTGACTAAAGGTGGCGCTACTGAGCCATTCCACCACGCCCGTTTTTGAAACTTTGCACATGTCTACTGGCTAATAAGTGTGATGTGTCTGTTGAGTTTCATGCAATTTCAAGTATGTTAAGAGTCTCAAAAGCATCAAAAAAGAATAATAAAGTTTGATGCGTTGCCATGGCAACAGTATCTACGATATCAATAATCCTTTCACAGGTCTACATCTGCCGTGTGTCTACATTATACACATAAAGTTTGAATCAAATCGGGTAAAAATAAGAGAGTGATTTCAAAGCATTTTGAAAGTGACACACTTCCTGCTGCCAGTTGGTGGCGCTATAACTTTGACTCACAATAGTCACATCCTTGTGTTCGGCCTCTTACAACGAACACACTGCTGAAGTTTCATCAAGATCAGTTAATGTATGCAGAAGTTATAACACACTTCCTGTGTCCCATTATTCGCCATAAATTCGTTTCCTCGCCACGGCCAAACCGTTCGAGATATCAAAAATCCGTTCGCAATTTAGCATCCTCAATGTCTTGACTTCATTCACACCTAGTTTGGTGGCGATCGGATGAGTTCCCTAGGAGGAGTATTTCACATTCCATTGTATGCATTTTCCAAACAACATATAATAACCGACTTCCTGTTGGGCTGGTGTAAAACTTAGAGCACGAAAGTTGTTCGGCCCGATGAGATCTATATGTGTACTGAGTTTCATATTATTACATGCAAGCGTGTTTGATTTATGGACCAATTTTTCCGACATAATTCCAGGGGGCGCTGTCGAGCCCCCGTGCCACGCCCGGGTACCAGCTTCAGTGCGGCCCTGATGGCCGCAGGTTCTGACGTGTGTGCAAAATTTCAAGAGTTTTTGAGCATGTTAAGGGCCCCAAAAGTGCCCGAGAAGTAGAAAAAAATAATAATAATAATAATAATAAACAATAATCCTACCGAAAACAATAGGGCCTTCGCCCTTTCAGGGCTTGGGCCCTAATAAATAATCCTACCGAAAACAATAGGGCCTTCGCCCTTTCAGGGCTTGGGCCCTAATAATAATCCTACCGAAAACAATAGGGCCTTCGCCCTTTCAGGGCTTGGGCCCTAAATATAGCTGCGAGCAGCGATTACGGGCCCAAGCCGGTGGCACCGCAACCCCAGGCACCGGTGGTGGCGGTACCACCGGAACATATATATATTTATATGTATTTATATATATATATATATATATATATATATATATATATATATATATATATGTATATGTGTGTGTGTGTGTGTGTGTGTGTGTGTGTGTGTGTGTGTGTGTTTAGGAGAAGTCTCTTCTGCTCACCAAGGCTGCATTTATTTGATTAAAAATACAAACAAAAACAGTAATATTGTGAAATATTATTCCAATTTAAAACAGCTGTTTTCTATTTTAAAATATTTTACACTGTAATTAATTTATGTGATCAAAGTTGAGTTTTCAGCATCATTACTCCCGTCTTCAGTGTCACATGATCCTTCAGAAATCATTCTAATATGATGATTGATGGTCAATAAATATTATTATTTTCAATGTTGAAAACAGTTGTGTACAGATTTTTTTTCAAAATGCGCTGATGAATGTAAAGTTCAAAAGAACAGCATTTATTTAAAATATAATTTGTTTTAACATTATAAATGTCTGTACTGTAACTTTTGATCAGTTTAACTCCTTCTCGATGAATAAAAGTATTGATTTATTTTATTTCTTTCACCCAAAAATAAAATTAAAATTATTACTGACCCCAAACTTTTGAACGGTAGTGTTTAATGTTACAAAAGCTTTAGATTTCAGATAAATGCTGTTCTTTTGAACTTTCTATTCATCAAAGACTGTACACAACTGTTTTCGACATTTAAAATAATCATGAATGTTTCTTGAGCATCAATCATCATATTAGAATAATTTCTGAAGGATCATGTGACAGTGACGACTGGAGTAATGATGCTGAAAACTCAGCTTTGATCACAGGAATAAATAACAGTTTAAAATATATTAAAATAGAAAGCAGATGTTTTAAATTGGAATACTATTTTACAATATTACTGTTTTTGTTTGTATTTTTAATCAAATAAATGCAGCCTTGGTGAGCAGAAGAAACTTTTCTTAAAAACATTAAAAATCTTACTGACCCCAAACTTTTGAACAGTAGTGTATATTATATAAAAATGTAAGGGACAAGACACAGATAATTTTACTTGCCTGACCAGATTAAAACAATGAAAAAACTTAAATGAAAAAATAACTTGGGAATCACTAAAACGAGTGAATTAATCTGATTTTATGATAGAGTCAAAATATTCTACAACAAATTCTTTAAATTCAACGATGTTGAGAACGGAACAAGAATAAAAAAAGAACTATTTAACAAGCTGAAACTAAATAAAATAAAAATGAAAACGAAATTAAGCAGTGTTGGGCTCACACAACTCTCTCATTAGAATCAAAATGTTTCAACATTTGCGATGAATTTGGATGCTAAACTATCCTTTATCATAGGCTTTGTACTTCACTCACTTTCCAATATCGACGGAAAAAATCATCCTATTCACACGCGCAAAAATGTGCTTGGAAACATCACAGTGGAGCGGTGCTTACCAATTGAATGGTACGAATTGTAGTACTGACTATTTAAACAGAGCATTGTAAATTTTATATGTTAGGTTGACTATTTTATTAATATATTTTATTAAGGCTATAATGAACAGGCTACCTGATTTTGAACACAAGAGGGCAGTATAGCACTATGTTTGACTTTATTTATTTATTGTTTAGACTAAACAACCATTCTGGCAGTTTTTAAACTTAAACTTCATTCTTAAATTGAAAAAAAAAGAATAAAATGAGTTAAGTTCTGATATTTGTATACTTTTATATAGTAATAAATGGTGTATAATTACATTTTTAGAATAAATGAGACTTTTAGCATTTCCTTGTTTGACATTACTTTAATCCCTCACCATAGCAAAACCGTTTGAGATATTTATTATCCGTTCACAATTTAGCATCATTAATATATTTTTATCATGTTGAAAAAGTTTGGTGGGAATAAAATAAACCACTTAGATAAAGGTGGCTAAAAATTAAGAGGCTGATTTTGCAAAAAAATCCACATTCAGACCAAAATATCTGACTTCCTGATGGTCAGAGCTAATGACTTTAAATTAGAAAGTTGTCCGGGTTGATGAGATCAATATATGAACTGAGTTTTTTTTACTGTAGTTAAAACTAACCCCCCCACTTTTGTCAAAAGCATGTTGAAAGTGACACACTTCCTGCTGCCAGTTGGTGGCGCTATAAACTTTGACTCACAATAGTTACATCCATCTGATCGGCCTCTTACCACGAACACACTGCTGAAGTTTCAACAAGATCAGTTAATGTATGCAGAAGTTATTCTACTTCGTGATTCTCTTTTCTCGCCATAAATTCGATTCCTCGCCACGGCCAAACCGTTCGAGATATCAAAAATCCGTCCGCAATTTAGCATCCTCAAAGTCTTGACTACATGCACACCGAGTTTGGAGGGGACACGGTGAATTTTCTAGGAGGAGTATTTCACATTCCACAGCAAGCGTTTTCCAAACAACCCATAATAGCCGACTTCCTGTTGGGCTGGCGTGAAACTGGACAGAGGGAAAGTTGTTCGGCCCGATGAGATCTATATGTGTTCCGAGGTTCATATTAATTCATGCAAGCGTGTTTGATATATGGACCAAGTTTTGAGACCCCGTTCAAGGGGGCGCTGTTGAGCCCCCCTGCCACGCCCGTTTCTGAAACTTTTCACATGTCTACTGGCTAATAAGTGTTATGTGTCTGTCGAGTTTCATCCAATTTCAAGCATGCTAAGAGTCTCAAACGCATCCGAAAAGAATATTAAAGTTTGATGTGTTGCCACGGCAACAGTGTCTAAGATATCAATAATCCTTTCACAGGTCTACATCTGCCGTGTATTTTCATTATACACATAAAGTTTGAAGCAAATCGGGTAAAAATAAGAGGGTGACTTCAAAGCATTTTGAAAGTGACACACTTCCTGCTGCCAGTTGGTGGCGCTATAACTTTGACTCACAATAGTCACATCAATGTGATCGGCCTTTTACCATGAACACACTGCTGAAGTTTCATCAAGATCAGTTAATGTATGCTGAAGTTATAACACACTTCCTGTTTCTATTTTCTCGCCATAAATTCGTTTCCTCGCCACAGCCAAACCGTTCGAGATATCAAAAATCCGTCCGCAATTTATTATCCTCAATGTCTTGACTTCATGCACACCGAGTTTGGAGGCGAATGGATGAATTTCCTAGGAGGAGTACATCAAATTCCACAGCATGCATTTTCCAAACAACGTATAATAACCGACTTCCTGTTGGGCTGGTGTAAAACTTAGAGCACGAAAGTTGTTCGGCCCGATGAGATCTATATGTGTACTGAGTTTCATATTATTACATGCAAGCGTGTTTGATTTATGGACCAAGTTTTCAGACACCATTCCAGGGGGCGCTGTCGAGCCCTCGTGCCACGCCCGGGTACCAGCTTCAGTCCGGCCCTGATGGCCGCAGGTTCTGACGTGTGTGCAAAATTTCAAGAGTTTTTGAGCATGTTAAGGGCCCCAAAAGTGCCCAAAAGGTTGACAAAATAATAATAATAATAAATATAGCTGCGAGCAGCGATTACGGGCCCAAGCCGGTGGCACCGCAACCCCGGTGCCTTTAGTTACCTAAAGGCACCGGGTGGCGGTACCGCCGGCTTTGGCCCTCCATCGCTGCTCGCAGCTATATTTATATATATATATATATATATATATATATACATACATACATACATACATACGTACACACAAATTCATATATATGTATATATATATATATATATATATATATATATATATATATATATATGTATATATATATATATATATATATATATATATGTATATATATATATATATATATATATATATATGTATATATATATATATATATATTATTGTTCAAAAGTTTGGGGTCAGTAAGATTTTTAATGTTTTTAGGAGAAGTCTCTTCTGCTCACCAAGGCTGCATTTATTGATTAAAAATACAAACAAAAACAGTAATATTGTGAAATATTATTCCAATTTAAAACAGCTGTTTTCAATTTTTAAATATTTTACATAGTAATTCATTTCTGTGATCAAAGTTGAGTTTTCAGCATCATTACTCCAGTCTTCAGTGTCACATGATCCTTCAGAAATCATACTAATATGATGATTGATGCTCAATAAATATTCATTATTATTTTCAATGTTGAAAACAGTTGTGTACAGATTTTTTTTTTTTTCAAAATGCTTTGATGAATGTAAAGTTCAAAAGAACAGCATATATTTCAAATATATATATTTTTAACATTATAAATGTCTTTACTGTAACTGTTGATCAGTTTAACTCATCCTTCATAAATAAAAGTACTGATTTATTTTATTTATTTCCCCAAAAAATTAAATTTTAATTATTACTAACCCAAAACTTTTGAGCGGTAGTGTTTAACGTTACAAAAGCTTTAGATTTCAGATAAATGCTGTTCTTTTGAACTTTCTATTCATCAAAGACTGTACACAACTGTTTTCGACATTTAAAATAATAATGAATGTTTCTTGAGTATCAATCATCATATTAGAATAATTTCTGAAGGATCATGTGACAGTGACGACTGGAGTAATGATGCTGAAAACTCAGCTTTGATCACAGGAATAAATAACAGTTTAAAATATATTAAAATAGAAAGCAGCTGTTTTAAATTAGAATAATATTTTACAATATTACTGTTTTTGTTTGTATTTTTAATCAAATAAATGCAGCCTTGGTGAGCAGAAGAAACTTCTCTGTTATGTGCGCGCCACAGACTGCACGCACGTCCGCTTAGAGTTCCGCCTTTTGCCTTCCGTCAATATTACGTTATTAGAAAAATATTTTTTTAGAGAATCGATTTTTTGACATTTGTGAATCGATTCAGAATCGTCCACGTCCGCATCGCGATGCATCTAAGAATAATTTGTTTCTCCCACCCCTAGATTTCATACAACAGGTTAATAAACAGTTACAATTAAGTCACTTACATTTTAGATGCAATGTTGACTGTTTTTGTTCTGTTTCAGCAGCGAAAATAGTTAAACAAAGATCACGGCAGAACCATCACGCATCACGTGTTTTCTCATAACTGAACGATTCAGCATTTTTAATGAATCGGTTGACTCAAAGATTGAATGATCAATCCATAAACATCTGTCTTAATCATGATCGACTCATTCGAACGAATCGTTTGAACGAATGAATCAATGACTCGCTTATTAAGATGGATGCCTGGCGACACCTAATGGCGGTTTAGTGTTGTTTAAAAGCATCATTCTTTCCCACATGTGTGTGATTTGTGTGTGCAACATTATCATTATTTTTCTTTCACTATTATATTAGCGATTTAAAAGCACCCACTCGTGTCACACGTCGATTAACCGGTGGGAAAATATCCTCAGACACATACCTAATACATGTATATTTAAATACAATATTGGCCTACCTGGTAAAAAGTTTTATATACTATTTTGATGTCCTTTTGGACACAAGAGGGCAGTATAGCCCTATGTTTGCTTTTTTGTTGAACCAAATAGCACTAAATAGCCTGTTTTAACTTTTTCATTCTTCTTGAATTGCAAAAACAGAATAAAATGGGTTTAGTTGTGATATTTGTATTCTTTTATATAGAAATAAATGGTATATAATTACATTTTTAGAAGATTTTTAGTGTTTCCTTTTTGGACATTATTTAATCCCTCGCCATAGCAAAACCGTTTGAGATATTTATTATCCATTCACAATTTAGCATATTTAATGTAGTTTCATCATGTTGAAAAAGTTTGGTACGAATAAAATAAATAGTTTAAGAGGAGTGGCTAAAAATTCAGAGGCTGATTTTGCAAAAAAATCCACATTCAGACCAAAATATCTGACTTCCTGATGGCCAGAGCTATTGAATGTAAATTAGAAAGTTGTCCGGCTTGATGAGAACAATATACAAACTATTTTTTCTTTACTGTAGTTAAAACTAACCCCCCCACTTTTGTCAAAAGCATGTTGAAAGTGACACACTTCCTGCTGCCAGTTGGTGGTGCTATAACTTTGACTCACAATAGCTACATCCATCTGATCGGCCTCTTACCACGAACACACTGCTGAAGTTTCATCAAGATCAGTTAATGTATGCAGAAGTTATTCCACTTCCGTGTTTCTCTTTTCTCGCCATAAATTCGATTCCTCGCCACAGCCAAACCGTTCGAGATATCAAAAATCCGTCCGCAATTTAGCACCCTCAATGTCTTGACTACATGCACACCGAGTTTGAAGGGGACACGGTGAATTTTCTAGGAGGAGTATTTCACATTCCACAGCAAGCGTTTTCCAAACAACCCATAATAGCCGACTTCCTGTTGGGCTGGCGTAAAACTTGACGGGGGTAAAGTTGTTCGGCCCGATGAGATCTATATGTGTACCGAGTTTCATATTAATTCATGCGAGCGTGTTTGATATATGGATCAAGTTTTAGAACCCCGTTCAAGGGGGCGCTGTTGAGCCCCCCTGCCACGCCCGGGTCCCAGCTTCAGCCCGGCCCTGATGGCCGTGGGTTCTGACCTGTGTGCAAAGTTTCAAGAGTTTTTGAGCACGTTAAGGACCCCAAAAGCCCCTGAAACCTTGATTAACACTATAAAAGCAATAGTCAAATTCCCCCCTCCCCTCACACACACAGAGACACAGAGAGAGGGAGAGAAAATTCTTCAGAAAATCCACATTCAAACCAAAATATCTCTCTTCCTGTTGGTCAGAGATGGTTCATGTAAATTAGAAAGTTGTCCGTCTTGATGAGAACAAAACACATACCAAGTTTTGTTGCTGTTGATAAAACTAACCCCCCCACTTATGACTAAAGGTGGCGCTACTGAGCCCCTCACCACGCCCGTTTCTGAAACTTTGCACATGTCTACTGGATAATAAATGTGATGTGTCTGTCGAGTTTCATGCAATTTCAAGTATGTTAAGAGTCTCAAAAGCATAAAAAAAGAATATTAAAGTTTGATGCGTTGCCACGGCAACAGTATCTAAGATATCAATAATCCTTTCACAGGTTTACATCTGCCGTGTGTCTACATTGTACACATAAAGTTTGAAGCAAATCTGGTAAAAATAAGACAGTGATTTCAAAGCATTTTAATAGTGATGTACTTCCTGCTGCCTGTTGGTGGCGCTATAACTTTGACTCACAATAGTCACATCTGTGCGATCGGCCTCTTACAACGAACACACTGCTGAAGTTTCATCAAGATCAGTTAATGTATGCAGAAGTTATAACACACTTCCTGTTTCATTTTTTCGCCATAAATTCGTTTCCTCGCCACGGCCAAACCGTTCGAGATATCAAAAATCCGTCCGCAATTTAGCATCCTCAATGTCTTGACTTCATGCTGACCGAGTTTGGAGGAGATTGGATGAATTCTCTAGGAGGAGTACATTAAATTCCACAGCATGCGTTTCCAAACAACCCTAAATAGCCGACTTCCTGTTGGGCTGGCGTAAAACTTAGAGCACGAAAGTTGTTCGGCCCGATGAGATCTATATGTGTACCGAGTTTCATATTATTACATGCAAGCGTGTTTGATTTATGGACACGTGTTCGGATCCCGTTCCAGGGGGCGCTGTCGAGCCCCCCTGCCACGCCCGGGTACCAGCCTCAGCCCGGCCCTGATGGCCGCGGGTTCTGACCTGTGTGCAAAGTTTCAAGAGTTTTCGAGCATGTTAAGGGCCCCAAAAGTGCCCGAAAGGTTGACAAAATAATAATAATAATAATAATAATAATAAATATAGCTGCGAGCAGCGATTGCGGGCCCAAGCCGGTGGCACCGCCACCCTGGTGCCTTTAGTTACACTAAAGGCACCGAGGTGTTGGTGTCACCGGCTTGGGCCCTCCATCGCTGTATATATATATATTTTTTTTTAAGTGTGTTTATATATATATATATATATATATATATATATATATATATATATATATATATATATAGTTTGTTGTTGTTATATATATATATATATATATATATATATATATATATATATATATTACATTTTTTGGATGTTAAACATTTGTTTATTATAGGCTTTGTCCTTCACTCACGTTCCAGTATTGAAGGGAAAAATTATCCTCTTCACATGCGCAAATATGTGCTTGGAAACATCACAGTTTAGCGGTGATTACTGTGTTTAAATAGTCAGTACAATTCATACTATAAAGAGCAGTGTATTTTTTATATGTTAGGTTGACTATTTTATTATTATATTTTATTAAGGCTATAATGAACAGACTGCGATATCAAGATTGCAATGCGCTCGCTCTGCACCATTATCAATGTCCGTGCGGACGAACATATTTTACTTTCGTTTTTAAGTTACCGATTCAAAAGCCCCCAGCGGTGTCACACATCGATTAACCGGTGGGAAAATTTTCCCACAGTCACATCCCTAATATTTATATATAAATACAATAGGCCAACCTGAAAGAGAATTTTACTTGCCCGACCAGAGTAGCCTGATTAGAACGTCAATGACAAAAAAATAACTTGGGAATCACTAAAACGAGAGATTATTCTAATTTTATTACGTTCATTTTAAGTTGCAATCAACAGTTGTTAATAAATGTATTACCAGTAATCAGTTGATCAATGGTAACAAGGTTGCGCTGCTGAGGCTCATGCAGCTTCTCCAGGAGAAATGTAAACAAATGAGATCAGCACACAAAGAACAAACTCAGTTAACAACTTACTGACTATAACATTTTTAAATATGGAGTTTTGATATATTTTATAACAGTTAAGCAACCTCACTTGACGAGAATTAAGGCTGTTTCCTGAATACAATCACGATTGAAACTATGACATTGATTTCATACAACAGGTTAAAAAACAGTTACAATCAAGTCTCTTACATTTTAGATCCAATATTGACTGTATTTGTTCTGTTTCAGCAGCGAAAATAGTTAAACAAAAAGATCACAGCAGAACCATCACGCGCATCTCTCAGCAACGTGTTTTCTCATTTGTGAATGATTCAGCATTTTGAACGAATCGGTTGACTCAAAGATTGAATGATCAATCCATAAACATATGTCTTAATCATGAATGACTCAGTCATTCAAACGAATCGTTTGAACGAATGAATCAATGACTCGCTCATTAAGACGGTCGCCTGGCGACACTTAATGGCGGTTTAGTGTTATGTTTAAAAGTATCCTTCTTCTCTGTGTGTGATTTGTGTGTGCACCATTACAGAGACAATTTATATAAGAGACATGCCACTTCCTCAATCCTCAATACAACTATATAAGGAAAACCCGTAGCGACAAAGATGGCGGTTGTATGCACATGTCCCGCCCCTCCCGCTGGAAAGCCAATCATCTGCTTTTAACAGTCAGCAACTGACCACTAAGGAGCGAATGTACAGTGACGTGACATAACTGCCATATTCAGGTGCTTTCGCGCTGTGGCTGGCGCTGAGCCAAAGACGGACGCGCTCAGCGCTTGTCATAGGCTATATCACAACTGTTCAGTGTTTTAACCACATAATGTTTATTTTAGGTTTTAGACATTTAAATACATATAATTGTTTAAGTGCTTGGCACAACACCGGCATTCTGGATAGAGACGTAAATGAAGTTGGTGTTGTGAACGTGAACCCTTGCGCATGCGTAGTAAAAGTATAACCTGTGGGGGAAAAGGCATTTTAAACCTTATTTTTGGGCTAAGTCATCAAACTTTTTCAGCGATTTTTATCATATTTTACTGCTGTTTCTATACATGCAGTTTTTATGTCCCGGTGACCAGTGAAAGTGCAGTTCTGACTCTCTGCCCATTCATTTAGATAGGAGCCTGGTCTTGTTAGTCCGAAATAGCTGCCCGGAGGCGTTGCCAAGATGGCGGCCGAGTGGCACGACTTGCCTAAAAGGACTTTGACCATTATCAATGTCCGTGCGGACGTCCGTATATTACTTTCACTTTTATATTAGTGATTTAAAAGCAACCGCTCGTGTCACACGTCGATTAACCGGTGGGAAAATATCCTCACAGTCATATACCTAACAAATTTATATTTAACTGCAATATAGGCCTACCTGGTAAAAAGTTGTATATACTATTTTGATATCCTTTTGGACACAAGAGGGCAGTATAGCCCTATGTTTGCTTTTTTTGTTTAACCAAATAGCTCTAAATAGCCTGTTTTTAACTTTTTCATACTCCTTGAATTCCAAAAAAAGAATAAAATGGGTTTAGTTCTAATATTTGTATAATTTTATATAAAAATAAATGGTGTATAATTACTTTTTTTCAGAAGATATGAGACGTTTCCTGCTTCCTTTTTGACATTAATTTAATCCCTCGCCATAACAAAACCGTTTGAGATATTCAATATCCGTTTACAATTTAGCATCATTCATATATTTGTATCATGTTGAAAAAGTTTGGTGGGAATAAAATAAAGGAGTAACTAAAAACTCAGAGGCTGATTTTGCAAAAAATCCATATTCAGACCAAAATATCTGACTTCCTTTGGCTCGGAGCTAATGACTGTAAATTAGAAAGTTGTCTGACTCGATGAGACCAATATATATACTGATTTTTGTAACTGTTGGTAAAACTAACCCCCCCACTTTTGTCAAAAGCATGTTAAAAGTGACACACTTCCTGCTGCCAGTTGGTGGCGCTATAACTTTGGCTCACAATAGTTACATCCATCTGATCGGCCACTTACCACGAACACACTGGTGAAGTTTCATGAAGATCAGTTAATGTATGCAGAAGTTATACCATTTCGTGTTTCTCTTTTCTCGCCATAAATTAGTTTCCTTGCCACGGCCAAACCGTTCGAGATATCAAAAATCCGTCCGCAATTTAGCATCCTCAATGTCTTGACTTCATGCACACCGAGTTTGGTGGGGATTGGATGAATTCTCTAGGAGGAGTACTTCACATTCCACAGCAAGCGTTTTCCAAACAACCCATAATAGCCGACTTCCTGTTGGGCTGGCGTAAAACTTGACTGGGGGAAAGTTGTTCGGCCCGATGAGATCTATATGTGTACCGAGTTTCATATTAATTCATGCAAGCATGTTTGATCTATGGACCAAGTTTTGGGACCCCTTTCAAGGGGGCGCTGTTGAGCCCCCCTGCCACGCCCGGGTACCAGCTTCAGCCCGTCCCTGATGGCAGGGAGTTCTGACTTGTGTGCAAAGTTTCAAGAGTTTTTGAGCACGTTAAGGACCCCAAAAGCCCCTGAAACCTTGATTAACAATATAAAAGCAATAGTCAAATCCCCCCTCCCCTCACACACACAGAGACACAGAGAGAGGGAGAGAAAATTCTTCAGAAAATCCACATTCAAACCAAAATATCTCTCTTCCTGTTGGTCGGAGATAGATCATGTAAATTAGAAAGTTGTCCGTCTTGATGAGAACAATACACATACCAAGTTTTGTTGCTGTTGATAAAACTAACCCCCCCACTTATGACTAAAGGTGGCGCTACTGAGCCCCTCACCACGCCCGTTTCTGAAACTTTGCACATGTCTACGGGCTAATAAATGTGATGTGTCTGTCGAGTTTCATCCAATTTCAAGTATGTTAAGAGTCTCAAAAGCATCAAAAAAGAATATTAAAGTTTGAAGCGTTGCCATGGCAACAGTATTAAAGATATCAAACATCCTTTCACAGGTCTACATCTGCCGTGTGTCTACATTATACATATAAAGTTTGAAGCAAATCGGGTAAAAACAAGAGGGTGATTTCAAAGCATTTTGAAAGGGACACACTTCCTGCTGCCAGTTGGTGGCGCTATAACTTTGACTCACAATAGTCACATCCATGTGATCGGCCTCTTAGAACGAACACACAGCTTAAGTTTAATCAAGATCAGTTAATGTATGCAGAAGTTATAACACACTTCCTGTTTCCATTATTCGCCATAAATTCGTGTCCTCGCCACGGCCAAACCGTTCGAGATATCAAAAATCCGTCCGCAATTTAGCATCCTCAATGTCTTGACTTCATGCTGACCGAGTTTGGAGGCGAATGGATGAATTCCCTAGGAGGAGTACATTAAATTCCACAGCACGCGTTTCCAAACAACCCATAATAGCCAACTTCCTGTTGGGCTGGCGTAAAAAGTAAAAGTACGAAAGTTGTTTGGCCCGATGAGATCTATATGTGTATTGAGTTTCATATTATTATATCCAAGCATGTCTGATTTATGGACCAAGTTTTCGGACCCCGTTCAAGGGGGCGCTGTTGAGCCTTCCTGCCACGCCCGGGTACCAGCTTCAGCCCGGCCCTGATGGCCGCAGGTTCTGACCTGTGTGCAAAATTTCAAGAGTTTTCGAGCACGTTAAAGGCCCCAAAAGTGCCCGAAAGGTTGACAGAAAAATAAGAATAATAATAATAAATATATATATATATATAAATATAGCTGCGAGCAGCGATTACGGGCCCAAGCCGGTGGCACCGCAACCCCGGTGCCTTTAGTTACCTAAAGGCACCGGGGTGGCGGTACCGCCGGCTTGGGCCCTCCATCGCTGCTCGCAGCTATATTTATATATATATATATATATATATATATATATATATATATATATATATATATATATATATATATACACATACATACACACACACACATACATATATATGTATATATATATATATATATATATAAATTATTGTTCAAAAGTTTGGGGTCAGTAAGATTTTTAATGTTTTTAGGAGAAGTCTCTTCTGCTCACCAAGGCTGCATTTATTGATTAAAAATACAAACAAAAACAGTAATATTGTGAAATATTATTCCAATTTAAAACAGCTGTTTTCAATTTTTAAATATTTTACATAGTAATTCATTTCTGTGATCAAAGTTGAGTTTTCAGCATCATTACTCCAGTCTTCAGTGTCACATGATCCTTCAGAAATCATACTAATATGATGATTGATGCTCAATAAATATTCATTATTATTTTCAATGTTGAAAACAGTTGTGTACAGATTTTTTTTTTCAAAATGCTTTGATGAATGTTAGTTCAAAAGAACAGCATATATTTCAAATATATATATTTTTAACATTATAAATGTCTTTACTGTAACTGTTGATCAGTTTAACTCATCCTTCATAAATAAAAGTACTGATTTATTTTATTTATTTACCCCAAAAATAAAATTTTAATTATTACTAACCCAAAACTTTTGAGCGGTAGTGTTTAACGTTACAAAAGCTTTAGATTTCAGATAAATGCTGTTCTTTTGAACTTTCTATTCATCAAAGACTGTACACAACTGTTTTCGACATTTAAAATAATAATGAATGTTTCTTGAGTATCAATCATCATATTAGAATAATTTCTGAAGGATCATGTGACAGTGACGACTGGAGTAATGATGCTGAAAACTCAGCTTTGATCACAGGAATAAATAAAAGTTTAAAATATATTAAAATAGAAAGCAGCTGTTTTAAATTGGAATAATATTTTACAATATTACTGTTTTTGTTTGTATTTTTAATCAAATATATGCAGCCTTGGTGAGCAGAAGAAACTTCTCTGTTATGTGCGCGCCACAGACTGCACGCACGTCCGCTTAGAGTTCCGCCTTTTGCCTTCCGTCAATATTACGTTATTAGAAAAATATTTTTTTAGAGAATCGATTTTTTGACATTTGTGAATCGATTCAGAATCGTCCACGTCCGCATCGCGATGCATCTAAGAATAATTTTTTTCTCCCACCCCTAGATTTCATACAAATAAACAGTTACAATTAAGTCACTTACATTTTAGATGCAATGTTGACTGTTTTTGTTCTGTTTCAGCAGCGAAAATAGTTAAACAAAGATCACGGCAGAACCATCACTTATCACGTGTTTTCTCATAACTGAACGATTCAGCATTTTTAACGAATCGGTTGACTCAAAGATTGAATGATCAATCCATAAACATCTGTCTTAATCATGATCGACTCATTCGAACGAATCGTTTGAACGAATGAATCAATGACTCGCTTATTAAGATGGATGCCTGGCGACACCTAATGGCGGTTTAGTGTTGTTCATTCTTTCCCACATGTGTGTGATTTGTGTGTGCAACATTATCATTATTTTTCTTTCACTATTATATTAGCGATTTAAAAGCACCCACTCGTGTCACACGTCGATTAACCGGTGGGAAAATATCCTCAGACACATAGGCTACCTAATAAATGTATATTTAAATACAATATTGGCCTACCTGGTTAAAAGTTTTATATACTATTTTGATGTCCTTTTGGACACAAGAGGGCAGTATAGCCCTATATGTTTGCTTTTTTGTTGAACCAAATAGCACTAAATAGCCTGTTTTAACTTTTTCATTCTTCTTGAATTGCAAAAACAGAATAAAATGGGTTTAGTTGTGATATTTGTATTCTTTTATATAGAAATAAATGGTATATAATTACATTTTTAGAAGATTTTTAGTGTTTCCTTTTTGGACATTATTTAATCCCTCGCCATAGCAAAACCGTTTAAGATATTTATTATCCATTCACAATTTAGCATATTTAATGTAGTTTCATCATGTTGAAAAAGTTTGGTACGAATAAAATAAATAGTTTAAGAGGAGTGGCTAAAAATTCAGAGGCTGATTTAGCAAAAAAAAATCACATTCAGACCAAAATATCTGACTTCCTGATGGCCAGAGCTATTGAATGTAAATTAGAAAGTTGTCCAGCTTGATGAGAACAATATACAAACTATTTTTTCTTTACTGTAGTTAAAACTAACCCCCCCACTTTTGTCAAAAGCATGTTGAAAGTGACACACTTCCTGCTGCCAGTTGGTGGCGCTATAACTTTGACTCACAATAGCTACATCCATCTGATCGGCCTCTTACCACGAACACACTGCTGAAGTTTCATCAAGATCAGTTAATGTATGCAGAAGTTATTCCACTTCCGTGTTTCTCTTTTCTCGCCATAAATTCGATTCCTCGCCACAGCCAAACCGTTCGAGATATCAAAAATCCGTCCGCAATTTAGCATCCTCAATGCCTTGACTACATGCACACCGAGTTTGAAGGGGACACGGTGAATTTTCTAGGAGGAGTATTTCACATTCCACAGCAAGCGTTTTCCAAACAACCCATAATAGCCGACTTCCTGTTGGGCTGGCGTAAAACTTAGAGCACGAAAGTTGTTCGGCCCGATGAGATCTATATGTGTACCGAGTTTCAAATTAATTCATGCAAGTTTGTTTGATATATGGACCAAGTTTTAGAACCCCGTTCAAGGGGGCGCTGTCGAGCCCCCCTGCCACGCCCGGCTACCAGATTCAGCCCCGCCCTGATGGCCGCGGGTTCTGACCTGTGTGCAAAGTTTCAAGAGTTTTCGAGCACGTTTAGGGACCCAAAAGCCCCAGAAACCTTGAAAAACAAATGAAAAAGTAAATCTCACTCAACTGACAAATCACCCCCACCCCTCACACACTCAGAGACAGAGAGAGAGAGAGAAAATTCTCCAAAAAATCACATTCAAACCAAAATATCTGACTTTCTGTTGCTTTGAGCTATTAAGTGTAAATTAGAAAGTTGTCCGGCTCGATGAGAACAATATACATACCGATTTTTGTGATTCTAGGAAAAACTAAGGCCCCATTTTTGACTAAAGGTGGCGCTACTGAGCCATTCCACCACGCCCGTTTTTGAAACTTTGCACATGTCTACTGGCTAATAAGTGTGATGTGTCTGTTGAGTTTCATGCAATTTCAAGTATGTTAAGAGTCTCAAAAGCATCAAAAAAGAATAATAAAGTTTGATCCGTTGCCATGGCAACAGTATCTAAGATATCAATAATCCTTTCACAGGTCTTTATCTGCCGTGTGTCTACATTATACACATAAAGTTTGAAGCAAATCGGGTAAAAATAAGAGAGTGATTTCAAAGCATTTTGAAAGTGACACACTTCCTGCTGCCAGTTGGTGGCGCTATAACTTTGACTCACAATAGTCACATCCTTGTGTTCGGCCTCTTACAACGAACACACTGCTGAAGTTTCATCAAGATCAGTTAATGTATGCAGAAGTTATAACACACTTCCTGTGTCCCATTATTCGCCATAAATTCGTTTCCTCGCCACGGCCAAACCGTTCGAGATATCAAAAATCCGTTCGCAATTTAGCATCCTCAATGTCTTGACTTCATTCACACCTAGTTTGGTGGCGATCGGATGAATTCCCTAGGAGGAGTATTTCACATTCCATTGTATGCATTTTCCAAACAACGTATAATAACCGACTTCCTGTTGGGCTGGTGTAAAACTTAGAGCACGAAAGTTGTTCGGCCCGATGAGATCTATATGTGTACTGAGTTTCATATTATTACATGCAAGCGTGTTTGATTTATGGACCAATTTTTCCGACATAATTCCAGGGGGCGCTGTCGAGCCCCCGTGCCACGCCCGGGTACCAGCTTCAGTCCGGCCCTGATGGCCGCAGGTTCTGACGTGTGTGCAAAATTTCAAGAGTTTTTGAGCATGTTAAGGGCCCCAAAAGTGCCCGAGAAGTAGAAAAAAATAATAATAATAATAATAATAAACAATAATCCTACCGAAAACAATAGGGCCTTCGCCCTTTCAGGGCTTGGGCCCTAATAATAAATAATCCTACCGAAAACAATAGGGCCTTCGCCCTTTCAGGGCTTGGGCCCTAATAATAATAATAATAATAATCCTACCGAAAACAATAGGGCCTTCGCCCTTTCAGGGCTTGGGCCCTAATAATAATCCTACCGGAAACAATAGGGCCTTCGCCCTTTCAGGGCTTGGGCCCTAATAATAAATAATCCTACCGAAAACAATAGGGCCTTCGCCCTTTCAGGGCTTGGGCCCTAATAATAATAATAATAATAATAATCCTACCGAAAACAATAGGGCCTTCGCCCTTTCAGGGCTTGGGCCCTAATAATAATCCTACCGGAAACAATAGGGCCTTCGCCCTTTCAGGGCTTGGGCCCTAATAATAAATAATCCTACCGAAAACAATAGGGCCTTCGCCCTTTCAGGGCTTGGGCCCTAATAATAATAATAATAATAATAATCCTACCGAAAACAATAGGGCCTTCGCCCTTTCAGGGCTTGGGCCCTAAATATAGCTGCGAGCAGCGATTACGGGCCCAAGCCGGTGGCACCGCAACCCCGGTGCCTTTAGTTACCAAATAGTCAAATCCCCCCCTCCCCTCACACACACAGAGACACAGAGACACAGAGAGAGGGAGAGAAAATTCTCCAGAAAATCCACATTCAAACCAAAATATCTCTCTTCCTCTTGGTCCGAGCTAGTTACTGTAAATTAGAAAGTTGTCCGTCTTGATGAGAACAATACACATACCAAGTTTTGTTGCTGTTGATAAAACTAACCCCCCCACTTTTGACTAAAGGTGGCGCTACTGAGCCATTTCACCACGCCCGTTTCTGAAACTTTGCACATGTCTACTGGATAATAAATGTGATGTGTCTGTCGAATTTCATGCATTTTCAAGCATGTGAAGAGTCTCAAAAGCATCCGAAAAGAATAGTAAAGTTTGATGCGTTGCCACGGCAACAGTATCTAAGATATCAATAATCCTTTCACAGGTCTACATCTGCCGTGTGTTTACATTATACACATAAAGTTTGAAGCAAATCGGGTAAAAATAAGAGGGTGATTTCAAAGCATTTTGAAAGTGACACACTTCCTGTTGCCAGTTGGTGGCGCTATAACTTTGACTCACAAATGTCACATCCATGTGATCGGCCTCTTACAACTAACACACTGCTGAAGTTTCATCAAGATCAGTTAATGTATGCAGAAGTTATAACACACTTCCTGTTTGAATTATTCGCCATAAATTCGTTTCCTTGCCACGGCCAAACCGTTCGAGATATCAAAAATCCGTCCGCAATTTAGCATCCTCAATGTCTTGACTTCATGCCGACCGAGTTTGGAGGCGAATGGATGAATTTCCTAGGAGGAGTACATCAAATTCCACAGCATGCGTTTCCAAACAACCCATAATAGCCGACTTCCTGTTGGTCTGGCGTAAAACTTAGAGCACGAAAGTTGTTCGGCCCGATGAGGTCTATATGTGTACCGAGTTTCATATTATTACATGCAAGCGTGTCTGATTTATGGACAAGTGTTCGGATCCCGTTCCAGGGGGCGCTGTCGAGGCCCCCTGCCACGCCCGGGTACCAGCTTCAGCCCGGCCCTGATGGCCGCGGGTTCTGACCTGTGTGCAAAATTTCAAGAGTTTTCGAGCATGTTAAGGGCCCCAAAAGTGCCCGAAAGGTTGACAAAATAATAATAATAATAATAATAATAATAATAAATATAGCTGCGAGCAGCGATTACGGGCCCAAGCCGGTGGCACCGCAACCCCGGTGCCTTTAGTTACCTAAAGGCACCGGGGTGGCGGTACCGCCGGCTTTGGCCCTCCATCGCTGCTCGCAGCTATATTTATATATATATATATATATATATATATATATATATTATTGTTCAAAAGTTTGGGGTCAGTAAGATTTTTAATGTTTTTAGGAGAAGTCTCTTCTGCTCACCAAGGCTGCATTTATTGATTAAAAATACAAACAAAAACAGTAATATTGTGAAATATTATTCCAATTTAAAACAGCTGTTTTCAATTTTTAAATATTTTACATAGTAATTCATTTCTGTGATCAAAGTTGAGTTTTCAGCATCATTACTCCAGTCTTCAGTGTCACATGATCCTTCAGAAATCATACTAATATGATGATTGATGCTCAATAAATATTCATTATTATTTTCAATGTTGAAAACAGTTGTGTACAGATTTTTTTTTTTTCAAAATGCTTTGATGAATGTAAAGTTCAAAAGAACAGCATATATTTCAAATATATATATTTTTAACATTATAAATGTCTTTACTGTAACTGTTGATCAGTTTAACTCATCCTTCATAAATAAAAGTACTGATTTATTTTATTTATTTCCCCCAAAAATAAAATTTTAATTATTACTAACCCAAAACTTTTGAGCGGTAGTGTTTAACGTTACAAAAGCTTTAGATTTCAGATAAATGCTGTTCTTTTGAACTTTCTATTCATCAAAGACTGTACACAACTGTTTTCGACATTTAAAATAATAATGAATGTTTCTTGAGTATCAATCATCATATTAGAATAATTTCTGAAGGATCATGTGACAGTGACGACTGGAGTAATGATGCTGAAAACTCAGCTTTGATCACAGGAATAAATAACAGTTTAAAATATATTAAAATAGAAAGCAGCTGTTTTAAATTAGAATAATATTTTACAATATTACTGTTTTTGTTTGTATTTTTAATCAAATAAATGCAGCCTTGGTGAGCAGAAGAAACTTCTCTGTTATGTGCGCGCCACAGACTGCACGCACGTCCGCTTAGAGTTCCGCCTTTTGCCTTCCGTCAATATTACGTTATTAGAAAAATATTTTTTTAGAGAATCGATTTTTTGACATTTGTGAATCGATTCAGAATCGTCCACGTCTGCATCGCGATGCATCTAAGAATAAATTTTTTCTCCCACCCCTAGATTTCATACAACAGGTTAATAAACAGTTACAATTAAGTCACTTACATTTTAGATGCAATGTTGACTGTTTTTGTTCTGTTTCAGCAGCGAAAATAGTTAAACAAAGATCACGGCAGAACCATCACGCATCACATGTTTTCTCATAACTGAACGATTCAGCATTTTTAACGAATTGGTTGACTCAAAGATTGAATGATCAATCCATAAACATCTGTCTTAATCATGATCGACTCATTCGAACGAATCGTTTGAACGAATGAATCAATGACTCGCTTATTAAGATGGATGCCTGGCGACACCTAATGGCGGTTTAGTGTTGTTTAAAAGCATCATTCTTTCCCACATGTGTGTGATTTGTGTGTGCAACATTATCATTATTTTTCTTTCACTATTATATTAGCGATTTAAAAGCACCCACTCGTGTCACACGTCGATTAACCGGTGGGAAAATATCCTCAGACACATACCTAATAAATGTATATTTAAATACAATATTGGCCTACCTGGTAAAAAGTTTTATATACTATTTTGATGTCCTTTTGGACACAAGAGGGCAGTATAGCCCTATGTTTGCTTTTTTGTTGAACCAAATAGCACTAAATAGCCTGTTTTAACTTTTTCATTCTTCTTGAATTGCAAAAACAGAATAAAATGGGTTTAGTTGTGATATTTGTATTCTTTTATATAGAAATAAATGGTATATAATTACATTTTTAGAAGATTTTTAGTGTTTCCTTTTTGGACATTACTTTAATCCCTCGCCATAGCAAAACCGTTTGAGATATTTATTATCCATTCACAATTTAGCATATTTAATGTAGTTTCATCATGTTGAAAAAGTTTGGTACGAATAAAATAAATAGTTTAAGAGGAGTGGCTAAAAATTCAGAGGCTGATTTTGCAAAAAAATTCACATTCAGACCAAAATATCTGACTTCCTGATGGCCAGAGCTATTGAATGTAAATTAGAAAGTTGTCCGGCTTGATGAGAACAATATACAAACTGTTTTTTCTTTACTGTAGTTAAAACTAACCCCCCCACTTTTGTCAAAAGCATGTTGAAAGTGACACACTTCCTGCTGCCAGTTGGTGGCGCTATAACTTTGACTCACAATAGCTACATCCATCTGATCGGCCTCTTACCACGAACACACTGCTGAAGTTTCATCAAGATCAGTTAATGTATGCAGAAGTTATTCCACTTCCGTGTTTCTCTTTTCTCGCCATAAATTCGATTCCTCGCCACAGCCAAACCGTTCGAGATATCAAAAATCCGTCCGCAATTTAGCATCCTCAATGTCTTGACTACATGCACACCGAGTTTGAAGGGGACACGGTGAATTTTCTAGGAGGAGTATTTCACATTCCACAGCAAGCGTTTTCCAAACAACCCATAATAGCCGACTTCCTGTTGGGCTGGCGTAAAACTTGACCAGGGTAAAGTTGTTCGGCCCGATGAGATCTATATGTGTACCGAGTTTCATATTAATTCATGCGAGCGTGTTTGATATATGGATCAAGTTTTAGAACCCCGTTCAAGGGGGCGCTGTTGAGCCCCCCAGCCACGCCCGGGTACCAGCTTCAGCCCGGCCCTGATGGCCGTGGGTTCTGACCTGTGTGCAAAGTTTCAAGAGTTTTTGAGCACGTTAAGGACCCCAAAAGCCCCTGAAACCTTGATTAACAATATAAAAGCAATAGTCAAATCCCCCCCTCCCCTCACACACACACAGACACAGAGAGAGGGAGAGAAAATTCTTCAGAAAATCCACATTCAAACCAAAATATCTCTCTTCCTGTTGGTCGGAGATGGTTCATGTAAATTAGAAAGTTGTCCGTCTTGATGAGAACAATACACATACCAAGTTTTGTGATTCTAGGAAAAACTAAGCCCCCATTTTTGACTAAAGGTGGCGCTACTGAGCCATTCCACCACGCCCGTTTCTGAAACTTTGCACATGTCTACGGGCTAATAAATGTGATGTGTCTGTTGAGTTTCATGCAATTTCAAGTATGTTAAGAGTCTCAAAAGCATCAAAAAAGAATATTAAAGTTTGATGTGTTGCCACGGCAACAGTATCTAAGATATCAATAATCCTTTCACAGGTTTACATCTGCCGTGTGTCTACATTGTACACATAAAGTTTGAAGCAAATCGGGTAAAAATAAGACACTGATTTCAAAGCATTTTGAAAGTGATGTACTTCCTGCTGCCTGTTGGTGGCGCTATAACTTTGACTCACAATAGTCACATCCATGTGATCGGCCTCTTACAACGAACACACTGCTGAAGTTTCATCAAGATCAGTTAATGTATGCAGAAGTTATAACACACTTCCTGTTTCATTTTTTCGCCATAAATTTGTTTCCTCGCCACGGCCAAACCGTTCGAGATATCAAAAATCCGTCCGCAATTTAGCATCCTCAATGTCTTGACTTCATGCACACCGAGTTTGGAGGCGAATCGATGAATTCCCTAGGAGGAGTACATTAAATTCCACAGCATGCGTTTCCAAACAACGCTAAATAGCCAACTTCCTGTTTGGCTGGCGTAAAACTTAGAGCACGAAAGTTGTTCGGCCCGATGAGATCTATATGTGTACCGAGTTTCATATTATTACATGCAAGCGTGTTTGATTTATGGACATGTGTTTGGATCCCGTTCCAGGGGGCGCTGTCGAGCCCCCCTGCCACGCCCGGGTACCAGCTTCAGTCCGGCCCTGATGGCCGCGGGTTCTGACGTGTGTGCAAAATTTCAAGAGTTTTCGAGCATGTTAAGGGCCCCAAAAGTGCCCGAAAGGTTGACAAAATAATAATAATAATAATAATAATAATAATAATAATAATAATAATCCTACCGGAAACAATAGGGCCTTCGCCCTTTCAGGGCTTGGGCCCTAATAATCCTACCGAAAACAATAGGGCCTTCGCCCTTTCAGGGCTTGGGCCCTAATAATAATCCTACCGAAAACAATAGGGCCTTCGCCCTTTCAGGGCTTGGGCCCTAATAAATAATCCTACCGGAAACAATAGGGCCTTCGCCCTTTCAGGGCTTGGGCCCTAATAATAATAATCCTACCGAAAACAATAGGGCCTTCGCCCTTTCAGGGCTTGGGCCCTAATAATAAATAATCCTAACGAAAACAATAGGGCCTTCGCCCTTTCAGGGCTTGGGCCCTAATAAATAATCCTACCGGAAACAATAGGGCCTTCGCCCTTTCAGGGCTTGGGCCCTAATAAATAATCCTACCGGAAACAATAGGGCCTTCGCCCTTTCAGGGCTTGGGCCCTAATAAATAATCCTACCGGAAACAATAGGGCCTTCGCCCTTTCAGGGCTTGGGCCCTAATAAATAATCCTACCGGAAACAATAGGGCCTTCGCCCTTTTAGGGCTTGGGCCCTAATT
Organism: Squalius cephalus; assembly: GCA_022829025.1. NCBI lineage: Eukaryota > Metazoa > Chordata > Actinopteri > Cypriniformes > Leuciscidae > Squalius > Squalius cephalus. Next base: position 29,775,451 of record CM040807.1, read on the forward strand.
ATAGCCTACAAAGACCCGAGGAAAGGATCACAACATTCAGAAAAAAAAAGCTTGTATTAGAATTACACAATCAACTTCCATTATTTTTGTTTGACGGAGACAATTGATGCTGTATTCATTCATTCTCAAATTGTGAATTATGTGTGAATGTGAAATGTGAATTATAACATGTTAAGCATCAGTTTTAAGGAAATGGCAGAGAATGAGTTGTTTGGTCGCTCCTCCACTAGTTGGCGCTCCAGTGTCTGTCATCGTGTTTAATTCACCAGTCGCTCTCTTTGCTCCTCTGCCTGATAACATTTTCACATTATTTTATCTCCTATTGTAGCTTTACAACGTGTTAATTGAAAATTAAAAACATATATTAAAAATGGTCCGTTGTCGATGCCTCGAGAGAAAAGAAAGTGCAAAGCGCGAAAACACCAAAGTGACTGAAGGATTGCCATAAAGCATGTTTTTTTATTTATTTTTTATTTATTTATTTTTTTATTAATGCTGAGATCGGAAACATACAAAAGAGAAAGTATACATCACATAATATCAACCAAAACAATAATAAAGGAGACAACAGCAAATTGCCATAAAGCATGTAGCTTTGGTCATACTATGTGTATGACGTCATTGACACTTTAAAAGACTTTTTAAAGCAAATAAGTGACTCTAAAAAATCTAACACCCAGCAATGTGTAATTTCTTTGCATCTCCTTTCGAATACAATATTCAAATTGCTAGACAAAAATTATATCCTGCTAAAATTGGATTTTGATGGGTATAGCGCCATAGACCTCCATTCATTCTGCACTCGTCCTGTGAGCGCCCTCATGTGGAGCCAGAGTGGAACTGCAACCAGTTCAGAAGCCGGAAGTGTGCTGAGAGTGAAACTTCTCGCCTTATTATCCTCTGGTACCTACGTAGGTAGTACTCTTTTAGCGTTCGTTAAGTAAGTACTCATTGACATTAAGTACCTACTCATTGAGTAGCCTATGCGGTTTCGAACGCAGTTCAAATGTCACATCACTACTTTTCGCTTTTTTTTTAATCGGGTTTGAAGGCGATCGGGTTTTAATAGTTTGAGGGCGCGGTTTAGAAACGGATCTCTGACGAACACTCACAGGACTTTAATAACTCTACGGATCATCTTCACGCAACTTTACATCAACATGAAGAGTGCACTTAAACTTGTTCTTTTCCCATTTTTCGCGATGGGTAAGTCCGTTTTTTCAACATAGTTGCAGCACTTTAGGTTTCGTATTTCTATGCGCATTTTCTTTTCCATACTTTATTTTTCCTGCTGAGTTTACATTACATACCGTGATCACTTATCAAGATGTATATATGTATAAGGTTTTTGTATATTGTTAAAAAACAAAGATTATATCTTTATTTGTTAGTCACAGGCAGCTCACAGTAATATTTAATGTAGACAGTGTCCATGTTTTCAACTGTTGCATTGGTCACAGTTGTTGAAGCCAGATATAGGCCTAGTAAATATTTTTTTTACACTCCTATTTATTTGCAACCCTGATATTTGCTTTAGGCTATTTTGTAATGTTATTATATAACAACATTCATTAATTTTAATGTAATCTACCGCAAATCACAAGAGATTTCCAATGATCTGAATCTGAGTGTTTTATAAGTTTCAGTAGCTAGCCTAACTGTCTGTGTTTGTTCTTCAGGTGTGTATGGTGCTGATGAAGTGAAGACAGTGAAGGAGGGAGAGTCTGTCACTCTAAACTCTGGTGTTACTGAAATACAGCGTAGTGATGAGATGGAGTGGAGGTTAAATAATACTCTTATATTCAGAATCAGTAGTGACAGCAACAATAAGGTCACATTATTTGATGATACTAAAGGGGCATTCGGAGGCAGAATGCAGCCGAACAATCAGACAGGAGATCTCAAGATCACAAACATCAAAACCACTGACTCTGGACAATATATACTGAAGATCAGAAATATCAGAGGGTCCTCTGAGAAGACATTCAGTGTCAGAGGTGAGTGTTTTTAATAATGTTATTTGCATAGTTATCTCTCTATGAACAATTTAAATTCTCTGAAATTTGTATTATTGGCTCTCAAAATGACAATAGAGTTTAACCAAAACTAAGATGGAAGAAAAGCAGATTTCCAAATAATCAGTCAATAGTTACAGGAGTCCAAATTGAATGACACCTCAGATGCAGTTTATTGTACACATTTCTTTATAATAAACAAGTTTTGAAGGAGTTAAACCGCACTCACGATCACCAAGGTGCCAGACGAGACTGAAGATCTCAAAAAATAAACTGTCTGCACACTTAAATCCTTTAAAGGTGCCTTGTGTAATGTCCGCCAAAAAATCAATTCATACTCCACATTCCATACCAGATGGGGGCAGTATACCTCCAGAAAGTGAGTTGGTCTACTCTAGAGTAACAACCGAGAAACGGCATAGTCTCTATGCTCCGCCCCTACCTTCACAGTGATTTTGAAATATTCAATTCAATTCAATTCAAATTTATTTGTATCTGCGCTTTTCACAATACATATTGTTTCAAAGCAGCTTTACAGAAAGTGCATTTCAGAAATGTACATAGAAAAATACAGTAAGTTAATCATGTATTCATTTAGGGCATAAACATATCGCCAGCGTCGAGTCGTCTCTTCACAGGCTTCGAGTCGTCTCTGCACGGGTGTTGGGGCATCTGTAGTTTCCATGGGAGTCTGGATACAAACTGGAGCTGACGATCTGAGTCTAGATCTTAACTAGCGTCCCGAGATAACAACAGAAAAGCAGATGGGAAATAATTAGCGTAGCTGCTGTTCATAATATTAATTATTAATGCATTCAATCTGATTCAACTGTAGTAGGCTATAAAAGGTAAAACATGACATCTTCAAGCTACTCCCCTTCACCTTTACCAGTGAAAATGTTCATATTCGTTTTGTTCATATTACATTTTTATTGTTAGTTTGAATTACATTAATTTGACAGACAGCATTCCCTGATGTTGACCAAGCTAGCGCCAACATAACCAGAGCTGCCAACTCTCACGCATTCACTGTGAGACATACGCAATTGACACTTTTCACACTCTCTCACGCCACACATCAATATTCTCACGCACAGAAAAATCGCGAAGCAAAGAGGACACGGAGACCGACAGACTAGACAGAGCAGGGTAGTTATGATATATAAAATCTCAGCTCTCAGATTCTGTCAATTTTATTACGTTTTGGCGCTTGTAAATGTTACACGACAGATCCCTAGCGCACTTGAACCGATCATCTCTACTAATAGTAAAAAAACACGAACACTGTTGAAAGATACAGTAGGCTACGACTTACCAAAATGTATTCCTCATACATAATATCGACCAATCAGTGTTTTTTATCAGCGTGAAGAGGTCAATAACATAGCTGGAGAACAATTATGTCAGATTTACCTCAGGAAAGCCATTTAATAAACATAATATATAGGTCACGTATAGTTGGCAAGAAAAAAAGAGCTATAGAGATTGTGCTATATATGTGTACTATATTACAATACTATATTTATGTACGTTATATATACGTTTATCGAACAGCCTTCGATACATTTCTATGTTATAACTTCCCGAAAAAACTACACAAACATATAAAACAAACTTCTAACGAAATACTAACAGCATCTTACTTACCAAATCCAAAAGAAATGTTGCAAGTTTGGAATCGAACCTCATTTCTTTCATGTCCATTAGTTGTCTCCAGCGATGGAAAGCAGTGCCAATGTTTACTCTGGTTCTGTTCCTTTTTTTATCAGATTTTATTTGAATGTAGTAGTGGGCTGTAGGCTACTTTCCACACGATTGACATCAGGTTCAAGTACGCCCACAAGCCGTGCGAGTTATTCGTGTATTGCATGTTTGGCTGGTGGTTATGTTGCCCGCATGCCGCCTCCCATGGCCGAAACTGGTATTACGACACCTGTCAGGCCGTGGCTAGTAATGCTAATGCTAATTCAGGTTGATATCTCTGCAGCACTATAACTTTTCATTTTTTTAATGACATCATCGCCATTCTTTTGATGCGTGTAGCTCATTTTTTGGATATTTTTACCTCAATTCTGACACGCTCTTTAAGATCACTAAATTCAAGGCTTTTGGTCATACCTAGGATATCCAGATCAACCAAAGGAGGGAGATCATTTTCACATTTAGCTCCAAAACTCTGGAATAGCCTTCCTGATACTGTTCGTTGCTCAGACTCGCGCTCCCAGTTTAAAACTAGATTAAAGACGCATCTGTTCAGCCAGGCATTCGTTTAATATTTTTAATCTTACAGTTAAATCCGGTCTTTAGTTCATAAACGCCAGAGGAGAACTGGCCCCCGACTGAGACTGGGTTCTCCCAAGGTTTTTTTTTTCTCCATTAGGTCACTTGATGGAGTTTTTCGGTTCCTTGCCACTGTTGCCTTTGGCTTGCTCAGTTGGGGACACTTAATTTAATTAATCAATCAACAATACTATTGATCAGCATTACCAAACGTGGACGTTTTACACTAGAAACAAACACTGATGTACTATTTTATTTAATACTGTGAAGCTGCTTTGATACAATCTGTATTGTGAAAAGCGCTATATAAATAAAGTTGACTTGACTTGACTTGACATGGCACCTTTAAGCAAATTTAATCACCAAGCTTTCGGTCAAATGACCATCCTCAGGGCATACAGACAATAAATGTAGCAATCAACTTAACTGTGTTCAAACACATCAGGACAATCAACAGTGATTACCACACCTGTGAAAGCCAGGTAGGAGAGTTGTAGTCCAGTAGTTTTTCTTTAACCTACCCAACATGCTGAGTTATCTATGTCATTTACATATTTACTCCCCATAGTGAAAATCCCCACTACAAGAAACAAACATAAATACAAATATACAACAATACAGGCACATATATACATACATACATGCTGCATAAGTGCATGGAGACTGCAAGGACATCAGTAAAACCTTCATAAACTGCAGTATTCAAGACTTATAAAAACAGTACAGCTGTGACTATAGCATGACACTCATGTCGAAATCCACATTTAAACCTTTGGGGTGTAAGGCATCCAAAGTATGAATCCAGTACAGTTCCCTTTGGCACTTTATCAATGTTGCCACCTCTAGGTAATTTAATCTGCTCAATTCCCTGAAAACGGAGAGAAGAGACTGAATGAGCACACTCTGTAAAGTGACAGGCCACAGGGTAGTTAGGGTCGGCACATCTGATTTTATGCTCACTTATCCTCTGTTTTAAACTGCGTGTGGTCTTTCCCACATACACCATGTCACAAGGACATCTCAAAATGTAGATAACATTCTTAGTTTTACATGTAATAATGCCCTTCACATTGTAGCTCTTACCGGATCTGGGGTGTTTAAATTTATAGGTCTTGTGTGTATTATTACATTGGGCACAATTGCCACAGGGATAGTTACCATCCCTAAGAGGTGCTAAGAGTGTTTGGGTAGGAGCTGATCTTATACATGCTTTAACTACCCTATTGCGGAGGTTAGGGCCCCGTCTGGACACAAACAAAGGTGGATCCTTAAATTTATCCTGAAGAGAAGAATCATCAGATATTAGGTGCCAGTATTTCATGATGGTGTTTTTAATCATAAAGGATCTTGGAGTAAAAGTAGTTATGCAGGAGACAGAAAACTTTTTATCCTTTTTAACAATCTTTTTCAAAAGGTGTGGCCGTGGTGTGGAGAGGGCGATGTTATATGCCTCTTCAATACTTTTAATGGGGTACCCCCTGGCTAGAAATCTTTGCTTCATATCTATAGCATTCTCCTTAAACTCTTCAATTGAATGGCAAATCCGTCTAAGTCTATAGAATTGACTCTTAGGCAGTGTTTTTTTAGGGCACTGGGATGCGAGCTGCTTGCCAGAAGGAACGAATTGCGATCAGTCTCTTTACGATAGAAGGTTGTGGTCAGTCTACCATCTTCTAGTTTGATCCACATGTCTAAGAAATGCACACGTTTGGAGTCAGATTCTACAGTGAATTTTAGATCTGAGCTCATCCTGTTAAGGTGAGTGGTGAATTCATTCAGCTCATCTTGGGACCCTTTAAAAACACACAAGACATCATCTAACTATCTAAAAAATCTGATGATATTACTGTAGAAGGGATTTCTGTGCTCATTAAAAATAAACTGTTGTTCAAAGAATCCAACATACAAGTTAGCATAACTGGGGGCAAAGGTACTCCCCATACTTGTGCCTTTAACTTGGAGGTAATATTCTCCCTGGTGGAAGGCAAAGAAATTTAATCTGAGGATTGATGATACCAGATCACAGATTAAAATATATAAAGTATATCAAATACAAAGTATATCAAATATGCTTTGATGTATATTAATCAGATTTAGATTACTTCAGTGACAGTCTAATGGAACTGTAAGTGTGAAAGAATTACATATAGGCCTATAGATACACTACTGTTCTGAATAACCAAGAAATGCATACGTTTTTTAAATAAATTGATGTTGTTACTCATTAACGGTATTAGATTAATTAAAAATGACTGTTTTGTTACAACTTACGATTTCTACTTTTTAAAAATGATGTTGTTCAGAGTTTCTGTTCATTATGAATCCTTCAGTGCAGCATTGGCAGATGTGCAGTTCTTAGGTGTTTTTGCTAGGCTTGGGCGGTATTGGAATTTTGATACCGTCAAACCTCCTCCCTATTTTACCGGGGTATACGGTATTACCGTGACTAATTAAAAATTATGACATAATGGGCTCAGATGGCGTCACCAAACTGTTGGCTTGTGCCTACACCATTCAGAAACTGAATGCCAGATCAAACAAAAATAAATAAATAAAATCAAGCCGTGCACGTTGTGTCTGAGTCCGGCCGACGGCATTAACTGTTATTATGAGCCCGAGCCCACCATTATTCAACATAATATCTGTGTGCGTGCAACAAGCAAGAAGTGCCTTTGTAATCCGGTGACGCGTGTCCATTGATTTTTATTAATAAAACTTTTCTGCAAAGATGGAAGTTGACGATCGCCATCTCTGTAGTGAACGCGCCTTTAGAGAGAAATGCACATCATTGATCAATCAGATTTATTTTCGTTTTGAATTGTTTCGTTTAAAGTAATTTACGATCGCCATCTCCATAGTGAACGATAGAGAGAAATGCACATCATGGATTACAGAGAGTAGGCTAGTCTATTTCTTTTCTTTTCGTTTTGTATGGTTTCGTTTACTGAAATTGATGATCGCATCTCTGTATGAACGCGCCTAGAGAGAAATGCACATCATGGATTAAATAATCAGAGTGGCCTTTTTCTTTTCGTTTTGAATTGTTTCGTTTAAAGAAATTGACGATCGGCATCTCTGTGAACGCTATAGAGAAAAATGCACATCATGGATTAATCAGAGAGTAGCCTACCCTATATTTCTTTTCGTTTTGAATTGTTTTGTTTAAAGAAATTGACGATCGCCATCTCTGAGTTTCGGTTAATTTATGAGATTTCAATGCAAGTGACCGTGGCATGCCAGCGCCCATCATGTCATGATTATATTAAATCCAGGCAATTTGGTTGATGAAAAAATTATTAAAATTAAGATACAATTTATACAAAACGAAATTCGTTTTAAAGAGGCCTTTTACAAAACGAAATTTATTGAAGTGGTCAAATCGTCTGACTCCCGATGCATCCCATCTTATTTGTGCTGTTCACTTTTCATAATCAACAAAGATGGAAAAAATAACATTATAATATTTTAACAAATACGAAACTTAATGCGCTTATTTAATGAACTCGAGAACAAAATGCATCCTGGCAGCAGTGAGTGGGTGGGTGGTAGTTTCGGAGATGCGACATTAGGTTAGAGGTGTTTACATCTCTCGCGGTCACCTTTTTATGGCACAATTTACAAATTGCCTCATCAGTATTTACCGCCTCTCCCTTCTCATTTGGCTGGAACCAAAAATATTACCAAACTGCAACCACACAAGCATTTTTAGGCAATAAATAAATTATATATATTATAGGCTATATAAGTGCCGGTAATGACGGTATTGAAACTGATACCGGTGCTATTTTAAGATCCCGCGGTATCCGATATTACCGTAATACCGCCCAACCCTAGTTTTTGCATTCAGTTCATTAAGATATTCAGCTGTACTTGCCCATATATGTTTATATTTATTCATCCAGCAGCACCTCGGAGTCTCTCTTCACTGTAGCAGATAAAGCTGGGGTTTAGTGTGTCCTGTTGAGTTTGCTTTCTTCTTTCAAGACAGCGGTGTATTCAATTTTCTTTAGCAACTGAAACAGAAATAGTGAAAAGTGCCAGGGCTTTGCCAGCACAGCTGAAAATGGAACTCTAAACTTAAAAAAAAAAGAAAACAGAACACAGTAAATCCCCCAGTGTTAAATGAACACTGTCAATGTTTATATTATTCACACTCAGAGTGTTAAAAAAGTAACACTGAAGCGGTGTTGAAGTTAATGAGACAATTCAGTGATTAGTTCTGATGTGTCATCCACGGTACATTGCATATATTTGTGCGATAACTTCGCGACATACAATAAACTCAAAAATGAAAAGCTAAACATGTCACATCTTTGGAAAGCTGGACTCTTGTGATTCGAATATTACCATTTTAATATACACTTCACACAGCAGGTACAATCATAGTCTTTGTCAGACCATCAACAACCAAATTATCTACTACAGATATGAAGGAAGTCACCTATAAAGCCTCCTGTTAGTCCACTGGTCCAAAATATTACAGCAAAAATGGTTTAGTTACACTGTAAATGGTCCACACAATACATCAACACATATCAATAAACATCCACAGAATGTAGTAGTAGCATTTCAAGTTAGCCGACAGAGATATCACATCGTCTACGCATTCTGTTGGTCTAGATTATTTTCACATGTAAACATTACAGATTTTTTATGTCAAAATGGCCGCTATCCCAATCCCCTGAACTTTTGATTGACAGCTAATTTGAGCCAATCAGTTCATGCAAGAGGTTTGACCAGACAGCATTAAAGGGATACTTCACCCAAAAATGAAAATTCTGTCAGTAATTACTCACCCTCATGTTGTTCCAACCCCGTAAGACCTTCGTTCATCTTCGGAACACAAATTAAGATATTTTTGATTAAATCTGAGAGCTGATCACTCCTCCATCATGGATCAAAAAGTATTCTCGTCGCTTGATACTTAAGATTGAGCCACTGTAGTCACTTGGACTATATCAACAATGTCTTTAATAACTTTTCTGGGCCGACAAGTTCCAATCCCTTAAAGCCTATGGAGGAGTGATCCAGCTCTCAGATTTAATCATAAATATCTTATAAATAGTCTTACGGGGTTGGAACAACATGAGGGTGAGTAATTACTGACAGAATTTTCATTTTTGGGTGAACTATCCCTTTAGCTGGCAAGCGCACAGTATGGGAAATGGTCACTACTTCTCTTTGAGGGACAGTTGGCTGATCCAGTTGCATCAGAGTTCGCAAATGACTGGCTTATCTGATAGCCAATGAACTCCTGAAAATATTGATAGGCAGTTTTAGTGGGACGAATCAACTTATCGAGATGTGCGAGCGCAAAGTTTCATGGTGACCCGTACGTTGTGCGTAAAGTGTACATTCATGGCATATGTGACTCTTGTCTACTCTCGACAAGTAAGTGTTTTATTTAATTTTATTATATAACATATTTTACTTTGTATATTGAGGTATGCGTTTGTGTTTTGAGATTTTCCTGCTAACTTCTGTTGTTATTGCTTGCTCATGCGTGATTGTATGTGTGTTTGGTGGTAGATGCTCAAACAAACATAAATGTATGTTTGTGTGTGTGTGTGTGTGTGTGTGTGTGTGTGTGTTTGTGTTCGTGTTCATGCAAGGTGTGTGTGTGTGTGCTCAAGCACTGGTGTATGTATGGTTGTTCGTGTGCGTGCGTGCGTGCGCATGAGTGTGAGCATGTATAAAATAGTAGAATACATAAAAGATGTAAATGTTTTGTAAATTATTTACATTTACATTTAGTCATTTAGCAGACGATTTTATCCAAAGCGACTTACAAATTAGGACTAAATTAAGCGAGTCATCATGAAGAGGCAAAAACAACAACAACGCAAGAAGTGCTCAAGATACGAAGTTCAGGCATTATTCAGAGTAGCATAAGCCTGATAAGTGATGTTTCAAAGGGAAAGCAATTTTTTTTTTTTTTTAAGAGGTTAAGTGCTCATGGAAGAGATGGGTTTTCAGCTGTCTTTTGAATGTTGTCAGGGATTCTGCATTCCGGATGAGGGAGGGGAGTGCGTTCCACCAGCACGGAACTGTGAATGAGAATGTTCTGGAAAGTGATTTTGTGGCTTTCTGTGATGGAACCACGAGACGTCGCTCGTTGACCGATCGTAGGCGTCTGGTAGGGATGTAGACTCGTAGGAGTGAGTGAAAGTAGGAGGGAGCTGAGCCTGTGATAGATCTGTAAGCAAGCGTCAGTGCCTTGAACTTGATGCGAGCAGTGAGAGGTAGCCAGTGCAGAGAAATGAACAGTGGAGTGACGTGAGCCCTCTTGGGCTCGTTGAAGACAAGACGAGCTGCAGGATTCTGGATCAACTGTAGGGGTTTGGTTGCACATGCTGGAAGTCCGGCCAGAAGAGCATTACAGTAGTCAAGCCTAGAAATGACCAGGGCCTGGACGAGAAGTTGTGTTGCATGCTCAGTTAGGAAAGACCTGATCTTCCTGATGTTGTGCAGTGCAAACCTGCATGATCGAGCTGTCTTTGAAATGTGATCTGTGAAGGTCAGCTGGTCATCAAACGTTACTCCAAGGTTTCTGACCGACCTTGATGGGGTGATTGATGATGAATCTAGCTGGATGGTGAAGTCGTGCTGTAGAGACGGATTGGCAGGGAGGACGAGAAGCTCAGTCTTTGCCAGGTTGAGCTGCAGGTGATGTTCCTTCATCCATGTGGAGATGTCCGCCAGACAGCTTGAGACCCGTGCAGCTACTGTGGGATCATCTGGTTGAAACGAGAGGAAGAGCTGTGTGTCATCAGCATAGCAGTGGTAGGAGAAGCCGTGTGCCTGTATGATGTGTCCCAGTGATGTGGTGTAGATGGAGAAGAGGAGGGGACCAAGAACTGAACCCTGAGGAACCCCTGTGGTCAGTTGATGTGCTCTGGATACCTCGCCTCTCCATGCGACCCTGAAGAACCTACCTGTGAGATAGGACTCAAACCAGTGGAGTGAAGTTCCTGTGATGCCCAGTGATGAGAGGCTGGACAGAAGGATCTGAGGATTTACAGTGTCGAAGGCAGCAGATAGATCCAGGAGAATGAGGACTGAAGATTTGGAAGCAGCTTTTGCGATCCGTAGAGCTTCTGTGACTGACAGTAGTGCAGTCTCAGTTGAATGCCCTTTCTTGAAGCCGGATTGGTTGACATCTAGCTGGTTGTTCAGAGACAAGAAGGATGTTACTTGGTTGAAAACAGCTCTTTCAAGTGTCTTCGCAATGAATGGTAGAAGAGAGATAGGTCTGTAATTCTCTACAAATGATGTGTTTAGCGTTGGTTTTTTAAGCAGTGGAGTAACCCGAGCCTGCTTGAAAGCTGTGGGGAAATGCCAGTATGGAGGGATGAGTTGATGATGTGTGTGAGTGATGGTAGAAGTGTGGGAGAGATGGCTTGTAGAAGGTGTGAGGGGATAGGGTCAAGAGGGCAGGTGGTAGGGTGACTGGAGAGGAGAAGTGTAGATACTTCTTCCTCAGATAGCGGAGAAAAGGAGGACAGAGGGATATTGGCTGTGGAAGGGGTCGGTCTGGGTTCCTGTGTGTGTGGTGCTGAGAACTGACTGCTGATAGCTGTTGTTTTGTTGGTGAAGAAGTTCGCAAAATCGTCAGCAGTTAAGGAGGAGGAGGGTGGTGGTGGAGGTGGACAGAGGAGGGAGTTGAATGTCTTGAAGAGTAATCGTGTGTTGGAGGAGTTGTTGATCTTGTTGTGGAAGTATGAAGATTTTGCAGCATGAACATCAACAGAAAAGGACGAGAGGAGAGATTGATACATACTCAGGTCAGATGCGTCTTTAGATTTGTTCCATTTACTCTCCGCTGCCCTGAGTTCGGTCCGGTGTTCATGAAGAACCTCAGACAACCAGGGGTTGGAGGGAGTAGCGCGTGCTGGCCTAGAGGAGAGAGGGCAGATAATGTCTAGAGAAGAGGTTAGAGTGGAGCATAAGGTGTCCGTTGCGGTATTCACATCCAGAGATGAGAATTGTGAGGGTGGGGGAAGAGAAGATGACACGGCAGAGGAGAGATGGGAGGGGGAAAGTGAGCGCAGGTTTCGTCTGAAGGTGACTGGTGGGGGGGTTGGTGATGCAGGGGTAGAGAGTTGTAGACTGAAAGTAATGAGGAAATGATCTGAAACATGGAGGGGTCTCACCAAAATGTTCTCTGTGGTGCAGTTGCGTGTGTAAACCAGGTCCAGTTGGTTGCCTGATTTGTGAGTACCTGAGGTGATGAGTCGTTTGAGATCGAAAGAGGCTAGGAGAGAGATGAAGTCTGTTGCATGCGGCTTTTCGAGATGGATGTTGAAGTCATTTCTTTCTTTGTTTTGTTTTTTTAATATTACAGACAATCATCTGACATTGAACTGGATGAAGACTGGGAGTTAGTCAGCAGAAAGCCATATGATGGACATCAAGAGAGGATGTCTTATCCATATATATATATATATATATATATATATATATATATATATATATATATATATATATATATATATATATATTAGTATGTGTATAATAAATATTTTAATACCATAGCACTTGTATTGTATCGTTATTTGCACAAATTTCAGTTTCAAGAATTGCACAAAAAAACACTATAATGTGTTAATGCTTCAGTTACTATGTGTCAGCAATTATTGACAGTGAATCTGGATAAGGCATATAATAGCTCTAAGTGTAACCTTTCATTAGAGCCAAAAATTGTGACTGTACAGTAAAGCATTCAAGAACAGCAGCATTTTTATGTGTCTGTGCTTACCAAGTGTCATTTGGAGTCTCCAAGTGGCCTTTTTTTGGGAAGCGCCTAGACATAACCTTAGATAAACATGTGTAAAACACACATTTTCTAATGTACTGCTACCCAGTTTTAAATTGGGCTTGGTAAGGCTTCATGCTGTGATCCCACTGTGTTTTCCAGCTAATAGCTCCCAGCTATAGTTATCTTGTGGCATCTGTTTACAGAAAAAATGTAGGCGGGTTAGATGTGACGTTCTATTACTCCATACCAGTAATGACTTGCAGTGACTCAGAGTGTCCCCTTTCAAAGCAGACCAAAACCATGCATATATTCCAAATGATTCAAGAACAGCATCCAATTTATTTTGGATATGCCTTTTTAGGTGTTTTAGGGCAAATTTCACCGTCACGCTTAGTAACACATACAGTGGTGCCCTCACCACAGTGCAACAGTGAAAAGGAACCCTCTCAAACAGTGTCGCGCCGCGTTGTTAAAGCGATATACACCGGTATTGTGGTATATTAAAAATTCATATCATAAAAAAAAAATAAACACTGCTTTATTAGGTCATTTGGCATTAACCGGTATACCACACAGCACTAGTATACGGCGTGGTCACCGTGACATGTTCCTGGATCAACATATTTTGGAATAACATTCCTGTCCCAAAATGTATATCCTTACCCTAGTCCATATCCAAACCCTTTTCCCTAAGATCAGAGGGAGATGATGGGTACTGATAACACTGATGTTGAAGCACTAAAGCCTAAACTTGACATAAACTGTAAACTTGTCCATCAAATCTGATTGGTTGATTGGAAAGTTGTTCCAGGATCAACAATGATGTTAATCCAGGAACATGTGGTACTTGGTGAAATCACGTTTACCTATACACCGTATACCTGCGTATCACGTAGACTACACCACTGCTTGGGTTCGAAAGTCGAAAGTTGATTGGATAAACGGTTTTTGACATAATCAAAATGCAAACGGTAAGACAGACACATTCCTGCTTTTATTAGAGAGAAGAATATGTTCACCCCCTCCCTCTGAGCATTGAAGATTCATCGGTAACACTTTACAATTAGTTACAATTTGTTAATGTATTAACTAAAATGAACTAACCATGAACAATACATTTGTTACTGTATTTATTCATCTTTGTTAATGTTATTTAATAAAAATGCAGCTGTTCATTGTTAGTTCATGTTAGTTCATAGTGCATTAACTAATGTTAACAAATACATTTGAATTTAGTAATGTATTTGTAAATGTTGAAATTAACATTAACTAAGATTCATAAATGTTGTAGAGGTATTGTTCATTCTATTTCATGTTAACTGAAGTAGTAAATGAACTAATGAAACCTTAGTTTAAAGTGTTACCGATTTATTCTTACTTGTAGATGAAGAAACATCTGCATTTTTCCTTTTCCTATCATGTTAAATCTGCTGTAGCCGGCAGTGACTGTATGCAGCAAAAGTAGATCAATTAATGGTTATTCTTAACACAACCAATCAGCTCGCTTAAATAGTGAATATACAGTAACCGTTTATTAATTATTTTTCATTATATATTGAAATATTATATAGAATTAGACATTTTTACATGTATTAATAAAATGACACATAATTTTGTTGCAAGCCACTGGGGGTGTTTAGTGTTCAGTGAACTTGTGTTTCCTTCTATTATTTCATCATATGAACACGTTCCTCTCTTTTAATTTTCTGCCCCAGGAAATGTTCTATTAGACATAAATGTGCCTTTTTGACTTGTGAAGGTTTGTTGTAGATATTACACTTTTTAACTGAGATTTAATTGAGCTTTATTATTGTGAGATGTGTTAACAGACTTTCTGTAGGAATGTTTTGAGTGTGTGTTTGTCAATGTTCTTCATGTGTTAGTTGTTACAGGTGAACTGAAGTCAGCACTATCAGTGATGGAGGGAGGTTCTGTCACTCTAAACTCTAGTCTTACTGAGATACAGACAGATGATTTCATGCAGTGGAGGTTTGGAGACACTCAAATAGCTGAAATCATTAAAGCAGGCGATCGATTCTCCACATCTGACGACAGACTGAAGCTGGATCCTCAGACTGGATCTCTGACCATCACAGACACCAGAACCACAGACTCTGGAGAATATGAACTGAAGATCAGCAGCAGCAGACGCACCGTACTCAAGAGATTCACTGTCACTGTCACTGGTGAGTAGATCGTTTCTGCCGATATGATGATGATCGTATTATTGAGAGCTCTGAGAACAACCCTGAAGTTAAATAAACACAAGTTATCACCAATTTAAACTGAATGTGAATTGTTAAAAATAAACTCTGTATCTTAAACTGTTTAAGACTGTTATAATTTGTTACTCGTTCGGAAGATTTTGGCGCAAAAGATTACAAGATATTATTTGAATATTATTATTTTAACTAACAATGTCTCAACATTTCATTCTTGAGACAAATTTTTTAATTAACATTTTAGTTGTATTTAAATGATAACATTGAGAAAATTCATTACTCTAATGATCAAACCAAAATTGCATGCATTTGTATGTTTTCTCTTATTTTTAATACAAGTATTTATAATTTTCTCAGACTCCTAACTAAGAAAATAAAATGTCAGAGCTCATCTGTATCTGCAGTAAATGCTTTAAGACTGTTGGCATGTTTCTGATTGTTTTTAAGCTGTTTAATCTGCATTGCTGTTTGTATTGCTCTTATTGAGATCAGTCGTGTGTTCACATCAAACTCCTGCTGTAACACAGTAATACAGAAGATGAACACAGTGAAAAGGAGAATCATGATATCTGAAATTACATTACAGGCTCATTTATGATTCCCCTTTGTTGTCGCAAAAATATTCATTAAACAATCAATCACTGCGTAAGAGACATTTCTGAGTCAAATTGTCTTTTAAAAGTATTTATTCTTGCAAGAAGGCCCAGTTGCCACACAGAAGTCACCAGTACAGTCTGTGAAACAAGTGCGACGCGGGAGGGAGGGCAGAGGAGTCTTTATACTGCTTTCAAGGTCTCCTGCTTACAGGCCCTTATCTAAACAAGGAGAGGCTTCCCTGCTAGTTTTCTGATACTGCTAAGTTTGTTCTTACAAACTCACAAGTTCTAAATTGGATGGCCTCTGACCCTAGGGGTCAGAGCCCCTTTTCAATCGGCCTCCTCCTGACGTCTCACCTGTTTCCCAGTGTTTAAAAACACACACACACACATTAGTCATATGTTGGCAGACTACGTTCAGTCCAGCAAAGATCATTTCAATGTCTTAATAATGAAAATAATGAAAATCAACACTGTAAATCAATGAAAATCAAAATTTTCCACTCACACTGACTCTCTCTTTATCATTACAGATCCAGGTCTGTCTCCAGGTGCTAAAGCAGGGATCGGTGTTGGTGTTGTTCTTGGTGTTCTGCTGGTGTGTGTAGCTGCTGCTGCAGCTGCTGGTGTGTTTTACCATCGCCACAAGATCTCTGAACTAAAAGAACAAGCACGTAAGTATTACAGCTGATAAAGCAAGAGAAATACTGAGCTTTATTATGCTACAGTAGAGATTAAAGTGTAAAATATTTGTTCATAATCATGTTTCAAACACTTTACACTTGTATGTGTGTGTGTGTGTGTGTGTGTGTGTGTTGTGTTGTAGTTTTGCTCATAAAAGCAGGGTAAGAAAGAAACATAATCAATACACAGATATTAAAGAGCACTGACCTGTGGTTTTGTTTAAGAATGAACGGCTCTGAATGCATTTTTACACAACTTTATACAACTATTTTATTGTTGTGTGGCAATGACATTTATAGCTAGTCCACACTTTTTAAAATGCATGAAGTTTTCTGTTAGTGTTGGTGTCTGGGTTTGGGTTAAAATACAGTATTTATAATTATAGCTTTAACAGTAGACTTCTGTGTAATGTCCACATTCAGAGCTGAGTAGACGTGAGTCTCAATCATAACTGATCTGCTCTCCTGACTGGTGTTTTGCTGCTTTCACACAGATTCTGTGCACTCTTTATCTGGTCAGGGTCAAAGGTCATCTTAAACCAGCGCACCAGCTCAGAGTAGTTTATGATGCTCTTCATACCAAAGAGATGGAAACTCTTAATAGAGAAGTTATAGATTTATTTAAATGATAGGAAATACAGAGCAATAACTTCAGTGAGTCACAGATGCTAAAATAATAAACTCAACCATATCAAACAAAACCTGTGATCAAAATCAGAGAAATAAAATAAATAAAATAAAGCCTGCTCTGACTATATGAAACACATTTACACATTTAGCAGATACTTTTATTAAAAAAAAAAACACCTAATTAATGATGAATACAACACAAAACACACAGGTAAAACACAGATTATGAATGATGTTGAAGTATATCTGATGATGTGTCGTTTATATTGTCTTTTGCTGTGAGTGTGATTCAGTGTTTACAGGTTTAATTATCAATCATTGAGCAGATGACAGTGATTTTATTCTTTTATTGCTTTTCTTCTCCAGCTAATGTCTGTTCTGTGTTTCTCTGATTCTGTTTGCTGCTGTGAAGGGATTTATAGATGGAGGATACAGTCAGTGATGAAGGGAGAAGATATCACTCTAAACCCTGATGGAGTACATCAAGATGACAAATTATGGTGGACGTTTGGAACCTCTTGTATTGCTTTAAGGGAAATGAAGAGCGCTGCTGAAATGAAGAGAACTGCTGAAAGATTCACTGTACGTTATGATGTTCTTAATGGGATATTCAGAGGCAGACTGGAGCTGAATGATAAGACTGGATCTCTGACCATCACAAACACCATACCCACACACTCTGGACTTTATGAACTAGTGATCATCAGACCAGGAAATATTTCAATAAAGAGATTCAGTGTTTCTGTCTTCAGTGAGTAACTCAAATCTTTACGTAATAATGATTTAATTTTAAATCAGCTGAATTGATTAAATTAAGGATTATGGGTTTATTTGGTTATATCTTCTTATATACACAGTCTTCTGCACAAGAATTGAATAATAATGTCATCTATTATGCTGTATATAAAGACAGTTTCATTTCAAATCACTTTATAATCAAACGAGTATTGATTAATGTTTTAATTACTTTGCACTAAACTTGATCAATATGTTGTGTGTTTGTGAGCCTCTGAAGACCTCCACAACTATCTGACAGAGAAACATTCAGTGACGGCACATTATTAATCATAAACACATTAGCTCAAGAAAATTATTGATTCAAATCGCATCAGTCTTTTGATAGAAAGTAAAAATGATCTGCAGTTTCTCAAGATCAACACTATAAATATATAAAGTGTAGAGATAATCAGAATAAAACCATTATTACTGGAACAATAAGAAGAGAAAACAAAGAGGACCATAAAACAAACCACAATGAAACATGATATTCAATAAAACTGATATTGTTTCCTGTCATAAACACAATTAAACACTGATGTGATGATGCTGATGATCACATATGAATCAGACACACATTACACACACATGAGAAATGGGGCCATTTGACTTGTTTATAGATTTATACCATCAGTTAGATGTGTGTGTGTGTGTGTGTGTGTGTGTGTGTGTGTGTGTGTGTGTGTATACAGAGAAATCACATTAATTTGATTTATAAAATTAGTTCATTTTAGGTTTTTCGATCTGGAGGAATTTATCCATGTTTTCTTTTTCTGATTTCTTTTCTGTGTTTCTCTGTAGGTGATGTTAAGATAGAAATAGAGCCAGTACCAGTGTCAGTGAAGAAGGGAGAATCTGTCACTCTGGAGACTGGTGTTGCTAACATACAGAAAGATGATAAGATCCAGTGGAAGTTTGGACGGGATACGTTAGCTGAAATCACAAGAGGGACTAAGAAAATCACATCATTAGCTGAATTCACAGGCAGACTGGAGCTAGATCATCAGACCGGATCACTGACCATCAAGAAGATCAGACCCACAGATGCTGGAATTTATATGCTACGCAAAATTGAAGAAGGAAATATCGAAACTTATTTATTCAATATTGAACTTTCTGGTGAGTAAATCAAATATGTCAGTATAATAACAATCTTATTTTAGATCAACCCTGTCAGACATTTAGATGAAAGACTGAGTTTGTATGATGACACTTTCTGATTTCTGTCAGAACAGACTCTGTCACTGTGTGTGTGTGTGTGTGTGTGTGTGTGTGTGTGTGTGTGTGTGTGTGTGTGTGTGTGTGTGTGTGTGTGTGTGTGTGTGTGTGTGTGTGTAAATGATTGTGTTACAGTTTTTTTGGATTGCTTACACACTAAAATTAAAAGTAGTACACTATTAGCAAAACCTTACACTCAAGAAGCAAAACATCAGCCCATATTTGCACAACTATAAGCACATTGTCAACCTCACACTTGTTGCAAAACTCTACACACAGTGATTTGCAAAACACTAAACACACTTAACATACATTACACACAAAAATCTATCATGAAGTCACTTCCTTGCAATACCAAAGCACTGACTGTCAAATTACCGCACCGTCCAACCAATTGGTTCAACACAGTCATCAGGTGTGGAAACAATTGTTTGCTTAATTGTAGACACACCAATCAGGTGTATAAGCACTATAAAAAGCAGCAGGTGAGTTCATCGGTCTTCAAGCACAATGGAAAGAGTCAGAGAAAGAGTAAGACGACGAGGAGAACGAGGAGGATGAGGAGGACGAGGAGGGAGGCGAGGAAGAGGAATCAACAGAGGAGGAATCAACAGAGGAAGAGGAAGAGATGGAGGCCATGCTGGAGGTAGAGGTAGAGGAAGAGGAAGAGGAAGACAAGAAGGTGCTCAAAGAGGACTGAATCTGACAAATGAGATCCGCGCAACACTGGTTGACCACGTTGTCAACCACGGCCTGACGCTGAGGGAGGCTGGACTGCGAGTACAGCCAAATTTAAGCCTATACACAGTGGTAAGTGTGATAAGAACATTTCGACTGGAAAATAGGTATTGTAAAAATATCATCATATCAAAAACATCTGCACCGTTTCAGTAACTGCTTACAGTACTGTATTCTATGCACTCAGCACTTCTGTTACCTTTTCCTGTGAAATTACTGTACTATTGTATACTGTTTTTTTTTTCTACATAGGATTGAGGGTCAGGAACGACAAGGGGGAAGGCCTCCTATGTTCACAGAACAGCAAGAGAGGGAGATAGTAAACATGGTTTTGACCAACAATGCTATAACACTCAATCAGCTCCAAGCTAACATTGTCAATAACCACACCAGTTTCAACGATATCCATCAGGTCTCAACATCAACACTGGCACGCATCCTAAAAAAAAACATATTCAAATGAAGCAAATTTATCGAGTGCCTTTCGAGCGCAATTCCAAAAGGGTGAAACGACTGCGGCATGATTATGCAGAGGTATGTATTCACTTTAGCAGTGTGATCTTGCATACTGTCTCAATCTTTTACTGTACTGTAATATGTGTACTAGATCTACACTGAACTACACAATTTTGCCTGACACTGTTCTTCAGAGAGTTTTACGAATGGATGGAGAGGAGATCCAGCATGAGTTCATTTACGTAGATGAGGTTGGGTTCCACCTGACGAGAACACGAAGGAGGGGAAGAAACATCATTGGCCACAGGGCTATAGTCAATGTCCCAGGGCAACGTGGGGGTAATATAACACTCTGTGCAGCCATTACACAGAATGGGGTCCTCCACCGCCATGCCCATATGGGCCCTTACAACACAGCACTCACACTTACATTCTTGGACCAATTGCACAACATAACAGCAGCAAATCAAATCGATCATATGCAATACATTGTTGTCTGGGACAATGTGTCTTTCCACCGCTCTGCTCTGGTTCAGAACTGGTTTCAGCAACATCCACATTTCACCGTCCTATATCTTCCACCATACTCTCCATTCCTCAACCCTATAGAAGAGTTTTTCTCGGCATGGCGGAGGAAGGTATATGGTCTCCGTCTCCAGGCTGAGGTACCCCTCATCCAAGCCATGGAGGAGGCCTGTGACCAGATGGAGGTAGCAGCAATACAAGGATGGATTCGTCATTCAAGACATTTCTTTCCAAGGTGTCTTGCTAATGACAACATTGCCTGTGATGTTGATGAAATTCTCTGGCCAGATCCAGCTAGGCGAAGAGACAATGTCTAGTTTTTTTTTTTTTGTCTTTTGTCTTTTACAGTAAACTTACAGTACAATACGTACTGTAAAGTGACATTTTGTTACAGTATTATGAATCATGTCAACATTTTGGGCGTGTTGAGAAATAAATGAGTTTCTTCAGTCTGCAACACTGGTCTTGTGTAGTGTTTGGTGAATTTACATTATATTTGTACTTTGTTGCTGGTAGCCTATTCTAATCATAGGGAAGTAGAAGTGCTAAAAGTGTTTTAGGTTTATCACAGCAGAGTGTAACTCGTGCAAACAGAGTATAGTAATGTGAAACGTGTTTGTTTCATATGGTAACAAAGTGTGGTTTTTAAACAGAAGTGTATAGTTTTTACAAGAGTGTTTAATTATGCAAAGGATCTGTAGTGTTTTGCTAATTGTGTGTAGTGTTTTGAAAACACGGGCCCTGTTTTGAAAATCGTGCTTAAGCAATCCAAAAAAACTGTAATATTAAGAAATCTAAATGCAAATGATACATGCAAAATCAACTCTCCTTACTATATATATATAAGCAAAGCTTTCCTTTAACATGGTCTGTCTCGTGTGTTTTCTTTCAGAAAATAACTCAGAGAATAAGCCTTTCCCATGACTCCGGACTGTGACATTAGATTTCTCTTCATGTGAGTCTCTGAACCCTGTATAAAGGAGATCTAGCTGTGTGTGTGTGTGTGTGTGTGTGTGTGTGTGTGTGTGTGTGTGTGTGTGTGTGTGTGTGTGATGTTGTGCAGTTAAACAACAGGATAACATACAGACACATTTCATTTACTATGTTCTTCACACTGATCTTTAGACTAACTCTCATCTTTATTTGATCCTCTGATGTAAATCTAATCAAAACCTCACATTTCATCTGTTACTCATTGCGTATAATACACACTGTATAAACCAGTTTCTGTTTCTGCATCTAATAGACAAAATCTCTGATGAGAAATGTCATGTATAGACTATATAAGAAGAATGTGTGTGTGCTAAACCAGTATTTCTCAGACTAATGTGTGTTTTATATAACAAGCATGTTTAATCCTGAGCTTTAGATACTTTAACAGTCTCTTCACTTCTAGAAGTTTCTAGAAACAGTTTAATTGAAGAAGCTTCAGTGTGACTTTGACTGTTCATCTCTGTGTGAAACTCTGTTATTGCAGGAATGATCTGCACATTTATATTACTCTAGTATTATTTAGCCTTACTCTATTTACTCATATTATAATCTGTCTTTTTTATGATACATAATTGCACTTATATTTTTATCAATGTATATTTTGTATTATCTGAAGTGAATCTGCCCATCTGTGTCTCTCAGATCAGATGTGAATGTGAAATTATAAACTCTGAAATTATTGATTTCTGATTGTTCTTTCATTTCATTTTATCAGAGAAGCTTCAGCTTGAATCTTTTGTATTTGCTGATTTGAGCCGGACGCACAGCGTTCACTTCATGCTGTTACTGAATAAAACAATCAAAATAAACCACAAAAACACAAATCTTGAGGCTGTTGTCTGCTTTATGCTCATCCTGATCCTCCAGACTGGAAAACTGGAGAAACACCATTTTGGTTCTTCAGAAAGTCACACTTGTGTGTAAAGGAATAATAAAGTTGCTCAGAATAAACACATTTGACTGGTACAATGTAAAATTACACTGATAATAAAGAAAAACATAAAAAAATACTAGTTTTATAAAATGCAACCATAAATTACAAAGACCTGAGGAAAGGATCACAACCATCAGAAAACTTAAAAAAAAAAAAAAAGTTTGTATTAGAATTACACAATCAACTTCCATTATTTAGTTTGAGGGAGAATATTGATACTGTATTAATAATGTGTGAATGTGTATTATAAGAACATGTTAAGCATCAGTTTTAAGGAAATCGCAGAGAATGAGTAGTTTGGTCGCTCCTCCACTAGTTGGCGCTCCAGTGTCTGTCATCGTGTTTAATTCACCAGTCGCTCTCTTTGCTCCTCTGCCTGACAACCTTTTCAAGTTATTTTTATCTCCTATTGTAGCTTTACAATCTGTTAACTGAAAACTAAAAACATATATTAAAAATTTCAAAGTTGGTTACAGTGACTGTTGTTGTTCGTGTTTGGCCACAGTGAGGCGCCATTTGACAGGAAGTGAAGTCATCACTAGCGCTGGTAAGAAATATGCTTCAAAATATAATGGCAGTGATAAACTATATAAAACTGAATGTATATGGATCAAGACCTGTTTATACTTTCAGAAAATCCTGTCATCATTTACTCACCCTCATGTTGTTCCAAACCTGTGTGAGTTTCTTTCTTCTGTTGAACAATTGAAGAATGTTGGTAACAAAACAGTTGATGAACCCATTGACTTCCATAGGCTTTATTTCCTAGCAGAGTGAGTGAATGATGACAGAATTTTCATTTTGGGGTTGAACTATCCCTTTACTCTCCATATTAAAAATACTGCTTTTTTTCTTTTGCTTTTTTTTTCCTTGAACAATATGGTTTACGAAATATTTTGAACAATGAACATACAATGGCAATAGCATATCAATAACATAAAATCAAATATTATGATAAACAAATACAATAGAAAAGAAAAGAATAGAAAGCAGCAAGAAATTCAGATAACTACAAATAAGTAAAGAGTTACAAATTATTCAAATATTAGATTTAAGGCTGTAAAATAGTTTAGTTCCCCCCCCCCCCCCCCCCCATTTTGTTATTTCTTGTTTCTTTCAATGTATAAAAGTAGTGGGATTTTAAATTGAGTAAATTGAGTTTTTATTCCTCCCCATTTATATTTGTGTATAAAGAATTTTCAGTAAATTCACAATCTACCCAAAAATTTAAGTCACCAATATTATTATTATAAAAAAAAACATTTTTCTTTGAAATGAAATTCAATGTTATTATTTTTAACAACAACAACAAAAAACTCAAACCACACCAAAATATTTTTTGTGTAAATATAGACAATACCTCCAATTCACCTCTTAGTGCAGCAGATTAGTAAGAAAATCGTTCACTTTGGTATAGAAGCATGAAATTTGGCACAGATACTCTCTAAGGGCCACTATTTTGGAAAAAGGCGTTGGCCACTCAAAAATTCAATATGGCGGCCATTTTTCAAAATGGCCGCCATTGCTATTCAATGCTTATTATATCAATTATTCAAACAGTGATCCAAGCATAAAATTTGATACAAATATACTCTCTAAAGGACATGTTTATAGAAAAAGATGCTTGTCCCTCAAAAATTCAAGATGGCCGCCATTTTTAAAGATGGCCACTGTTCCTGTCGAATATTAAAGTGAGACATGGCAGGCAAAACATTGTTGTTTTTTTTACTGGTCAATTTTGAGATTTTTGGATATTTGTCTTCAATAACATGTCTTCTTTCAGACTGTGGTGAAAAAAAGTCCAAAAAACACATTTATATCTTTATTTTACTACACTTTGTCTGTTTGCGTCTGTAGATTTCGCGTAAATTCAACAAAAGTTGTCGTTGTAAATCCTCCCGCCGATCCGCGATCTCTGTCTGCTCTCTGTCTTCACAGGAACCGCTGGAAAGTTCTCTCTTCACTGTACAATGCTGTCGGATCCAAATATGGTCATTTCCTTTTTATCAGCAACCAATCGCGAAAGTAAAAGGGCTGAATGCGCGATCTCATTGGCTGATGATAAATCTTTAAAACCCGTTTTCTCAAAATGACCTTTCTCTCATACTCCAAGTCTGAAATCTCCACTTCAGTAGCACCTATATACACCAATCTTTCCAGTCTTGTACCTAGTTATATTATGAAGACATTTACAGAGGGATCTGTAAATATATTATTCCTAGCCTGATTTATATAACATTTTATTCCAAAAAAACATGGCGAACACTCTTTTGGAAAAAGGTATGTGCCACTCAAAAATTCAGGATGGCCACCATTTTCAAGATGGCCACCATTTCCGTCAAATAGTTATAATGTCTGCTTTGTCTGCCTCCTCTTCTTTGACCTGTCCAGCTTAGTTAAACTTGCCAGGGATATAAAATCCCCACCGGCATAGCTCTCAGGTTCAATGGGGTTCATACACAAGCCTCTCCACCACGGCAAGGTGTAGTCCACAGAGAGGAAGGGCCACTGTTAGAAAAAAGGATACGCTACTGGTACAGGTTGCACATACAGTGGGGAGAACAAGTATTGGATACACTGCTGATTTTGAAGGTTTTCCTACTTACAAAGCATGTAGAGGTCTATAATTTATATCATCGGTACACTTCAACTGTGAGAGACGGAAATCCAGAAAATCACATTGTATGATTTTTAAATAATTAATTTGCATTTTATTGCATGACATAAGTATTTGATCACCTACCAACCAGTAAGAATTCCGACTCTCACAGACCTGTTAGTTTTTCTTTAAGAAGCCCTCCAGTTCTCCACTCATTACCTGTATTAACGGCACCTGTTTGAACTCGTTACCTGTATACCTGTACACACACTCAATCAAACAGACTCTAACCTCTCCACAATGGCCAAGACCAGAGAGCTTTGTAAGGACATCAGGGATAAAATTGTAGACCTGCTCAAGGCTGGGATGGGCTACAGGACAATAGGCAAGCAGCTTGGTGAGAAGGCAACAACTGTTGGCGCAATTATTAGAAAATGGAAGAAGTTCAAGATGACGGTCAATCTCCCTCCATCTGGGGCACCATGCAAAATCTCACCTCGTGGGGCATCAATGATCATGAGGAAGGTGAGGGATCAGCCCAGAACTACACGGCAGAACCTGGTCAATGACCTGAAGAGAGCAGGGATGACAGTCTCAAAGAAAACCATTAGTAGTAACACACTACGCCGTCATGGATTAAAATCCTGCAGTGCACGCAAGGTCCCCCTGCTCAAGCCGAAGCATGTCCAGGCCCGTCTGAAGTTTGCCAATGACCATCTGGATGATCCAGAGGAGGAATGGGAGAAGGTCATGTGGTCTGATGAGACAAAAATAGAGCTTTTTGGTCTAAACTCCACTCGCCGTGTTTGGAGGAAGAAGAAGGATGAGTACAACCCCAAGAACACCATCCCAACCGTGAAGCATGGAGGTGGAAACATCATTCTTTGGGGATGCTTTTCTGCAAAGGGGAAAGGCCGACTGCACCGTATTGAGGGGAGGATGGATGGGGCCATGTATTGCAAGATCTTGGCCAACAACCTCCTTCCCTTAGTAAGAAGATGGGTCGTGGCTGGGTCTTCCAGCAGCACAACGACCCGAAACACACAGCCAGGGCAACTAAGGAGTGGCTCCGTAAGAAGCATCTCAAGGTCCTGGAGTGGCCTAGCCAGTCTCCAGACTTGAACCCAACAGAAGATCTTTGGAAGAGCTGAAAGTCAGTGTTGCCCAGCGACAGCCCCGACACCTGCAGGATCTGGAGAAGGTCTGTATGGAGGAGTGGGCCAGAACCCCTGCTGCAGTGTGTGCAAACCTGGTCAAGAACTACAGGAAACGTATGATCTCTGTAATTGCAAACAAAGGGTTCTGTACCAAATATTAAGTTCTGCTTTTCTGATGTATCAAATACTTATGTCTTGCAATAAAATGCAAATTAATTACTTAAAAATCATACAATGTGATTTTCTGGATTTTTGTTTTAGATTCCGTCACTCACAGTTGAAGAGTACCTATGATAAAAATTACAGACTTCTTCATGCTTTGTAAGTGGGAAAACCTGCAAAATCAGCAGTGTATCAAATACTTGTTCTCCCCACTGTATCTGCGAGAGGGAAGGCGGAAGGACCATCAGAATTAAGACTGGTTTCAACAATATAGGTGACCAGTTCAGAAAGAGCCATAAGAAAGATGGCTGGTTGAATCGTTTCACTCTGTGACTCTTTCTCAAGCCTTCTGAGGTGGAGTTTCTCTCTGTTGTAAAGATGAATGAGACACAAATGATGGTATTTCAGCTCCTGCGCAATGGCATCAGCACCACTTAGTTGAGACAATAATTTAGCATCATTCAGTACACATTCATGTAGTCTGTCATTCAGTTGCAGTGTCATTACCTGACGTAGGTCAGATTCAGGACATATGTTATCACAAAAAAAGCAAACCTGATCATCTAGACTTTTCTGCATCATGGTTCTGCGATGCTTTGTTTGGCCTTCATCTGTCTCACTACATTGAGCATCGGATTGTTGCTTCTGGGCACAAAGTAACTTTGTGTTGTTGAACCGAAGTCGACAATTGTAGTGATACTTCGCTTGGTTCCTTCTCAAAGTAGCTTCTATACCACCACCTTCATCCAGTCGTTCCAGGTCCAGGGTCATTGGCATTTTGTTCATCTTGTGAAAGAGTGGAATGTTGGTGGCAATCATTTTATAGCCATCATGTTGAGAAACATGATGGGTAGGTGGTGATTGGAGGGGTTCCTTTGTGTCTGTCTGACATAGACAACATTTCATCCAATCAGTTGGCCCCTTGGCTGACATGGGATTTTCATTTGCCATTTTGGAGGTTTGTTGTCTGATTAAGGCCGAGGGGTTATCCTTTTAACACCTCAATCATAGACATAGTACACATTCAGGTATGGGATACAACTAGGTGCGGGTCACCTACACCTAGCCCGATCATTCATCCAGTGCCATTTAAGTCCCGTGTGATCTGTACACCTTCCAGGTAAGCATACATGAACAAGTCATGTATTGCCCCGCTTACCCTTGGATCGGCTCTCCCACGCTGGCACAACCTGTCAATTCGGGTGCGGTTTAGGGACACTAAACTTAGCTATACTATTACTACTAGTCAAGAACTACAGTGAAAGTAAAACTAGATTAGCTGACACTGAATCCCATGCTGAGTTCCACAGCAGTGAAGTCACCAGTGTGCCCTGGTTGTGTAATGACGTTCACTCTATTAAACATAACCTTCCTTAACACATTAAATTGAGCTCTGACAGAAATGGTGGCCATCTTGAAAATGGTCGCCATCTTGAATTTTTGAGTGGCACACATCTTTTTCCATGATAATGTTCCTTTAAGAATATTTGTACCAAATTTCATGATAGCATCACCATTTGAAAAAAAAAAATTAAGGATTCAAGAAAAATGGCGGCCATCTTGAAAAATGGCGGCCATCTTGAAAAATGGTTGCCATCTTGAATTTTTGAGGGACAAGCACCATTTTCCAAAAAAAACATTCTGAAGAGAGTATTTTCACAAAATGTTATGCCTACATCACTGTTTGAACAATTGACATAATGAGCATTTGACAGAAATAGCGGCCATCTTGAAAAAATGGCCGCCATGTTGAATTTTTGGATGGCCAGCGCCTTTTTCCCAAAGAGTGACCCTTAGAGAGTATCTGTGCCAAATTTCATGCTTCTATACCAATTTGAACGATTCTCTTGAAATATGCCATTAATCTGCTGCACTATCTTGAAATTGTGATCTCCAAAATCTAATGGCTAAAGGAACAGTGTAAATTTGGCACATTATTCTGAATCTGAGATAATTATTATTACATTTTCTGTATTTTAAATTTATACCGTCCAGTTTAAGACTAAGTTTAGCTTTCCATCTATATGATTTCCTAGCAATTTCATAAGTTCTGATGGAATGGCATTGATTACCATCATATACTCCTTGACAGGTGCATACAATGAAAATGTTCCTAAATATTCTGAATAAGTAAATTTACTTAAGTAAATTTAAGTAAAAAAAAAAAAAAAAAAAACATTAGTGAAAAGTTTTATAGGAAGCTTGTTAATGTTAAAAATGCAGCTATCATTCGTGTTGGTTGTGTACCTTTCAGAAACACAGTAGGTGTGTTCGACATCGGCTGCGGCTGGATGCACCCGATCGGCGAGAGTAGCCGCGTGCAGGCGGGGAGGAGCTGCAAACGGAGATGTGAAGTCGGACACTTTCTGGTTCCCGTAGTGACCGCTCACATGGTGTTTGCATACTTTACCACAGCTGCAGTGAAATAAATGCAATATTTGCCAAATAATGTTTCAGAGACATTTTCATTCAATACTTTATATACTGCTTCAGTGGCGTGCACAGGGGGGGGGGCCGGGGGGGCTCAAGCCCCTGCCCCTTTTGTCTCAAAATGTATTGTGCCCCTCTCTGATAAATGTAAATAATAATTATTATTAAAATAAATATTATAATAAATAACAATACACTTATACACCATTGCCACGAACAATAATAATACAAACAAATATTAAATATTATTTTTTTGGCGGAAGCATTTGGCGGAGGTGAAGTGGCAGTAGGCGGAGTTCTTTTTTTCAGCGCTATGTACGCAGCAGTTCGCCGCGAGTCTTCAAACTGCACGGGCAGCAGGTAATATTAAGCTAATACGGAAAAGTTACATTTATCCTACCATGCTACTGTAAAAGTTGCGGCAGCATGTGAGTTATGCTTAACAATCATAAAAGTATTACTCAATTTCAGCCGCATTCTGAGTCTGACAATGTCATTCGTTTTTGTCCAGGCCATAGCAAGTGTTCTTAGCTTGGGGAAATACATCTAGTGAAAGGAAATTTCATGTCCAAGGAAAAGTCCATGTCCAGCTCTAAATTGTAAGGAATTTATATCTTTGATTTCATAGTAGGCCTACACTTTACAATGAGGTTTATTTGTTTATTATTCATATTAACTAACATTAACTAATCATGCAAAACAACTAAAAACATTACAGATCATGTACAAAGTAAAAAATCATCAATTGCCAGAAAGTATCCAAGGGTTGTTCACAGAAAGAGAATGCCAACATAAGGGGAACTTGTACAATTCAAAAAGAACATAGGACCAATGCAAAATACCATTGTATTTCAGTTAAAGGTGTAAATCTATGGAATAGCTGTCATGAGGAACTTAAAAAAAATATGTGGGGCACTTAATAAGTTAAAGAAACTATTTAAAAAATAATGCACTGAAACTATATGAAACCATTTAAAGAATGTTAAATGAACAAGCTGCTTTTGTTGTATTTGGATTGTGCAATGGTATTGCACAGGAAATACTAATGTTTTTGTATTCTGTTTATATTTGTTTGTCAACATTATAATGATGTAAGACAATAATTATTTTTATTTTTTATTAAAATATGAGATGTTTTAAAAAGGTAGGCATTATAAGCAAGAGCTTCAGCCTACACCTCAGACTGTGCTGTTGTTTGTTAGCTCAACTGTGTCTGAAACTAAACTAAACATTTGTTAGGCTACTGTATAGGCCTATTTGTTAATCTTAGTTAATAATAATACAACTTTTAATTGTTTGTTCATGTTATGTCACAGTCAGTGCATTAACTAATGTTAACAAATACAACTTTTGATTTTAATAATGTTTTAGTAAAGGCTGAAATTAATATTAATTAAGATTAATAAATTGTGTAGAAGTGTAGTTCATTATTAGTTCATGTTAACAAATTTAACTAATGAAACCTTATTGTAAAGTGTTACTGATTTCATGATAGCTAACACTTTATTGAATACATAGGCCTACAATTTATAACATCAACATAACTAAACATGAATTCCTCATAATTACCGACTTGATTCTCTGTTTTGTTTGGTAAAGTAAATAATATTTAGTTATATTATCATCATTTCCGAGAGAGGCTCTCTGACCGACTGCTGCTCTCCATCGAGTGAGATATTCCAAATAATTGTGAGGAAGTCATTAAAATATATAAAACACAACAGACAGACGGGTGCTGCTTTAAATGCAGGTGATTTATTTTAAAAATAAATGTTTTTTATTTAAAAGTGCCCTTTTTGGTCCTTCCGCCCCTGCCCCTGAGGAGGTCTGTGCACGCCACTGTACTGCTTCTTCACACAGCGTCTGTTTGAACAAGAATAAAGTTCAACCTTCAACATAAGCTACTATCAATGAAGTGGAGTCTACGTTTTTTAATCAGTTTTATTTTGATAAACATGACACAATATAACATCGCAACTACATGAAAAGAGTGTTTACTGTTATAAAAAACTGATTTGTGCGCTTTAGAGGAACTAAAGGTGTTTGAATAAACACGCAACACATGTGATCGTTGTCATGCAATGGATCTGGCCAATCGTAGAACAGCTGTGTCGTCATCAGCCCTTGTGCAGCCGCTCTTGAGAAGCTGCACTGGCTGAGTTCTCCGGCTACTCTCGAATCGCTCTCGCGGTACTTTGATGGCATATGTCACAGTCACGTGGCGTCGGCGCTGGATCAAGTCGGACAAAATTTCTAACCGGCATGCACTGCTTCAAGTCAGCCGCCGATCGGTCTGCGCAGAGCTGCATGAAGTCGAACAAGCCTAGTTTCACTGAACATGAATTCCAAAAACGTATTTGAATGTTTATCACGTGTTCATCACATCTCGCTGCGTGCCGCCATGTTCGCGTGACGTCACGCGTTGTCGCGCTCGCATCTCGGGAACAAAAGTTATGGACTTCCGCTGCCCTGCATGAAGTTGTAGCTTAAATCCGATTTTTAGAGACTTTTCTTTGCAGAAGTTGGAAAGTATCACTTTGTAGGTGGACTAATTAACATTAAATCTTAAAAATAATATAGATCATTTACAATTTGCAAGTACAAATTATCACATTTGCGTTTTACACTTGGTGGATGATAAACAGATGAAAAATTCCCACAGACTTGGAACGAACGAATGAGGGACCCGAGCAGATTCATAGTTGATTCGACTCTTTAGCCTAGTAAACAACCACTAGCAACCACACGGAACACCATATCCACCACATAGCAAGTCTCTGAAACCTCAGACCACCTTGACAGGTACTATTGCGAAGCTGGAGAAGGTGCAGATCTTCATCAGTCCCTCAGAAGTCTGGAGTTTGACGCCAGGATCCCTCAAGGTGAGATTTTGTTTGGTAAACGCCTTTTCCAGACACATTTTGGGATTTAGTTTAATTTTCCCAACTACTGCTTGAAATTTAGTTGTTTCAAATTGATATTTGAATTACGGTTGAATACGATTTTAAGCGGTCATTTAACGCATTTCTTGTATATTTTGGAGTTGCAGAATTTGCATAAATCGGTTGTAAAGGTTATTACGTAAATTTATTAAGGGCAATTTATACAAGAATAGGGTTATGGACCGTTACGTAGATAGCGATTAACTGTAGCCTATTTATGTTTAATGAAAGAGGCCATGTCTGTATAACGTTACCGCAAATCACACTCATATTCTCCGTCACCATTAGAAAAGTATTTAGCCCTACATAGCCTATACATTTAATGGACATTTCCTTATTTCGCCATCCGGTATTTTCTGTCGGCTGTTTAGAATTAGAACCAATCCGATTCGTGAATGAATCGTTCTTTTAACTCGGTTCTTTTCAATGAATTGGCCAAACGGGTTAGCAGAATGATTTGAATCGAATCGCGATTCAGTCTGAATGATTCATTAAAGGGATAGTTTTAATTAAGCTGAACAACTCTTTACTGCAGATAAAACCATTTTAGACCTGAATTATATATATATATATATATATATATATATATATATATATATATATATATATATATATATAAAAATAAACATGAAAAAAAAATATTTTATTGTGACTAAATGTTTTAATCATTTGCCTAAAATTGAATTCAAACTTGATTTGTTGCACTACTGTGAGATCTATTTATATTGCCTCATCTGTTAATAGCAGAGCTACAGTATTCTTGAACACTAGATAGCGCCAGTGTAAACTCGTGGTATTATGGCACTCTAACTCCAGGGGCCAGTTGTTCAAAAGTAATATGATCTGATTTCGGCTATCGGATTGGATCAAATCTTGAAAAATGGGTTGTTCAAAAGAAAAAGAAAAAATATTCAGAAATAAGATTAGATCAAAAAAATCCTATCTTGGTTTTTGATCTGGATCAAATCATCAGTTTGTGTTCAAAACTTTTTAGTAAGATTGGGATACTTTTAATCCATTTCAGGAACAAAAATATAATTAATACAACATTTGTATCATGTAATATATATACACACATTTTATTTTTGCTTTTGATTAGTTTAACTGTTTAAAATAATAAATTAGAAGTAGACATTACGTGACATATTAAGCCTTTCGGTAGCCTACTATAAAGTAAAAAGGAGATTTTGGCATTATGAAATATATTAACAAAAAATATATTTGATTCAAAGTGTTTTGTTTTTTTTAATCACTGTTTCTAAACTACATTGGCACATTCATAAGAGAAAAACTTTTCTGAGAGAAGCAAAAGCATTGAAATATTTTTTTTCCCCTCTCATATTTTTCCATCACCATGTCCCTTTGGGGGTTCCGTAGAGCACAAGTAATCCAGATTTGGTAATCGGAAAAAGTGTACATCCAATCCAATTTTGCTTTGAAAGAAATGCCTCTAAAGTAAGACGGATTACTTGATCCTGGATAGCACAAAATGGGATTTCCAAATCCAGATCATTCTGATCCAGATTAAACTTTTTGAACAACTGGTGGTCAGGGTATATCTGGACATCATAGTTAGTGATGGCAAAATGAGGCTTCCTGAACCACTGAGACCTCGCAGGCCATTGCTTCAGCTAAAGGTTCATTACTCGAAGCTTCATTCAGCATTGCTCACTAGTGACACCTAGCTACTGTGCAAAGAAATAGCAGACAAATTAATTCATTCTGAACCAGTGTGGAGCCCTCTCTCCCTAATTTTAAAAATATTTATTTGTAATGTAAATACATTTATATTTAAATGTATATTTTATAAAAATAAAAATAAAATTTTTATTTATTTTTTATAAAAATAAAAAATATTTATTTATTTATTTTGTACTTACTGTTGATGTTTGTAACCTTTCATTTGCAATAATAAAAAGACATGATCAGACATTTGTCCATTACTGTGTATAATATAAAATATATATCTTTCTCTGTCTGAATTTACTTGTCCAGAGTCACACACACAGTTCATTAATTATTCATAAATTGTTTGGATAGGGACAGTATGAACAGCAACAGTGACACTGTGTTGAGTGCAGTGCTTATGGTGGAGGGAGTGTAATAAAGTACATTTATTAATTTAACAAATTATAGATAACAGATTAAAGTAAACTGCAACAGAATAGTCTGGAAGGAAGGAAAATAAAAATTGATTTTTTTATTGAGAAACAGAATTATTTCAAGTGTGTTGTGGTTTAGATGATTCCTCTTCTTGGACAAAATCTCTCTAGCCTGGGAAAAGATCCTTTCACAAGGAACAGAGGATGAAGGGGAACGTAAAAATGGCAGTGGTACAAATGAGGACACTGATGCTTCTGTTGAACCCAGACAAGGGAGGATTCCCTCTTTCTTGCTGGCTCCATTACCAGGAAAAAGGAAGAGTCACAAAAAGCAAACAATTCCAAAAGGGCAATCCAAATAAAAAAGCAGTCCAGTCCAGATCCAAAAATCCAGAGCAATCCAAATAATCTTATCTAATTAATATAACAAGACTATAATATAGGCCTACTATAATAATAATATACTATAACTTTTCTAACCTGATAATGTAATAATATACAGCCCTCACATATGACACAATACAATGATAGTTTTCTAACTCTCTGACTCTCTGACACTACTACAACTGCTTCTACTACTCCTGCAACACCCACAAGGTGGCGCGAGTTTCGAACCGGCTTTAATCCGGAAGCGACACTCAGACCGAACCGATGACGTAGCCACACAAACCGAGGCCTCGTTTGTCATTAGTCACGTGATTTTCACGTTAACAACACAAGCCTCGAATCGCGGCTTCATCTGGCACGCCCACTTTTTCTCGACACACGCTCCGACGCCTCGGTTCAAATGTCACATCACTAATCATAGCCTTGTTAGGCTCTGCAGTTACACTGTAATTTCTCCATTTTACAGGCAACAATCCTGTCTTTCCATTGATTTATTGGGTGGGTGTAAAACGTGTTTTTTTGTGTGTGATTTTAGGCATTACAGGGATTTTTCAAAACACATACATATATGCACATTTCTGAGTGATAAAAAACCTAGTGTTGGGCAGCTAGTGATAAAATCTGGTGTTAAAGGGATAGTTCACTTTGAAATTAAATTTTGGTATGTTTTAGCTTACCTCAAGGGCATCCAAGATGTAGGTGTCTTTTTTTCCGCAGTAGTTTCAATTTTGATATTTTTAGGTCAAACCGTTCTTGTCTGACAGTCATATCATGCAGGTCTATGGTCACCCCCTCAAAGAGTATGCAGAGAGTCCAAATGAAACAATTCCCCATCGTAAGTACACATTGATGGCCTAAGACATGAAACGAGCGGTTTGTGTGAGAAAACGAACAGTATTTATATCGTTTTTACCTCCTGTAACACAGCCGCGTTCAGTGATCTGAAGGCGCGGGCGGGTATAGATATATACACTAGATGTCGCCTTGGCTACTGCAGTTCATTGGAACGAAACCGTAGCCAAGGCGACATCTAGTGTATATATCTATACCCGCCTGCGCCTTCAGATCACTGAACGCGGCTGTGTTACAGGAGGTAAAAACGATATAAATACTGTTCGTTTTCTTACACAAACCGCTCGTTTCGTGTCTTAGGCCATCAATGTGTACTGATGGGGAATTGTTTCATTTGGACGATGGGGAATTGTTTTAATTTGGACTCTGTGCATGCTCTTTGAGGGGGTGACCATAGACCTGCATTATATGACTGACAGACAAGAACGGTTTGACCTAAAAATATCAAAATTGAAACTACTGCGGAAAAAAAGACACCTACATCTTGGATGCCCTTGAGGTAAGCTAAAACATACCAAAATTTAATTTCAAAGTGAACTATCTCTTTAATTTAACAAATATGATATGCTTTATCACTTGTTTAGTGATAATGCACAGTGTTTCCTTTGGGTGTTCAGACATAATCAACATCTGCGCATGTGCAGAGCATTTTCAATCTCCCCGCCCATCATGTGCTCTTCGGTCTCCATGACTACATCGTCTTTAAGAATTTGCCTGCAAACAACGGTTCCAAGCAAGGTAGGCCTATAGTATTATTAACTTATCAACGTGTGATTTATTTATGAACTTGGATCATCATTCATCACTAAAACAAATTGTAATTTTATATTATACTGTTTGTGTGAAAAATAACTTCATTATTTGCCTCATTTTATCCAAATATTGACAGTTAAAGTATGATTAGGCCGAACGTTGTTTCTAATTTATCACAAGATAAATACACAAAGTCGACACTGCATAATCGTCTTTAATTAAGTATTAAAATAAGTATTGAAATATTATAATATCGATAATTAGTGAGGTATGTGGTTGACTTTACTCTGTCAGTATGTTCTGCCTCAGTTTAATTTCACGCTCTTTTGATCCGCCGTTCATCTTGAGTTTACCATTTCACGGTAACGTTACGTTAGGCCTAAATTAAGATGTAAAGAATTGTTCATCCAGTAACTACGGTTTAGTTCTGGTGTTTTGAAATGTCATGCAAACGAGAAAGCAGACGTTAATCGAATTGATTGCTATTGAAATAATATTTCCTTGTGTAACTTAGCGCCCCGGGGCTCGAGCACTAACGGATTTGGCCGAGCACCGAAGGAAACGGCGGCGCTGCGCATGTGTGAGGCCCCATGATCTTAAAGGTCCCATGACATGAAATTTTCACTTTCTGAGGTTTTTTAACATTAATATGAGTTCCCCTAGCCTGTATATGGTCCCCAAGTTTCTAGAAATTTCAATCGGTGTATATCGAGCTTTTGCTATCTTTCTCTGCCTTTGAGAAAATGGAAGCTCATACGCGCTGATCTTGAATCTCCTCTTTATGACGTCATAAGGAGGAAATGTTACCTCCCCTTTCTCTGCTTTGCCCGCCCAGAGAATATTTTCCGCCCATGAGAAAATGCGATAGGAAGTAGGAACGCGCGCGCGATTTTAGTTTGTCCACGAGAGATATAATGGCTTTTGAGCGAGCGAAGCATAACAATTGCTAAATAACTGGATGTACAAAATGAACACCGAAGGGTCAATACAGAGCTGGGCTTGCTGAACGTCTGAAACTAAAGTCTGGATCACTCTCTTTGGCTCAGCTACACACCTCGGACAAGTAAGTCAACAAATTATATATAAGTGTGTTGCTTTACTGTTTATGGTTACCTAGCTTGTTACACGTAGAATGTGGCTGTCACATTAGCTATGCAGCTATGCAGTTACTTGCACTAATGTAAAGGTAGACAGCATCAAGTAACAGTTACACACACTGTAACGCGAGTGTTGTACACTTCTTTGTTATTTGGATAACCGTTTTCCTGTTGGTGATATGGCGCACGCGATATCCGCATTTCAAGATCGCAGAGCTTGATGGTGTAATTTTAATAAAATAAATACAGACGTTACAGATCTCTCATGAAAAGGCAACAGTAGGTTAGCGTTAGCTACATGATAATAACTGTAAACCATCCGAATAAAGTACCGTATCCAGACATAATATTTTAAACTAACCATTCGGAAACGTCCTGCTGGAGCCGCTGAGTTGCAACTTCTTCATCCGTTGCTTCTCCATCCGGATCAGATTCTGAGTCAAACTGAAATGCTTGAACGACTGCGTGTCTTCGTGCCATTGCTATATCCAACGTAAACATGCACGCCACGGTACCGTTGCGCAAGATGGTCCTAGGCCACACCCACCCTCCACCTTGCGCCGCCTTTCTCCTCCTCATTAGTATTTAAAGCTACAGACACCGAAACGGCCCGTCTGAAGGAAGCTCATTCTGGGACTGGCTTGTAGTGGCTATAATTCTGCACCGAGGCTGAATTTTTGGAAAGAGATTTCAGATACAGTACTATGGACCACTAAGGCCTATATTAAAGCCTACAAAAAGTAGCATGTCATGGGACCTCTCGTGGTAACGTTACTTTGATACGCGTAACGTTATGCACATTGCCCCAAAAACGTCTCTTCATGAGACACGCAAAAACGTGCTCGATACGGGAGGGAAACGCTGCATCATCAGCCGACAGATAGCAACTCAAGCCCGGGTAAACAGGTTTTGTTTCTCCCGACGAGGCATTTTTTAGTCTTATTTTGAATTATTAGTTGAGCAGATGTGCATTAGTGAGTGCCCTGAAGTTAGAGAGTATTTCTGTACAACTTAGTTCTAGCTTTATAGTTGTATTTAGTGCTTATGTGTGAATATAAAGTTTTAATTGTTTTGACAATTGTCATAGTGTGGTAACTTAGTTCTTGTGTGTGGATATTAAACAGAATCTGTAGTAAAACAAAGTGACCTATAGTGATTATATTGAGTCTGTTAGTTAGCTTTTTCCTATGGAGGACAAGCACCCACTGGCAAACACATAAACCAACGCCTGTGCCCACACTGTAATGTTGTCATATGCATTTGGTGACAAATTAAATTCTTATTAGTTTTCTGTTTGCATTTGTATCTTATGTATTTTTATCTTTCTGTGTCATTTTTGTTTGTATAAAATGTCATTAAAGTTTGCTTAACTTTTACAGGTTGGACAGTAAAGGCAAGAACACAATACATGGACACTAGAAAATATGTAAAACTCAAAGAGCCATACTTTTTGGAGTTTGTCACTGAAGGTAAGTCTGTAAATGAAGCTATATTATTCAGTAAATACACAAAGTACTTTGATGTCTTAATGATACATTTTTTTTGTGTGTGTGTATAGTAATGAAGTTATTGTTTTACAGCAAAAAAAAGCATTTGCCATTCGAGAACAGACACCTGTTAAGGTAACGGATGACACCTCTACAGAAGTGGAAGTGGATGTATTTCCTGAACTTGTTGCTGAAAGGGGCATGTGCTTTAGTTTACATACTAATGATGGTAATTATGTTTATACTTTTCTGGTCTTATTTTAAAATTGTGGTGATGTTTACACTTTTGCTAGTAATATTTGTATATACTGTATACAGATTCCACTTCTGCACACGAGTTGTCCCCTATTCTGACTGATGGGAACTCTGTCAGCAAGTCTTCAAGCTTTACTGAAAGCAATGAACAAATTGTCTGCATTCCCTTCCAAAAGACCCAGGTTGGATGATTCCAAGCTTGCAAAATAGGTTGGTAAGACAAGGGATCTAACCCAGCTTAAAGAAAATGTTCTCCAGTTTATCAAAAAATACTGTTCTATAGACAATGTGTACAATACATAATCTAGTTGCTTAACCCATGTTTTCTAAAGTGATCCAATCCGTTTGGGCTGAGAAACAGACATCAATTTTGTAATATTTGTAACATTAATATTGCTTTTACGCCAACTGTACCAATAACAGTTTTTATAGATGCTATTGTTTTTACCCCAAGTAAACAGAGCAGAATAGACTAGGTTTTGGTTTCATGGTTTATTATTGCAGAAGGATACCACTTAAGGCCATGAGAGATGCATGCCCTTGGGATTATTACTCTCTTTCCATACCTAAACGATCCTGAAGGGAAGACAGGCTATGTAAGTATATCTGCTTGTTGTTCAAGATGTTTGAAACTTAAAATCTTAGCTTTTTTTTTAATGTGTTCGTTTTACCCAAATTTGTCTCTTTAACAGGAACAATACTATGACGCACAGAGAGGCACAGGTTTTAGCAATAGCCTCCCTGCTTTTGCTGTTACACCTCCTTGCCAGTGACGTGCGGTGATGTCTTAAAGAGGCTAGGCACCGAGTTATGAAAGCCAGATCCCTGATTTATTGTTTAGGCTAATAATACATAATAACAGTAAACGTTACGCACAAGCGCGGTATATCAAGAAATGTACAAATCAGGATGTATATCGTGTATTCTCTCTCTCTCTCTCTCTCTCTCTCTCTCTCTCTCTCTCTCTCTCTCTCTCTCTCTCTCTCTCTCTCACTCACTCACTCACACACACACACACACACACACACACATACACGCACGTCGCACACACACAAGCGCGGCACACAGGCACACACCGGTAACAGTTAATGTTCACTCCAGCATTAGAATGCAAGTCCATTCTTAAATCTTAATGTTGCACAGCGGCCAAAAGTAAAAGTAAAATCACACACTGCTCAATTGAATATGAAGGCAAATGGCTTGCATTAATTCAACCATATTTATCAATTCAATATTAAGCCCAAAATAGTTTTTGACTCACCAATCGGATTCGGTAGATTATTTGTAGCCTACATAAAATTCATCCGCCGCTCTTTCCTCGTGAAGACGTCGATCACAGCTTTGTAAAACTCGTCTTTATGGACCTTCAGTTTGCAAAGTGTTTCTGGCTCTCAATTTAAAACATTTAACTCTGTGATGACGGCCGGTGCTGTCATTTTGGCTTTGAATTTGGCGCGGGGATTAGGCATGTAGGCTAGCTGTGGTGTAACGTTAATGAGGTTAGCTGCGCAAATGTCCAGTAATATCTCGATTTTAATTGGTCCATGTCTGATATGTTACGGAGATGTTACGGGCATAC
Source organism: Squalius cephalus (assembly GCA_022829025.1). Classification (NCBI taxonomy): domain Eukaryota; kingdom Metazoa; phylum Chordata; class Actinopteri; order Cypriniformes; family Leuciscidae; genus Squalius; species Squalius cephalus. The sequence goes on from CM040807.1 coordinate 29,816,078, forward strand.
CATATTTACGTCCAAAGGCACAGCAGAGTTGTGCTTTTTGACGTACATGTTAAAGAATACAGGATCGAAGTGCGCATGCGCAACATGGGTTTTTCGCTTGCCGTCTGCAATGAATGGACAGTAAAAGCACTGCTTATTCTACGATTTGTTTTTTTTATTTGATTATGCTTAACTGCTACATTTGTCATCATAACGTCTAAATAATTGGAATAACACACATATTGCATATATAAATCACAAGAATAAACAGTAAAAATACAAATACAAGTTTATTATTTAATAAACAATTTTATTTTTGAATTTTGGCAGGGTAGGCACAGGCAGTGCCTAGTTTGCCTACCCAGACCGCACGTCACTGCTCCTTGCACCCCAACCCTCTGGAAGGAAGAGCCAAGATCAGTTTGAGAGATGCTGTTGGTTGCCTCCTGAAATTTGAAAAGGTTAGCTCATGTTTTGGATTTTTTCTTAAACATAGCAAATATCATAACTGTAAACCAAACTTTTTTTTTAAAGATGTAATTTTCTCTTAAAAGTCTAAATTTGTGGTAAATATACTATGTTCTGATTTTAAATGTATGCTAGAATTTATGGCATTTAAGTAATTTTTATATTGTTATTAATCAGTCCTGCAGAAGTTTGGAGGACCATCTCTCAGAGGTGGAGGACAGACAGCCCTATCTTCTGGCCACTGGACAAACCAAAGCAGATGTGCTCAAAGGATTAGTTCACTTTTAAAAAAACTTTTGCTGATAATTTACTCACCCCCATGTCATCCAAGATGTCCATGTCTTTCTTTCTTCAGTCGAAAAGAAATTAAGGTTTTTGATGAAAACATTCCAGGATTTTTTTCCATATAATGGACTTCAATGGGCCCCAAACAGTTCAAGGTCCAAATGACAGTTTCAGTGCAGCTTCAAAGGGCTTTAAACGATACCAACGAAACGTTGAAAAGGTCACGCTTGAAATTTTCTTTTAGGCTTTTTAATATTAAAGCACCCAGGATACGCACACGAAATGGGCATTTTAAACGAATAACTGACACAAAGACATTTGAATATGTGTATATGGTCCTCCTTCCGCACATTTGTAAACACTGACTCGGTACTTCTGTCTACGTCAAGCGTGACCTTTTTAACGTAATTGCGTATTACATGACGTCATGAACGCGCATCACAGAACAGAGCAAGGCGAGCATTTGTGCCTATAAAACTTAAACTTTTTTATTTATTTTTTTAAATGACCGATCGTTTCGCTAGATAAGACCCTTATTCATCGTCTGGTATCGTTTAAAGCCCTTTGAAGCTGCACTGAAACTGTCATTTGGACCTTGAACCGTTTGGGTCCCATTGAAGTCCATTATATGGAAAAAAATCCTGGAATGTTTTCATCAAAAACCTTAATTTCTTTTCGACTGAAGAAAGAAAGACATGGACATCATGGATGACATCGGGGTGAGTAAATTATCAGCAAAAGTTTTGTTAAAAGTGAACTAATCCTTTAAGTTCTACATTGTGGTCGACAAGAATCTCATACCTGTCAAGCAAGTACTTCACTTGGAGCTTTTTAAAGCTCATTTTGTCTTTGGTGCACAATATGACGCATCTCTCAGCAACATGTTCACCTTTATCCTGACAACAGTCTACAAAATCCATCCTAGCACGTCCAGCCAATCATCACGCACTCGAGAGTTGAGAGCAAAACTGTTAAACAGTTTAATGGAAATGGAAATTTAATGGAAACTTGTTTGAAACACTCAGTAGAGTTTTATGTGATTATTTAGCCTATAAATAAAGGAATAATATATTTTATCAGAATGAATGTATATTTTTAAACCAGACATGGTTAACATTGAGTTAAAGATGACATGTTAAATTGTTGCTGTATTTTCAAATTAAAGATGTTATTGCAGTGTATGTTTACTGAAAAAAAAACTTTGAGTCAATTTCTATTGAAAATGTGTCTGTGCAGATTATTTGACAAAGTATATCAACATGTAACAGATGTCCTATGGTGCTGAAAAAAATAAAAATAAATTTGTTTGAATTGAAACTCAGTAGAGATTTATATTTAAGAAATATTTCTCATAATGAATGTGTATTTTCATACCATTGTTAAGTTGCTATTGCATTGGAGACTAACAGAGCATAGTCATTGCATAGTCTCTAATTGGAGACTAACAGAGCTGTTTTATTCAGTTGTAGGTTTAATATATTAAAATATTTAAAAATTTTATGTTCAAATAAATTCATAGTCACTTGGTGTTTGGAAAATATCTACAGGTTTAATTTTTTTAATTGAATCTGCATTACCATTTTAAAATAAGTATTTACATTATTTACATTAAATCAACATAAAACAAATACACTGGGGTTGTGTGATTAATCACCATAAAGTGTTAAATGTGTATACTTAAAGTGATAATTTCTCAACACCTTGAGTGATAAAATGATACACTAACGCAGTGTTTGAATAATAAACACTTTCGTCAGTGTTGTTTTAACACTAGCAAAGATGGACCTGTATGTTCACCCGGAAAGTGATAATTTTAACAACCATGGTGACAAATCTCCCAACATATTTTTGCTGTGTAGAAAAGAACAAAGGGGGGGAACACATCACAAGTCAAACATGCAAGCAAATCATGAAACCTGCATCTAAATCCCTTATTTGTTATCCTTGACTTGAAAGTCTGTTCATATGCATATCAAACTCTGAAAGAAAAGAAAAAAAAAGAAGAAAGAATAAATCAAAATAAATAAATAGCCAATTTATGCAGTGGAAAAGGCTTCATTAGGAATAAAGGCCTTAACGATAAGTATCCACTGAGGCACTGATGGGGTTATTTCAGTTATCCATTGTAACAAAATACTTTTGATCTCCTTAAAACCATGAGGGAGTTCCTCTGTAGGTCCCAGTAAACAGATCTTATCTTAGGCCCTAATTGTAAAGATCAGGAAAAGATTTTACCCACTGACTTCTAGACAAACCCCCGCCCAGAATTGCTGAACCTTAAGACATCTACAGAAGCAGTGCATAAGGGTTCCCTCTGCGATCTTGCATTTAGGCTGCTGGATAAATTGGGGTTCATTTTGTGTCTGCGAACCGGAGTAAAAATTGTAATCTGTGCAGTATTTTAAACTGCATTCCCAGGATGAATTGTCTGCTAAATAAGGTGTTACACATACTATTCCCCAATCCGCTTCATGTATTTCTACCCCAAGATCAGTTTCCCATAGTCTCCTAACTTTATCTGAATTATCCTTCTTTGAAATTGTGAGAATATTATAAAAACGGCTAAGTACTGATCGAGAAGATGACAGTTTAAGCTGTTCTATTGTAGACCGACCAAGGCCGTCTGGATGGTCCTTTAGCTTTTTTGATACAACGCAATGTATTTGGTTATATGTAAAGAAGTGCTTCCTGTCAATATTATACTTTAAAACAATCTGATCACCAACTTGGATGATCAGATTGTCATCAACAAAAGTCATCAACTTATTGTTTTCCACTACATCACCGATAACACTAGCCCATCACTCAGCCCAGCTGGGAAATCTGGATTATTGTGTATAGGTGTGTATGGCGAGAGGTGCGTAACATAACAAGCCATCCGCCACACTTTAATTATATTATTGAGAATTATGTTGCCTTTGATGAAAATAAGTAAAACGTGTTTTTAAAATAGACGTGGATTTTCACTGTCTGCTGAAAAAAGTTTTGATTTCGAGCGATCAGTCACGTGACATGATCCAGGCGGTTGACGTCTTTCATGCTTCATTGCTAGTGATTGGAAAAAGTTTCTTAATGTTTAAAACCACAATTATGCTAATTAAATTTATCACTTTAAGTAAGAAACTCCCCAAAATTGATGAAAACAATATAAATCATCACTTATGCATGATGCACTGAAAATCTTGCAAACACATCAATATTGCAACTGGCAGTAAATCAGGCATTGCATTTATTTTTAAAATGATTCACTTGTTTGTGTCTTTGCTAAAAAGACAGGCTTGATGATACGACTAGTGGAATCTTTTTAAAAACAATTAAGTGTTGCTGGAGGTGCAAATAACACTGAAACTAACACTAATCTCATCTGGAGGATCACAGCATGAGTATGAGGTCATGGAAATATAGAGAGATGCAAATGCTGCTAAATATCAATCTTATTGTTCACATGCACATAGTGTATGATACATTTTAATATTTCTCATTCACACAGAAAAATCTCACAGAGAGTATATTTTTATCAAACATTTTCCATTCTGTATTTTATTTTGCAGTAAAACATTGTTTCTCAAAAAGAGAAAGCAAAACTGTGGAAGTTCTTGAACCCCACAAGATTCACAGAAAAGCAATCACACTATTCACAGGAACTCACACTATTCACGCCTCAAGACTGCAGTTGACATCAACACTGATGCACATTAACCACAAACGTCCATTAATAAAACATGTTCTCATGCTCATGCTCTCAACAGATGAAACCACATTTCTTTCCAAATCTAAAGCTGAGGAGTAGTTATTACCCTATGGCACCTGTCAAAATGATTGATGACTTCCGGTCCCGCCCACTAGATAAGACATCTGGTCCCCGCCCTTCCGGTTGTCCGTTGAGCTGTCCCGCCCTTTCTGGCGTGTATAGATAAGGATATGGATTGTCATATTGACCGTTTGATCATGCGTTTTGACCCTTCGATCATGTGTTTTGACAGTTATCATATCTACCGCATATGTTGTTTTTTATCTATTATCTTTCCGGCATATGTTGTTATGGTTTGCCTATCGTCCTAGCTAGTCGTAGATCATGTGGTTTTGTCAGAAAGTTTGAAGACTGTGTCACACACAAGCATTATCTCTTGTGGACACAAGCTGGGTGTATTTTCTGTGTTTTTGATCTGTTTTTGACAGAAAGTTTGAATTTGTGGTCTGTATTCACTGAATGTGTCAGCATGTGATATCTCTGCTACGCAGACGTCCACCCTCACATTCCAGAGCAATGTATATAAATGGGTGGTAGTGTGTTGTAAAACCATCACCAAAAACATGAGCTACATGAGCATGGATGGTTTATCCTCTCCTCAATCCCCAGAGCCGGGGGTGTGCGACCAAATGATGGAAAGACTGACTATGGCACCAAGAAAAAAGAACCCTTTCGGACGCATCCGTTTGACAAGTTTTCTCCATGAACTTTCGGAATGGACTACAGCTGAATATGTAATGTGTAGGAACCGTGTATTCGGCTACAAATTTCACAAACCAACTCGAGTTGTTACACTCTACACCACTGACAGCGTCGGAGAGTTTCAGCCTGGGGAAGATACGTGTGTGGTATTTCCTGAAAAAGACTGGACTCTCTTCTACAATCGTGTCTGGAAGGATCTGAATGATGACGGCGAAGAGCCTTTGTACATTTCGGAGTGGGACGGGGTGACCGATAATGTTCGGTACCGTGTGGTAGGTGACCATACTAACAAGAGTCCTACTGATTCTGTTTACATATTCTGTTGTAGAGACAAGACAAAGCTCAACAACAAGCGGTCGGGACGCATCCAGCCTAACGAGCATCACGATCTGTATGAAATGCAATTTTTGTTCGACTGGTGCGATCTGAATCTCCTGAATATGGTTTTTTCAATCATCAACAAAATGTTCAAATGGTGTGACATGCATGACGAATACAGCAAAATTAAAGTGCAACTGTTCAACCCTCAGACATGCCCACGGAGTGGCATGTGGTCTCGACCATCCCCACCCATTTACTACAGCCATCCTAAAGCTCGCAAGCCAGACCTATCTAAATAGCGTCTATTAATCAGGTTTTTGAGTGCTACAACAACCCCGCCCCTTTACTACAACTATCATAAATTCCTGCGACCAGACCCTTCCAAGCACCATTTATAAACCATGGCTGAAGACGCCACTTCAGAACCCAATCATGTATGCAGCTGCGGTATCTCTTTCGGTAGCATTCTCGAACCTCCTGACGACAACGCAACCCTCCATACTCTGACTGACGCCTGCGGGCCATTGGGCATACACAAAGACTGGGCTCCGGCTAAAACTATCAAACGTCGCATAGACTTTGAACCATGCATTGAAAGCGTTTGGTGTCCGGGTAACATTTTCAACCCTGAACCATTGGACCTGCGCAAAGACTGGAGTCTGGCTGAAAGACGCAAACGTAGCTTAGACAGGGATCCGGAGATCGAGTGTGACTGTGCTTGTACTAAACCATGGTCACCACCACCACCACCACCACCATCACCATCCAACAAAAAGCTTGAATCTCCCAACCTGCCTGACCTCTCTCATGCTAAACCCGGTTTCGATGCTACAGACGGATGTTTCAGTGACGTGGGATTCAAAATCATAAAAGCCGCGACAGTGGTTTTGCTGCAACATCTCATCGGAAAGAAGCTGAAGGACGAGTGCGAAGGGTGTGAGATTGATCACCCTAGTCAACTGCAACATTCCTGCCTGTTCGACCCACCTAACTACTACTTTGACACATATTTTGATGAACTTTCAGCCAAACTGTTTAGACCCTATTTTCATGCCATCATCGGTATCCTCCTAGGACGGTTGGGGTTAAAATCTCACCCCCAACGTATTCAAGGAACAGTCGGGACTATTCTGCACGAATTAAAAGACGAACCATTCATCGCCGCTAAGCTAGAAGAAATCAGGACGAGACTTCTGGACAAACCCTGCGAGGAAATAGTGCACGACGTCGTTGATCTCTGGGAAGGTATTTCGATCGTGAATGGAGAGTGACCAAGACCCCACCAGTATGGGTGCTGCCAGTAGCCTAACCAGCTGTATGGAATTCCTGTTTAAAGGACATTACAGACGACAGATGACAAAACTGATGAAAAAGATTATCGATTTTGCATCACGCGACGGTCATCCACCTATGGAGGCAACTACGCGTGAAGCAAATTTCAAGAAACAAATGGTGTATATAAGAGGAGCCGCTAATTCATGGGATGATTTGACGGAGAAATGTTCTTATGGCTTCGATCCCCCCGGTGTAATGATAAAACAGGTTCTAGATATGATGTGTGAATCACAACTCCCGCTCGGGGTCACCGATGTGCTATGTACTTGTACCTATGTGGTTGATGTGTGTACCGAGCTGGTGAAGAAATCAAAAGAATATGGCTCTGATGATCAGGACGAAATGTCTGAAAATGTCAATGAAATTGTTGAAATGTACGTCGATTACATCCTAGACAAAAACATGATGGCCTGTCGCGATTTTCTTTTCTGGTTAGACTATCAGTGATCCATTTTACTTAGACTATGCATGTAACATCGTTATATCTAATTTTACTATATTCCGTTTTGTACTAACATCATTATATTCAATTTACTTAGATTTTGTTGTACTAACATTATTATTATTATTATTATTATCAATTTTACTTAGATTTTGTTGTACTAAGATTATTATTATTATTATATCCATGTATACTATCTTTTATTATATCCATTTTACTTGCGTTATATTAACATCATTTATCCATGTTTACTTATATCATGTATCCTGTAATTTTTTAATAAAAGATTGATTCAAACCACATGTATGAGTTATTCTTTTGCAGCGGTTGAAACGGCAGCATGTCGGAGCTCATGAAAAAGGCTTATTATACACCCTCCAACCCGGGCTCTTTAGGGGGTAAAAAACGATTAAAAGACGCCGTCTTAAAAGAAAGTGGGGTCCGTTTAAGCGATAAAAAGGTTTCAGAATGGTTGTCTGGTGAGGATGCTTACACTTTACACAAAACAGCTCCTATAAAATACAAACGAAATAGAGTGGTTGTGTACGGGGTCGATACCCAGTTCCAGGCCGATCTAGTCGACATGATCGCCTATGCCAAGGATAACGACGGCAATAAATATCTGTTGACTTGCATAGACGTATTTAGCAAGTATGCGTGGAGTCGCGTGTTGAAGAATAAGAGCGGGCCCGAGGTCGCTAGAGCGTTCGAGTCTATACTCGAGGAGGGTCGTGTGCCACAGAAATTGCAGACGGATCAGGGGAAGGAATTTTTTAACAAACAATTTCAAGATGTAATGAAAAAGCACAACATTGATCATTTCGCTACCGCTACCGATTTGAAAGCCAGCGTCGTAGAACGATTTAATAGAACGTTAAAGAGTCGTATGTGGAGATTTTTAACAGCTACAAATTCTCGACGATACATAGATGTTTTACAAGACATTATGCAGGGGTACAACACCAGTTATCACCGAAGTATCTGCATGAGACCCGTGGACGTCGACAAAGTAAACGAGGATCAAGTGTTTCAAAACTTGTATGGTGATATAAAGAAGACCGAGAGAGCCGTATTTAATTTCAAAGTCGGCGACGTCGTCAGGATTTCTAAAGTGAGAGGCCCGTTCGCCAAAGGTTATGAGCAGAACTACACGGAAGAATTTTTCACCATATCCGCATGCATTCCGCGACAACCCCCGGTCTACAGACTCAGCGATTATGACGGTGATGTCATCGAGGGGGTTTTTTATGAAAAAGAGTTACAAAAAATAATTGTGAGTAAAAACAAATCTTTTAAGGTGGAAAAGATTTTAGGTCAGAAAAAACAAGGGAAATCTACGCTTGTTTTAGTGAAATGGCTAGGCTGGCCTTCAAAATTCAATAGTTATATAGATAAAAAAACACTGTTGGACTTAAAACACCCCGACGTTTAATGGATGAGTTCATACGAGCGAAGGACAGTGATGGATGATCAAGGGTTCTACATTACGCTACCGTGCAATGCATCGAGCTCGGTTTACCCCGAAAATCGCATATCCGGCTATACAACCAGGTTAGCAAAAGCTATACAATTGAAAGGACAATGGGAGGTGGGGCTCGCCGAAATCGAATATCCTAGAAGTTGGTATAACTTTAATGACAAAGACGGGGGTTTCACCCTGTACACAGGCCCCGTATTCAAAAATAGTGGGGACCCCAAAGACACAGTTAAAAAAGACTTACCCACGTTTTTTGTATCGAGGATATTATACATATCTGGTGGGTACTACGCGAACATTCGTGCGATCCTCCGCGTGATAAATCAACTTCTAGCACCGACGGCCGTATTGGATTACGATGAATTAAAAAACAAAGTGTTTCTGATCGCGAAACCCAATGTTTCAGTCAGCTTTCAAGGCAGACTCGCCACTATTTTAGGAATGATACCGGACGATGCTCTCGGACGTTCGAACTACCATAAAGAAGCAGATTTTACTACGAGTCATATCACGTACGCTCCTCATCAATCTGATATCAACGCTGGGTTCTACACAATGTACGTTTACACCGACATCATTCAATATCAATCGGTCGGTGATTCTTACGTCCCGCTTTTGAGATGCGTACATATATCGGGTAAAAGCAACGAGACGGTCATTGCTAGATACGACAACCCGCATTACGCATCGATCAACAAGGATCACATCACCAGCATTACCATAGAGTTGAAGGACGACCAAAACCGTGAAATACCATTTTCTTACGGGAAAGTCATCGTAAAACTACACTTTAAACCAACGAATCATTCTATTCTTTAAAATGAGTTATTACTATAGCCCTAGAGAGCACAATACCGCGGACTATGTGGACTATTACCGAAATCAGGCCGGCGGGGGTTTGCCAGGCTATGCCGGGGGAGGGGTTATGTACGGGGCAGGGTTAGGAGGCCTTTTCAGAGGTTTGTTCAGGATGGCCATACCTCTGTTAAAAAGAGGATTTAGCATCGCGAAACCCCATCTAAAATCCGCTGCTAAAAATATAGTATCCGACGTCGTCTCAAACGTATTGACGCGGGCGCATAGCAATAATGCTAATGCTCAAGACGGATCTGGACTGATGGTCATGGCCCGTAAGAGGATGTCTAAACCACCTGGTGTGAGGAGGCGTGGTCAATGGGGTAATAAGAAGAAGAAAACAACAAGCGGAACAAGGAAGCGTCCAGTCACACGTAGAAAGCGTAAGAAGTCTGTTAGTCGAAAAGCGCCGACCAAGAGATTCGTAAAAACCATATTCTAACATGGCGCTACTGCATCGTATGTCGGGGGAATGCATCAAGTCCGAGTTGGACTTATTTACGGTCCCGCTGACACAGACGGTTATTGAGAAAAACGGCTATTTAGAAGTTGCCCCTTTATCCGCCATATCGGACACCGCGCCATTAGAGTTTTTTATCGCAGGCAATGGCGATGATTATGTGGACCTAAATAACACGATGCTCTATCTACGCCTGAAAATCACGAGACCTAATGGAGAGAACATTGTGCATCCTGCGAGGGTTGCCCTAATAAATTACCCCGGAGCCACCATATTTTCACAAGTCGATGTGACCCTAGGCGATCGTCTGATATCGCAGAGTTCGAGCACCTACCCTTACCGTTGCATCATAGAGAGTCTGATCAACTACAGTAAAGATGCGTTGGAATCTCTTTTCTCCGCCGGACTGTTTTACAAAGACACTGCCGGTCACATGGATGTGAATGACCCCGTAGGCCGTAACGCGGGGTTGACAAAGAGATCGACCTACACCACCGAAAGTAAGGTGGTGGAGCTGATGGCCCCTATACACAGTGATATATTCTTTCAAGAAAAACTTTTGCTGAATGGAGTTGACATCAAGATACGCCTAATTAGAGCAAAAGATGAATTCTGTCTGATGAGGTGCGATGACGTGGCTTACAAAATAAAAATAGAGTCGGCGTCCCTATTTGTCAAGAAAGTTGCCGTAGCACCTCCGGTGAGACTGGGGCACGCCCAGGCGTTACTCTCGACAACCGCAAAGTATCCCATAGATAGGGTGGTTCTAAAAAATTTCTCCATACCTGAAGGTACACGTGTTTCAAATCAAGAAAATCTGTTTTTAGGGACCCTACCAAAATCTATCGTCATAGCCATGGTCGACAATGACGCATTTACCGGCTCCTACGAAAAAAATCCATTTGCTTTCAAACATTACGATCTTGAGTTCCTGGCCGTCTATGTAGACGGTCAACAATTCCCCTCCAAGCCTCTACAGCCTAATTTCGAAGCTGGTACGGCAGTGCGTGAATTTTATCAGTTGGCGATGACGACAGGAAGACATCTTAAAAACCAGGCACTCTCTATCGACAGGGCTGATTTCCTGAACGGATACACGCTTTACGCGTTTAATCTCACGCCTGATGAAGACTGTGGTCAGCACATTTCCCTCATCAAGTCCGGGAATATCAGACTCGAAGCTCGATTCAGACAACCGCTGCCGAATACCGTTAATTTATTAATTTATGCCGTATTCGACAGCATCATTGAAGTGTCTAACCGGCGACAAGTACTAGTCGATTACTACTGAGATGAATACTCTACAACTGACCGCGATCATGGATAAAATTACGTGCAGGACTCATTTTCTCGGCGTGCTACCGAGCGATCAACTACCCGAAAAACCGCTTAGGATCTTACCGTCGATGGCCGTCATAAACACCCACCCTGCTCGGCTACCGGGAGAGCATTGGGTTGCCGTTTATTTAACCCAAGACGGAGCCGCTTGTTTTTTCGATAGTTTTGGCAATCCGCCCAACAGCCCTCGCTTTCCAATCTCCATCAATAACTTTTTAACTGGCAACAACGTCGACGTGTTATATTCCGACAGACGCGTCCAGGATTTTTCATCAGATACCTGTGGTCAGCATTGTGTGTTTTTTCTCTATCATTTAGTCAGAGGTTACGACTATAACCATGTGATGAAACTATATACCGATGATTATATCAAAAATGATAAAATGGTATCCCTCTTTGTAAAGAGATTAAGACCGCATGTTTGTAATGATAAAATGTTATCCTGTGTCCCCTGTGTGCAGACGTGTTTGACGTATAAATAAAAAAGCTTGAAACCATTATATATTTTTAGCGTCTTTTATTTAATGTATTTGTTAAAATTCCAACCATCGCTTTCGTTTGAGAGCCGGCGATTTAAACACCGAGTCTTCGGGGTTTGGAACCGTGTAAGGTGAATATCTTTGTGTCTTTTTATAAGGTCTAACACGTGGAGGGCTGCCGGGCTTAGTCTTTAGAGACTTAATCTTGCGTCTGACCTGCTGATTCGGTACTGTAGAAAATGGGATGTTTAATTCGGCAAAGGCACGTAGAAACTCTGACCATCCTCGAGGTCTCCGTTCGTCCCTAACGTTTTGCGGTGCCGTAACATTTTTTAACAAATCGACCATGTGCGACCCTTGTACGGCTTTACCCCTGAACACAAACTCCCCCGTTTCGTTCCACGTACTTAGCGCTTTAGCTTTAGACATCTTGTCTAATATGTATCTGCTGTTTTTCACACTTCTCGAAGGTACGTTCTTCAGAACTTCATCGACAATGTCCTCCACCTCAGCTCTGCCGTCTTCGACATTATTATTATCACCATCCGCTGGTTCGTCTTTATGGTTGAGATCAGTATCGGGTAGGGAAAGCGTTAAAACACTGCTCTCACGATCGCCTTGTTTAACGACGGTCAAAAACCTACTCAGGGTATTGGTGTAAAGTTTGGCTTTTTCGTACGGATTCAAGTCAGTGCGACGTAAAATATTTCTTATGCTATCATCCAAATCGTTTTCCACGCTCCGTTGAATGTTCTCGCGAACATTTTCACTCTTCATCTTATCCAGTTGATGGTGCGGGACTAAATACATCTTCTCGGCATACTCCATCCTATCGATTTGCTATTAAGCTTGATATAAAGGGTACTGCGACGCTTAGAAGCGGCAATAGGAATCCGCCCTTCTGGTTGAAGACTCGTTTCTTGGCCGTAATGCCAATTTTTTTATCGGCTATAAATTTGATTTCGGCTTTTCTCTTTTTCAGTTTTTGGTACTGTTGCCTATTGACCGGAATGGTACCGTAGAGGATGTTAAGCGCCACTTCACACAACGCTAAAATGAATTCATCGGACGCCGATTGTAAAATAAGACGTCGCTGTTTAGGATTGGATTTATGTAGCAGTTTTAACACCGGCAGATGTTTACAAAGTCTGGCGGACATGACGTTTGATCACGTTCTTCTTTTTTTCGGGATATAAACCACTTGACGGTCAGAAAGCAATCCTGTTCTGAGACGGTACTGCTCCGGAGTTTTTGCTTTATAGTCTATCATTAGATAGCCAAAAGGACGGTCGACTGCGTCGTGATAACACTCCATAAAGTATTTAGTGTTTCCCGGGTACATTTGACGTCCTAGCATCGCTACTTGATTGACGTCCCGAGGATTTTTAAACAGTATCATATAATTGGCGTTTAAGCTTATGGTTCGGCTGGACTTACCCTGTGCAAATAAATTTTGCACTATGTAAATAGAACTGAGATTCCTATGGTGACAGTATTGCGTAAAAACCCGTTGAAGTTCCACGTTACCGCTAGCTTGCTCCATTAAATCATCCACCACGAGTAGGTTTGTCTTGGTGACAGGCAGTAAATCATCATCATTCAGAGTCTGGGGTATTCCTTGCACAAATTTAATGTCATACAATTGAAGTAAATCATCGTACAAAGTCTGCCAACAATCATACAACCAAACAATGTTTTCAATTTTCTTGGAAATGATATTCAAACCTTTTTCCAACAAAAGTTTTACAAAATAAGACTTTCCAGAATTTGATGGGCCGCTCACGACAGAAGAGAAAGGGTGTTGAAGTCTGAAATCAAAATCGGAAACATCCTGAGAGCCTCTGTGCATCATCTGATCAGTAGCCATAAGGAAGCGTGCTAAAGTCCTGTAAAAGTCTGCGTTTATTGTACACGACCTTGAACCTTTTAACGACTGATTTGTTGTGCAATGTGAGAGACTTCTTATTTCGCACAATATTCTCGCTCTGAGCCAGGATGTATTTGGATCTATCATGCGACATCACATAACTGTCAACCAGACCAATCAGGGATTCGAGACAGATAGCTTGTGAATTTTTAGCATTCAGGGTTATCCCTTTAGCTTTCATACACACTTTACCTTTGGCCGTGGCAAAACCATACGATTTGGGACCGCTCGACGAAAATTGTGATATAAAATCCCCATCGTCCAATTCGCTAGTCAGATCTCCCAAATAATCCCCTAGAGGAGGCTCCCAGTCCCCCTCCCTAGACACAAAAATAACACTATCTGTGTCAGAGTAAAGCAATCGGCTGCCTAGTCTGTCCATCAATTCGTACAATTCCAGTCGGGCGTGCGCGGTGGTAAAAGCACCTACAAAAACGTTTACGTCGCGCGCCTTGCAAACATCCTCTTTGGATGGTTTATGCTGGACGAGCGCTACGTCATCTGAAACGAATGAGAAATACGACAACGTGTCGGTATTGCCAAAAACAATTCTGGTGAAATCTTCGGGGTCGTTCACCAGAGTAGTTTGAGGCAAGTTCTGTCTTAAAGAGAAACGTCCCCATAGCGAATTCAAAATTAATTTCGTTATTGCCCTCTGGGCGGCGTTGTACTTAATCTTTTCGGGGTCGAGTTGAATCCCCTCTTTTTCAAAATACTCACGAATGTAAGTCTCTTTCTCAGCATCCGTGACGACATTGGACGGGTAGCCGGACGCTTGTTGTTTCAAACGCAAAAACGTTTTTACGTATTCGGCAAACAACGTGTCTGACCGCTGCGGAAAATGCCAAACCTCGTCTATCTTGCCCACCACATATCCCTTCTCGATGGCTTTTAAAAGCTCGATACTGACCCAACAACCCGAGAGCGATCTTTCCTCGTCCGTGTGACTACAACTTGCGGTCTGGTTTTGCTCCTGAGCGCAGGTTCTGCATAGCGGGAACATGAGTTTTCCTTGACATCTGTAAGGGAGAACCGGGTGCAGTAATTTACGCGGAGGGTACACGGTCGCTTTGATAAGCCCGTAATAATTTTCAATCGCTTCAAAATCTGCGAATATGATTTGGGGGTGTTCGATCGGATAGGTTTTCCTCGCTTGACAATATGGATATAAGCTAGTGAAATCGAGATACCTTATTTTCTCATCACCGGTCACTTTGTGATAAAGTTTGTAGGCGTTCGTTCTGCCACCGTACAACGCATCTCGGGGGTTCAATCTCTCCGGGGCGGAATAATCGGTCATAAATTCTATCACAGAGGGGTCGGTCTTTTTCATCCGGTTCCATTCGCATTCCCAAAGAACTTCGATTTGCAAACCATACGCGTTCCGCAGAATTTCAATCTTATCGTCAAACTCCCCCCTGAGAACCCCGTAGGGTACTCCCGAAAGGGGGTGGCTATGATGGGGTTCAAAGCGACAGCAATGACCATGGAAGACACAGCCTGCGTACTCTAAACCGTGCCTAACACCGTCCTGCTCGTAGTAGCCGTCTAAAAAGTAGTTACCGATCGATACTTCACCATGGTTTACGGCGTGGTGAAGGTCCACGTTTCGAGTCTTTTTTACATACTCTAACCATTCGATCGAACCGCTTGAGTAGGCCTTATTCTGATGGACGTACGCTTTGTTATGGGTCAGCGCAAGCGTGTTTCTGTCGAGATAATGTGTTTTGAAGACACCCATCGCGCAGCTGGCGATCGTCGTGAACGCAAAAGGGTCAAGTTTGGTGCATTGTATGAAAGACTTTCTGTATGTCATACACCCTTCGCGTAATAAGACGACGTCGTTAACGCCGTACGCGTACAGCTCTTTCTTGAAGTCAAAGAACTTACCCTGAACCGTGGTGTACCACGCATCAAACTTTTCTCTGTCTTTATCAGACATGTTATCGTAGTTGTAGAACTTTTTGTCGGGGTATGGTCCGAAATAGTTCTCATTTTCCACCCTGTTGAAAAGATGCGGAAAGTAACCTTTTTCAGTCGTCGCTAAGTCTAACGCCGCGGGCATTTTGGCCAGAGCGAATGGGAAAAATGAGTAACTGTCGATATATCGCTGGGAGAATGCTTCGTCGTACAACAGAAGTAATTTGCACCCTTGCATTATGATCTCAAGCGCGATCCCGACTTTGCTAAAATACTCGAGGATTAGAAAGGAGTCAAATCTGGAGGCGTAATGAGCGATGAAGCAGTAGCCTTCGTATTTAGGTTGTCTGAAATGGTTGATTAGCTTAGCGATGCAGTTGGTACCATGAGCAGTAAATTTCTTACCTTTGAATGTGATGGCGCAAACAAAATTAGCCACGTGCCTACCATTTTCGTAACGCGTTTCAAAATCATAGAAGATGTATTTCTCACAAGGCTCCTTAGGCTCTAGAGGTTGTATGAAGCATTGGTGCTCCCCATCGGCCGTCAGTCGCTCTCGACAGTGCATGCATTTGTCCGGGGCGCAGATGTGTTTACTTTTTTTCTTCTCACCCGGTTTAACGTAGTAACGTCTGTTACATAGCTCACAGTATTTAATCATATCACAGGCTCGGTATTCCTGACCGGGAGGTGAGTTTTTTTTATGCATTTCGAAACAATATGCCGATTTACAGTACCGCAAACAATCTGGACAATGTATGCTTCTTACAGGGAACCTGTGACAATCGGTGTCAAAACAGATGTTGCAAGCGTGCTTACATCGATGGTCCCTGCGGTTGGTGTAAGATTTGTAGCAAAATGGACACACGTATGGTGAACCCATGAACCCCGTCAAATTCAGTATCATGTAGTAATGATCATTGTGTAGGTAAAGGAAAATCGTTTTTGGGTGGGGTTCGTCAGAATTTTTGTACGTTTCTAAGACCATGGCGTTAGATCTGTGAAATACGACGATTTTAATGTCTAGCGCACGTTCAAACGATGCTATGTCGTCAAGACCGATTTTGTCTTGGATTGAGAAGCCTACGCTGTTTTGGATAACGGCCGCCACTTTTTCTAACTCACTCTCGGGCTGTTGTGGGTTAAGGAAATGGGCGATACAGATGGAAAAGCACAAATTATTTGAAATATTGTTTGGGCAGAATAAGCTCGACTTTTTTCTTTTAATTACCTGATCAACGGCCAGATCTGTAATTTTTCGACGTTGTCCACCCCCGCCTTGTCTGTTCATTGCTACTGACGCATCAATTTCAACGGTTTGGTCAGATAGTAACCGATTGTTGCTCTGTAAAACTTTTTCAATTTGATCGAGAAGTAAATCCACGTTGTAATTATTACCATGAGTTAAAACCCCGCTGACTGGTGTTTGGAGACTGGGGGCTGACAATGTAATATTGATTACGGAATTGTGGTCGAATTCTCTAGCAAAATTAACAATCCCATTGACCATGTCGTGCAAGTAAGTGTGATAAGAGGCCAAATCTGTAGAGTTAATCTCTCTCAGATTCATAGTCCTTCTCAATGTTACGCTATTGAAACGAGGTCGTGGTAAAACATGATATCCGTTAACGCCCCCACCCTCACGAATCAACCTGTCAATGTCTGTGCGACTTAGAGTCTGTGTAGTAGTAGAATCGACATTACCTGATGTGGATGGTTGCGAAGTATCATTACCGCCGGGGTGGTCTGGTGGTGGTTGGTTGTTTAAAACACCGCCAAATTGTACAACAGGATCAACGTCTACACTTGGCATGTGATCGTACAAATTCATATTTGGATTTACAGCTAATTCGAAAAGATCCAAATTAGCGAAGGGTTGTGAAGATTCTAAATTAAACAGATAGTCTTCTAAAGAATCAGGAAGTATACTTAGCATTTCAATTTCGTCGGGTGACAGTTCTGTGTCGTCAGCGTCAAAGCTTTTAGCACCGTCCATTTTAGATTTCAGACCAAAACATGAAATAGTACAAAGTCAGAGTATATGTAAAAAATCAGAGTATATGTAAAAAGTAAATAGCACAAAATCAGAGTATATGTAAAAAAAGTAAATAGTAAAAATAAGAGTATATGTAAAAAGTAAATAGTAAAAAATAAGAGTATATGTAAAAAGTAAATAGTACAAAATCAGAGTATATGTAAAAAAGTATAAAAAGCAAACATAAAATAGTACAAAATCAGAGTATATGTAAAAAAAGTAAATAGTAAAAATAAGAGTATATGTAAAAAGTAAATAGTAAAAAATAAGAGTATATGTAAAAAGTAAATAGTACAAAATCAGAGTATATGTAAAAAAGTATAAAAAGCAAACATAAAATAGTACAAAATCAGAGTATAAAACCATAAATGAAGTAGTACAATATAAAATCAAAAGCAAACATAGCATATAAAATCAATACATGATTTAATGGAACACATGTATTTTACTCATCTGACTGTTCGACGAGAATGAGAAGAAGATGATGAACCAAAAGTACCAGTTCACGATGGTGTTCGTTGAACACGCGTCCGTTTCTATTGATACGTCGAAATATTTCATCAACCAGATTTTGAATAAATCGATCTTGCGCATCGATTCTGCTATGTACCTGCAACTGAGAGTTGTGAAGATCGTCGCTCAATGCGACTAATCTACTATGTGTTTCTATCTGTGTGTCACGAACCTGAACGTGCAGTGTCTCTAATCGGTTTTGTGTTTCGCTGTGTGCATCACGAAACTGTTGTCTCAATGATTCTATTGAATCAATAAGCGTATGCATCAGAGGAGTAGCAGCGTCGTCATCAACTGCCCGAGACCCTCCCGCTGGACCTACTTCTTCCTCAATGGCTCCTTCGTCTTCTTCCGATGATTGACCGCTGTTTTCATCAATTGTTTGATTAGTGTTTGCGACCGATACCTCGTCGTCGTCGAGCTCACTTGCCCAAGAACCATGCTCCCATGCTTCCAGTTGATCACTATTCCAAGTCGTCACATCATCATGCTTTCCGGTCGAACCTGTTGTGTAGAAAAATAACAAAATTCTTAATGGTCGGTTTCAATTTGGATTTTTAAACTTATGATAATGTAGTTAGTCTTACCGTAAAACCCGGTCGTGTCAGGACTGTGCTGCCGACTGCTTGCGCCAGTGGTAGATGGTCTGGCTGACTGATTGTCAGGCGGGGTAGTAGGGGGAATGACGGGTGGGCTGACCGGAGGGGTGGTAGGAGGCGTGACAGGAGGTCTGGTAGGCGGTGTAATAGGACTGGGGGGTGGGGTGGCTAGTGGAATGGTTGGTGGGGTACCGGGGGAACTGGAACGCGCGGTCTTTCTCAAAGGTTCACCGCTTGGTCCAGCAATCTCGCCGTCATCGTCGTGCGGGGTGGAATCGTTGGTCTTTCTAACCTTTCTCAAAGGTTCACCGCTTGGTCCAGCACTCTCGCCGTCGTCATCATCTTTCGTAAGATCTATCACAGCTGATACTGTAAAATAAAAATTTAGTTAAAATAAATAAATGGAATAAAATAAGTTCATTTTAATTTATAAAACAATATAAAAGATAAGTTCTCACATGCATCATTAATGGCTTGGAAGGCGTTCAATTCAATATTCGGGTTATTCGAGCCTGGAAAAATATAAAACCTGTTTATACATGAAAGACAATTTAGTGAGTTGATTTTACACACACACACACACACACACACACACACACACACACATACACACATACACACACACACACACACACAGCATGAATTAAAAATAAATCATTTAAAATAAAATAAAAAATAAATAAAATACATTTAAAAACAAATAATTAAATTTTAAAATAAATCATTTAAAATAAAATAAATCATTTAAAATAATTAAATATAAATAAATAAAATAAAATAAAAAATAAATAAATAAATAATTAAATATAAATAAATAAAAATAAAAATAAATAAATTACATTTAAAAACAAATAATTAAATTTTTAAAATAAAATAAAATTTAAAATAATTAAATATAAATAAATAAAAAATAAATAAAATAAAAAAAATAATTAAAATAAATAAATTAAAATAAAATAAACAGATTATCAATCATAAAATAAATTATAACAGCTTGTCGTAACAAAACAACCACAAGATGCCAGTATTTTACAAAACAGGGGTGCTATAACAAAACAACCACAAGATGCCAGTATTTTACAAAACAGGGGTGCTATAACAAAAACAACCACAAGATGCCAGTATTTTACAAAACAGGGGTGCTATAACAAAAACAACCAGGAGACGGCAGTATTTTACAAAACAGGGGTGCTATAACAAAAACAACCACAAGATGCCAGTATTTTACAAAACAGGGGTGCTATAACAAAAACAACCAGGAGACGGCAGTATTTTACAAAACAGGGGTGCTATAACAAAAACAACCAGGAGACGGCAGTATTTTACAAAACAGGGGTGCTATAACAAAAACAACCACAAGATGCCAGTATTTTACAAAACAGGGGTGCTATAACAAAAACAACCAGGAGATGGTAGCAGAGCACTATATGTATTCGGTTTCAACCATAATCGAGGAACAATTTTACCAAAAACAGGATGTAGTTCGTACATCCCCAACGCTAGGGTTGCTGTGGCATCGGTTTAACAACAACAACAACCGCTGGGTTGAATGACGCCACTTTTCAGAAAGTGTAAAAACAGACTTTTATGTTTTAAAACATTACGAAAACATAGCGACCCAACTTAAGAAACCATGTAGACGGCGGTAAACAATTACACGTAGAACTCATAGAACATAAGTCACAGTTAGCACGCATATGATATGATAAGCCAATAACTTATAATAGAACATCAAAATGAGATCAGACGAGCCAGCGTTAGAACACAATCAGAGCAAAGACGTAATGAAAGCTTAGATGTGGGGAAAAAACATTTGTTTGCGAACATAAACAACAAAAACAAATGTAGCATAATGGCTAATCAACCGACGGGGGTTAAGGAAGGCCTAGTCTTTTCATAATAAAAGTCATGGGAAAACGAACAAAATTATAAATTTGGTTTTTCTGAAACATAGACCAAAACTAGTTGACAATCAGATTTATGTGTCTAGGACAGAGTGCGACAACCGGGAAATTATGATATGATAACCCATGTTTTGACAAAGCAGTTTAAACATTGTTTTTAGATAAAAACAGCTGCAATACCAACCAAGCAACTATAGTAAAACAATGATAAAAACAGTAATGAGTTATGCCTAAAGTATAAAAACAGATAAAGCCAAGAGATAAAAAATAGTAGGCAAAGTAGTTTAAACAGTAGATAAAAATAAAATAGTTAAAACAATGTTTTAGATAAAACAGCTGCAATAACAGTCAAAAAAGCAACTAGTCAATCAATGAATTAAAACAATGCTAAAACAGTAATGAGTTATTTCCTAATGTATAAAAACAGCGTAGTAATATAACATAAAACACTTACTTTTTTGCATCTTGAAAAGGTGAGTTGGTCAGAGTCGGTAAACTGATGGTTTGGCTGAAATCCAAGCTCTGTATTTATAGACCTGTTGTGCCTGTGGTGAAAAAACGGTACTGCGACGAAAGATGGCGCTGTTGCATAAGAAATAAATTTGTACTCAGGAAATGCACATCACGAGTCAGGATCGAAACAGGATGCCAACACCCTATGCAACTCCAATAATCTGTTTCAACCTGTCAAACGGACTAATAAAATGTCCACCATCTGTGTATCTTTAAACAGAAACGGCTAACACGTTAAACCATGCGTTGCAGAGATAACAGTGTTTATGGCCGATTCAGCGAATACAGATCGTAAAGTCAAACGGACTGCTAAAATGACCAGTAGGCTACACAAAGTGAAAATACAGCGTTTAGTGAGTGCAAGAGATAATGATTGTGCACAAAGGCGCTTACATCAGCTTTTTCTTGAACACATAAGTTCGGGAGTTGTAACTGTCTATAAACATGCAAGATTAAGAATTTTATTTATTTATTTATCTAAAACTAAAATCCCCTGTTACCTAATATGGAATAGGTTAGTGAGGAGTAGGAGGACGCGCGCTTAGAAAGACAGACACATGAACGTGCATCGTAAACACTGAATGAGTGAGACGCCGCGAGATGGAGCTGCGAGAGAGGGAGAGAGAGAGAGAGAGAGAGAGAGAGAAACACTGACATTTATACTTTATAAAAGAACGGTATGTTTTTCAACCTTGGTTAAATTATTTTATAATCTTTTCATTTATACTTTAAACGAACGGTATGTTTTTTCAACTTTAGTTAAATTAGCAAGATAACCATTTTAATGTATACCCTTTTTTATGTAATATGATTTTTATTCTTTTGTTTATCAAAAACAATTGGATCAATAAGATATTTATTTTATAAGCATTTAATTATATACTTTTATAAAGAACAGTATGTTTTTCAGCTTTAGTTAAATTAGCAAGATAACCATTTTAATGTATATAAAGAACGGAATGTTTTATGTAATATGATTTTTATTCTTTTGTTTATCAAAAACAATTGGATCAATAAGATATTTATTTTATAAGCATTTCATTATATACTTTTATAAAGAACTGAATGGTTTTCAACTTTAGTTAAATTAACAAGATAGCTATTTTATTTTATACACTTATAGGCCTAAAGAACGGAATGTTTTATGTAATATGATTTTTATTCTTTTGTTTATCAAAAACAATTGGATCAATAAGATATTTATTTTATAAGCATTTCATTTATACTTTTATAAAGAACTGAATGGTTTTCAACTTTAGTTAAATTAGCAAGATAGCTATTTTATTTTATACACTTATAGGCCTAAAGAACGGAATGTTTATGTAATATGATTTTGTTTCTCTAAAGCTGAATTAAATGGTTTCAGTAGATTTTTTGCAAAGATATTATTGCATATCATTTGTGTGAAATATAAAAACATGATTAGAGTCATCTCTCTTTTTTTCTCACTTTTGCTGCTACCTCAGGAATGTGAGGGTGGACGTCTGCGTAGCAGAGATATCACATGCTGACACATTCAGTGAATACAGACCACAAATTCAAACTTTCTGTCAAAAACAGATCAAAAACACAGAAAATACACCCAGCTTGTGTCCACAAGAGATAATGCTTGTGTGTGACACAGTCTTCAAACTTTCTGACAAAACCACATGATCTACGACTAGCTAGGACGATAGGCAAACCATAACAACATATGCCGGAAAGATAATAGATAAAAAACAACATATGCGGTAGATATGATAACTGTCAAAACACATGATCGAAGGGTCAAAACGCATGATCAAACGGTCAATATGACAATCCATATCCTTATCTATACACGCCAGAAAGGGCGGGACAGCTCAACGGACAACCGGAAGGGCGGGGACCAGATGTCTTATCTAGTGGGCGGGACCGGAAGTCATCAATCATTTTGACAGGTGCCATAGGGTAATAACTACTCTGAGGCCTTCTGTGGTTTGAGTCTGTTGAAGACAATACTTTAAAAAATACACCAAAAACATCTGTTTGCTGCTCATATTTATCATGAAATTAAAACTTGTACTGTTATTCTGCAGATTTATGTATATTGATCAGTGACTTTTAATCTGAATGCATTGAGAATGTGCTGTTAGGACATATAAAATGGATGTTTAACCTCAGCTGGGATTTCCTGACCACACACAGAGTAAAACTGAAAAAAACTGTTCAAAATAAAATACTTGTGAACAAATATCTGAGCCGTTCCCGTGTGAGCTTTAACATGGTAAATGTGGATTAGTTCTGGGCCTCAGAATCCAAAGTAAATATTCAAAGCTAGAAACTCTTGAATAAAATCCGGTTAATGTCCCATGATGTTCAACTATCTCTGTGTGATTGATTTTAGCTTTTAACCTTTACTATAACTGAAACACACATTTACATGCAGGATCACAATAAACAGAAAATGTAGAAAAATAAAATAAAAAAGACACAACACAACTAAGAACATATTTGAGAAAAGGTAAAATGAATGTTCAGAGTTTACATGCACTTAAGAAATGGGTTTTATTGCAGCGTTCAGAAATGCGGTGTAAGTGTCATGCTCTTAACCTGCGTACACAACGGCTGATATTAGTAATCAGCTTTAACTAAACCTTTGTGTTACTTTAGTTATCTCACACACACATGCACCTTTCAGAAAACAGTAAGAACGCAGCTAATGCTTTTGCATGGCCATAAGCTGCTACTAATGCAGTGCATGTAAGCATGAGCAACGCTTCGAATCTTAAACAGCTTGGTTGCAATACCGGCTTTCTAGTGTGCATGAAAACCCTGTTGATAAGAACATCAATAATGAGGAAAAAGCCTTACAGAGAGTTTAATTAACGTCTGGTGACGACACCTGCGTATATCACCTCATCCTCCTGTTTAACCCTCTGAAAGAAAACACACACAGATCATACAAAGAGACAAATTGTCAATATGCATAGAATTTAATGCTAAGTTTAGTAAAAAAAGAAATTGCTAATAATAGAGCTAGAATTGAAATGCTGAAAAGAAGAGAAAGACGGTTTTTCATAGTTAGTGCCTTTGTTTATGGTTATGGATTAATTAAGTCAGTGGCGGATTTAGGCACAGGCACATGCTAGGGCTGCTCGATTAGGGCAAAAATCATAGTCATGATTATTTTGGTCAATTTTACAATCACAATTATGAATGGGCCATATGACCAAAACTTTATGCGAGTAATTTATTTAACAATAGCGATATACTGTATATCAAGCATGTATTTACTGGAAATAAGATTGTTATGATATATATATTTTAGATACCAGGGAAATTTTACAATTCTCGTGAATTGTATGAAACATATACAATAGAAAAAGACACAAATGAAGCAAACAGTGCTTTAAGATTTTCATGCAAGTATCAACAGGCTACTATACGAATTTAATAATCAAATGTAAAATAAAACAGCATAGTCTTCACTATAAGAATAAAACAACTGTTTTATTCTTAAAACTACTAAAATCATTCAGTCAAGAGCGGTAAGTGATTTTCTCTCTTTTGTTGTTTAATTAACATTAATGACATGGGCGGCATCAGGTTTATTAGGCTGCTGTCAGACTGAACGCACGGATCCAATATACTGATACACAATCAATTTTCTCCCAACGTTTTACATTTGATGATGTCTTTACTATCTTTCTGGGGCTTGAAAGTGGTAGTTGCGTAGACGGTCAGTGAAATCTCTCAGATTGTTGTTTTGAAGATTAATGAACGTTTTACGTTTAGGGTGAGTAATTAATGACATAAATTTTAATTTCTGGGTGAACTATCCCTTTAAGACATAACTGACTGGTGTTACATGAATACTTGCCAAGCCTGGGATTTTGACATTTTTGTATGTATTTAACCATTTGGGCGCAAACAGAAATCTGTCTGAGAAACAGCCTGAGTTCTCTTTCGCACTTAAAGGGATACTCCACTTTAAAATGAAAATTCTGTCATCATATACTCACCCTCATGTTGTTTCAAATCTGTTTCTTCTGCTGAACAGAAAGCAAGATATTCAGAAGAATGTCAGTAACCAGACAGTTTCTGGTCCCATTGACTTTTATAGTAGGAAAAAATATATACTATGGAAGTCAATGAGACGAGAAACTGTCTGGTTACTGATACTCTTCTAAATATCTTCCTTTCTGTTGTAGGGCTGGACCCGAATATTCGAATATTCGTTCGGTGGGTTGGTATTCAATTTGAAAATTTGACATTCGAATATTCGTTTTTTTGGGGGTTTTTTTTGCACACCTGGCATCCCCCTCGAAACGGTTCTCATTCGCGCTTGGATATGTTCAACACTATAAAATCTGACGAAATATAGATAGACAAGCGAGACGTGACACGTTCAGAATTATAAAAAAAAAAAAGAAAAAAAGTACAGAACAGCGCGAGCGGGAAGCGGCGCGCCTCACGCGGGCATGGCTTATATGCTCCGAGAACTCTTTTTTACACCTATCTTATATAGCCTAGCCATTTTTAATAGGATGGACAGTTGAAGGAACTTCCTTCAACTGTCCATCCTATTAAAAATGGCTAAGGAACCCAACCTCGTTATTTGCTTCTTCTTGGCCTACTAAAGTGTTCCTGCAACGGGAGTATTCTATGGCTAGAGCGCAGAACAGGGAGTTTGTATGGACAGAAGCAGTGCTTTAAGTGGCTCAAAAGAGGTGCCGGTACTCTTTTTTTTTTTTTTTTTTTTTGCTGACTCCCCTTCTCCCCTGAGGTAACTATGGAAGCTTGTTTCCGCCACTGAATAATAAATAAATAATAATAATTGCGACTTGTTATCTCACAATTCTGACTTTTTTTCTCACAATTGCGATATATCAAGTCAGAATTGTGACTTTTTTTCTCATAATTGCGAGATAAGAAGTCAGAATTGTGAGAAATAAAGTCGCAATTCTGAGATATAAAGTCGCAATTGCGAGATATAAAGTCGCAATTCTGAGAAATAAAGGCGCAATTGGGATATATAAAGTCAGAATTGCATGATATAAAGTCGCAAAATGCGTGTTATAAAGTCAGAATTGTGAGATATAAACTATTCTGAGAAAGAAAAAAAAGTCAGTCTTTTTTTCCCTTAGAATTTGACTAGCTTTATAGATAGTTTATATCTCACATTTCTGAGAAAAGATGTCAGAATTCTGACTTTATAAGACGCAGTGTTGTATAAAATGTAAAAAATAATCTTTTTCTTAATCTAATTTGGATAAATATTAGGTACACAAGATAGGCATTCATTTTTCTCAAGAAAAAAAAATCTCACCTAATGATGTAAACATACAGAGAGCCCTATCAGCTGGTAGAATTATTTAAGGTTAAAAATAATTAAAATTAAATATAATGCATTTTTTTTATCCTAATAACAACTTTATTTAATGATATAAGTAAAAAAATATAATAAATATGTAATATAGTACACATATTTAGCAAAAATACTCTCTATAGCTGTTTTTTTTTCTAGCCAACTCACGTGCTATAGCCTATATTATGGTCATCAAATGGCTTTCCTGAGGTAAATATTATGTAACAATTGTTCTCCAGCTGTTTTACTGACCCTTTCCGCGGTTGAAAAACACTGATTGATCGATATTATGTAGGCTGAATATACATTTCGGTAAGTTGTACTGTTTCTTTTAACATTGTGTTCATTCGTGTTAATAGAGATGATCGGTTCACGTGCGCTAGGGATCTGTCATGTCACATTTACAAGCGCCAAAACGGTATTTATTGTTTGAATTTCGTTATAAAAATGACAGAATCTGAGAGCTGGGATTTTGTTTTATATCATAACTAACCTGCTCTGTCTCCGTGTCCTCTTTGCTTCGCGATTTTTCTGTGCGTGAGAAAATGGATGTGTTGTGAGAGCGTGTGAAAAGTGTCAATTGCGTGCATGTGTCTCACGGACGGTGAATGCGTGAGAGTTGGCGGGTGGTCGTTTACGATAACGGGAGGTCCTCTCGTGCTTCCATGGCGGTTTCAGTTGTGCTTCCTCCTCCTTCGTCATGGCAACAATCAACCATTATGCTGAAATAGAGCGCGCGCCGTGCATTGTGAAGGGCGCTCTGAAAAGCGGCAGCGCAGCCAGAGGATTAAAACAGATGTGCAAATGAGCGTACCGGTACGCTAAAAGCACGTTCTGGGCGCACGGAGAGGTGGCGGTACGCTCAAGAGCTATATTTGGAAGTGGCGGTACTGAGTACCGGCGCGTACCGGCCCACTTAAAGCACTGGACAGAAGTGCATGCCTGAGCTTGTATTTTGGGTTAAGCTGCATTTCTTTGACATTGTGGAAAATAGAATAATAGAATAATCTAAATTATTCTCATTTTTAATTGAACTTAATTTCGTTTTTCTTTATTTAAATTTCGTTTTTTTTTTTTTTTAAATTTTGTTTTTCTTTATTTAAATTTCGTTTTTTCTTTATTTAAATTTCGTTTTTCTTTATTTTAATTTCGTTTTTTCTTTATTTAAATTTCGTTTTTCTTTGTTTAAATCTACCCTTTACTGTGTCAGTAATTTGTTAGTCAGAGAAATATTAGACTACCTTATTAAAAGTATTGCTTCAGTTAACAGATCTGTGTGTGTGTGTGTGTGTGTGTTACGTGCGAGTGTATTTACTTTGTGCTGTTCATGTGGAAGATGTTTAATATCACTAGTGCAGTGTCTGTTCTCGGAGCATTTAAGCCCTGCCCGCGTAAGGCGTGCTGCTTCCCGCTCGCGCTGTTCTATAGTTTATTAAAAGTTTATTAATTCTGAACGTGACGCGTCCCGCGTGTTGCACCAAATGCGACACTGCACTCCCCTGTGAAGTCGATTGGATGAACGGTTATAATCAAATAATCGGGTAATAATCAAAATGCAAATGTACAGACAGACACAGAGAGAATACTGCCTTTATTAGAGAGAAGAATATGTTCAGCCCCCTCTCTCCGAAGCTTCGAATATTCGATGTTCATTGCTACCGAAGCTTCGAAGCTCAAAAAATGGTATTCGGACCAGCCCTAGGCAGAAGAAAGAAATTCATACAGGTTTGAAACAACATGAGGGTGAGTATATAATTACAGAAATTTCATTTTTTTTTTAAATATCAAGCACATCCTATTTTACAAAAGTCATGTTACATGATTTTACTGATTTGCACATTAAATGGTTAATTCACCCAAACGTTCTGGCAGGTGACTCTCAGCTGATCCACGTCTACCTATAGGAAAACAATGCCTATAACTGTATTCATATATAAGCTCCTTCATTATTATCAGCAGCTATCGCGTTTCTCAGGAGCAAATTACCCTCCTCCATCCCCAGCTCCTCCTCTCGTCAGTCAGGATTTGGCGTTCTGATTCCCCTTGAATCAGAATAAATTCTTGAGTTATGTTGTACTTTAAAATCTTGAATTAATGATATCTGCAGTACATTCATAATGGTTCCCGTTTACCCTAAGAGGGGTTATTGCTGCTCTCTTATTCTTTCCCAGAACAGAACCATACAGCCATTCCAAACTGTATGCTAATTGTCAATCGTATTTGACGATAGTGGTCCTGACAGAAATGAAAATTCTTTCATTAATTACTCTCCCTCATGTTATTCTAAACCCATAAGACTTTTGTTCATCTTTGGAACACAAATGAAGATATTTTTGATGAAATCCGAGAGGTTTCTGACTCAACATGACTGCAATGTAATCACCACTTTCAAGGCCCAGAAAGGTAGTAAAGACATCGTTAAAATAGTCCATGTGACTACGGTGGTTCAGCCTTAACGTTATGAAGCGTCGGAACTCCCCCGTCAGAACGCCGGCTCATTATTGGCCAGCTCCTGCGTCAGCATTACACGCATGCGTCGTGGTGCTCACGTGACCAGCGTCAGTGGCTCTGGGCACACTTAACTGGCACACTTTTCAAAGTCATGATCTGATTGGTAGAATTCTACAGGATGGCCGGGAGACGTATGCGTCTCGTTTTTTAACTGTCCACCTGGAAACAAATGCAGAGAATGCCATCGTATTTACAACTATGACAATGAGCGCTAACCAGGATCAAACAAACGCTGAAGTATGTGACGGCTCCATTGTTAAACAGTAAACTTAAACAACATTCTTGAATGAATAATTTATTAAATGCACGCCGGTCTGTTATTGTAGGGACATCGACTTTACATTTTCACGCACCTAAACATGACATGGAACAAAACGAATTGTGGTTGGTTGCATTACATGTCAGTCAAATTTGGACGGCCCTTGACCTTGAAAGCTGTGATGGAGTCCAGACCTTCTGCTGTTAGTCTGAAGGTCTGTCTACGTGAGACTAGTGTGTGTGTGTGTGTGTGTGTGTGTGTGCTGTCTTGGTCACATCACGGCATTTCACACACAATGGGAACAAAACTGTTAAATCATGATTTTTTTTTAAGTCATATTTGTGGTCTTGCAGATTTTTAAAAATCTGATAAGATTGTGAAAATCTTTTAGTGTGGGCCAGCCTTAAGGTGTCATGTCTCGACACAAACAGTTTGCTAATCTTGATTTTTTTCTTTATTACTGCTATCTGTAACACATTACAAGGCACTATAATTACATCCTGATGATCACACGTAATTGTTAATTAGCAAGCTAGACTAAAGATGGCTAAACTCTCTCAGCCAGTCCTCTAAATATTAGAGCAACTGTGCTTTCATATAGGCCTACACAAAATACAATTTATACATGATAAAAACAATAAATATATATAAAACAAAGCAGATTTCTGCAGCGATTCTGGCAGTTTTCCATATGCAATGATTGGCCATGTTAGAATTTTTGTTTGCAAACAATGACTCAAAATCCAACATGCACCTTTAAACAACAAAAAAACAGTCAGTCTTACTTTGGCAACAACCCTCCATTAAATATTGATGTCCATTAATGATTCATTTGTTTTCTACGAGTTCTTGTTTTTAGTGTTCACAACATAATCTAGTAAAACAATATAATGACGAGTGCTATTTTCTTTAATATCAGCAAGATTACAAATGTGATATTCATTTTATACAACAGTTCAATAAACATGTAACAAACATAATATGCACTTAATTGAGGCAGATACAAACTATGCATAAACTATGATGGAAATGATGAATAAATCACAAGTTTTTGGTTGCGCAATGAGTATGATTCGCCTTGACAGAGGATGTGATTGGATAACTGGAGGAACCAGTGTACCATTTCGCATCACACAACATCATTGGTGGCTGGTAGGCACACAATTTTAGCGGTCGGATTTTTTAACTACTTTAAAATGGCTTTTTTATGCCTGAATATTTATAGAATATGACACAGACATCAAAAATATAAATACAAGTTCACTCACTTAGTCCTGGTCTATCACTTGGGCAAAAAATCCATCACTCTGTCCTTTTAAATGTCTGTGTTAAGAGCACGTTCGGTCACTTAATGAAGCTGATTGCTGTAGCCTATATCCAATTTAAGCATGGGTCCTTAATTTTTTTATTGTAGCTGTTGTTTGAATGGTAGTTTAGTAAATTTGTTTGCGATCAAAAATTCAATATCTCTGCTCTCCATAGTTATAATATCTCTACTCTCCATAGTTACATCAGCGGTAGCAGTTCGAACTAAAATCACGTAATTTACATCTCGTCAATGATTGGTTGATATACCAAGGGAAGCTAACGTCCTCTGCCATGTTCATTTCCTCAACACTCCTAATCAGTGAAATTGAATTACTCAAATTTTACAAATTTATTTTAGTCGTCGTCAAAGTGACTCAGTATAATTACCTCCCAGAAATCATTTGTCTCCCATGTCTCATTTGACAGCATTCTCAAAGATCAGGCATCCGCCTCTGAATGCAAGATAACTTGACCACATGTATTGTGTCGTTTGCACGCTCTGAGGCGCAAGTAATTGATCATGTATGAAAAAAGAGCCACAGTGGCTTCTCCTACAGCAACTTACATTTCCTGTTTCCACCTGGCATTAAGATGTATTTTTGTCGATTGGAGCACAAGTGGAAGACAGTAAATACAGGTGTAAACGGGGTCCAAAACATTTTGAGCTTTTCCACTTTCAACCACTTCCAGAGGTAGTTGAAAACTCATTTGACTCTTGTAATGTAAAAGCTCATGTGTCGAATGTGTTCGAACAGCCACAAAAGATCATCTACTCTTCACCTACCTAATGCGTAAACATTATGGGAAGAGCTCTAGCCAGACGGGATTTAAACTTAGTCGACTGAAGACCCAAGTTTGGTTTGAAGATGAAAACATACCAAGCACAATGTTCTCTCACTATTCCTGATTTCTAACACACACTCACAGCGTTCGGCTGGTCTTTCAGCTGTCAGAGCAGAAACTAAAGCTGATGCTCTCCGTGTGTTTTTGTGTCGTCTCCGGGCGCATTCATATCTAAATTGCACAAGCTTATTTTGTTCATTAGTTCAAAAGATCTGGGAAAAAAAAAAACATACATTTACCCACCCATAGAACCTCCCCTTGAAGAAATCAGGACAAAAGTGGTTGAAAGTAGACTAAAGAGACTGATTAAATCCCCAGGTGTAAAGGGGAATGGTTCTGCCTCGTCTACTTGTGATCCGATCCACCAAAACGCATCAGGTGTAAACTGGGCCTTAGTGATATTTGGTGCCAGTTTACCAGGAAGTGATGGTTTTGTTGTCTTGAACTCATTGGATGGAACTGTAGCTTCATTCAGAAATGTTTTATGCAATATTCTAATTTTAAAATCACAACTTGACACTGACACTGTTTTTAATGTTTAATACTGTAAGCTGTTTCCTTTAAAGCAGTGCTTCTCAAATAGTGGGGCGCGACCCCCAGGGGGGGCTCGGAGCGATGCCAGGGGGGGCGCGCGAGACCCCAAAGAACATGCTTTTTCAGGAAGTGGGGGTTTTTTTGCACCGAAAAAGAGCACAGAGCACAGAGCAGGAGATATGAAGTGCAGATAACAAACAACATGGACAAATATTTAACAGGGATGAAAAGAAAGGCGGAGAGAGACGGAGATAACGAGACAAAAGTAAGTCTCCCGAAAGCTAAGATGAGGAAATATGACGAAGCGTATGTTGCGCTTGGCTTCACCGTATGTTGCGCTTGGCTTCACCGTGACTACGGTGGGAGACGAAGAACGACCAGTATGTTTGCTGTGTCTAAAAATATTGGCAGCGGACAGCATGAAGCCAAATAAATTAAGGCGTCACTTAAAGACATTACACCCCAATTATTATTTATTGATTATATTTAATTTTATTTTCTCAAATTAATTTATTCATCAAATTGTTTTATATATTGTGTTCCTGAGTTAATGTTGCTGATCAATTTGAATTTATTATTATTTATTGATTATATTTTATTTTATTTTCACAAATTGTTTTATTCATTTTTGTTTTATAGGTCAAATTGTTTTATATATTGTGCTCCTGAGTTAATGTTGCTGATCAATTTGAATTTTTTTAATTATTTATTGATTATATATTTTAATTTCAGGCAAATTGATGCACTTTAAGTCTTCTCTGTTACAGACTAAAAAACAATGTTAATAAAGCTATTCTTTGTTTTAAGTTGATCTATATTTCTTTCTTTTTTGTTTTCTTTAATGTTAATAAGGATACAATGTTATGCAGATGTGTACTTATTATAACAATTTTATTGACAAATTATACTATTTACAGTCGCGGCGGAGAATTGGGGGGCGCGAAATGTTTACTTCTTCCTAGGGGGGGCGTAACAGAAAATAATTGAGAAGCACTGCTTTAAAGCAATACATTTGTATAGAGTTCAATCTAAATATACATGACATTTGTTTATTGGAGTGCTGAATTGCAGTTCTTGTGCAAATATTTCCACAACGCCATGATCAGATCAAGCTTCTTAACTGCCGTTTTCTCAACACTGTCATTTTTGTTGCTTTTTTATTTATTGAGAGGAACATGCTGCATACAGTATATACATAATCATCTAAATAAATATAAAATATAAATATTCATCTAACATAAATATTCATATTCGCTCTCAATGTGAGCAGCGTCACTGCGTCAGGATTTTCGTAAATATATTGAGACATTAGGGGTAGCCTAATAGATAGCCTAGAAATCTAGACGCACCCTAGCGACAGCAAAATTTCGCCTGAGAATATAGTTCCCAGCATGTATAGGGGAGAGCGGGGCTGGTTGGGTCAAGGGTTGGTTGGCACACAGTTCAATTTTAGTACACTAGAGGGCGCTGCCACAAAAATCGGACATTAAAATGACTGCCCTCTTGACCTGAACACACCATTTACTAAAATCACCGAACTGTCACTAACTGTTGAGGTGAGGATAACTTTGCTATTTTACTGTGTTGAAACAAAAAAAAAGGTCTCCCCACTAAATATATTTTAGAACTATGATAGATAGAGATATATAAAATATAAGGATTTCAGTTGATAGAGATAGGATCAGCTATATTTTGATATGAAATTTAAAAGTCTCCGATGAGTGATGCTATGTGGCTAACATAATTTCAGTAAAGAGGTGTGTCCTAATGTGGGTGGGGTTGGTTGACACACTGATTTGGGGGTTGGTTGACACATGTGCCAACCAACCCCATTATAGACAATTGGTTATAAATGTATTAATTTATGCATTTTCCATATGTTAAAACATAATATTTTATTATATATATATATATATATATATATATATATATATATATATATATATATATATATATATATTACACAGGTGCTGGTCATAAAATTAGAATCAAAAAGTTGATTTATTTCAGTAATTCTGTTAAAAAAGTGAAACTTGTATATTATATAGACTCATTACATGCAAAGTGAGATATCTCAAGCCTTTATTTGTTATCATTTTGATGATTATGGCTTACAGCTTATGAAAACCACAAAATCAAAATCTCAGAAAATTAGAATATTACATGAAATCACACAGTAATTACACAGTAATCCCATGGTCATTGAACCAGGTTTTGGTTCTTTTGGCAGTGTGGGCAGGTGCAAATCCTGCTGGAAAATGAAGGAAGCATGAAGTGCTCTGGAAATGTCCTGGTAGACGGCTGCGTTGACTCTGGATTTAATAAAGCACAGTGGACCAAAGTCCTCTTTTCTGATGAGAGCAAATTTTGCATCTCATTTGGAAACCAAGGTCCCAGAGTCTGGAGGAAGAATGGAGAGGCACACAATCCAAGATGCTTGAAGTCCAGTGTGAAGTTTCCACAGTCTGTGTTGGTTTGGGGAGCCATGTCATCGGCTGGTGTTGGTCCACTGTGCTGTCCACTCAACGCAGCCGTCTACCAGGACATTTCCAGAGCACTTCATGCTTCCTTCAGCAGACAAGCTTTATGGAGATGCTGACTTCATTTTCCAGCAGGATTTGCACCGGCCCACACTGTTCTCTAAATGTTCTCATTAATTTATGGAGAACAAAAGAAATAGATTTGTTCAGTAAATGTAACGTTTTTACAAAAAGTTAAAAAAGCAACATATGATGGCAGAGCTTTCAGCTTATAGATTTCCCTATCCTAGAGAGAGTGAATTGCTAAGTACTAATCTGTCTAGATATGTAATAAACATTTTCCAAAAGAAAACCTCAAAAAGGTTCATTATAGATCAAATAAGACAGAAACACACCTGTTCACCGGTCATTTTCCTCAGCTGTAGGCAAAGACAAGTTTCAAACCAGTGCTTTTCCAGGAGACTAGAGCTAAATTAATCCCCTAGTTTAGCGCCATCTACTGTTTTAGAAGAGGAAGTTGTTCAACTGCATTTGTGAGAAAATCGAGCCGAGAGATCTCATAAAAAGCCAAGTGTCACACAATCATAACAGACAGATATGTATTTGTATGCACTAGATTTGGTATTTGTTCAAAGGTTACATGCAATGGTTTGTATTTATTTGTGAAGTATTATCTTGGCTCATTTATTTATATTTGTAAAACTCAATACATATTTGTTACTCCACTGCATTTTTACTCAAACTGACCTTTGTACTTGCACATTGCTTTCTGTTTGTTTGCGAGTCGAGTTTTCCTTTGCGAAGTAGATCGAGTTTGTTTGCAAAATGCTGGATTTGTTTGTTTAATTATGGCACATAATTCGCTCCACATTTATCCCGCCCCTCGGATTGAGCCGTGTCTATGGTGAGTTGCCAGACCTAACATCTTGATGTATCACTTGGTAATAGGTAAAATGTAGGTAATAGACACATGCTGCCCCTGGATCTCAAGTGTTTGTCTTCGGCTGCTTCGTGAAAGTTGTGATAGTGTCGGCGGATTGGGAACTAAACATATGTTTCTCATATATATATATATATACACTGCTCAAAAAAATTAAAGGAACACTTTGAAAACACATCAGATCTCAATGGGGAAAAATATCATGCTGGATATCTATACTAATATGGACTGGGTAATGTGTTATGAACGAAAGGATGCCACATCGTTTGATGGAAATGAAAATGATCAACCTACAGAGGATTGAATTCAAAGACACCCCGGAAATCTAAGTGAAAAAATGATGCAGCAGGCTTGTCAATTTTGCTAAAATTTCATTGCAGCAACTCAAAATGGTACTCAGTAGTTTGTATGGCCCCCACGTGCTTGTATGCATGCCTGACAACGTCGGGGCATGCTCCTAATGAGACGACGGATGGTGTCCTGGGGTATTTCCTCCCAGATCTGGACCAGCGCATCACTGAGCTCCTGGACAGTCTGAGGTGCAACCAGGTGATGTCAGATGGACCGAAACACAATGTCCCAGAGGTGTTCTATTGGACGTAGGTCAGGTGAGCGTGGTGGCCCTTCAATGGTATCATTCCTTCATCCTCCAGGAACTGCCTGCATGCTCTCGCCACATGAGGCCGGGCATTGTTGTGCACCAGGAGGAACCCAGGACCCACTGCACCAGCACAGGGTCTGACAATGGATCCAAGGATTTCATCCCGATACCTAATGGCAGTCAGTGTGCCATTGTCTAGCCTGCAGAGGTCTGTGCGTCCCTCCATGGATATGCCTCCCCAGACCATCACTGACCCACCACCAAACCAGTCATGCTGAACGATGTTACAGGCAGCATAACATTCTCTACGGCTTCTCCAGACCCTTTCCTGTCTGTCACGTGCTCAGGGTGAACCTGCTCTCATTTGTGAAAACCACAGGGCACCAGTGGCGGACCTGCCAATTCTGGTGTTCAATGGGAAATGCCAATCAAGCTCCCTGGTGCTGGGCAGTGAGCACAGGGCCCACTAGAGGACGTCGGGCCCTCAGGCCACCCTCATGAAGTCTGTTTCTGATTGCTTGGTCAGAGACATTCACACCAGTGGCCTGCTGGAGGTCATTTTGTAGGGTTCTGGCAGTGCTCATCATGTTCCTCCTCGCACAAAGGAGCAGATACCGGTCCTGCTGATGGGTTAAGGACCTTCTACGGCCCTGTCCAGCTCTCATAGAGTAGCTGTCTGTCTTCCTGGAATCTCCTCCATGCACTTGAGACTTTGCTGGGAGACACAGCAAACCTTCTGGCAATGGCACGTATTGATGAGCCATCCTGAAGGAGCTGGACTGCCTGCGCAACCTCTGTAGGGTCCAGGTATCGCCTCATGCTACCAGTAGTGACACTGACCCTAGCCAAATGCAAAACTGGTGAAAAACAGTCCGAAAAGATGAGTAGGGAAAAAAATGTCAGTGGCCTCCACCTGTAAAACCATTCCTGTTTTGGGGGTTGTCTCACTGTTGCCCATCTAGTGCACCTGCTGTTAATGTCATTAACACTAAAGCAGCTGAAACTGATTACCAACCCCCTCTGTTACTTAACTGACCAGATCAATATCCCAGGAGTTTAACTGACTTGATGCTATTCTCTGATTAAAAAGTGTTCCCTTTATTTTTTTGAGCAGTGTATATATATATATATATCAATTTTTTTTAGCACTCTTGAGTTTGGGTGAACTTCCCATTTAAATGTTAGACATGCATGATTTTTCTTCAGAACTAGCTTCACTTTTTTACATAATTTGTACCCACTTAAACTGCTACAGCATTCATTTTTAGTGAATGTATGAAGTCAGATATCTACACTAATCAGCATTTAAAGTGAATCAAAACCTTTCATTCAAGTTATACATTCATTTTAAAGACAACTTTGAACTTTTTTGATCCACTTCAAATATAGACTACTGTAAACATCCATAGATTTTAAACCATAGTGCACCATATTCAACTGGTCATGTCAGATTAATGGTCAGATTAATGTCATACTTTTAGTGTTATCTGTTTTTATAATCAAAACCAGTATTTGTATTTGTTTTAATTTAATAATAAAGAAAATCAGGAAGCATACTCATTTACACTTATACAGGAAAACACTAAACGCATCTAAATGTTATTATGCTGATAATGACACAGATGACGGTCATAAATGATCTTACCGATTTCTGTGTGTTTCTCTTGTAGAATGTTGGATCAGCGTAGGTTATCTCTTCATCACGAGTCTCAACTGTAAACAACAATCATAGTCATGTCATGTTGCATTAAATCAACAAAGTGGAATCACTAAATCAGTTTTCATACTAAAAATACATAATTTGAGGTGTATTATTAGTGTATAATTATTCATTATCATACTTCATACATGTTTAACAGGTGTATCAGTAGTAGATAACACTTGCCTTCTTGATCAGCTTTTCTGTGTTTCTTGCAGATCCAGATCATTCCGACTGCAGCAACAATCACCAGAAATCCAGCAGCAGCAGCAGAGATCAGTGCTGTCTGAGATACAGGACCTGGAGTAGGACCTGAAGGAGGACCTGGAGGAGGACCTGGAGGAGGACCTGAAGGAGGACCTGGAGGAGGACCTGAAGGAGGACCTGAAGCAGGACCTGAAGAAGGACTTAAAGGAGGACCTGGAGGAGAACCTGAAGGAGGACTTAAAGGTGGATGTGAAGGAGAACCTGAAGGTGTGTGTGGATCTGGTGTTGTAGCGGCTAAAGAGAGACAGACATTAGTCGGAGAAAGTGACATATCTGTGTAACATAGCTGACATGGAAGCAAACAAAGACAATAGAGGACCCAGGCGCAGTTTATTACAAGGTTAATAATCCAAAGATGTGAAACATGAATTAAGAACTTGACTGATAACATTAAGCTGACACATGGAACATGGAAACATCATAACATTATTGAATACGCAACAAAGTAACATGGCAAACATAAGGGCTTAAATACAAGACTATGGGGATCACATGACAAAAGCAACCAAGCAACAGACAGAACTAATGAAACAAGAACCAATGAGTACTTGAACGCATGAAATAAACGAACTAATGAAAACAAGGCACATGAAAAGGTGAAGCACATGACAGGATCACATCAAGGGAACATGACAAGACTAAATTCCAAAATAAAAGACATAAAAACATAAATAAAACTTAAAACAGACAATCTGTAACAAACACCATGAAATATCTTCACAATAAAAGTTAATTGGGATTGGGAGTTATTGTGATGTGATAAATAATTTCTCAATACATCTGAATAAATCACTTGGTAGTAACCCACTGAATACAGCTGTAGGTACAACACTGAAAAACAGTGAGACACGTCCCTGCAGTCAAGGTCTGTGTTAACATAGAGCAACAGTTATATTTATAGAAAATAGAGCAAGATTTTGTCTTGTCTGAACAACTCCTATAATAGCACTATTTGATCTGTAGGAAAAGTGTCTGTCCTGTTCTTATCACTTCTCCTACTGGGCATCAGTCAGTGGATCATGGAGACGGTAATTTGATCCTGTGTTGACATGAAAACGACTGCTCTACTTTCTCCACATCATGATGTTATACTATGGAATAGTGTAACATCACAATGTTGTAGCTTGGTTTTATTTATTTATTTTTAATAAGGTTTTAGGGTCTGATATTTAAATTATGTTTTTATAATACAATGACCTCTTATATGTCAAACGATCAAACACAATTTCAGGTGAACGTTTAGGTCGTCGCTGAAATGGTCATGGTTAACAAAAGTATAAGACAGGATTATAAAGTTATAATCTTTCTGTAATACTCTCCCAGAAGCTGCTGTTTGAATGGAAGTCAATGAAGATGTTTCAGTTTACAAAAATAAAAGATGGCTAAGTGAAAATATGCATGAAATATCATTTGGACTGGGATATATGTGTTTTTATATTAAAAATGATAACAGTATGTCAGGGAGGAATTGTTTATGACACTACCCACTGTCAGAATAAAGAGGCTTGCCACCTGTCAGTTTTCAGTGTTTAGAAGACTATATGAATTAATATTTAAAATGGAATTACAGTGTCATAGAGAAATGTCAAAGATCACAAATAAATATTATTATTTATTTATTTATTTTTACTTTGTAGTATTAGGAAGATTTATAACAATAAAATACCACTTCTGTAATATATAATAGAGTGAGCTGTATTTCTGTACTCACCATAGACAGTAACATTGAATCTGTGTTTAGTCTCTGATCTGCTGTTGCTGATCTTAACTTCATAAACTCCAGCATGTTCAGTTCTGATGTTCAAGATGGTCAGAGATCCAGTCTTCTTGTCCAGCTTCAGTCTGTCTCTGAATCTCTCATCAGGATTATAAAGGATCATATTGTTCACTCCACTGGTTTTAGCTACAAGATTCCTGTTAGTTCCGAATCTCCACTTTATCTCTTCATCTCTCTGTATTTCAGTGAGACTAGAGTTTAGAGTGACTGAATCTCCCTCCATCACTGACACTGACTTCACTGCATCTGTGTCAGCACACACTCCTGAAGAACACACAGAAACAGTCTCTCAGTCACACATTCAACTTTAAGTTGCTTTAATGAAGCTTTAACTGAAGTTTGAAGTAGTTTTGAAATGATTACAAACTTTGAGAAAGTAGAAAGATGGAAACAGCATCATGGGAAATAAATTGCAGGGTGGAAAACACAAAAATCTGAGTTCACACACCTTCACATAGTTTAGGATACATTTTATGTTTTGGTTTAGTGTTAAGTTCCATAAGTAAATACAACAGTAGGAAACTTCTCTTAGTCACATCTACATCTCAGTAATATCTGGGAATAAGAGCAAGAGCTTCTGACTGATTTAAATGGTTTACTGTTGATCTGAACTAACTTTCTGGTACTACCAGAAAATCAAAAAAAGTTTGTAACTCACCATCCAGACGGCAAAAGCACAGCCAGAAAAAAACTGTTTTTCCTTTAAACATTTTCCTCCAACAGCTCTGAGGTTTGAAATATGTGTTTAAAAATATTATCTGAGAGCGATGTGGACTCTAGTTAAGTCGTGAAGGAAAACCCTTTCTTCTACTTCTGTCTCTGTGTCTCAGCTGAGTGAGCATGCGTGGAGTGCGTTTCGCAACACTGATGGGTTTTTTTCACATTTTTATTGGGCTGTGTGTAATTGTGCTAATGATGCATTGATTCAGACCAACAAAATCTTCGAATGGAAAAAATAACTGGATGGTATATGTCTTCAAGGGAACATGATTACTGAGAGTTTACATTTCTCCCTAAATATAAAATTTATTTCTTGCTCTTCTAAACGTGTGGGTGAACTGGAAGCAATGATTTTTCTTTTGAAGAGGTACAAAATTAGACATGGCAAAGCTGATGGACTTGTGATCTCTTAGTCTTCAGTCACGCATTTTGAAGAAGTTCACATGAATTCAGGGTGTACATCATTTGTCTTCTTATGATCCTTTGCAGCGACTGTGTACTAGTGATGCGCGGGTCGGCTTTTTTTCCAACCCGCGGGTCCCGCTTTTATGAAATTATTTGGCCCGCCCCAGCCCGCCCCGCACTACTGTATCTATTTTTACAACCCGCCCCGCCCCGCACCCGCGAACATTAAATAGACATATTAGGCATTGTAATGTAAATGAAAACAGCCTTTATTTCAGCCTGAAAGTGCTTGGAAACATCGCCAACTGGCAATAACAGACGATTCTGAATATGAACCATAAATCAGGTCATATTAATAAGATAATGATTTAAACATTTTCAATATTTACAAAGCAGCGTTTGTATTCATCTAATTCATCATTCACCTTTTTTTCTTTTAATTATGTAAAATCCCGACCTCAATTTCTCCCGCACCTCATCTTCCATCTTCACTTTTATTTCTCCGTCTTTGTTGTTGTGGCTGCATGGCGGCGGGAGCTGCTTTGCGCGAGCTGTGTCACGTGACGCCAAAGGTTTGGGGAAATCACGCAAGTTGCATTGCTACGGCGTTATCAAAGAACCTACTAAAAAATATGATTAGATTGATATTCCCAAATATTTAATATGGGCTGGACATTGCATGCAACATATATGGATTTTTATTTTATTTTGTTTTTAATGACCCGCCCCAACCCGCCCCGCAAATAAAGTGACAATTTCTTTACCCGCCCCAACCCGACCCGCGGGCTACCCGCGGGGCCCGCGGGTTATGAGACGACCCGCGCATCACTACTGTGTACTAGTGGTGGAAATTTTGATTCTTTCCAGAGACTCGTTCATTTTCAGTTCGTTCACCAAAATGATTCGTTCAGATTCGTTCACTGATTCGTTCAGTGACAATTTCTTCATAAATACTGCAGCAGGTGGCAAAAAAGAGTGTATTTTATGATATGTTTTAACGAACGTATTTACTTGTTAAAAAAAAAAAAGATTTGGCTTTGTTAAAATGTGTGCCTTATTTACTAAATTAATAAAATAAGTCATAAATAAGAGGTTCAGATGACCAAACCAAGGTTTTCTTGCATAATTAACATTTTAATTGTTTGGTCAGACATACACATTCATAAATCTGGGATTATATTAAACGTTGAGTTATGTATGTTAAATATGATAAACAATTATACGCACATGCACACCTATAACTGCGCTTTGAATGAGATTGAATCACATGCTAAATGACCGATCTACCCAGTACTCTCATTCACGAACGAAAGTACCAGTTTGATCAATTCGTTCACGAACGAGATCTCTCTCTCTCGTTCAGACTCGAAACAGAGCGATCTCGGTCAGTGACGGGCGTATTCGTTCATTAGATCCAACCAATTACATGCCCCTTCATAGCCCGAACTGAAATGTTATTTGCTGACGTTACGCAAATGAGACCTAACCAATACCGTCATATTTTTTGGTTTGTTTTAGTTTTTAGAGAAGTGCATATGACATGAATAAAATGTAATTAATTCATTTTTGATCATACAAAATGAACACAAGTAGTAAAGTACATTTTTCAAAGTGCAAAATAGGCTACCACAAAACTAA
Organism: Squalius cephalus; assembly: GCA_022829025.1. Lineage (NCBI taxonomy): Eukaryota > Metazoa > Chordata > Actinopteri > Cypriniformes > Leuciscidae > Squalius > Squalius cephalus. The sequence continues at coordinate 29,858,692 of CM040807.1, forward strand.
GTCTAAAACACACAAACAATAGAAAAGAAAAGCAGGTAAAGAGAAGGGTAAATTTAAATCAAGTAAACCGTCAAGTACAAAATGACAATGTTAATTTGTCTTTGTTATATTTAACCATGCTTGCGTTATTAAACTGTTTTCATTACAATGGTAAAGTGTTAATTTCCTTCTTTGATGCAAATATGCTGACTACACAAACCCAGCTCTATCGGTTCGCCACCATTATCGTTCAAACAACTGGTTCTTTTCGTTCACGAACGACATGTACCAGTTCGTTCACGAGAAGATCTCTCTCTCGTTCAGACTCAAAACAAAAGCAACTCGGTCACAGTCAGTGAAGGGCGTATTCGTTCACTACATCCAACAAATCACATGCTCCGTCACATCTCATACTCGAACGCTATTGGCTCGAGGTTTAGTCATTCTTGACAGGTTGAAAACACAGAGCTATCCGGTTCACTGAGCTGCGCATGCGCTGCAATAGCGCCGCGCGGCGGTGGAGGGAGGAATTTCAGTGAACGAGAAATATGAGTCAATGGATTACGTGAACGAGAACGATTCGTTCACCTAAAAGATTCGTTCAAAAAGAACGATTCGTTCACGAACGTAACATCACTACTGTGTACCCTTTCTACGGAGCCCCTAAAGGGACGTGGTGGTGGAAAAAAATGTAGGTTGGGAGAATTTTTTTTTCTCAAATCTTTTGCGTTCCCTCTCAAAACTTTTGTGTTCCCCCGAGAAACTTTGCGTTCCCACGCAAAACTTTTGCGTTCCCTCGCAAAGATAGCCTATTTAAGATAAGATAAAAATATAAGATAAGAAAAAATAAGATAAAACCTGTTTTGAGCTCGGACAAACACTTCCTGTTTAATGTCCCGCTGGCAGTGTTTCAGAGCTCCGTGGGTTAATGGAGCGTTTCATAGTGTTTGAACTTGGACTCAAATATAAAGAAATGCGGTCAGTGCTTAAAGGTGGTAGGCTATCAGTGTTTTCAGGCCCAATTTTTTTTTTATCACATTCATTTAATCATTCCCAACAATCCACTAGCTGCCCGCCCCATAAGCATGCCATCAAAAAAACGCGTCTCTGTAGGCAGCCTATAGGCTCTGAGATCTGCAAAAACAATTGTAAAACGCTCCATTAACGTACGGAGCTCTGAAACACTGCCAGCGGGACATTAAACAGGAAGTGTTTGTCCGAGCTCAAAACAGGTTTTATCTTTTAAAAAAAATCCGGATTCATTCAAAGATAGATGTAATATAACAAGCTGTAAATTATTTTAATATTTAGTTTGAATGTTAAGCTCCACTTTATAAGGCTCAGCTTAGCAGCAACGCTGAAACTGATGCTTAACTTCATAGAGATCAATGGCATTTATTATTTCATTGTATTGACCAGAGCTGACGTTATTCATTATAAGTATCCTTAAATGTTAAAAGGATGATTTTTGAAAGATTTCGCTTTCCTTGGTCACGGCCAGAGAATGGTCACGGCAACCTTTTCACGAATATGACTTGATATGAAGTTTACATCCGCTTTTCCGCTTCCGGTCTGCTGAGTAAGATCTTGTAATGTGAGCATGTTATTTGAGGGAAGAAATTTGTTATGTCTAGATCCAGGTAATCATGAAGACAAGAAAGTTTCTCATTTCTTCAAGGTTTATTCAAACCCACAAGCAATATAACAGTGCCAGCCATTTACATGATTAGGCAGCAGGTGCAACAACCTCCATTCTTACTCTACACCTTTTATAGGCATCAACATGTGGACTACAGCGCCATCTCCTGACAAGTACATAAACACAACATTCCCCCTTTACTCAAAACTGTAAATTCCACCCAAATTACATAGTTGGTGCAATAGGCAAAACCTATACAAAATGTACATCCAATTCAATTAGTTTAACAATATATTCTACATTCTGTAACCAGACATATTAGAACTAGAATTAATTTATCATTTAGCACAAAATAATCAATGTCTTTTGTACTAAGTAACATAATCATGCAACCAACGCGGAGGGCGTTTCACTCTTGATGAAGACCTTACAGGAACAGATGAAGAAGCAATTTGATTAGGCAAGTTCACAAGTTCATTTTTAGGCAACACCGTAGAGGAAGGAACAGACTGGAGGGGCAAGGACACCAGTTCACTCTCAATGGCATTTTCCACAGGTGCACAAGCTGGAGAAAGATGAGATGCATGCCAGTTTTTCCCATCTGATAATTGGTAAGTGCATGGACCAAGTTGATATACAATTTTCAAAGGCTTTGAGAATCTAGGATGTCCTTTTGGAACATGAACTGGAATTTTTATACGCACCCAGTCTCCAGGTTTGAACTCAGGAGTACAGGCTCTTCGTTTGAGGTCTGTGTATGTTTTCATCTTCTTTTGAGACAATAGCCCCGTTTACATGCACACTTTTTTGCTATTCTGATTGAGATCGTTCTGATTGATGGATTCCGGTTGACTGTTTACATGGGATGTTATCTAAACCGATCTGGTGTTTACATGTGCTAACGCTTTCAATCGAAATCATTTTCTGACATGCGCACACAGCTTGTCTGCCGGATCTGGAAGCTCATTATTTCCACGTTTTCAATCCTGTCAAGATGGTGCATCACTTAATTGTCGCGTTAGTTGTAGGCATCAGCCGCGTTTCCACTGTCGGGCCAGTGCGAGCCATAAACGGGCCGTTTTATTGTATAAAACTATTATCTATTGTTCTTTGTTTATTATTGTCTTGTTTTGTATTTGCATCAGTTTTTCATTCTCATATTCATAGCACACTCATTATAGCATATAATTAAATATATATCATTATTGTAAAAAAAAAAAGAAGAAGAAAAAAAAGGAAGTTTTATCAGAAAACTGAGCAGAAAGAAATCACTGGAAACAACAAGAGCGACTGTTTGCTGGCATTTTTGTTGTTTAATTGAATATTTAAAACCCAAGAATAGATGTTTTACCACAGGTTTACAATAAAAAGCGATACATTAATCATAATGAATTAATTTGTGTTAAAATTGCACATTAGTCACACAGAAATAAAGTGGTTTACCGTTTATGACGTTTGTGAACGTTTACAAAAAAAAGAGGACACACAACTTATTCTCATCTGTTTCTGTTTATTTGGTAGCCTAATAACAGGACGTATTTACATCACATTTAGAAAGAATGTTAATTTCTACAAATATGCCACCAAAAATATGACCTGAGGAGCTTTAGCACTCTCTCCCAAAATGATACAGTTATATTTTCAGTCAGAGAAAAAGAGGATAGTCCGAGACATAGGCTATTAAAACAGGATTGATTTGTCTGATTTCTTCAAGCATACATATTTACCATGTTTACTATGGTAATGGTTAGCGTGCATAGTTTTTTGCATCGGGTATAAATATTCCTACCTTATACGGTGATCAGAATCCACATCGGATCACAAACAGAAGGCATTATGTTAGCTGACAGAATTATCTGGTGCAAAACCAGGCATGCGCAGAAAGACGTACGCTCAAAGTAATCGGATCAGCTCGTTTACATGGTGTAATCTTCAGTTTGATCGGTTCGTGAAAAGGTTAATTCCACCCCCTTCAATCTGACTGAAATTTCAATCGGTTTGAGCATTTTTATTCCGATTGAGGTGTTGACATGGAGCATTTCATTCTGATTGGATTTTTAAACTGGTTGTAATCGGAATACAATGCAACATGTAAACGGGGCTATTGACACTTTCTGACTCACAGCAGGATCCTTACAAGTTATAGGAAGAGGGAGAACATTTAGACGAGTACGCAATTTTCTGCCACAGAGTAACTCAGAAGGAGACCGTCCAGTAACAGCATGGGGAGTAGCACGGTAAGTTTGAAGAAATCCTGTCACTGTTGATTTCCATGGCTTTCCAGACAGAATAGCAGATTGAATAGAACTCTTCAGTACTCGATGAAATCGCTCAATAGCTCCATTTGCAGCTGGATGATACACTGACGTATGTATGTGTTGAATGTCTCGATCTTTCAGAAATGCAGCAAACTCCACTGACTTGAACTGACATCCATTGTCAGATACAATGAAATGAGGATTTCCAAATCTGCTGAAAACTGACGTCAAGAAGTTGATCACATTTTTACTTGTGATTGAAGAAGTGAATGCCACTTCTGGCCACTTACTATGATAGTCAATCAACGTCATAATGTACCGACAATCCCAGGTAGCGGTTTCAAATGGGCCAACAATGTCAACAGCCACTTTTTCCCATGGCATAGTTGGAAAAGGTACAGGTTGTAAAGGTGCAGCACGAACAGTTGTAACCTTATCAGAAGACAAGCAAACTTCACAATTCTTGATCTGTTCCTTAACCAAGCAGTCAATACCAGGCCACCAGTAAAGTTCACGAATGCGCTGTTTCGTACGCACTATTCCTTGATGACCTTCATGGGCAAGATTCACCAAAACACGTCGCAATGCAACAGGAACAACAAGACGTGACCCTCTAAACACATAGTCCTTTTGCACAGCAAGTTCATGACGTATTTGAAAATATGGACGTAGAACAACCCCCACAGCAGCTGATGAAGAAGGCCATCCACGAACAATCTGAGCACGTAATGCAGTCATTTCTGAGCATGATGCAGAGGCAAAAGCAAATTCAGTTGGAGACACAGCAGACATTTCAGAAGACAAATGCAACAAACTCCGGCTCAGTATCGGCAAAATCCTCATCAGAAGCAGGCAAGGGTAGGCGTGAAAGATAATCAGCGACTTGTTTTTGAGAGCCAGGATAATAATTCACCTCATAGTTAAAACACAAGAGTCGCTCTGCCCAACGTGCGATCCTCATTCCAGCGCGATCTGTGCCTTTAGAGGAGAGGAGCACTGTCAAGGCCTGATGATCCGTACGTAGAAGAAATTTTCCACCCCAGAGGCAAGTTCTCCATTTTTCAACAGCCCAGACACATGCTAAAGCTTCTTTTTCAATCGTTGAATATTTGCGTTCCGCAGTAGACAATGTTCTTGAAGCAAATGCAAGAATGTGCTCTGTGTTGTTTTCATGAATTTGAGAGAATACAGCACCTAGTCCATAATCTGATGCATCCGTTGAAACGACAGTGGGCAAGTTAGGGTCAAACAATGCTAAAGCAGGGCTTTGGAGTAACAACTCCTATACAGTACTGAAACTCTTCTGAGCCTCATCTGACCAGCTGAACTCAGAACCTTGTCTGATGCAAGCACGCAATGGTTCTACAACTGTAGCGAAATTTGGAATGAATTTATTGTACCATGACAACAATCCAAGAAGGGAACGGAGCTGATGTGCATCTTTAGGAACAGGAGCATGAAGCATTGCACTAAGATGATCCTCATCTGGGTGAATACCCTGTGCAGATACAGTATGACCAAGGAAGCGCAGACTGCTTTTATTAAAGTGACATTTTGAATCATTCAACTGTAAGCCAGCATCATGTATGCGCTGAAGAACCACTTTGAGCATGTGGTCATGGTCACTATTTGTGTGTCCCCAGACAATGACATCATCCAGATAATTGGCTACATTTGGCAATCCTTGAAGTACAGTTGCTAGCATTTTCTGAAACGCAGATGGAGCTGAAGCAAGGCCATAAGGTACTCGACAGAATCTGAATAGTCCTTCATGGGTGATGAATGCAGTCAGATCACGACTTTCTTCATGTAACAAAAGCTGGAAATAAGCATTCTCTAAATCAATTGTAGAAAAGACAGTTGCTCCACGCAGCATAGACATCATCTCATCAATAGGCAAAGGATAACTGTCCGCAACAACAGCTTTATTTGGTTCTCGCAGGTCTACACACATGCGAATACCACCGGTCTTCTTCTGAACAACTACAATTGGAGAAATCCACGGTGATGCATCCACTCGTTCAATAACACCCAAGTCAAGAAGGTGTTGAAGTTCATCACTGACAGCATTTCGAACAGATAATGGCAACCGTCTAAGTTTCTGACGTACAGGTTTCACCACTGAAGAAGTTTTTACCTTATGCACAAATCCTTTTGCACATCCTAGCTTAGTAACAGGCACAGAAGCAGAAAGTCGCATTACAGGGGCTGAAGACTGAGTCGGTCCTGGAAGTATGGAAGAACCTTCAAACTTCAGATGCAATCCATTAATTAAATCCATTCCAAGTAGAGCAGTGCCACATTCAACTATAAAGATTGAAGTATTACAGGTCATATTATCTCTGGTAACAGTAACAGGTAGACAACCAAGCACTGGTATTGGATCTCGTGAATATGTCACCAATTTAACAGCAGGAGGCAGCAAAGAGTCTTGGTTAAAGTGTTTTTCATACACAGATTTAGGCAGAATGGAAACGGAAGATCCAGAATCCACAATCAACTCCACAGGTACAGAGGCTGATGCAGTCATGATAGTAGTAGTACACTTTATCTTATTAGATATTGAATCCTGCATGTAAAGAATCTGAAGCTCAGGCAGTTCAATCTCACGTACAGAACGTGTTTGCTGTGAACGACACACTCTTGAAAAATGTCCCAACTTTTGACAATTATTGCACTTTACAGAAACTGCAGGACATCTGGAATCATTTGCAAGATGTTTTGTAGATCCACATCGATAACATGCACGAGCCAAGGAAGTAGCAAAAGACTTTGAAGGAACAGGCAGAGGTTTCAAAGATGATTGTCTTTTGTAACGATCAACAGCAGGCACACTTGTTGCTTGTATTGCTTGCACAGGTACTGAAGTCTGATTTGAAAAAAGTTTAGCTTGTTCACCAGCAGCCTCCATTTGTGTAGCAATAGTAATAGCCTTGTTAAGAGTCAAATCAGTCTCTAATAACAGACGTTCTCTAATACGATGACTGTTTACATTCTCCACTAATTGATCTCGCAACATTTCATCATTATTAGATGCAAACTCACATGTGGTGGCTAAGTCCCGAAGAGAAGCAACATACTGCAGGATTGTTTCACCAGGTGCTTGAATTCGTTTTCTAAATGCATGACGCTCAGCCACAACATTACATCGAGGAATAAAGTGTAGTTTCAAAGTCTCAATAGCATCCTCTATTGTTTCTCCTGGGTTTGGTAAAGTATAGAATAGTCTCTGCCCTTCTGTTCCCAGGCAATGAAGAAACAAAGCTCGCTTTCTTGCAACTGGCCAGTCATCTCCTGATGCATTTATGACAAGTAAGTAATTCTCAAACATCTTTAACCAGACGCCAAAAGGAATAGACGGCTCACCCGGACATGGTAAGAATGGCGTAGGAAAAGAAGCAACAGCAGACATCTTTCATGTAGAACAGCAAAATCCTCGTCGCCAATTTGTTATGTCTAGATCCAGGTAATCATGAAGACAAGAAAGTTTCTCATTTCTTCAAGGTTTATTCAAACCCACAAGCAATATAACAGTGCCAGCCATTTACATGATTAGGCAGCAGGTGCAACAACCTCCATTCTTACTCTACACCTTTTATAGGTATCAACATGTGGACTACAGCGCCATCTCCTGACAAGTACATAAACACAACACATTGATTAGCTTGCTCAGGTGTGTTTGATCAGGGTTGGAGCTAAACTGTGCAGGACACTGGTCCTCCAGGACCGAGTTTGAGAAACCCTGCGGCATAAAGCATGTAGCTTTGGTCGTACGATGTGTATGACGTCATTGACACTTTAAAAGACTTTTTAAAGCAAATAAGTGACTCTAAAAAATCTAACACCCAGCAATGTGTAATTTCTTTGCATCTCCTTTCGAATACAATATTCAAATTACTAGACAAAAAATTATATCCTGAGAAAATTGGATTTTTGATGGGTATAGCGCCATAGACCTCCATTCATTCTGCACTCGTCCTGTGAGCGCCCTCATGTGGAGCCAGAGTGGAACTGCAACCAGTTCAGAAGCCGGAAGTGTGCTGAGAGTGAGTACTTCTCGCCATATTAGATATTATCTGGTACCTACGTAGGTAGTACTCTTTTAGCGCTCGTTAAGTACCAACTCATTGAGTATGCGGTTTCGAACGCAGTTCAAATGTCACATCTAGTGATGGCAAAATGAGGCTTCCTGAACCACTGAGACCTCGCAGCCCATTGCTTCAGCCAATGGTTCATTACTCGAAGCTTCATTCAGCATTGCTCACTAGTGACACCTAGCTACTTCTTCTTCTTCTTCTTCTTCTTCTTCTTTCCAATTTTACGGCGGTTGGCATCCAGCTTTTTGGTGCATTACCGCCCCCCTCTGCTCCGGAATATGGATCAGATAATAGATTTTATAATACAACTTTGTCCATTCTCTTTCCTACACTTACATAACACTCATTCCCCTCAAATAAACACTCACACACAAAACACACTTTAATTATCAATTAAATCCTATTGAAAAGTCCCGCCTCCCTTAAAAATAACATCAATATTCTACACTCTTAGAAGAAAAGGTTCTATATAGAACCTTAAAAGGTTCTATCAGGCGCTACGTATTTGGAACCCCTAAAAGGTTCTATATAGAACCCTTTTCAAGGGTTCAATCAAAAGAACCCTTTAGGGTTCGTTGTAACCAGGAAAAAGGTTCTATATGGAACCTTTTAGGGGTTCATTCATTATCATTTGTTTTGTCCTTTCCGGATTAAATATTTAATATTATTGACAAACATCAAGACCCTAAAATATAAAAATGTAAATCACATAAAGTCACCCATGAACACTGAAAAAGGCACACCCAAAGTGCATAGAACTAGTAATTTATTTATATTAACAAAAATAATTACTATTATTGAAAGAATAGTAATTTCAAGTATTCAAGGCTTTAAATGTACAAATCAACATTAAAACATCAACCATTTCAAAAAAATATCTAATAAATAATGAAAATAGAGTTTCACCTACATATTACAAATTAAGTCCATAAAATGTACAAAATTACATTAATCTATCACTAATAAATATTGCAAATATACAGATTCATCTAAATTCCCATCAGTGTTAGAACAAATCCCTCAAAACTACAAACCCATATTAATATAACTCACAATGGAAATATACAGATATAGAAGTACTTCAAATCTACAAATTCATATTAATATCACTCATAAAGAATGTGAATACATAGATTAAAATTCAGATCAGCATTTCAGAACATCAAGTACTTCAAATCTACAAATTTACATTAATATCACTCAAAGAATTGTAATTACAGATTCAAATTCAGATCAGCATTTCAGAATAACATCAATCGCCTCATATATACAAATTTACATTAGCAGGTAGCACTATTCATGACATATCAAAGTATTATGATAATTGATTATACATTTTGAGCACTGGGACAGTCAGTTTTTTTTTGGCTGCTGGAGAGTTTAAACAGGTAGTGCTCAACAAAATTCATCGTGTGAGTGATGTGCTTGGGGTATTCCACACTGAATATGAAATAAGTAGCAAAGAGGCACTCCATTGCCTCCATCACATCCATTTCTGCGCTCACAATGTTGACACCCTCCATATTGATGCTGGCTCTTTTTGCATGGAGGGGGTTTGAAGCTTCATGAAAAACTATAGTCGGAGTTGGCTTTACTGATTCCTGCAAGTTGGAAAAACATATAAATTATTTATGAAATAACTTAGAATACAGTAGTCCCAAAAGTTAAAATTCCATTAATTTAGTCAACCCCATTTTGCCCAAAATTTGCATGACTTTTCTGTGGTGAAAAACAAAAGGCAGAATGATAGCCTTAGTCATGTTTAACTGCCTTTGCATACTTTCTTCCAAACAATTAGGGATGTGACTGACCATTTTTTACCACAGTGGTAAGGGCCAATTCACTGGCTAGGTTGCACACACAACTCACAAACAAGCATGAGCACAGAAACTTATTTTCAAGATCAATGCAATATTCATTAATAAAATAGCTTGGATAGCATACTGAAAAACTAAAAAGCAACAATGTATCTGTTTTTGATTTAACTAAACTTGCAGCTTGATTATTGAAGAGACACTACACAAACATTATTCACACATGCAGTTTCTCACTTTCTCTGTTGTTAATTTAAATAAATGCAATCCGTTCAAGCTACATCATTTCTGTATCTGATTTAAAGCATGCAGAATGCTAGATCTAAAGGCCTGTTGCCAAAAAAAATGCATCAGTGTTTTTTTGCCTCCACGTCTTTCATTTAAATTGTGTAAATGTTTTTGTGAGAAACTGAGCAGCCATCTCTCATTTTTAACATCTTTGTATTTCTCCTGATATTACAAAGCAACTGTCAATAAGAGTACCCCCCCCCCCCCCCCCCCAGCTCACGCCCCACCAACACATATCAAAACTTACATTGTCCAGACAGAAGAGAAACTTGCTGTTTTCTCTGAATAAAGATGGTAAGATTAGCAGTGCGGCATTTTTCTCCAGATCTGCAATATCAGTTTACACAAAAACAAAAAACAAAACAGGTTATTGGTACACACTCTATTTTAGCTGTGATGGTTGTCTCGGTTTACATTACATTCACAGTGTTTTTGGGAACCCTGTCAATTTTAATGTACTGTATAACAACATCTAAATAATAACATTATTATTTTGCTTATTTTTAAATTCAATTATTAATATCTAAAGACTGAAATATTACTGTAATTACTTTGTAAAATAAAATATTTATATAATTTATTTTACACTTCACTTTCAAACATTAATCATTAATTAGTATGTGAGCAGAGCAGCATCCAAAATCAAAGTACTTCTGCTGAGATTCTGAAGTATGCTTACAATGGATACTTTACTACTCCATGAGACCACAGGAGAGGATTTATGAATGGCAGTGTTTTGTGTGCATGTATGTCATTGAAGAGCACCACATTAAACTTTAATTGTAATTAAACTGACTGGAACTACCTGTGAATCAAATTATTTTAATGCACACCTTTTAGCCAATCAGAATCAAATATTCAGACAAACCATGGTATAAATAGATTTATTACAGTAACCGTTCAACAAACCAAGCAACTAATGGTAGTGTTAAGGAAAAAGAGGACATACTTTTTGTGTTTGTGTCAATTTGCTGAAGTAAACTGTTCAGCACATCCCTCTGACTTCCATGTCTAGCCACATTTAAGATGTTTGGGGCCAGAACTTGAAGAGCAGTCTCTAGATTAAGATGAAGGTCCTTCCCAAACCGCATCTTCACTTCATGCAGCAGCTACCAAAAAAAGAAAGAAAGAAAGAAAGAAAGAAAGAAAGAAAGAAAAATTCATTAAAACAATTTAGACTTTTTATTCATACAAATAAAAATTGAAAATGCAGTGGAAATACTAAACTCAAAGGAAACAACACTAAAAACAAATACTCACAAGTTGTGGAAACCGAAGAAATGGGAACATGTCCATGACCTCTCGTGTTGATTTTGTCATTAAATCGACTCTTTTAAAAAGAGTGCATCTCATTCGATTTTTTATGTTAGTGTAGTCGGGTTGTTTTTTACGTAGTTCAGCATTTATCACAGTAATGTGCTCCTGAAAACTTAATTGATCTTCTCCAATATTTTCCAGATTTAATATAATCTGAAAAAAATAGTAAATAACAAAATTCCTATTGTGTATCTACCATCTCCTAGCATTACTGGTCAATAACCAAGCAATTAAGACATTTTAGTAAAGAAAGATAAAACAGACAAACCTCCTGGGACTGGGTGGAAACCGGATTATCAGTACACAGGAGTACTGGAAAGTTTGCAGGCTTGCATCTTTTTGTTTGCTGAAATGAGCAAAAGACAGTTAATATAAGGAAAAATATTTAGAAGTGACATAGCACAAATAACTGAAAATCAATAATCAGTAGAATTAAAGCATTCATTCACCCAAATAAAACATTCTGTCACCGTTAATTGTAAAGTGAAAGTTTAATGTATGCTTAGGAAATGACTGGTGTATACCTCCTCTTCAGAGACAAGGCCATCCGAGACTGAGAGATCCAGTGCATTCCTTTTAACACCAAATTTCTTCTTCATCTCTTGAACTGCTGATGAATGCACTAAAGGAATTCTCTCTTTTTTAAATTTGTTACGCAGACAATGCAGAAGGGTATCCTGCAGACACATGCAAACAAATTCAATTTATACCACAGTTCTGGTCCTCATATATGTAATTCTAAAATGACATGTATACTTAATAGATCTATTGCTGTCAATCTATTAAAGAATTAACTAATTAAAGGGATACTTCACCTCTGGGAAGATGAATGTGTATTTAAAATAGGTCATTTAAGTAGAAGAAATGTGAAGAAATTTTTGAATTTGGAGTTTTCTAGACTGAGAAAAGCCAGAAAATGTATTTTTGGCTTATGTGGATGAGACACAACTCCCAGAATGCACTTGCTTCGCTGCCTTAGGAGGCCACGCCTACCGGTAAGAGAGCGCAGTTGAAAACAACAAGGCTAGCCTACGTGATGAGTTTGCCAGTGATTTAGAGATCGGCCAAAATGTCCGGGATTCGGCTTTTGCGTTCTACAGTCGCCATTCATCATGTTTACTGTGGCGAGCAGGACTTGGCTGACGGCCGCGGGAGAACGGCGCGAGGCCGGTGGCGTCATTACTGAAACGTGCCGGGTCTCGCATTGCTCACCGAGGAGCGGGAATTTTCTTAGCAATGTTAAAACGCACATCAACCGATCACTTGTTTAGCGTTCATGTAAACACTACATTCAGATTCACCAATCGGAATGAATTCAGTTAGATTGAAACAAAAGGTGCATGTGCATGTAAACATGGCGACCGCAGAACGCAAAAGCTGAATCCCGTACATTTTGAACGATCTTGCCCGCCGGACAAGTCCGGGAAAAGGAGGATGGTAACCCCTACTTACTCAGCTTTCTTCTACTTTTCAGCTTTCTCCACAGAACAAGAGCCTGATAGCTTAGCTTCCAAAGAAAGACGGCTGACACTGTGTGCATTCTGTGAGTGAGATCCCACCTCCTATGGGTGGGCTGAAAACATGCGGAACGCCGCCATCTACTGGCTGTAGTCTTTAGCCTCTGGCCAGAAAATCCTCCGATGACGCAAAATGACGATTTTTCCGTCATTGGAGGATTTTTTTCCATACAAAAAATACATAAATCTCTTGTCTCAGGGGGATATGAGGGTGGAAAGCATGGTAATTCGAATATACTACAGGTTTTCTACTAATACAAAGCTTAATGCTAAATCCTGAAGTATCCCTTTAAATCAAATTTTTCCATAAACAAATCACATCAATATATTTATATTGTCATAATTACCCATTATTTTCTAAATTAATGTAGAAAGATTATTGAGATGTTATGAATTATATTTGTTTTATCAAGCCAATTATTCACGATTACTACATTTATCTATATATTTATTTTTAATTACCTTTTGTTTGGGCTACCATAGAAAAGCACTGAGACTGTTTATTACCATGTTTCAGAAATTAACTTGCTCACTAATGAGGTGGAAATATGACAGAATCACAATGTAATGAAATTATGTCGCAGATATGAAATGAGGGGCAAGCAAGATTTGAGTTTGAGTTTGAAACCTGTGGACTTAAGCTTGTGAAATGTAACATTGTACTTACATGACCAGAGGGGCTAGTATCCTTCAGGAAAGGAAATCTTGTGATCAGACTTCCAAGAACATCCGTGTATATCTTGTGGCTTGGATACCTAAGAAAAAGGCATATATCAGTTAAAATGAACTATTTTGCTTATGCTTTTTAGGCATTTAAAAAAATAATAATATGTATACCATGTGTACTTTGTGATGCTATCAAACAACACTTGAATTAGCAGTGATCGCAGATGTGATTTTTCCTTTTTCTTGAAAGATTGATCCTTCCTCTGTAATGATTCATTAAGTTCTGGTGGAAAATCAGGGAGGCTAAAAACTGCAGGCCACGGCTCACAGAACTTTTGCCTATACAAAAAGTAAGTGTTAATTTTTCACCTAGGCCAAATGCATAGACTAATTTCAGTTCAAGCCATTCTACTAACTGAGTGTGATGCATTTGAATCTCCGAAGAGGTTTCCACACCAGTTTCTTGTCTGTATATATATAAAAAAAAAATATATATATATTATTTTTTAATATTTGCATACACATATTACAGCTGGGAGAATGGGTACTGCTTACTCCATTGAAGACGATCTCTTCAGTCTTTCAAGTTCCTTTAAAAAGATCACTTGCTGTTTCATTGTGGGGAATAGTTTCTGCACCATCCTTTCTGTTAAGCCCAACAGGGTTTCTCCATCAATCTCTTGCTCTGTTTAAAATAATCAGTACTGTTTTAAAACTTTGGTAATTCTGTCAGGAAATAAGGACATTACAAAGAAAAATACCTTTATAAATGAACACTGTGATGGAGGGTGATAAATACGTCATCATCATGCTTGTAGGTGTCAAGGGCATGATAGTCCTTTTCTTCCCCAGGGTGAATGACAACCCACTTTCTCTCCTCTTGTACAAGGAAGGCGTGATTATGATAATCAAACTTTTGGGGTATTAGGAGCTTTCCAAAAATCAACCAAATAGCCCTGAATTGGACAATTTTAGACACTTTCATGAAGACTGGAATGCCATCATCAGCCACATCAATCACGAAGCTGTCTCCAATTTTGTATTTTGTATTGTTTGTCAAAAGAGAATTGACAACAGTCAGTGTCTCCTCGCTGGGGATGTCCTTAGTTATACTTTTATTCCTGATGCCCTCTTTGAGATCACAAGGAAAGGACCTGAATGGAACCGAGCGTTCACCTTCAGTGTATGTCTTTTGTGGAAGTGCATCCAATGATGTTAACTCCCAACACTGCCTCAGCTGGTGTCTTTTAGAGAGGGTGTAACACAGGTTTCTGAAATTGAAAGTGTTGCGGGCTAGTCTTTTGAAATATTGGTGCTTGCCTTCAAACCTCATGCACCACAGGGACTTCAAAGGTCCAAAGTCTGAAATGAGGCGAGGATAGTGTGTGAGAAAGTGCAGTTTTGGTGGGAAAGTATCTGGAAACAGGGCTTGGAAATCTGAGAGGAATTCTCCAATTAGAAGGCTGAGAAAAGGTATGACTGTTTTTTTTATGCGGGGGGACAAAATGATCTCACCAATTTCTCTGCACTTCAGATACACAGCCCAGTGTGCTTCGCCTTGTGGGATGTAATGTCCAATAAGGAATGGTAATATTCTGAAAAGGCACCAGTTTTGAGCTGCTGTTCCCAACAATCTGGTCTGTTTCAGAACACTTTGTGGTAACTTCTGTGGAATATTACGTTTGTCGTTCTTTCCAATCTGAAATGCTTCCAATTCAGCATTTATGTTACTGAGTGAAACTATTTCAGAAAAATGCAATGCTTTGATGACTTTGGTGATCACAATGGGCACAATGCCCTCCAAGAAATCATGCATTAAGTCTGGAGGAAACGATTTGGTGACGTCAAAGTACCCCAAGTCATTAAAGGGGCATTCATTTACTACACCGTATGTCTGTTTTGAGATATCTCCAATCTCCCTGAGAGCACTTAGATGGTACTTGTGAACCTCTGAAGATCGAATGATGACGTTGTCTTCATTAACATGAGATTTTAAATCTTGGTAAGTGATCATACAAAATCTGCAAACTCGTCCACTGCTGAAACAGCAAGTAAATCCAGCCAAGTTGTGAGCAGACAAATTATCAGCGGAGATCGTAGCCAAAGCACACTTTAAGTTGATTTCTTGTCCATTCACACTGACAAAAATTCCTTCTTTGATGAGTTTTCTCAGATCCTGAATGAGAGGATGCAGAATGTCCTTAAAACGATAACGTTGAAGAAGCTGATGTCTCACTAGTATACATAAATGTATGTGTCTCAATTGAGATTTGTAAGTTGGTTCAAGATTTCCAATAGTGAAATAGAATGCTGTGAGTTTATGCAAAGTCCGTTTGGAACCTAAAGGGTTAACCACTTCGAATTCGTCTGTGTAGAGATGTAACCTCACAACATTTGGATCGCCAAAAAAGGGTTGTCCTTGGAAAATCCGTCCGTCTGAAAAATCTTCGAAAAATTCACTTGAAGCCTTTTCACTGCTTCTTTGAAAAGATTCAAAAATGTCTTGTTTCTCTAGCTGGACCTTCAATACATCAGAAATGGGTATATACAAAAATGTGTCCTCTTTCCCATTACTATTAACACCGAGCACATGTTGAACAGGCTCAACAAGATGCAGATGCTCTTTGCAATATTGGGTTAGCTGATATTCTGTCAGTACAGACTCAAATACAGAGTCAAATAGGACCTCACTAGACAGCAAATGATTTAAATCCTCATTGTCTTCTAACCTAAATCCAGACTGGTCTAGATGGAATTTAATTATTTCAGCATACTCCTCTCGGACGAAATTAAGAATGAACTGAAGGCTGGAAATGACTGTGTCATGGGTAACTTTAGGGATGAGATGATTTTCCTGAAGATTCAAAATAAAAAGAGCAATATGATGTTTTAGACCACTCAATAGTGTATTCAGGTCAAAATGAGGGATGCAGTTATCATCGATGTGTGGCAAGCTCTCCGTCTCTGTGAGGTCGGGATCATTTATTTCAGATTCATGAGACCATCTTCCTGGATGGAGGGCAGTTGAATGTTTTCGGTAGATGTGGTTTCTAAAACTGGAGACATTCTTGTAGCTCCTCTTACAGCCCTCTATATTACATATTATTTTGAAGTCTCTCTGGTGTTGGTGAAGTAGTTGCAAATGTTTAAGGTACTTTTGTATTGTACACTTAATGACATCACAGAATGGGCATTTGTAGAACTCCATTAAATACCTCTGAAGACTTCTTTGGAATCAATCAGGTTGATGGTTTGGAGCCATTTGCAGACATCATCTGTTGTCCATTTGTCTACCATTATGTAATCTTGAAAAGGAAAACAGAAAGTTACTATTAATTTCACATCATGTACATGTCACTACTTTATTAACCTCTTAGTCTACCATGAAAAAAAGTAAAGTTGTATTCTGTAAATGTAAATATTAATGTAAATATTAGTGGAATTTCTAAATAATTTATTAATTTTTCATATAAAATCACCTAAAACTTTAAAATAAACAATCACGATGCGTATGTACATTTCTCAAAAACAAATCTTCTACAAAAAGCATTAAACAAATTTGTATTTGAACAGGCAATTTAAAAATGTTGCTGAGGGAAAAAGGCTCAAGCCTCCCCACAACACAAAAGAGGAAAAGTGATTTAGGGAATTAATGGATGAAGGGGGATAAGAACATGTGAATAGACCTTAATTGTACAGTCTACAAACAAGTGCATTCCAAGTAAAGATACAGTGTCAATTTCATACACTTGTTATCAAGGCTGATTAATTGTAGTTAAAGCGATAGTTCACTTTAAAATGAAAATTCTGTCATCATATACTCACCCTCAAGTTGTTTCAAACGTGTATGAATTTCTTTCTTCTGCTGAACACAAGGGAAGATATTTTGAAGAATGTCAGTAACCAAACAGTTAACTGGGACCATTGACTTCCATAGTATTTTTTTTCCTACTATGGAAGTCAATGGTTCCAGTTAACTGTTTGGTTACTGACATTCTTCAAAATATCTTCCCTTGTGTTCAGCAGAAGAAAGAAATTCATACACATTTGAAACAACTTGAGGGTGAGTATATGATGACAGAATTTTCATTTTAAAGTGAACTATCCCTTTAAGCTGTGTGTGCTTTAGAAACAGCCATACCCTGGCCTGCTTCCAGTTTCTTAGACACCACTTGACTTGAACATAAAATAATCATTCATAAAGTTTGAAAAGGTTGAAGTGAATCACAAGAGTGTTCACATTGGGCTGTTTACAATTATCTAGCATTATAAAAGCATTCTGAGCCGAAGTGCGAGTAACGTTACCACTAGCTGCAGGGGCGGTTCTAGGATTTCACCTTTAGGGGGGTCGATCAGTAAACAAGTGAGAATGGTAAACTTTACTGAAGAAGAAGCACTGGCCTGATCGTTCAGATAGCTGATTATAGTTTTAGGGGGGCTGAGACGAAAAATATGGGGGTTGAAGCCCACCTAAAAAGGGTCTAGAACCGCCCCGGCCTAAGCTGAACGCACAAGCGCTCTGTTCTGTTCAGTAGGGCTGTTCTTCATGACCATTTGACCAGTGTGCGGTAAAAAACTAGCTTAGAGCACTATCTGCAGTTAAAAACTAAGCTTAGGATCAGAAAACACAAAATTTAACAGTTTGTAACAAGCACAACAAAACTTACCGATGTAAGGCAACTTGTGACACTGTCGCGGTTCAGGCTCGTCGTGTTTTAGTGTAGCAGCTAAAGTTAAATCCGCTCTAGAAACATTGACAGAAACATTGACAACTTCGTTACTAATGAGTTTAAAGCTTATAACAAGTAAATTACTTTAAAAAAATCGATGTATTTCTCTGACTTACCACAACAATATATCCGTCAGGCCATCAATCATCAGCAGACGGAGATCAGCCTCTTCTCGACCGTTGGAATTCAAAAACGACGTGCACTGCACTCGCGAGACAGCGCTGCGTGAA
The DNA here is from genome assembly GCA_022829025.1 of Squalius cephalus. Lineage (NCBI taxonomy): Eukaryota > Metazoa > Chordata > Actinopteri > Cypriniformes > Leuciscidae > Squalius > Squalius cephalus. The sequence goes on from CM040807.1 coordinate 29,877,227, forward strand.
TAACGTTATGCTCGCGCAAATGCAAACCAATTGTTTACTTTGTAAAATTAATTACAATAATGAGTTTATTACTTCTGTTTATGTTTGCTGTTCAACAGATAAAAAATTTAAATCCATAATGTAAAATTGTTTAGTTGCGGTACAATATTTAAATGGCAAAGAATGAAATGAAAGAGCAGCAAACAAGGCTAAGACAAGACGAAAGCCTATTCCAACGAGCCCTTATGTTTGTTTTTGTACTGAGTAATTTCTTGTTATGATGATGATGATGATGATGATTACGACGATAAGGTCAATATAGGGGTGTGCGATATAGCTAAATCGTCTGAGATAATATCGTATTTTTTGTTTTAACGATGTGCGCTTTCATTATCAAGTATATTTTAAAAAAACTAAACAAATCGTGCCTACAGAGTAAACGCATCTAGGCAAATGTAAAGTTACATGATGTGTATGTGTTATAAGTGTAGTTAGTGCGCGTGTGCATTTTGAGTGCGTTCTTTCACTGCATTATTCAGTGTATTCAAATGCATTTATGAATGCATGTAAATGGTCACAAAATTCAAGATATGGGGTTAGAAAATGTATATATTTATATCATTTTATGTTAATCAATATCATACGAAGAGTGCCATTTCAGTTTTTCTCCTCCAAAAATCAGCATGATTAAAATGCGATATTAAGTTACTACAACAGTTTAATAAACAATAATTTAATTGCAACTACAAAATGTTGCAGAATAATGTAATATGAATAAAGAACCTTTGTGCCAAAAGGGTTCTTTCTTGTCATTATAGAACCTTTTTAGCATAAAAGGTTCTTTGGAGTTGAGTAAAGAACCCTATGGTTCTATATAGAACCCCAATGAACCCTTTTTTCTAAGAGTATACTCTGTGTCCCATTTACTGCGCTTAATAACCCTTTTAATGTAATCTCCTGCACCCCAATCTGCCTCAACTTATTCTTCATTACCTGCCTCTGCATTTCATATCTCTTACAACTCATAATTATATGCTCCACTGACTCCTCTTCTCGACAACCCTCACACAACCCTGTCTGGTGCTGCCCTATCAACTTTAGTGTTTTATTCAGTGAACAGTGTCCCAACCTTAACCTCATATCACAGCCTCTTCTTTCCTATACCCACTTCCCACCCTGTCCCCTTTAACATTTCTCTGAATTTGGTATAAATGCCTCCCTTTCTCCTCTCTATCCCACTTCTCTTGCCATCTTTTATTTATTTTCTCCCAAATTATGCTTTTAACCTCTGCTTTACTAACATTAACCTGTACTTCTACATTCTCTTTTGTTAGCGCCCTTTTAGCCAGCCTATCTGCCATCTCATTACCTGTAATGCCAACATGTGCTGGGACCCACATAAATTTAACCTGACATCCCATATGACTTAACCTTGTGTTTAATTGAAGTACTTCATACAGGATATCTTGCCGAGCTTTTGAATGGAATGACCTTAAACTTGCCAAGACTGATAAAGAATCAGAACATATTAAAACTTTTTCCTGTCTTACCTTTTCCACCCATTGTAAACCAATTAAAATTGCCATCATCTCTACTGTATATACCCCTAAATTATTAGATGTTTTTTTACTAATTTCTACTTCTTTCCCTGGAATTGCCACCCCAAACCCTGTTTCTTCTGTCTCTGGTTTTTTAGCACCATCTGTATAAATCTGCATAAATTCACTATAGTTCCCACCTACTCTATTGTTAAATATTCTTTTCAGATTAACTTCTTCCATTTCTTTCCTTTTCTCCTCATGCACATACCAGTCTACCTCAGGCCATGTCATCTTCCAAGGGGCAATCTCTGGAAAAACTACCGTAGGACTTATTCTAAGATTAAATACTTCTAACTCTTTAGCTACATTATTTCCAATTCGACCAAAGTTTTCCTTTAACTTTCTTCCATTTTCCCAGCAATTGTGATGATAATGAATGAGATAGGAAGCAAAAGCAGTGTGAACACATATTTATTGACGACAAATATGGTGAACACAAACTCCGTGAAGACAATGATGAACTCCGTGAGTGATGATGTTATCTCTCGGCTGGGTGGCGCAGTGGCTTGATGGCTGGTGATGACGTGGCGTGAATCTCCCGTGATGAATACAATCCAGTGACGATCAACGGCGAAATAGACAATCCAACACGAACAAGACCAAGACAAACCAACAAGACAGTCCAACATCCAGATCAACTATCAGACAAGGAAGGAGAGAATGAGGTGAGTATATGTAGCTGACGGTAATGTGAGACACCTGGTGCGGGGACTGATTAGCAGCTGATTCCAATGAGCATGATGTAACCACATGAAAGACACCAAATCACAGGACCTGAGAACACAGCCGATCCATGCACCGTGACAGCAATCCTGCAATACTGCTTTTGTAGGATGCGAGTCATTATGGCCCTGCAATCCAGCCCAGTAATTCGCCATCAGTTGAATCCTTCTTAATTCCAGTGGCATTTCTCCCATTTCCACTTGTATGGCAGGTACTGAAGAAGTTTTAAAAGCACCACAGCAAATTCTTAAAGCTTGATTCTGAATAACCTCCAACCTCATTAAAAGCGACTTAGCTGCAGACCCAACCACTATACTACCATAATCTAACACTGATCTTATCAGAGCCACATATATACTTTTAAGCGATGAACGACTGGCACCCCACTCTCTTCCTGTCAAACATCTCATCTAACTGTCTCCCATACATCATTAGCTTAATTTCTTCCTGAATTCTTTTCCTGGTAAAAAAGACTGTCTGAGTCTTTTCTATTGAAAACCTGAATCCCCATTCATAAGCCCATTCCACCACTTTATCTATTGCTTTCTGCACCTTCCTAATTGTATACTCTATATTTCTTCCTCTTTTCCACAATGCCCCGTCATCTGCAAACAATGATGTTCCAATGTCTTCTGAAACATTTACAAAGACATCATTTATCATTATAATAAATAACAAAGGACTTATCACACTTCCTTGAGGTGTCCCGTTCCCAACCTCATATTGGCTTGACTCTTCTGCCCCTATTCTTACTTGAATTTTCCTACCAAACAGAAAATCTTTTATCCAGTTAAACAAATTCCCACCTATCCCTATTTTATCCAACTTGATTAATAACCCCTCCTTCCACATCATATCATAGGCCTTTTCAATATCAAAGAATACTGCAACTACAGTCTCTTTATTTACTTGTGCCCTTCTTATTTCAGTCTCTAATCTTACTACTGAATCCATTGTGTTCCTTCCCTTCCTAAATCCACTCTGACAACTTACCAGTAATCCTATTTTCTCTATTTCATATGAAAATCTCTCTGTTATCATCCTCTCCATTATCTTACACAAGTTAGATGTTAGAGCAATTGGTCTATAACTTATGGGTTTACTTGGATCTTTGCCAGGTTTCCTAATTGGAACCACTCAAGGGCGTAGATTTGGTTTGAACATTGGGGGGGTTGAAGTTTGGGTCTGCATATTTTTCATGTGATCGTGGAATAAATATTGGGGGGGTTGTAATGCATAGATTTAAATATTGAGGGGGTTATCTCCCCCCCAACCCCCCCACAAACTGCGCCCCTGGAACCACTACTGCTTCTTTCCATGCACCTGGCAGTTTTCCCTCCTTCCATATCTTGTTAAATACCTCCAGTAACTTTAATAGTGATCTTTCCCCAAGGTGTTTTAACATTACATAACACACCTGATCCTTCCCTGGAGAAGTAGGCTTTGCTCTTTTGATCGCTCTAACCAATTCCGCCAGAGAAAAAGCCTCATCAATAATACTACCAGTCTCTTCCTTCCTATTTAACGCATGCATATTTTGATTTAAAGTTACTGACCTTCTCCTTCTCTCTTCTTCTGATAAATTTCCTGAACTGTGTATCTTTGTAAACGCCTTTGCCATTATTTCTGCCTTTTCCAGATTAGTGACACCTATCTCCTCCTCTAATATCAACACTGGGTACTCCCACTGTCTCCTATCTCCACCCATCCTCTTTATCATTGACCATACCTTACCCACAGGTGTTGATCTTCCAATTTCATCACAAAATTTACTCCAACTCGCCCTCTTTGCCTGTCGAATAGTTCTTCTCACTTCTGCCTGCGCTTTTTTATACTGAATTAGTGACTGCATGTTATGATCCCTCTTTACTTGTTTAAACGCTTTATTTCTTTTCCTCACTGCCTTTTGACACTCTTCATTCCACCAAGGCACCAATTTTCTATTACCTCTATTTTTCCCTTTAGGAATAGCTTCTTCCGCTGCCATTATGATTGCTGAAGTAACTTGGCTATTAATCTCCTCTATACTTCCAGCAATATCAATCCTAGTCATTATTTCTTCACTCATCTTCTTGAATTTATCCCAGTCAGCTTTTTCAAATATCCACTTTGGGATCCTTTCTTCTACCCTTATTTCTTGTTTTCCACCTACTCTGCATATAACTGGGTAGTGATCACTACCCAGAGTATTTGTTTTCCAGACCTCCCATCTAGTATTTCCAGCCAGATTGTTAGACACTAATGTTAGGTCTAATGCAGATTCCATTCCTGTTACTAAATTTATCCTAGTTCCACTTCCATCATTCAGACTGACCAATTCTCTCTCGTCCATCAATTCTTCAATTATCTTACCATTTGCATCTGTTTGTACTCCCCCCCACACAGGGCTATGAGCATTAAAATCTGCACACCAGACTACTTTTTGTCTATCCTGACCTTGAATACTTAATAAATGATCAATCATCATCCTTTTACATGGGTTATAATAGTTGATAACACTTATCCCCTCCCCTTTTTCCCACACCTCCACCGCTATATATTCCTGATCATCTCCCATTTCTATTAACCTATATGTCAATCCAAGCTTTATAAATGTGGCACACCCACCTCCTCCTCCATCAAACCTATCTTTCCTTAATACAGTATACCCATGTATTACAAAATCAAGATTTGGTTTCAGCCATGTTTCCTGTATACACATCACATCTGGTTTCTCTTCCAATTCATTTATGAAATGCTTAAATTCTTGACCATTAGCCATTAAGCTTCTAGCATTCCATTGTAAAAGAATTACCATTAAAATGATTAACCAACCCATGATGCCTCTTGACTTGACTGAATAGTCAGGTTCTCTCTCACTTCTTCCCATGTCAGCCCTACCAGTCCCAAATGATTAACTGCAGCTTTAACTATCAACTGGATTTTTTCATTTTTTGATTTCACTTCTGCAGTGCTATTTATCACCCCTGCTATGAATGTAACTAGATCTCTTTTTCCCACATACAATCTATCATTGGTTCTTTGATGTTGTACTTGTTCTTCCATAACCACTGGCTCTCTCATTTCATCTACCCTCTCTTTTGACACTCTTACAGCTTCAGCATAGGATATCCTTTTCTCCACTATTATCTTTTGAATATTAGTCTCCTGTCTCATAATTTCACACCCTCCATATGCCACATTGTGGGCACCTCCACAACTGCAACACTTTGGTGGAACCCCTGTACCACACTTCCCATATTCATGGTCTACTCCACATCTAGCACACCTTCTCTGCCTATTACAATTCTTTGCTGTGTGCCCAAATCCCTGGCAGTTAAAGCACCTCATTGGCTTTGGTACAAACATCCTGACTGGATAACTCATAAAACCCAAGAATACTTTCGTTGGAATATGTTCTCCTTCAAATTCTACTGACACCGTTTCACTATCTCTCATCACTCCTTCCTTTGCTGACTTCAATCTTTGTACATTAAGTACTTTCCCTCCTTTTATATTCATTTTTAATTCTTCCATGCTAACACTCATTGGCACCCCCGTTATCACTCCTGTGCTTCCACCTCCCATCCGAGCTCCTACCCTTCCTGTATTATCCACCTTGCATTTTCCTATCTCTTTAACTTTTAGCGCTTTTTCCATTTGCACTGCATCAGCACATCTCACCAATAAATTGCCATCATTTAGGACCTTTGCATATTCGATATCCCCTATCTTGTTTGCCAGAGTTGTTGTTAGCACTAGCGGGCTAACTTTCTTCATACTCCCCTGGTTCTTTTCATTAAATCTTATTATGACTACATACTTTTCCTCTCTTTCTTTTTGAACCATAACTTGCCCCTCTTCTTCACTTTCTGTGTCATTATCTTTCTCATTTCTTACTCTTTTATTCCCTTTGATTCTTTTATCATTCATCCGTCTCCTACCTTCTTCCTTTTCTTCATCCTCTCCTTCATTATACATATTATTCCAGCCACCTACCTCTGATCCATTCACGGAGCAGTCGTGCTCAACCGCCTTTTCGAAAATCCGGCTATAGATTCAGCTTGTAAAAAAAAAAAAAAAAAAAAACCCAGCAGTTAAAGAAGTCTGTCTAAAGTTCTCTCGTGTCGATCAACCAGAGAATCCGTACAACTAAACCGTCCTCGCCCGTATGCTAAACCAGCTGTATCTCTCTCACTTACTGTGCAAAGAAATAGCAGACAAATGAATTCATTCTGAATGAATTCTGAACCCCCCCCCCCCCCATTTTATAAAAAATATATTTTTTTATAAAAAATTTATATTTTATAAAAACATTTTTATAAACAAAATTATTTATTATTTATTTTGTACTCACTGTTAATGTCTGTAACCTTTCATTTGCAATAATAAAAAGACATGAGCAGACATTTGTCCATTACTGTGTATAATATAAAATATGTATCTTTCTCTGTCTGAATTTACTTGTGCAGAGACACACACACAGTTAATTAATTATTCATAAATTGTTTGGATAGTGACAGTATGAACAGCAACAGTGACACTGTGTTGAGTGCAGTGCTTATGGTGGAGGGAGTGTAATAAATTAAACTGCAACAGAATGGTCTGGAAGGAAGGATTCTAATAGATTTTTATTGAGAAACAGAATTATTTCAAGTGTGTTGGGGTTTAGATGATTCCTCTTCTCGGACAAAATCTCTCCAGCCTTGGAAAAGATCCTTTCACAAGGAACAGGGGATGCAGGGGAACATAAAAATGCCAGTGCCAGCTGGTATAAATGAGTACATTGATTTTTTCACAAGGTGGCGCGAGTTTCGAACCGCCTTTTATCCGGAAGCGACACTCGGACCGAACCGATGACGTATCCACACAAACCGAGGCCTCTTTTGTCATTAGTCACGTGATCTTCACGTTAACAACACAAGCCTCGAATCGCGGCTTCATCTGGAACGCCCATTTTTTCTCGACACACGCTCCGACGCCTCGCTTCAAATGTCACATCACTAGTCACATCACTACTTTTCGCTTTTTTTTAATCGGGTTTGAAGGCGATCGGGTTTTAATAGTTTGAGGGCGCGGTTTAGAAACGGGTCTCTGACGAACACTCACAGGACTTTAATAACTCTACGGATCATCTTCACGCAACTTTACATCAACATGAAGAGTGCACTTAAACTTGTTCTTTTCCCATTTTTCGCGATGGGTAAGTTCGTTTTTTCAACATAGTTTCAGCACTTTAGGTTTCGTATTTCTATGCGCATTTTCTTTTCCATACTTTATTTTTCCTGCTGAGTTTACATTACATACCGTGATCACTTATCAAGATGTACCGCATCTTTTTGTATATTGTTAAAAAACAAAGATTATATCTTTATTTGTTAGTCACAGGCAGCTCACAGTAATATTTAATAGACAGTGTCCATGTTTTCAACTGTTGCATTGGTCACAGTTGTTGAAGCCAGATATAGGCCTAGTAAATATTTTTTTTACACTCCTATTTATTTGCAACCCTGATATTTGCTTTAGGCTATTTTGTAATGTTATTATATAACAACATTCATTAATTTGAATGTAATCTACCGCAAATCACAAGAGATTTCCACTGATCAGAATCTGAGTGTTTTATAAGTTTCAGTAGCTAGCCTGCTAGCCTAACTGTTTGTGTTTGTTCTTCAGGTGTGTATGGTGCTGATGAAGTGAAGACAGCGACGGAGGGAGATTCTGTCACTCTAAACTCTGGTGTTACTGAAATACAGCGTAGTGATGAGATGGAGTGGAGGTTAAATGGAACTCGTATATTCAGAATCAGTTGTGACCGCAACAAAAAGGTCACAGTATTTGATGATACTGAAGGGGCATACGGAGGCAGAATGCAGCCGAACCAACAGACTGGAGATCTCATGATCACAGACATCAAAACCACTGACTCTGGAGAATATAAACTACAGATCACCAGTACCAGAGGGTCCTCTCAGAAGACATTCAATGTCAGTGGTGAGTGTTTTTAATAATGTTATTTGCATAGTTATCTCTCTATGAACAATTTAAATTCTCTGAAATTTGTATTATTGGCTCTCAAAATGACAATAGAGTTTAACCAAAACTAAGATGGAAGAAAAGCAGATTTCCAAATAATCAGTCAATAGTTACAGGAGTCCAAATTGAATGACACCTAAGATGCAGTTTATTGTACACATTTCTTTATAATAAACAAGTTTTGAAGGAGTTACACCGCACTCACGATCACCAAGGTGCCACACGAGACTGAAGATCTCAAAAAATAAACTGTCTACACACTTAAATCCTTTAAAGGTGCCTTGTGTAATGTCCGCCAAAAAATCAATTCATACTCCACATTCCATACCAGATGGGGGCAGTATACCTCCAGGAAGTGAGTTGGTCTACTTTAGAGTAACAACGGAGAAACGGCATAGTCTCTATGCTCCGCCCCTACCTTCACAGTGATTTTGAAATATTCAATTCAATTCAATTCAAATTTATTTGTATCTGCGCTTTTCACAATACATTGTTTCAAAGCAGCTTTACAGAAAGTGCATTTCAGAAATGTACATAGAAAAATACAGTAAGTTAATCATGTATTCATTTAGGGCATAAACATATCGCCAGCGTCGAGTCGTCTCTTCACAGGCTTCGAGTCGTCTCTGCACGGGTGTTGGGGCATCTGTAGTTTCCATGGGAGTCTGGATACAAACTGGAGCTGACGATCTGAGTCTAGATCTTAACTAGCGTCCCGAGATAACAACAGAAAAGCAGATGGGAAATAATTAGCGTAGCTGCTGTTCATAATATTAATTATTAATGCATTCAATCTGATTCAACTGTAGTAGGCTATAAAAGGTAAAACATGACATCTTCAAGCTACTCCCCTTCACCTTTACCAGTGAAAATGTTCATATTCGTTTTGTTCATATTACATTTTTATTGTTAGTTTGAATTACATTAATTTGACAGACAGCATTCCCTGATGTTGACCAAGCTAGCGCCAACATAACCAGAGCTGCCAACTCTCACGCATTCACTGTGAGACACACGCAATTGACACTTTTCACACTCTCTCACGCCACACATCAATATTCTCACGCACAGAAAAATCGCGAAGCAAAGAGGACACGGAGACCGACAGACTAGACAGAGCAGGTTAGTTATGATATATAAAATCTCAGCTCTCAGATTCTGTCAATTTTATTACGGTTTGGCGCTTGTAAATGTTACACGACAGATCCCTAGCGCACTTGAACCGATCATCTCTACTAATAGTAAAAAAACACGAACACTGTTGAAAGATACAGTAGGCTACGACTTACCAAAATGTATTCCTCATACATAATATCGACCAATCAGTGTTTTTTATCAGCGTGAAGAGGTCAATAACATAGCTGGCGAACAATTATGTCAGATTTACCTCAGGAAAGCCATTTAATAAACATAATATATAGGTCACGTATAGTTGGCAAGAAAAAAAGAGCTATAGAGATTGTGCTATATATGTGTACTATATTACAATACTATATTTATGTACGTTATATATACGTTTATCGAACAGCCTTCGATACATTTCTATGTTATAACTTCCCGAAAAAACTACACAAACATATAAAACAAACTTCTAACGAAATACTAACAGCATCTTACTTACCAAATCCAAAAGAAATGTTGCAAGTTTGGAATCAAACCTCATTTCTTTCATGTCCATTAGTTGTCTCCAGCGATGGAAAGCAGTGCCAATGTTTACTCTGGTTCTGTTCCTTTTTTTATCAGATTTTATTTGAAATTAGTAGTGGGCTGTAGGCTACTTTCCACACGATTGACATCAGGTTCAAGTACGCCCACAAGCCGTGCGAGTTATTCGTGTATTGCATGTTTGGCTGGTGGTTATGTTGCCCGCATACCGCCTCCCATGGCCGAAACTGGTATTACGACACCTGTCAGGCCGTGGCTAGTAATGCTAATGCTAATTCAGGTTGATATCTCTGCAGCACTATAACTTTTCATTTTTTTAATGACATCATCGCCCTTATTTCTTCTCATTCTTTTGATGCATGTAGCTCATTTTTTGGATATTTTTACCTCAATTCTGACACGCTCTTTAAGATCACTAAATTCGAGGCTTTTGGTCATACCTAGGATATCCAGATCAACCAAAGGAGGGAGATCATTTTCACATTTAGCTCCAAAACTCTGGAATAGCCTTCCTGATACTGTTCGTTGCTCAGACTCGCGCTCCCAGTTTAAAACTAGATTAAAGACGCATCTGTTCAGCCAGGCATTCGTTTAATATTTTTAATCTTACAGTTAAATCCGGTCTTTAGTTCATAAACGCCAGAGGAGAACTGGCCCCCGACTGAGCCTGGGTTCTCCCAAGGTTTTTTTTTTCTCCATTAGGTCACTTGATGGAGTTTTTCGGTTCCTTGCCACTGTTGCCTTTGGCTTGCTCAGTTGGGGACACTTAATTTAATTAATCAATCAACAATACTATTGATCAGCATTACCAAACGTGGACGTTTTACACTAGAAACAAACACTGATGTACTATTTTATTTAATACTGTGAAGCTGCTTTGATACAATCTGTATTGTGAAAAGCACTATATAAATAAAGTTGACTTGACTTGACTTGACATGGCACCTTTAAGCAAATTTAATCACCAAGCTTTCGGTCAAATGACCATCCTCAGGGCATACAGACAATAAATGTAGCAATCAACTTAACTGTGTTCAAACACATCAGGACAATCAACAGTGATTACCACACCTGTGAAAGCCAGGTAGGAGAGTTGTAGTCCAGTAGTTTTTCTTTAACCTACCCAACATACTGAGTTATCTATGTAATTTACATATTTACTCCCCATAGTGAAAATTCCCACTACATGAAACAAACATAAATACAAATATACAACAATACAGGCACATATATACATACATACATACATGCTGCATAGGTGCATGGAGACTGCAAGGGCATCAGTAAAACCTTCATAAACTGCAGTATTCAAGACTTATAAAAACAGTACAGCTGTGACTATAGCATGACACTCATGTCGAAATCCACATTTAAACCTTTGGGATGTAAGGCATCCAAAGTATGAATCCAGTACAGTTCCCTTTGGCACTTTATCAATGTTGCCACCTCTAGGTAATTTAATCTGCTCAATTCCCTGAAAGCGGAGAGAAGAGACTGAATGAGCACACTCTGTAAAGTGACAGACCACAGGGTAGTTAGGGTCGGCACATCTGATAGAGCTTTTATGCTCACTTATCCTCTGTTTTAAACTACGTGTGGTCTTTCCCACATACACCATGTCACAAGGACATCTCAAAATGTAGATAACATTCTTAGTTTTACATGTAATAATGCCCTTCACATTGTAGCTCTTACCGGATCTGGGGTGTTTAAATTTATAGGTCTTGTGTGTATTATTACATTGGGCACAATTGCCACAGGGATAGTTACCATCCCTAAGAGGTGCTAAGAGTGTTTGGGTAGGAGCTGATCTTATACATGCTTTAATTGCGGAGGTTAGTGCCCCGTCTGGACACAAACAAAGGTGGATCCTTAAATTTATCCTGAAGAGAAGAATCATCAGATATTAGGTGCCAGTATTTCATTATGGTGTTTTTAATCATAAAGGATCTTGGAGTAAAAGTAGTTATGCAGGAGACGGAAAACCTTTTATCCTTTTTAACACTCTTTTTCAAAAGGTGTGGTTGTGGTGTGGAGAGGGCGATATTATACGCCTCTTCAATACTTTTAGTGGGATAACCCCTGGCTAGAAATCTTTGCTTCATGTCTATAGCATTCTCCTTAAACTCTTCAATTGAATGGCAAATCCGTCTAAGTCTATAGAATTGACTCTTAGGCAGTGTTTTTTAGGGCACTGGGATGCGAGCTGCTTGCCAGAAGGAACGAATTGCGATCAGTCTCTTTACGATAGAGGGTTGTGGTCAGTCTACCATCTTCTAGTTTGATCCACATGTCTAAGAAATGCACACGTTTGGAGTCAGATTCTACAGTGAATTTTAGATCTGAGCTCATCCTGTTAAGGTGAGTGGTGAATTCATTCAGCTCATCTTGGGACCCTTTAAAAACACACAAGACATCATCTAACTATCTAAAAAATCTGATGATATTACTGTAGAAGGGATTTCTGTGCTCATTAAAAATAAACTGTTGTTCAAAGAATCCAACATACAAGTTAGCATAACTGGGGGCAAAGGTACTCCCCATACTTGTGCCTTTAACTTGGAGGTAATATTCTCCCTGGTGGAAGGCAAAGAAATTTAATCTGAGGATTGATGATACCAGATCACAGATTAAAATATATAAAGTATATCAAATACAAAGTATATCAAATATGCTTTGATGTATATTAATCAGATTTAGATTACTTCAGTGACAGTCTAATGGAACTGTAAGTGTGAAAGAATTACATATAGGCCTATAGATACACTACTGTTCTGAATAACCAAGAAATGCATACGTTTTTTAAATAAATTGATGTTGTTACTCATTAACGGTATTAGATTAATTAAAAATGACTGTTTTGTTACAACTTACGATTTCTACTTTTTAAAAATGATGTTGTTCAGAGTTTCTGTTCATTATGAATCCTTCAGTGCAGTATTGGCAGATGTGCAGTTCTTGGGTGTTTTTGCATTCAGTTCATTAAGATATTCAGCTGTTCTTGCCCATATATGTTTATATTTATTCATCCAGCAGCACCTCGGAGTCTCTCTTCACTGTAGCAGATAAAGCTGGGGTTTAGTGTGTCCTGTTGAGTTTGCTTTCTTCTTTCAAGACAGCGGTGTATTCAATATTCTTTAGCAACTGAAACAGAAATAGTGAAAAGTGCCAGGGCTTTGCCAGCACAGCTGAAAATGGAACTCTAAACTTAAAAAAAAAAGAAAACAGAACACAGTAAATCCCCCAGTGTTAAATGAACACTGTCAATGTTTATATTATTCACACTCAGAGTGTTAAAAAAGTAACACTGAAGCGGTGTTGAAGTTAATGAGACAATTCAGTGATTAGTTCTGATGTGTCATCCACGGTACATTGCATATATTTGTGCGATAACTTCGCGACATACAATAAACTCAAAAATGAAAAGCTAAACATGTCACATCTTTGGAAAGCTGGACTCTTGTGATTCGAATATTACCATTTTAATATACACTTCACACAGCAGGTACAATCATAGTCTTTGTCAGACCATCAACAACCAAATTATCTACTACAGATATGAAGGAAGTCACCTATAAAGCCTCCTGTTAGTCCACTGGTCCAAAATATTACAGCAAAAATGGTTTAGTTACACTGTAAATGGTCCACACAATACATCAACACATATCAATAAACATCCACAGAATGTAGTAGTAGCATTTCAAGTTAGCCGACAGAGATATCACATCGTCTACGCATTCTGTTGGTCTAGATTATTTTCACATGTAAACATTACAGATTTTTTATGTCAAAATGGCCGCTATCCCAATCCCCTGAACTTTTGATTGACAGCTAATTTGAGCCAATCAGTTCATGCAAGAGGTTTGACCAGACAGCATTAAAGGGATACTTCACCCAAAAATGAAAATTCTGTCAGTAATTACTCACCCTCATGTTGTTCCAACCCCGTAAGACCTTCGTTCATCTTCGGAACACAAATTAAGATATTTTTGATTAAATCTGAGAGCTGATCACTCCTCCATCATGGATCAAAAAGTATTCTCGTCGCTTGATACTTAAGATTGAGCCACTGTAGTCACTTGGACTATATCAACAATGTCTTTAATAACTTTTCTGGGCCGACAAGTTCCAATCCCTTAAAGCCTATGGAGGAGTGATCCAGCTCTCAGATTTAATCATAAATATCTTATAAATAGTCTTACGGGGTTGGAACAACATGAGGGTGAGTAATTACTGACAGAATTTTCATTTTTGGGTGAACTATCCCTTTAGCTGGCAAGCGCACAGTATGGGAAATGGTCACTACTTCTCTTTGAGGGACAGTTGGCAGATCCAGTTGCATCAGAGTTCGCAAATGACTGGCTTATCTGATAGCCAACGAACTCCTGAAAATATTGATAGGCAGTTTTAGTGGGACGAATCAACTTATCGAGAAGTGCGAGCGCAAAGTTTCATGGTGACCCGTACGTTGTGCGTAAAGTGTACATTCATGGCATATGTGACTCTTGTCTACTCTCGACAAGTAAGTGTTTTATTTAATTTTATTATATAACATATTTTACTTTGTATATTGAGGTATGCGTTTGTGTTTTGAGATTTTCCTGCTAACTTCTGTTGTTATTGCTTGCTCATGCGTGATTGTATGTGTGTTTGGTGGTAGGTGCTCAAACAAACATAAATGTATGTTTGTGTGTGTGTGTGTGTGTGTGTTTGTGTTCGTGTTCATGCAAGGTGTGTGTGTGTGTGTGCTCAAGCACTGGTGTATGTATGGTTGTTCGTGTGTGTGCATGCGTGCGCATGAATGTGAGCATGTATAAAATAGTAGAATACATAAAAGATGTAAATGTTTTGTAAATTATTTCTTTCTTTGTTTTGTTTTTTTAATATCACAGACAATCATCTGACATTGAACTGGATGAAGACTGGGAGTTAGTCAGCAGAAAGCCATATGATGGACATCAAGAGAGGATGTCTTATCCATATATATATATATATAGTATGTGTATAATAAATATTTTAATACCATAGCACTTGTTTTGTATCATTATTTGCACAAATTTCAGTTTCAAGAATTGCACAAAAAAACACTATAATGTGTTAATGCTTCAGTTACTATGTGTCAGCAATTATTGACAGTGAATCTGGATAAGGAATATAATAGCTCTAAGTGTAGCCTTTCATTAGAGCCCAAAATTGTGACTGTACAGTAAAGCATTCAAGAACAGCAGCATTTTATATGTCTGTGGTTACCAAGTGTCATTTGGAGTCTCCAAGTGGCTTTTTTTTGGGAAGCGCCTAGACATAACCTTAGATAAACATGTGTAAAACACACATTTTCTAATGTACTGCTATCCAATTTTAAATTGGGCTTGGTAAGGCTTCATGCTTTGATCCCACTGTGTTTTCCAGCTAATAGGGCTCAGCTATAGTTATCTTGTGGCATCTGTTTACAGAAAAAATGTAGGCGGGTTAGATGTGACGTTCTATTACTCCATACCAGTAGAGTGTCCTCTTTCAAAGGAGACCAAAACCATGCATATATTCCAAATGATTCAAGAACAGCATCCAATTTATTTTGGATATGCCTTTTTAGGTGTTTTAGGGCAAATTTCCCCGTCACGCTTAGTAACACATACAGTGGTGCCCTCACCGCAGTGCAACAGTGAAAAGGAACCCTCTCAAACAGTGTCGTGCCACGTTGTTAAAGCGATATACACCGGTATTGCGGTATATTAAAAATTCATATCATAAAAAAAAAATAAACACTGGTTTATTAGGTCATTTGGTATTAACCGGTATACCACACAGCACTAGTATACGGCGTGGTCACCGTGACATGTTCCTGGATCAACATATTTTGGAATAACATTCCTGTCTCAAAATTTATATCCTTACCCTAGTTCATATCCAAACCCTTTTCCCTAAGATCAGAGGGAGATGATGGGTACTGATAACACTGATGTTGAAGCACTAAAGCCTAAACTTGACATAAACTGTAAACTTGTCTCTCAAATCTGATTGGTTGATTGGAAAGTTGTTCCAGGATCAACAATGATGTTAATCCAGGAACATGTGGTACTTGGTGAAATCACGTTTACCTAAACACCGTATACCTGCGTATCACGTAGACTACACCACTGCTTGGGTTCGAAAGTCGAAAGTTGATTGGATAAACGTTTTTTGACATAATCAAAATGCAAACGGTAAGACAGACACATTCCTGCTTTTATTAGAGAGAAGAATATGTTCACCCCCTCCCTCTGAGCATTGAAGATTCATCGGTAACACTTTACAATTAGTTACAATTTGTTAATGTATTAACTAAAATGTTACTGTATTTATTCATCTTTGTTAATGTTATTTAATAAAAATGCAGCTGTTCATTGTTAGTTCATGTTAGTTCACAGTGCATTAACTAATGTTAACAAATACATTTGAATTTAGTAATGTATTCGTCAATGTCGAAATTAACATTAACTAAGATTCATAAATATTGTAGAGGTATTGTTCATTCTATTTCATGTTAACTGAAGTAGTAAATGAACTAATGAAACCTTAGTTTAAAGTGTTACCGATTTATTCTTACTTGTAGATGAAGAAACATCTGCATTTTTCCTTTTCCTATCATGTTAAATCTGCTGTAGCCGGCAGTGACTGTATGCAGCAAAAATAGATCAATTAATGGTTATTCTTAACACAACCAATCAGCTCGCTTAAATAGTGAATATACAGTAATCGTTCAATAATTATTTTTCATTATATATTGAAATATTATATAGAATTAGACATTTTTACATGTATTAATAAAGTGACACACATAATTTTGTTGCAAGCCACTGGGGGTGTTTAGTGTTCAGTGAACTTGTGTTTCCTTCTACTATTATTTCATCATATGATCACGTTCCCCTCTTTTAATTTTCTGTCTCAGGAAATGTCCTATTAGACATAAATGTGCATTTTTAACTTGTGAAGGTTTGTTGTAGATATTACACTTTTTAACTGAGATTTAATTGAGCTTTATTATTGTGAGATGTGTGAACAGACTTTCTGTAGGAATGTTTTGAGTGTGTGTTTGTCAATGATCTTCATGTGTTTGTTGTTACAGGTGAACTGAAGTCAGCACTATCAGTGAAGGAGGGAGGTTCTGTCACTCTAAACTCTAGTCTTACTGAAATACAGACAGATGATGTAATGCAGTGGAGGTTTGGAGACACTCAAATAGCTGAAATCATTAAAGCAGACGATCGATTCTCCACATCTGACGACAGACTGAAGCTGGATCCTCAGACTGGATCTCTGACCATCACATACACCAGATTCACAGACTCTGGACTCTATGAACTGAAGATCAGCAGCAGCAGACGCACCGTACTCAAGAGATTCACTGTTACTGTTACTGTAACTGTCACTGTTGGTGAGTAGATCGTTTCTGCCAATATGATGATGATCTTATTATTGAGAGCTCTGAGAACAACCCTGAAGTTAAATAAACACAAGTTAGCACTATTTTAAACTGAATGTGAATTGTTAAAAATAAACTCTGTATCTTAAACTGTTTAAGACTGTTATAATTTGTTACTCGTTCGGAAGATTTTGGCGCAAAAGATTACAAGATATTATTTGAATATTATTATTTTAACTAACAATGTCTCAACATTTCATTCTTGAGACAAATTTTTTAATTAACATTTTAGTTGTATTTAAATGATAACATTGATAAAATCCATTACTCTGATGATCACACCAAAATTGCATGCGTATGTTTTTCTCTTATTTTTAATACAAGTATTTATAATTTTCTCAGACTCATAACTAAGAAAATAAAATCTCAGAGCTCATCTGCATCTGCAGTAAATGCTTTAAGACTGTTGGCATGTTTCTAAAGGTTTTTAATCTGTTTAATCTGAATTACAGTTTGTAATGTTTTCATTTAGATCAGTCGTGTGTTCACATCAAACTCCTGCTGTAACACAGTGTAAGTGCAGAAAACGTTTGTCTTTTATTTTGTATTTTGAAAATAAAAATGACTCCATAACGCTTTAGAGTGGTTCTTCCTCGCTTTACTTCAAATGGGCCGAAACAATCCAGTCATCAACAGATGGCTGATTTGCCTCACGATCGAGTCTCCCCAGACAAACCACCCTTTACTCATGTTGGACTGGATTGTTTCGGCCCATTTGAAGTAAAGCGTTATAGAGTCATTTTCACCTGCTTGAACATTAGAGCCGTTCACATTGAGATGGTTGCATCACTGGACACCGAATCCTTCATTCATGCACTCAGACGTTTTATCGCTCGACGAGGACAAGTGGCTGAAATACGTTCAGATAATGGAACGAACTTTGTCGGGGCTGATCGTGAATTAAAAGAGGCGATACAAAATTGGAACCACAGTCAGATAAACGATGTTCTTCTACAAAGGAAGATTAAATGGACTTTCAATCCTCCTACCGGTTCACACCACGGAGGGATCTGGGAAAGGCTCATCAGATCAGTAAAGAAAATACTGAACTCCATTCTTCGAGGGCAAAGTTTGAATGAAGAAGGTCTTCATACTTTCTTATGTGAAGTAGAGTCCATACTTAATAATCGACCCATAACTAGATCATCTTTGGATCCTGACGATATGGAAGCTTTAACACCTAATCATCTTCTCCTTCTAAAAACAAAGTTTACATTACCACCTTGATTGTTTGAGAAGGAAGATTTGTATGCCCGTCGAAGATAGCGTCAAATTCAGTATTTAGCCAACCAATTTTGGAAAAGATGGATTGGTGAATATCTACCTTTACTACAAGAACGCCAAAAGTGGATGGTAAAGACACGGAACTATCAGTTGGGAGATGTTGTACTGATAATGGATGAAAATACACCAAGAAGTTCCTGGATCTTGGGCAAAATTATTCACACGATAACGGACAAAAAAGGATTCACACGGCAAGTTAAGATCAAGACCATGAGTACCTGCTTGACTAGGCCAATCACAAAAATTTGTCGTCTTCTTGAAGCCGAGGAATTTAAAGATTAACCATGACTGACATTTGAGAGCTCTCAACTGACCCTTTTGACTTGACTTTTTGACTTGGACTTGACTGAATTACTAACTTTACTGACTTAGACTGGACTTTTGCATTAACTTTACTCGGCTACAATGATGAACTAAATGAACACTTGAGTGATTTGGACATTTTCACACACATACATTTTTTCACATTTCCTTAAGCATTATGTAAAAAAAAAGGAAAATCATGTATAACAATTATGTAATGTATGTTAATATTGTTCATATTTTGATTGTGTCTGTGATTATTACAGGTTTATTGTGTAATAATCAGGGGCTGGAATGTAAGTGCAGAAAACGTTTGTCTTTTATTTTGTATTTTGCGCATAAATTTCCAGGTGGTTTGGTCACATGGGTATCGGTGGGTATATACCTGGTAGTGTTTCCTGTTTGGTTTAGTGTGTAGAGAGGGGGTGAGTAGTAGGGAGTTCTCACTTTCTGTTGACCGTTTATACGTTTTTCATCATCAATTGTTTCTACGTGGTCTGTTATCATGCCAATAAATGTTGTTGGATTTTCAATGCACGAAAACGCATCACGGATTTTTCCTGCTGCTTAGCCTCTCAGCGGCTATAGGTTGCCGCTACACACAGTAATACAGAAGATGAACACAGTGAAAAGGAAAATAATGATATCTGAAATTACATTAGAGGCTCATTTATGATTCACCTTCAACAGAATCAGATTCATATTTAAATAGATCAGACTGACAGATTCACTCACACTGACTCTCTCTTTATCATTACAGATCCAGGTCTGTCTCCAGGAGCTAAAGCAGGGATTGTTGGTGTTGTTCTGCTGGCGTTCGCTGCTGCTGTTGCTGGTGTGATTTACTATCGCCGCAAGATCTCTGAACTAAAAGCATGCAAGTATTACAGCCGATAAAGCAAGAGCAATACTGAGCTTTATTACGCTACAGTAGAGATTAAAAGTGTAAAATGTTTGTTCATAATCATGTTTCAAACACTTTACATTTGTAGGTGTGTGTTGTGTAGTAGTTGTGCTCATAAAAGCAGGGTTAAAGAAACATAATCAATACACAGATATTAAAGAGCACTGGCCTGTGGTTTGTTTAAGAATGAACGGCTCTGAATGTATTTTTATACAACTTTATATAACTATTTTATTGTTGTGTGGAAATTACATTTATAGCTAGTCCACACTTTTTAAAATGCAGTTTCTGTTAGTGTTGGTGTCTGGGTTTGGGTTAAAATACAGTGTTTATAACTAGCTTTAACAATAGACTTGTGTGCGATGTCCTCAGATATCTGAGTAGACGTGAGTCTCAATCATATCTGATCTGCTCTCCTGACTGGTGTTTTACTGCTTTCACACAGATTCTGCGACTCTTCCTCTGGTCAGGTTCAAAGGTCATCTTAAACCAGAGCACCAGCTCAGAGTAGTTTATGATGCTCTTCATACCAAAGAGATGGAAACTCTTAAAGGAGACATATCATGCTTTTAAATTGTTCCTTTTTACATATAAATCATACATTTGTGGTCTATATAAAGCGGAACTGCAATGCTTGGGTCTGAATTCCTCATTATTATAGCTCCACAGGCCCCTTTTCTGATGTGCATCTGAGAGCAACTCGTTTTGGTGCGGTCTCTTTAAATACAATTGAGACACGTCATACCCCGCCCCCTCTCCAGGATGCAGAGGTTCAACTCCACCCTGTTCGGCCATTTATGTAGTTTGATAGCAGAGATAGGATTATCTAGCGGCACAGAAACTTTTTATTCACACGTTATTAACAACATGTCAACAACGGAAGACTTGTCCAGCCAGCCTTACATGTTCGAGCCAGAGTCGGAGCCGGAGCGAGATGAAAATGAAGACGACGAGCCTGCAGAACAACGTCTTCATATGGATGTATCGCAACGGTGTATTACTGTATTTACACATGAAACTTTGGTCTTCCGACCTTTTACCACCGTGTCGATTTATTTTGATTAATATGTGCGAGGGAGAGAGAGCAAGACAGCGTCTAGTTTGGAGACGGTGAAGTCTTGTTTACACTTTCGCCGGGCTCCGAGAGAGAGTGCGAGCTCGCGCGAGACCGGGTCTCTCTCTCTCTCTGCTCGTTCTTTCAGTTAAACATGCGCCCTGCCACAAGCGCGGCAGTTCATCTACATTAGATGGTGTAATGAAGCGTGTGGGTTACTACATCCAACAACCGAACATTTTAACTTACCCTCTCGTAACTTCTGCATCCTTTAGCTTGGACTACAAAATTGCAGCGAGAAATAATAATGGCGGATCGCTCGAAGTGTTGGGCCGGAAGTCAATGTCCTTATTTGGCAGTTCCGCTGCAAATACTGTGACGTAATAGTTCAAAAAACGTCATAGATAACAGAAAAATCTGAACAGGTTGAAAAATATGACCAAAACAGAATATAAAGATATCAACGAAGCACCTGAAGAGAATAATTTAATCTTTTCTGTACTTCTAAACACTCCAAATATACAACAAAATGCATTTAAGGGCTAAAAAAGTGCATTTAGCATGATATGTCCCCTTTAATAGAGAAGTTATAGATTTATTTACATGATAGGAAATACAGAGCAATGACTTCAGGGTGTCACAGATGCTAAAATAATGAACACAACTATATCAAACAAATCCTGAGATTAAAATCAGAGAAATAAAATAAAGCCTTTTCTGACTATATGAAACACATTTACACATTTAGCAGAAACTTTTATTTAAAAAAGAAGCACTTAATTAATGATGAACACAACATAAAACACACAGGTAAAAAAAAACAGATTATGAATGATGTTGAAGTATATCAGATAATGTGTTTATATTGTCTTTTGCTGTGAATGTGATTCAGTGTTTACAGGTTTAATGATCAATCATTGAGCAGATGACAGTGATTTTATGTTGATTTTATTTATTTTATTGCTTTTCTTCTCCAACTAATGTCTGTTCTGTGTTTCTCTGATTCTGTTTGCTGATGTGAAGGGTCTGATACATGGAGGATACTGTCAGTGATGGAGGGAGAACCTGTCACTCTAAACCCTGATGGAGTACATAAAGATGACGAATTACTGTGGTTGTTTGGAACCTCTTGTATTGCTTTAAGGGAAAGCGCTGCTCATAGTTTCACTGTATATGATGATGGTCCTGATGAGAGATGTAAAGACAGACTGAAGCTGAATCATCAGACTGGATCTCTGACCATCACAAACACTAGAAACACAGACTCTGGAAAATATGAACTACAGATCGACAGATCGGGAAAGATCTCAAGAAAGAGATTCAGTGTTTCTGTCTTTGGTGAGTAACTCAAATCTTTACGTAATAATGATTTTGTTTTAAATCAGCTGAATTTATCAAACGAGTATTGATTAATATTTTAATTATTTTGCACTAAACTTGATCAATATGTTGTGTGTTTGTGAGCCACTGAAGACCTCCACAACTCTCTGACAGAGAAACATTCAGTGACGGCACATTATTAATCATAAACACATTAGCTCAAGAAAATTATTGATTCAAATCGCATCAGTCTTTTGATAGAAAATAAAAATGATCTGCAGTTTCTCAAGCTCAACACTATAAATATATAAAGTGTAGAGTTAATCAGAATAAAACCATTATTACTGGAACAATAAGAAGAGAAAACAAAGAGTAACATAAAACAAACCACAATGAAACATGATATTCAATAAAAATGATATTGTTTCCTGGCATAAACACAATTAAACACTGATGTGATGATGCTGATGATCACACATGAATCAGAGAATATGATTGGTCCAACACACACATCACACACACATGAGAACTGAGGCCATTTGACTTGTTTATAGATTTACACCATCAGTTAGTTGTTTATAAATGAGAAATTACATTAATTTTATTTATAAAATGAGTACATTTGAGGTATTTAGGTCTGGAGGAATTTATCCATGTTGCTTTTACTACTTTATTTTCTTTTTCTGATTTCTGTTCTGTGTTTCTCTGTATGTGTAGTTAATACAGAAATAAAGACTGTGACAGTGAAGAAGGGAGGATCTGTCACTCTGGAGACTGATGTTAATGACATGCAGGAAGGTGAATGGATCCTGTGGACGTTTGGACTGGAAACTCCGTTAGCTGTAATCACAGAATGGATTAAGGGAATCACACCATCAGTTTATGAAATATTTGAAGACAGAATGAAGCTGGATCAGACCGGATCACTGACCATCAAGAAGATCAGACCCAGAGATGCTGGAATTTATATGCAATGCAAACTAATCAAAACTAAATTATTCAAGGTCGAAGTCTCTGGTGAGTAAATCACATATTTAAATATAATAACAATCTTATTTTAGACCAACCCTGTCAGACATTTAGATGAAAGACTGAGTTTGTATGATGACACTCTCTGATTTCTGTCAGAACAGACTCTGTCACTGTGTGTGTGTGTGTGTGTGTGTAATGTAAATGATTGTGTTAATATCAAGAAATCTAAATGCAAATATTACATTCAAAATCAACTCCTCCTTACTATATATATATAAGCAAAGCTTTCCTTTAATCTGATCTGTGTCGTGTGTTTTCTTTCAGATCCCACTGATGACAGAAATAACCCAGAGGAGGAAAGTATGAGAAGTATGAATCCAGTGTAACATTATCATCATTCATAATTAATCAAAATCAACTCTCCTTACTATATATATATAATATTTAAATCAGCTGAATTGATTAAATTAATGACTATAGGTTTATTTGGTAATATCTTCTTATATGCACAGTCTTCTGCACAAGTATTGAAGCATAATGTCATCTATTACGCTGTATATAAAGACAGTTTCATTTCAAATCACTTTAAAATCAAATGAGTATTGATTAATGTATTAATAATTGCACTAAACTTGATCAATATGGTGTGTGTTTGTGAGCCACTGAAGACCCCGACAACTCTCTGACAGAGAAACATTCAGTGACGGCACATTAATAATCATAAACACATTAGCTCAAGAAAATTATTGAATCAAATCACATCAGTCTTTTGATAGAAAGTGAAAATGATCTGCAGTTTCTCAAGCTCAACACTATAAATATATAAAGTGTAGAGATAATCAGACTAAAACCATTATTACTGGAACAATAAGAAGAGAAAACAAAGAGGAACGTAAAACAAACCACAATGAAACATGATATTCAATAAAAATGATATTGTTTCCTGGCATAAACACAATTAAACACTGATGTGATGATGCTGATGATCACACATGAATCAGAGAATATGATTGGTCCAACACACACATCACACACACATGAGAACTGAGGCCATTTGACTTGTTTATAGATTTATACCATCAGTTAGTTGTTTATATAATGAGAAATTACATTAATTTTATTTATAAAATGAGTACATTTGAGGTTTTTAGGTCTGGAGGAATTTATCCATGTTGCTTTTACAACTTTATTTTCTTTTTCTGATTTCTGTTCTGTGTTTCTCTGTATGTGTAGTTAATACAGAAATAAAGCTAGTGTCAGTGAAGGAGGGAGAATCTGTCACTCTGGAGACTGATGTTACTGACATACAGGAAGGTGAACGGATCCAGTGGAAGTTTGGACTGGAGACTCCGTTTGCTGTAATCACAGGAGAGACTAAGATAATCTCACCATCAGTTGATGAAATATTCAAAGACAGAATGGAGCTGGATCATCAGACCGGATCACTGACCATCAATAACATCAGCCTCACAGATGCTGGAATTTATATGCAATGCAAACTAATCACAACTAAATTATTCAGGGTCAAAGTCTCTGGTGAGTAAATCAAATATGTCAGTATAATAATGATCTTATTTTAGATCAACCCTGTCAGACATTTAGATGAAAGACTGAGTTTGTATGATGACACTCTCAGATTTCTGTCAGAACAGACTCTGTCACTGTGTGTGTGTGTGTGTGTGTGTGTGTGTGTGTGTAATTGTAAATGATTGTGTTAATATTAATCTAAATGCAAATAATACAAGTCAACTCCTCCTTACTATATATATATATATATATATAAGCAAAGGTTTTCTTTAAGATGATCTGTCTCGTGTGTTTTCTTTCAGAAATAACCCAGAGACTGTGCATTTGAGGAGTGTGTAGACGTTCCCTGACTCCAGACTGTGACATTATCAACATTCAAAAATCAATCCAAATCAGATTTCTCCTCATGTGAGTCTCTAAACCCTGTACGAAGGAGATCTGTGTGTGTGTGTGTGTGTGTGTGTGTGTGTGTGTGTGTGTGTGTGTGTGTGTGTGTGTGTGTGTGTGTGTGTGTGTGTGTGTGTGTGTGTGTGTGTGTGTGTGTGATGTTGTGCAGTTAAACAACAGGATAACATACAGACACATTTCATTTACTATGTTCTTCACACTGATCTTTAGACTAACTCTCATCTTTATTTGATCCTCTAATGTAAATCTAATCAAAATCTCACATTTCATCTGTTACTCATTGCATATAATACACACTGTATAATCCAGTTTCTGTTTCTGCATCTATTAGACAAAATATCTGATGAGAAATGTCATGTATAGACTATATAAGAAGAATGTGTGTGTGCTAAACCTGTATTTCTCGGACTAATGTGTGTTTTAACAAGTGTAACCCACTCGAAAATAGCCTACTAACAGGATTACGTTATTCTAGTTTAATATCTGATTTCTTGATTACTTTTAGTTATGTTTTCCCTGCACACCGTATTTGTCCAGTAGGTGGCGCTGCACAGAGGGAAAACTGCTACAATGATTCACAGAGAAGAAGAAAAAAATCGCGAACAGCAGAACGATAGAGCTGGTAAGTCCCGCCCATCCGTAAAACCCCACTGGACCTCTAGGTTGAAAAATCGTCAATGCAAGTGAATGGGAGAAAATCATTATTTTCTGGTCCCATTTGAATTGTGCCATGAATGTGAACATATGTTGTCTGTGATTTTTTTTATATAATCTTTCATGTTACGAGTTTGACAGTATATTGTATGATTCTTCGGCTAGCAGTTGTGGAAAAGACATAAAGAGAAAGACTACATGTCGCCTATGTGACGTCACCCCATAAAGTTGACTTACCTGTGGTTTTCGCCAACCTCAACGATTTTGTCCTCTCCCTGAAAGAAGGAGGTGAAGTGCACCAAAGACACAGCCATGTTTTGCGGGATCCGTGAGCTAGTGTCCGAGTGCGAGTGGTGTTGACGTTTCAAACGCGTCGAAAGCAGCGATGAGTTGTAGTCCACAAAGTGCTCTCACACAAAGTCTAACCGTATCAAACTTCTACCTGCTAAATTGTAGCATTCTTCACACGAAAAATTATATTAAAAATTCACAGACAACATATGTTCACATTCATGGCAAAATTCAAACGGGACCAGAAAATAATTATTTTCTCCCATTCACTTGCATTGACGATTTTTCAACCTAGAGGTCCAGTGGGGTTAGCGGAAGCGGCGGGACTTACCAGCTCTATAGTGAGCTGAAGCCCTATTTAGATTTTCCACACTGAGTAATAAAGTTTACAAAAATAACATTTAAGAGCTAGTTAAAAGGGTTTTTCTCACCAAACCTACTTCTAAGGCAGAATAACAGAGCAAAGGGTCGAAATTACGACAAGGAGTTTACCTACTTGTATGATTTTTCTCCGGTGAGTGTTTTACACGTGTTTGTCATTTGTGT
Organism: Squalius cephalus; assembly: GCA_022829025.1. Lineage (NCBI taxonomy): Eukaryota > Metazoa > Chordata > Actinopteri > Cypriniformes > Leuciscidae > Squalius > Squalius cephalus. Next base: position 29,903,935 of record CM040807.1, read on the forward strand.
TACTAGCAGACATGGCGTGATAGATGTGATTAATGAGTTAAGCAGGTAAAAGTTATTCTTATTTTTCTATTTTGCTGTAACTCAATTGTTTAATGCATTGTGTGAAAATGTATTGATGATATATGTACTGCATAAGCTAAAAACCAATCGGAGTTGAACATGAGTTTAATGATTTGAAGTGTTATTTCATGCTATGTTGAAGCCACATTACTACGTGATATGCTAGTGCTTGAGTTTCATGTATGTAGTGAAGGTATATATTGAAAATAAGAATTACTCATGAATATGAGTTATATTTCCAGATCTGGTCAAATTTATCGAGAGAGTAATTGAATGTTGTCCTGCTATGCAGGTTTTTTTTTTTTTGATGCATGATTTGAGAGGGAATTCCATTGGACAAATTCACCATCGGACACGCGAGGCAGAAGAGCAGAGGGCGCGAACGATCATCTTGCCTGCAACACAAACTGCTTCTACTCATCATTTCTTCATTGCATCGTACAGATAAGCGCGAGATCTCACCACACTTTAAAAAAACACACTACCCGGGTAGATGGACTTTGGTTTATTATTTTGAGGTTATTTAATCAGAGCTCTGAGGTCATTTTTATTTCATATTTTCCCAACTTGTGTGAAAAAGTTGAAAACTAAGAGAAATACTGATTTTCACAACTAAAAGGACATTACAAAGAAAAGATAAACAAGGTCATATTGGTTAATATTTGATGTTCAATAAATGCCGGCTATATGTTCTGAGTAAACTATTTTGGTACTTTCATTTGTCTACTCCTCCTGTGAAAAGTTCCTTAAAAAGGCAGCACTTCACTCTACATTATAGTAAGTGCTCCTTACACAAGCATGTTTAATCCTGAGCTTTAGATACTTTAACAGTCTCTTCACTTCTAGAAGTTTCTAGAAACAGTTTAATTGAAGAAGCTTCAGTGTGACTTTGACTGTTCATCTCTGTGTGAAACTCTGTTATTGCAGGAATTATCTGCACATTTATATTACTCCAGTATTATTTGGCCTTACTCTATTTGCTTATATTATAATGTCTTTTTATGATACATAATTGCACTTATATTTTTATCAATCTATATTTTGTATTATCTGAAGTGAATCTGCCCATCTGTGTGTCTCAGATCAGATGTGAATGTGAAATTATAAACTCTGATTCTCTGTTGATGATTTTCACTGTTGTGTGAAATTATTGATTTCTGATTGTTCTTTTATTTCATTTTATTAGAGAAGCTTCAGCTTGAATCTTTTGTATTTGCTGATTTGAGCCGGACGCACAGCGTTCACTTCATGCTGTTACTGAATAAAATAATCAAAATAAACCACAAAAACACAAATCTTGAGGCTGTCGTCTGCTTTATGCTCATCCTGATCCTCCAGACTGGAAAACTGGAGAAACACCATTTTAGTTCTTCAGAAAGTCACACTTGTGTGTAAAGGAATAATAAAGTTGCTCAGAATAAACAAATTTGACTGGTACAATGTAAGACAATTACACTGATAATAAAGAAAAACAGCAACAAAAAAAATTAGTTTTATAAAATGCAACCATACATCACAAAGACCCGAGGAAAGGAAAGGATCACAATGATCAGAAAACTTTTTAAAAATTGTTTGTATTGGAATTACACAATCAACTTCCATTATTTAGTTTGAGGGAGAATATTGATACTGTATTAATTCATTCTCAATGTGTGAATGTGTATTATAACAACATTTTAAGCATCAGTTTTAAGGAAATTGCAGAGAATGAGTTGTTTCCTCGCTCCTCCACTAGTTGGCGCTCCAGTGTCTGTCATCGTGTTTAATTCACCAGTCGCTCTCTTTGCTCCTCTGCCTGATAACCTTTTCACATTACTTTATCTCCTATTGTAGCTTTACAATCTGTTCATTGAAAACTAAAAACTATTAAAAGGGGGGTGAAATGCTATTTCATGCATAATGAGTTTTTTACACTGTTAAAGAGTTGGATTCCCATGCTAAACATGGAGAAAGTTTCAAAAATTAAGTTGTTCGTTTGGTGGAGTATTTCTGTGCCAAAAATACTCTTTCCGGTTTGTCACAAGTTTCGGAAAGTTTTTTTCGAGTATGGGCATGTGTGACGTCAGATGGGGCGGAATTTCCTGATACGGGTCCTAAGGACACTCCCGGAAGGGCGCGCGCGCACGCACCCACCCGTAGACCTGCGAGAGAGCGAAAGCAGTACGCCTATCAAAGCGCTGTGCTCGGCTAGGGAAGTCATCGGCTGCGCTGCCCAGGTCGACGCCGGATTTGCAGATCGTCTAATGCTTAAGGATGGAGCAGTCCCAACGATAAAGGTTAACGTCGTGCGTTGGAACCGTGAGTAAAACTGCTTCAAATGTCTGTGTGTTGTTAGCTATCGGCGCGTAAGCACAGTCCACACGGCACGCCTCGAGCCGCTCGGGTTTTTCCGGAAAGTTGGTTACATTGACTGTTGTTGTTCGTGGTTTGGCCATAGTGAGGCGCCATTTAACAGACAGTCAATTCATAATTCACAAGAAAAATGCTTCAAAATATAATGGCAGAAGCGATATATAAAAAAACTGATGTTTGAAATGAAATGTTTATGAATTAAGATCTGTTTTACTTTTAGAAAATTCTGTCATCATGTTCTCACCCTCAAGTTGTTCCTAAACTATATGAGTTTCTTTCTTCTGCTGAACACAAAAGAAGATATTTTGAAGAATGTTGTTAGTAACCAAACATTTGCTGATCAACATTGACTTCCATAGTAAGATAAAAACCCTATGTATGGAAGTCAATAAGGTTCATAAACTGTTTTGTTACCAACAACATTCTTCAAAATATCTTATTTTGTGTCCAGCAGAAGTAAGAAACTCAAACTCATTAAAAATAAAATAAAAAATTCTTACAATCTTTTGAACAATGAACATACAAGGGCAATAACATCCCAATAACATAAAATTAAATATAATAATAAATATAATATAAAAGAAAAAAAGAGAAAGCAGAGAGAAATTCAGATAACTACAAATAAAGTACAAAGAGTTACAAATTATTTAAAGATTAAGGCTTTAAAATTATTTCGTTTATTTTTTCTTTCACTTTATTATTTATTGTTTCTTTTAACGTATACAAGTAGTGACCTATTTCTATTTTAAAATGAGTAAAAAAAAAAAGTATTATTACTCTCCATTTTGTGCTACGCCGTGGTCAGTAGGCACGAAGACGAGTACATGTTCAGCAATGAAACCGAAACTAAAGTGGAGTAAACAGAAGATACAATGTCAAAATAAGGGTCCACATAATATAATAACAGAACATAAACGGTAAATTGACAATAAGCTTGTTAGGCCATTGTTATATTAGTTCCGATCCTCGAATCTCACTTTATGAGAGGCTTTCTGCTGATATTTCACCCGGATTGGCATTGCTCGTCTCTGCGTGTTATAGAGAGGCTGTCATCAGTGCAGTTACACTGTTACACCACAAAATGGCGCCAAGCGACTGTATTTGAGTGAGACATTAAACTGTTCATTCAACGGAAATGTATTAAAAATAATAATTCCGGATTCATTCAACGATAGATGTAATGAAACAAGCTGTTAATTATTTTAATATTTAATTTTAAATTTTAAGCTCCACTTTACAAGGCTCAGCTGAGCAGCCACGCTGAAGCTGATGCTTCACTTCATAGAGATCAGTGGCATTTATTCATTGTATTGACCAGCACTGACGTCATTCATTAGAAATATCCTTAGAAATGTTAAAAGGATGGTTTTTGAGAGATTTCGCTTTCCTTTCCTTTTCACGAATATGGCATGAAGGACATATATTTTGTTTACATCTGCTTTTCCGCTTCCGGTCTGCTGCGTGAGATCACGTGAGGCGCTTCCTCTGGCACGATCATCTTTTTAGCCATATGTTGAATTTATTTAAAAATTATATTGATTAATGGGGTATGATTAAGATTTATTCTTTCTTTTTGTTCTTAACTCCTGAATAAGAAAAATGTTTTTTAATTGGAATGCCACATCATTTTGATAAGTTACTGAGCCTTTCTTTTAATGCAAACAATTCACAATATTTCATATTTATAGATAACCCTGATACTATAGAACCTGTTAAGACACTCAAGTGATGATTTTAATTCTTAGATGTCTTTTATAAAAATTGTCATATCATCTGCTAATTAGGAACATTTAATTACATTATAATTTAGATTATAATTTGAAGATTACTTGCACGACCAAATAAATAATAGAGGACATAACGGAGCTCCCTGTTCGACGCCTCTACTTATATTGAATCTAGGATTTGTCCCAAAAGGTAGTTTAACAGAACTATTGCAATTATTGTATATTCGAACTGCAAAGATAAAAATATTGCTTGTACAATTAGTTATTTTTTATGCTGTCAATACTAAAACTAAATCGAATTATTAAAATATTTGTTATGTTATTATATTTATATCCTCAAATTGTGTGGTTTATTTTTTCCAAAAACAAAAAACAAACAAAAAAAAGATTGTAAACATATTGGTCTAAAAGCCATTTGCACCCACATGTTAAACCTCCTGTTGATTTTATTTATTTGAAATTAAATTAAAACTCCAAGATATGTGATGTCACAATTGTTGATCTGATGTCATAAACCAGAAGAACAGCACCAGCCGCAGCAGCCACGCCCACCAGAGCAGAAAGAACCAATCGGAGCACAGCTTCAGGAGTATTATAACAGTGGTGGACATCTGAAAAAAAAGAGGAATAATAATATAGAATTACACAATTATATATATATATATATATACAGTCATGGTCAAAATTGATGGCACCCCTGGTAAATATGATCAAAAATGTCTGTAAAAAATAAATCTGCATTGTTTATCCTTTTGATCTTTCCTTCAAAAAATTAGCAAAACTCTAACCTTTCATTGAAGTAAAAGGATTGAAAGTGGGGGGTAAATCACATTATGAAATAAATGTTTTTCTCCGAAACACCCTGGCCATAATTGTTGGCACCCCTAGAATTTTTTATGAGAAAAATATCTCTGAAGTATTTTCCCATTAATATTTACATTTTTAAGCACACCAGGGTGACTAGGAACATGAAATTGTCCAGCTATGACTTCTTGTTTCACATGAGTTTAAATATGAGGAAACACAAAGGCCAAATTCCCTTAATCATCCATCACAATGAGGAAAACCAAAGAATATAGTTCTGATGTGCATCAAAAGATTGTTGAGCTTCACAAAATAGAAAGTGGCTGTAAGAAAATATCTAAAGAATTGAAAATCCCCATTTTGACCATCAGGGCAATAATTATTAAGTTATAATCAACTAAAGATGTTATGAATCTGCCAGGAAGAGGACGTGTGTCTATATTGTCTTAATGGACGGTGAGGAGGAAAGTTTGAGTGGCCAAAGACTCTTCAAGGATCACAGATGGAGAATTGCAGAGATTAGTTGAGTCTTGGGGTCAGAAAGCCTAAAAAAAATTATCAAACAACCCCTACATCCCCACATGTTGCTTGGCAGGGTTTCAAGAAAAATCCTCCTTGCTCCTCCAAAAATAAACTCCAGCATATTCAGTTGTCAGACACGGCTGGATCTTCAAAAAGGACCGGATTCTGTGGTCAGATGAAACATAAAAAATGGCTTTTTGGCAGCAAACCCAGCAGATGTGTTTGGTGCAAACAGGGATAAAAAGTACCCCATGCCTATGGTTAAATATACTGCTGGATCTTATATGTTGTGGGCCTATTTATTTGCTGGAGGTCCTGGACATCTTGTTCAGATACTGGTATTATGGATTCTAGCAAATACCAACAGATAAAAAATCAAAACCTGACGGCCTCTGCTAGAAATCTTATAATGGGCCGTGGTTGGATCTTCCTTCAGGACAACGATCCAAAACAAACATCAAAATCAACACAAAAATGGGTAACTGAACACAAAATGAAGCTTCTGCCATGACCGTCCCAGTTCCCTAAACTGAACACTATAGAAAATGAGTGGGCTGAACTAAAGAGAAGAAGCACCAACGTGAACTTGTGAATCTGAAGGATCTGGGGTCTCATTTATAAAACTGTGCGTAGGAACCTTACTAAAAGTGTACGTGCGCCCGAAAGCCAAAAATGGCGTACGCAAAAAAATATTCAGATTTATAAAACCGTTCGTACGCCAGAACCTGCGCAGAATTCACTTTATAAATCCCAGTCAGCGGAAGATTGTGCATACATGCGTCTCCTCCCCGAAATAACCATATATGGAGCTTACAACGCCTAGTTTTACTATGCAGATCCTCATCTGCATATCATTTGCATATAATTATTCATCCACGTGATAACGTTTAACGGTACAAGACACATTACATTAATAAAAATCATGTAGTTGCCTATCCTTGCCTTGTTTTTGAATACATAAATCAAATAGTGTAAAATACATTTCAGAGAAAGTTTTTCTCAATCTTTTCCACTGGCCGAATTTTATTTTTAATTGATTTATATTTTTAATGTAAACAGATAGGCCTTGGGCATTATTTGCACGAAACTATTTTCTCAGACAATCTGGTATTATCATGATAAGAAATGATCTCTGTGGTTAAAACATTAAAACACAGCATGCCACAGGGAAAGTGTTCAAAAACATCGCATAAACAACAAATATTTCTATTGACTGAATTTGAATATAAAAATGCTGTAACTTCTCAGTAATGATTTCATGTTTAAGTGCTTAACTCCATTAATTTGAATGGCATATTTAATCTAAATGTTTATATCAGAAGTAAAACATAGTTTAAATCATTATTTTATTTATTTAAACTGTTATTTGCGTCATTTTAACTAAACGGCTCAACGCGCTCGCTGGCGCGGACATTTAAGAAGGGATGGATATTTGCTTCAAGTGACAGGCTTGGTGAGTGAAATTATATTTGTATTATCTTTCTGTATATGTTTAATTTCTTTAGATTTTCTGTCTAAAAGTGACCAAAAAGACACTTAACTCCAGCTCACCATCGGTGTCGCCAATTCCCTTTGTCTCCAGAATGTGCGTACGCACGGCTCAAAGTTTGCTTAAAGGTGCGCACATTCTCCCGTCAAGTTTGTTTTTTATAGATCACAACCTTTGCGTGGGAACTGGCGTACGTACGTTTCCAGACCCGTTTTGTGCGTACGCACGCTTTATAAAACGTGAACTTGTGAATCTGAAGGATCTGGGGTCTCATTTATAAAGCGTGCGTACGCACAAAACGGGGCTGGAAACGTACGTACGCCAGTTCCCACGCAAAGGTTGTGATCTATAAAAAACAAACTTGACGGGAGAATGTGCGCACCTTTAAACAAACTATGAGCTGTGCGTACGCACATTCTGGAGACAAAGGGAATTGGCGACACCGATGGTGAGCTGGAGTTAAGTGTCTTTTTGGTCACTTTTAGACAGAAAATCTAAAGAAAATTAAACATATACAGAAAGATAATACAAATATAATTTCACTCACCAAGCCTGTCACTTGAAGCAAATATCCATCCCTTCTTAAATGTCCGCGCCAGCGAGCACGTTGGGCCGTTTAGTGAAACTGACGCAAATATCAGTTTAAATAAATAAAATAATGATTTAAACTATGTTTTACTTCTGATATAAACATTTAGATTAAATATGCCATTCAAATTAATGGAGTTAAGCACTTAAACATAAAATCATTACTTAGAAGTTACAACATTTTTATATTCAAATTCAGTCAATAGAAATATTTGTTGTGGATGCGATGTTTTTGAACACTTTTCCTGTAGCGTGCTGTATGTTTTAACCACAGAGATAATTGCTTATCATGATAATACCAGATTGTCTGAGAAAATAGTTTTGTGCAAATAATGCCCAATTAAGGCCTATCTGTTTCCATTAAAAATATAAATCAATTAAAAATACAATTCGGCCAGTGGAAAATATTGAGAAAAACTTTCTCTGAAATATATTTTACACTATTTGATTTATGTATTCAAAAACAAGGCAAGGCAAGGATAGGCAACTACTTGATTTTTATTAATGTAATGTGTCTTGTACCGTTAAATGTTATCACGTGGATGAATAATCATATGCAAATGATATGCAGATGAGGATATGCATAGTAAAACTAGGCGTTGTAAGCTCCATATATGGTTATTTCGGGGAGGAGACGCATGTGCGCACAATCTTCCGCTGACTGGGATTTATAAAGTGAATTCTGCGCAGGTTCTGGCGTACGAACGGTTTTATAAATCTTAATATTTTTTTGCGTACGCCATTTTTGGCTTTCGGGCGCACGTACACTTTGAGTAAGGTTCCTACGCACAGTTTTATAAATGAGACCCCTGCTCCCTGGAAGGAGATTGTCGCTGTTATGACCTTGTTCTCTATAATGCCCGTCAAGTCATCCAAGCTAGCAGGTGTTCAATGGCTCTCTCGGTGGTCGGAGAATGTCCACTGTGGTTTAATCTATCTGGTCTCCCCGATACTGAAAAGTGGTATGACAAGTTTGCTTAAAAGTGGTAAGCAAACTTTGCTTTCCAAGAAAGCCTAACTCCCCTGCCACTGGACGACATGTCCATAATGCAGACAGGGCTAATAAATACCATAGCAAGCCACCGGCCCAGCAGAATAACCCCTCTCCTACTAAGCCCTGGGAGAAAATGTCTTTCGCTGAGGCTGTGGCCAAGAAACCCCCAAACACCAATCCCAAACGCAAGCAGCCGGCCCGATGCACGGCCACAGGGGGCTCTAAGTCCATGCGGTCCCTTACCTGGCATTGGACATTCGCTCTGTCGAGCCAGACTTGGTGCATTTGGATGCTTCTGCAGAGGTCAGGTACGTGTTTCATATGTTTCAGAGAACTAGGGTTACGAAGTGTATTTGAATGGCATCTGTTTGTTTTAGTCAAGATTATGCTAAAATATACTTTCCTCAAATATATTTAAGTTCCCTATGAAGAGCCAACCCTCAACTTTGAAAATTCCCAGTTTATTCCCATAAATTCCTATTAATTCCCTTAAATTCCCATTAATTCCCATGGAAAGTTTCCATCTTTGAAAATTCCCAGAATTTTGCAACCCTAGTCAAAAATGTGTCAATTAAATACTGAGGTCATTTTTTTGAGCATCAAATCATCATATTAGAATGATTTCTGAAGGATCATGTGACACTGAAGACTGGAGTAATGATGCTGAAAATTCAGCTTTGATCACAGGAATAAATTACACTTTACTGTATATTCAGAACATAGTTATTTTAAATTATCATAAGATTTAACTTTTTTATTAAATAAATGCAGCCTTGGTGACCAGAAGATATGACTTATTTTAAAAACATAAAAAATCTTATTGATCCAAAACTTTTGGCTGGTAGAGTATGCATGTACAGGTCCTTCTCAAAAAATTAGCATATTGTGATAAAGTTAATTATTTTCCATAATGTAATGATAAAAATTAAACTTTCATATATTTTAGATTCATTGCACACCAACTGAAATATTTCAGGTCTTTTATTGTTTTAATACTGATGATTTTGGCATACAGCTCATGAAAACCAAAAATTCTCAAAAAAAAATCTAAAAAAATTTGCATATTTCATCCGACCAATAAAAGAAAAGTGTTTTTAATACAAAAAAAGTCAACCTCCAAATAATTATGTTCAGTTATGCACTCAATACTTGGTCGGGAATCCTTTTGCAGAAATGACTGCTTCAATGCGGCGTGGCATGGAGGCAATCAGCCTGTGGCACTGCTGAGGTGTTATGGAGGCCCAGGATGCTTCGATAGCGGCCTTAAGCTCATCCAGAGTGTTGGGTCTTGTGTCTCTCAACTTTCTTTTCACAATATCCCACAGATCCTCTATGGGGTTCAGGTCAGGAGAGTTGGCAGGCCAATTGAGCACAGTAATACCATGGTCAGTAAACCATTTACCAGTGGTTTTGGCACTGTGAGCAGGTGCCAGGTCGTGCTGAAAAATGAAATCTTCATCTTTATAAAGCTTTTCAGCAGATGGAAGCATGAAGTGCTCCAAAATCTCCTGATAGCTAGCTGCATTGACCCTGCCCTTGATAAAACACAGTGGACCAACACCAGCAGCTGACATGGCACCCCAGACCATCACTGACTGTGGGTACTTGACACTGGACTTCAGGCATTCTTCCTCCAGACTCTGGCACCTTGATTTCCAAAAGACATGCAAAATTTGTCCAAAAGTCCAGTGCTGCTTCTCTGTAGCCCAGGTCAGGCGCTTCTGCCGCTGTTTCTGGTTCAAAAGTGGCTTGACCTGGGGAATGCGGCACCTGTAGCCCATTTCCTGCACACGCCTGTGCACGGTGGCTCTGGATGTTTCTACTCCAGACTCAGTCCACTGCTTCCACAGGTCCCCCAAGGTCTGGAATCGGTCCTTCTCCACAATCTTCCTCAGGGTCCGGTCACCTCTTCTCGTTCTGCAGTGTTTTTTGCCACACTTTTTCCTTCCCACAGACTTCCCACTGAGGTGCCTTGATACAGCACTCTGGGAACAGCCTATTCGTTCAGAAATTTCTTTCTGTGTCTTACCCTCTTGCTTGAGGGTGTCAATGATGGCCTTCTGGTCGGCAGTCTTACCCATGATTGCGGTTTTGAGTAATGAACCAGGCTGGGAGTTTTTAAAAGCCTCAGGAATCTTTTGCAGGTGCTTAGAGTTAATTAGTTGATTCAGATGATTAGGTTAATAGCTCGTTTAGAGAACCTTTTCATGATATGCAAATTTTTTGAGATAGGAATTTTGGGTTTTCATGAGCTGTATGCCAAAATCATCAGTATTAAAACAATAAAAGACCTGAAATATTTCAGTTGGTGTGCAATGAATCTAAAATATATGAAAGTTTAATTTTTATCATTACATTATGGAAAATAATGCACTTTATCACAATATGCAAATTTTTTTAGAAGGACCTGTATGTATGTATATAGTTAGACATGTTAGACTGTAGGCAACGAGAAACAAAACAGAGTTTCCAGAACGCAACAGAAAATCAAGCACTTTATGCAGGATTTGGCATGACAGAAAGAGCACTCCATTTATATTCACCTAAAAGCTGTCACTCATTTTAGTTCATCACAATCTCACAAAGTTTCATTATAATAAATGAGGCCGGCTGCACAATGAATATCATATCATAGTTGTTATAGTGAGAGGATTTGCGAGCGTGCAGAACTCAGAGTCCACTCACTGCTCAAAACGCCAACTTAAACACCTCTGATTGGCCACTGCATTCAAGAAATCAACAGAGTTTGTAATTGGCTACAATGCTCAGCTCTGCAAAAACACATTGTAAATAGCAACCTGTGATGTTCTACAGAGCGCAAATACAGATACGCACTAAATTGTTTGGGTATTATTACGAGAAAAATACTCCTACACCCAGTGGCGGTTCTGGCATTTTTGGTGCCTTAGTCATTTTTTATTTTAATGACAAATGTCGAGAGCGCATCCATGTAATATGGGAAAGTGCAGAACTCTCCGCTCACAGGGGAATTCCTTTCACTCTTGCATGAAGAGAAGAAAGAAAGCTGTGTGTGTCATATGTGGGCGGCGTACACACATTGGCGCACTATATTGTGCCTATGCCAGGACCCGCCACTGCTAAGACCAGCCGTTTTGAGCAGCTTTTCCCTCGAAAAGCAAACAGCTGCAGCTACAGATTGTTTATGTAGGAAAATGCCATTTTTTCATTTTCTGTGAGTGTAACCGCTTTTCATTTCTCTCTCTGTAATCTTCTGTGATTCAGAGTTTCCTTATGAAAGCCTCTGATAGGGAACTCATTGATATTCACTGTAGTTACTTCATTATGTATTCAATTCAACAATAACCTACTTATTATCTTGATAAATCCATAGAACAAATGCTTTGTGATATTTAGGAAGATTGAAACACTCAATTCAGCATTTAACACTCAATTTGCACTGTTACAACTTAAACCTTTAAGAGAAACAATTTAGTGTAAATTAGTGTACCATAGCAACAACATTTCATTAAATAGGAAATGAACGAATATTTCATTAAAAAATGCACTTAAAAATGAACTGATCATGTTGTATATAGGTGTGTGTTTCTGTCTTTTGTGTGCATGTATGTGTGTATGCTTGTCAAATATTCTTTTAAAGATAAGAAAATCTGTGTCTTGCTCAGGAGTGAAAATATGGAATAGGACCTCTGCATATCCTCCTGGGATGTGATGATTACTTCTTCATACACCACATCCTCACTGACAGTGTCACGATGAATCAAGATCGGTGTATCCTCTACCACGGGCAGTTCTGGTCCTGTGGGTAATACAGCCCTCTCTGTTGTGATGCTTGGTACATCATCAAGGATTGTGTTTTTGTTAACAGGACATCCCAGGTTAACATCCCTGAGCCCCTGAATCCAGCCTGGGCATTTTCAACTGTCTCAGTCTCTGCCAGGCCTGGTGAAACAGAGAGAAGAACTGTGTTTTGGGGAGCTTCTGTCCTGCTGTCCTCCTTATCCACTTCCAGCCCTCCTCATACCAATTGACCTATCAGTAAGCCCCTCCCCTCAAACGCAGATGAGCCAATGGCAGATGAGTATCAGTTGCACGGGATGGGATCTCGTTCTTCGATTTTATGGTGTTTGTGTTACAAAAATGGTAAAACGATGTGCCTGGGGTTCTTGTAACACTGATCACAGGAATACTGAGAGGATAGGCATGGGTATTAGTGTATTGAATCACAATACTGTGCACGCGTTCACCAGCGCGTTTCAAAAGCATGATATGATTTGTGTGAACGGAACAATTATCTGTGCAATATGACTGAAGCCCGATATATTTATAATATCACTGATGTGGGCGCAGTAACCTGGTTACCTAAGGATTCAACCCCAATCCCAATGAAGACGAAAACGTTAATTTTCTGGTTGTCATAGTATCATTAAGTTACAATTAAAGTTATGGAGTCAATGCTAACATACAAGACTAAATAGCTAACTGTTCTCATGCCATGTAGCCTACAGTGTAGGTCAAAAACACCCGATGACTTAAAGGAACACTCCACCGTTTCTTGAAATAGGGCTTATTCACCATCATTCCTACATTTAGATAGGTGGGCAAACGCATTTTTGTCTCAGTGCATGCATTGTTTTAGTTTGGCAGCGCCGCCGCTAGCTTAGCTTAGCATAATGAATGGAATCCTTTGTTTTGCCAGCTAGCATGTCATGAGTAAAAGTGCTAAAAAAAATAAAAATGGTTATTCTCCCGCTGCAAGAACTGTCATGGTTTCTCCTTTAGAGTTGCCACAGGGCTTACCCACCTCCCTCGCAATCAAAAGATATGATGAAATATATTTGATCGCAAGTTCCTCCAGCAGGTCTTCTGTTGAAACCACTTTCATACCACACTAGGGATCAAGTCAAATCACCTTTATTTATATAGCGCTTTTTACAATACAGATTGTTTCCAATCAGCTTTACAGAGATAACAGGAAAATAATGCGCCAAAGTTTGTTTCCAGAAGAAAATAGTGTCACAGCCCAGCTTATGTTCAGTGATGTTTCATTTTTGTTGTAAAACAGTTTCCTGTATAGTTATACTGTATAGCTGCTCTGGAGAAAACCATGAAGTCATCGTCCAGCTCAGTCCAGTTCTCATATAATGGTGTCAATGCAGGCAGATCAATATTATTGTTGAATATTAAATTAAATGTCCCCAACTAAGTGAGCCAAAAGCCAAAGGCAAAAAAGGTGAAAAGGGCAACAGTGGCAAGGAACCAAAACTCCATCAGTGACAGAATGGTAAAAATAAACCAGACTCAGTCTGGGCGCCATTTGTCCTCTGGCCAACGAACGAACAGTGTATGATTATGATCCAGGCAGCATTACAGGTCAGAAGTCAGATTGGATTGGAAGATTTTGGAGAGGAGCTTCATAAGACTGGCCAGTTCTTTCTCAGATTCCACTGAGCTGGCAAGGATTTCTTCTTCCCAGATTCATAGCCAGAGCCAGAAACTTTCCCACTAAAGCGCCTTTGCAAATAGTCTTTGGATTGTTCAAAGCCCTTGCTAAAAAGCTAGTATTAACTGTCTGCCCGCTCTCAACTATCTCCTGGTATTCATCAATCACCCCTCATTCTGTCATTTCTCCATGGTTGTACAGACAAATTATTGCGTTCTTTCCCTTACTCTTCTCTCTTCTGTGTCCTTTTTTTTTTTTTTTTTTTTTTTTGCTTGTCCTCCTGCCATACTGTCTGCAATGCAATTATTTTAGAATTGTTAAGATTTTGTAAGATAAATGGATAAATATCTAGCCCTATATAAACCTATTTTCACCCTCAATTTATGTGTAACTTCTGTGCTAAAGGGTGTGTGTGTGTGTGTGTGTGTGTGTGTGTGTGTGTGTGTGTGTGTGTGTGTGTGTGTGTGTGAGCAGCCCATTTTAGCCTAACCATTTCTACCCTTTTCTATGTTTCTTTTTTTTATTTGAAAGAGCAAATGTCAAAACAGTGTTCATAAACCCTTGCATTGTTGGTGAGCTTACTTATATTTGCTTTAGTACCCTTATTAGTGATGAATGAAATTTACTTTGTCAGGCTCTCTTACCTTACAATTTCTTTGACAAAAGCTTCAAGTAACACTCTGCCCTGCAACCATTAAATACTCAGACCAATCAAAACTATTGTTACATGTCGACAAGTGTTGAAGCAATAATGCACGATCAGTTATTGTGATTGGCTGTAAAAAATGTAAAGAGAAATGACGCTACAACCTTATTTGGCCCATTTTACCCGATAGCTCATTTTAGCTGACTTCACCCTACAAGAGCTCTCAGTATTTCATTTACAAATGTAGCCTATTAAATGGAAAAACACTGCAACATGTACAGTATTTGAAAACTACAATGTGCAAAGTGTATAAAAATTCACACACATTGTTTTGTTTCAAAATAAATATTGTATTGTGATATTTATGTCCAAACGTGAGCAAAATACAAAACATTTACAACACTCTTTACAATAATATTACAGCATATGTACTTAAACTTCTGAGAGCTTTTACATTTATATTAAAATAGCACCGCTAACTGCTTACCTCTTCTCAGAGCACTTGTTCTGTTCTTCATTATGCTTTCAAACTGTACAGAGATGACATTAATGATACACAACTTTGTATACAATACACAAAATATATCAACAACATGTCCAATGTCATCTGAACATACAGGTTCAGAAGACAGAAAAATAACAAGGGAAAAATAGTAGAAGATAAGAAAATAAAATAACAAAAGATATAAGATATTATTTTAAACATCAGTTAGAGTGTGCAAATTAAAGTCATTACAAATTGAAGTTGTTTTAATTGCTTTCTTATTTACTGAGGAAGAAATTGTGTTAAAGTACATTTTAAATTCTTTGGGGGAATAAACAAGAAAAACTGGTTTGTTGTTGGTGAATTTATATATATGTATATAAAATTTGACAAGAAAATAATTTAAATTGATCACAAAGCAAACTTTGTTTTTAGTGGGGTCAAAATCGAAGTATTTAAAAATAATGTATTTAAAGGTTACGGATATATCTTGCTGGATATTTTCTTTAATAAATGCGTCAATATTTTTCCATAGTTGTTAAGTATAGAAACATGACCAAAATAAATGTAAAACAGTTTCTGTGTGAACTTGTGTCAATATTAGTTTTATATTTAACCATCAAATATTTAACAGGGTGAAATGCATTTATTATATTGAAAGACTCTTCCTTTACTTTATTAGTGAGAAAATATTTTTGCTGTAAGGACCAATTTGTTTTCCAATTTAAATTTGTTAACAAATTATTCCAGTAAAAGATTGCAGGAGATACAGAAACAATATCTTCAATAAAAAGGTGTCTAACTTTATTATTTCTATCTTTGTTTTCTGAAAAACATTTTAACTGTTCAGGAAAAGTAGTTGTAGAAGGGTAAATGCAATTTTTAAAAAGCATCTGATTCCTGATGTATGGCTCCCATAACTATGGCAAACTCTTTAGGGTTAACTGGCATTTTGTATTCTGAAAGAAATTCTGAGCAAGTCATTAATAAACCTCGGCTGTTTAATAGCTGACGTACTAAAACAAAACCTTTGTTAAACCGTCTTTCATCTTAGATACACAAATGAAGATCTTTTAATGAAATCCATTGTTTAACCTTAATTTTATAAAGGGGCAAGAAAGTACACCCACATGCCACCTCTGGTTAAGCATTCATTTACAATAGTTACTATAGAAACTCAATTGCTGTAAAATATATTTGCAGATTTGCATAATCCGCTTCCCGCTCTCCGTTCCAGGCTGCTGTAACTTTGGCCAATCAGTTTCATGTTGCTCTGACTAATAGCAAAGTTTACAGTTAGAGTGGGCAGATGAAGAACAAATGTCATATTATGCATGTACCCACGATGACTTAATACTAGTCTTTTATTGCATTAAAAAGATTCCAAAGTGTATACATACAGTAGCTAAAAGCACTGAGTGCAAAGCTAATTTAACTCGATAAATTCACGCTGGGTGAATGGAATTACCCAGTTATGACTGAAGGAAATGTGATTGCAACCACAAATAATGAAAAGTTAGAGATGATGGCAAAGGCTTTTGTTCATATATATAGATATAGAAAGAAAAAAATGTAAATAGAAAAATTAAAAGCACAATATAAGAATGTAATATGCAGGAAAGTTAATGGAGATGAGGAGCAAGATGCTCTTTTACAGTTTTTCTCGATTGCTTGAACACTATAACCAGGCTTTTGAACTAAAATTTCAAAACCATAATGCCATTTATCTAAAAGCACACCAATTTCACTAAACTATAAACACTATTCCCCTGTTTTGACACATGAGTCAGATTTGTTGAACTGTCACTGCAAAACTCTACACACAAATCCCTTCATTTCTCATTGCCTAGACCATGTTGTCATGTATAAAGCACTAGCATTCAAAATTGTTCACTCAATCAGCACAGCTTCAGCTCAGTTAGACACACAATTACACAGGTGGAAACACTAAGAGTCAAAATTTAACACACATCAATCAGATCCTTCAATAGACAGATAAAAGGGCCCAAATCAGTTTGAGTTATAGAACAATGGATCCAGAAAGACATGAAGGAAGAGATCGAGGAGGGATGAGGAGGAGGAGGAGGAGGAGGAGGAAGGGCAAGAAGACAAGCAGTCTCAGATGAAATTCAAGCCACTCTAGTTGCCCATGTCTTAGTCAATGTTATGACTATGAGGGAGGCTGGGCTACGAGTAATGCCAAATTTTAGTCGCTTTACCGTCGCCTCGAGAACCTTCAGGGAGGTGTGTTGATAAACAAAATTCTATCACTGAATAAAAGACAAACATTTCCAATAGTCTTTGATGAGGTTTATTTTCTTGCAAGAAAAGGCCAGTAGTCGTACAGTCACACAGTGGCTGTAGAGTGTGACAGTGAAGGGAGGGTATCCTTTCTCCTTTATAGTCTTGACACCCAGAATGTTATCTTTCTAGGCAAATTAAGGTATTTCAACTATACGTGAAACATTCTTAGACGTGTTCATCATATTGTCTCCTTGAGTGGAGGGCCTCCTGTCACGTAACAACACTCTTTACCATTCCAATACACTTCCATATTAGAATAAGGTTTGTGTGTGCTCTTTTACTGTCATATGATGGTCACACACATCTTACTGTAAGTAAATACAGTAAAAAAAAAATTAAAGGAGAGTAAAAAAAAAAAAAAAAAAAAAAAAAAAATATATATATATATATATATATATATTTTTTTTTTATATGTCTCTGTGTGTGTGTTGTACTGTGTAGTACATGAATTAATAAAAATGTGCCAATGTATTCATTGGTTGTGTATTTTGTGTTCATCATGAAAGGTTTGTGAGAGGGGGAACCACAAGCAACATAACTTACCAGTTTTGGAAATGTTGTTTTGAATTTATTGCACCAGTGTGTAAGACTATGTTGTAGTGTGTGTGATTTTGAGGACTTGTGTGTCTAGTCTGAGGGCAAAGTTTGTTTTTCAGCAAGAGTGAATGGTTTTGAGTGTAGAGCTTCATTTTGACCTGAAAATAGGATGTTTGGGGAATTGGGTGAGAGGTTATGGATTTGTGTTTACAGTTTTGAGAATACGAGGCATAGTTTCAAGAAATGTGTTTAAGCAATCGAGAAAAACTGTAAACATGGGGAGAGTTACAGAGAGCATTGAATAACACCGGGGAAACGGCTCCAGGAAAAGTTGACGTGCATGTTTTGCAGTATGAGAAGACACCTCCCAGGACTGGAAAGTCAGGATAAACATATACTGTTATATAAGTTGTGGAAGGTGGTAAAGCTTCCACAAAGCCGGAAAGAGCCAGTAATTATTTTAAGGAAGTCGGGAATAGATGCTGGTCATTATTTATAATATAGACCAGTTCCATCAACATTGCATATATGTAAGTTAATGGAACGCATGATATATGAAAAACTAACACATTTTTTGGAGGGTAGATTAAGCAGGTACGTTTTTTTTTGCATTAATGTTTATTAAAATGTATCCTCCAGAACTAGTTTTGCATCTTGGAAAGGTATACAACATGATCACAAGTCATGGGTCTGAATTAGAATATATCTGAGGTTATTACGTACCTGTGCCTAGCATCAGGTAAAGTTTGTGTCATTGAGTGTATAAAGTGTTGTGGAAAAAATTCTCATTAAACAATCATCACTGCGTAAGAGACACTCTGAAATTCAAATGATCATTAAAAGTATTTTATTCTTGCAAGAAGGCCCAGTTGCCACACAGAAGTCACCAGTACAGTCTGCGACGTGTGAAACAAGTGCGACGATGAGAGGGAGGGCAGAGGAGCCTTTATACTACTTTCAAGGTCTTCTGCTTACAGGCCCTTATCTAAACAAGGGAAGGTTTCTCTGCTAATCATCTAATCCTGCTGAGTTTATTCTTACAAACTCACAAGTTCTAAATTGGACGGCCTCTGACCCCTTTCAATCAGCATCCTCCTGACGTCTCACCTGTTTCCCAGTGTTTAACACACACACACACACACATTAGTCATATGTTGGCAGACCACGTACAGTCCAGCAAGGATCATTTCAATGTCTTACTGAAATAAATGAAAATCAATACTGTAAATCAATGAAAATCTATAATTTCCATTACACCATCCAGCTGGAAAGTATGGTTTCAGGCGATTAATTTTGCTGCAAATTTGTATTTTACAGTAGCGTGCGGCGCATATACTGTTAAAATCATTGGCGCGGTGATCATACATTTTCGTGGGGCAGAAACCCTTGTCTAAATCGGTATCACGACTTTTTTCTCTCTCTTTTTTAGCGCAATTTTCCACCGGACAAAATTGCGATTGTTAACTCATGATTTCTGTTCTGTCTGTGCGCACCAATCTTGCACTTCTATCTACTCCTCAACCAGACCACCTAGAGACTTCGGGTTTTCGGCATTATGTTAAGGAAGGTCTAATCTCGGGAACGCACAAAAAAAATCCAGGAAAAGATTTACTATCTCTTAGTGTTGTGATCCCATGACGTCAGAAAATTGCGCTAAAACACTCACTGAGTTTTTATTACTTGTTTTTTTTATATATATAATTTTGGGCTACATTAAAACGACATAATTGCAGGACTGCATATTTGCTGTAGGCTTAAAACCTGCCTTAATTTAGGTGGGATATTTTGCCGATGGTATTTCAATTTGCAATTGCTTATAGTGAGCCTACAACTTTGCTTTTTTTGCGACCAAAAAAAAAAAAAAAAGTCTACTTTTATAGAACTTTCACCTCAATACTGATTATGAAGTTGTAATAAATTAAATAGCTTACTGCAGAAATGTTTATATTGGACATATCCTTTGGCAAAGAGATGGATGCATTCTGGGAAGTGGTGTGTTTAAATGTAATGGCTACATATACCCGTGTTTCCTTCACTTAGACATGTATGCTGACCCCTTTAAAATTATATTTAAAAATATTATAAAAAAATATTAAGACTGTACTTTTTAATTATTATTATAATTATTTTAATTATTTTGGCGCAATTCTGCGCAACACGTCACTTTTGAAACCATTGCACATAAACCATTGCCCAGCGCGCGATTCCACCACGGTAAGTCGCTTACAACAGTCTCATAAGCAAAAGAAATGAATATTTACACGTCCAAAATTAATAAAATTACGAGTTTATAAAAAACAAAAAACATGTTGTAGGCCTATATATATATATATATATATAAAACAGTTTAAGTCTGGCAAGGCAAAGTTTATACAAGTCTCCTGATCATGTTATTCCTGTTTGTTTATCCATTTGAATTAAGGCAGAACAAGGATGTGTTCAAAATATGAACCCTAGCTCACACACTTCTTTTTAAAGTCATTAATTTTTTATGATATTTTGATGAACACGAGCAGCATTTACGTAACTTCTTAATTTAGTAGTTATTCATATTGTAATATGTAGTTTGGTGATCTATTCTTTTTTGATTTGTTCTTCTCTTTCTCTGCAGGTTCCTTAATCCCTGTCCTTTTAAAAAAACAGCACCTCATTACATTGAAAAAAAAGGCACTTTTAAGAGCCACATTTGTCTTGTATCTTGTTACTCTCTCTACTGTTGTATTGTGTTCTCTCTCTCTTGCTGTCTTACTGTCTTTTGTTATAATAAACTACTGTTTTTAAATATTGTGCATTGTTTTAACAGAGTCCTTCCTTCAAGAGCTTAAACACTCTGATCTCATGAAATGGCGTATATGTATGGCACGCCAATTCGTATTTCCATTTTTGGCGTGTTATCAACACGCATAATCGCTTTTCAGCGTGTTTATCAACGCCGTTGACTTACGTTACATTACTATATATAATTAATATGACCTACCCCAACCGCGTCCCTAAACCTACCCATCACTGGGGTTAATACCATTTATGAGTGTTCCCCTACCATCCTAGGAAAAAAAATATTGCTCCCCAGATGTAGATATACATTTTGCTCCGTTTCGCTCGGACATTTAACGGCGTACACATACACGCGGAATCACTCGGACGTTTAACGGCGTGGACATCCACGCGGATAGCTCAAAATGCGTATAAATAACACGCCACTTGACTTGAAAGTGGCGTGTTATTTATACGCAAAGTCATGATGTCATGTTGCATTGGGTGAGGACACATGAAGATGAAACGGCGCTTCAAGCCTCAGCAGACTGGTCAACTGGTGAGACTGGTCAGAAAGAGAGACCCCGACTGGTCAACACCATGGTGGCTCGACAACATGCAGCAACTCGGATCTGCCAACATTGTGGAAATGGTCCAGCCGTTATCCATTGTTGTGACTGCCGACCACACCCATTCCTCTGTGGCCAGTGTGATGTCAGGGTCCGCCAAGGTCAAGTGTTCCACAACAGGGATTCGATGACACATGCATTTTTTCATCCATTGCCTCCCACAACTTGTGTTGTGGAGAGGGTTCTAACCCAGTGTGGTAAGTTGTAGTTTTTAAGTCACGTTCTTAGACTTGACTGAAAAACGAAATACTGTTTTCTGATAGGTCGATGAAGCCGTCAAGTGCATCTTGTTTAAAATAGTTGCCAGTAAATAAATGTTATTCTTTAATCCTCATCCATGTGTTTTTTTTTTTTTCAAGAGCGTCTTGTTCCTTTGGAGATGGCAGAGACAATATGCGGTTGTCTACAAGTATCGTTCAGTGTCATCGCAGGACAGTCCATAGTTGTGATTACAATGAATGGTAAGAAGAACTTTATTGGTTTGGGTGGGGGTGACTTCTGTAGAATTTTCTTTTTGATTTTCTCTGATTTTCTTTATCATGGATGGAAATCCAGAGGTGTCAATAGGTTGTGTGTTGATTAGATTGGCTGGGCCCACTTATGTGGAGGAAAACAATTAACCTTTGTTTGAATGGGGATAGTTGATTTGCCTGACAGTGTGACTTCCAATAGCGTGCCTTACAAAATGTTTGTAGAAGTGTCCTCCTGATCCATCCTTAGTCAAATGTTCCCATATTAGTTGTCAGAATGACACAGTTTGGTCTGTCAGAATTAACTTTGTGTATATATTTCCTTCTTTTTCCAGGGCGATATGATCTCAGATTGCCTCAGATTATATGCAAAGCATGTGAAGCCACTTGGAGTCCTGGAGTGGATGACCTGATCCGCAATGACTACTGGCCTGCCACTTCTCACTATTCAACTGTGTACGCAACAGATGTCCTTTTTTCTTTTGAAGAGCTGAAGATGGCTGCACCAGGGATGTCTAGCCAAGCATTTCTTAGAATGCTGGATCAACGCACTGCTCGCTTTGGCCGTGTAAGTATTTGTGGTAATAATTGCGTAACTCCATATATAATACTATGAGGGCATGATGATGATGATAGTACACATGAACATTTGCACTGTTTAGGAAAAAAGTTGTGTTAAAATTAGACCCTTTATAGACAACCATAAACACTTGTTCTCTCATCAGCAGTTTGCACTGAGACATTTATGAAAAAAATATTTATGATCTCAAATTCAACTCCATTGGCTACCGACTTTGACATCTTCTCCCAATATCATTTCCTGATCCCAGAAGTGTTCCCTTGGATTAATGGGCCAAACATTGCACAGGCTTACTTCTAAACAGTATGGAAGCCGTTGTAGCCCTCTTTGCGTATAGATTTAGACTGAATGGCAAACAATATCCTGTATGTTTAATGGCCAGGTCCCCCAAATACACCAGTGTATAGTGTATGAGTGAAGTTTACACATTGTTTATTTCCTTTGATATGTATTCTAAGGAGTGGTAACAAAGTTTGTACAAACATCCCAAAATTTATCCATTTAGAATATTTTACTTCAGTGTAGTATATTGTTTAATTTGATCCGTTTTACTGTTCTCTTTTGTTCTCTTTTACTGAACTCTTCTTTGAAACAGAGCGGAAACATCACAGCAGACAGCTTCCGGAAAAGCTTCTTGGAGTGGGAAGCTGTCCAATTCGAAGTGGACAAATTATGCCAGGAGGACCACTTTGACTGCCCAGTGTGCACCCCAGACATGCTTGCAGTATCCGTTGATGGAAACCGTAAGCACTACAGATTCAAGAGTGCAGCAAGGTACTGTGTGTGCAATGACGGTCCATTACTTTGAAAGTAACTGCTGTGAATTCAAAATCATATGAATATTTAAAGTTAATATGTATCTCTTTTATTTAGATCGGAGGAAAAAGCCATCTTTGGCGTGTTCATCGCGAATGATGATGACGTCGCAAAATTCGTGGACTATGTCCATACCTCAACCAGTCATGTAAACTTGCACAACTTCACTATATTTACCTATAAAACACCACGTCCTACAGAGGACTTTGTTTGAACAAGTTTGGACTGTTAACCATCTTCCATGTTTTAGGTCTCTGGAAGAGGTGTCTGTGGAGGGCAATGGTCAGCGGCGCGTGAAACCTCTCAGAAGTCCTCAGGAAAAACAGACGAGGAGGGACTGGAACTCGCTGTATGTCATCATGGTGCCCGGCTATAGAGGGCACCATCTTCTTCGTGCCCTCTATAGCCGCTTTCCGACCAAGTAGTTACAGGAACTTAGTTCTAGGAACTGTCCACTTCTAAACAGTTCTAAGAACTACTCTCCCCCAAACTCGGTTTAGCTGTTTGCGTTCGCACTGGCCAAGTGGCCATAGGAACTGGTAGGAGGGGTAAGGGAGTGACGCAAGCACAGTGACTTTTATTTTGACGGAGCGGCGGACCTTTATTTTGGCGGTGCTCTGTTTATTATTATATCTGTCTAACAGTACTGTTTAATATCTTATTAGATAGAACTGTTATAGAAAGTAGACAGTATATGAAAAAAGGTTATTAGCCTATGCCGTGTGGTTGATGTCCAGTGTTGCTAGCTGGGCAGATAAACATAGGGGTAGTTCCTATAGTGTTGGTTTAGACCCTACTCTGAAGTAGGACCTAAATTAGTTCCTACAAATGGAGTTCCTAGAACTAAAATAGTTCCTAGTACCTGCGGTGCGAACACGCCGACATCCGGGTACTTTAGCCAATAGTTCTAGGAACTGTGAAAAGGTACCTCTGGTCGGAAACCGGCTAATATGTTCAGGGGGGAGATTTTTGCCTACCCCCTGTACCTCCAAAAGCAAATGGCCTGTAAGCCAGTTACATTTTTTGTAATGGATGTGGCATGCAAGTACTGGCCTTACCTCCAGAGAGTGAAAGAGAAATGCCCTGAGCTTCAGGATCTCCTCACCATGAGGCCATTTCTTTCTGTTTTTCATGCCAAAGCTCATGATTTCAAATGTGAGGTAAGAAAAAATGATTGTCCATGACATTTTCTTTCCCTGAAATCCTGTATAAGATTGTTGCCACTTAGGTTTTCTTTTTTTGTTTTCTTTTCTAAAGGTAAAATGGAGTGGAGCATATCAGGAGGGGGCTGGTTCGTCTCTTGGGGAAGAGGTGGAGCAGTGCAACGCCTTTCTCTCGAGGATTGCTGTAACGACAAAGTACATGTCAAAAGCAGGTAAGGTAACCAGTAAATTTTGATCCTGATGACAATGGTGAGCCACTTTGAGCTCATGCATATATGCTGACTCTGAAAATATAAAGCTCAGAATATTCAACATAAATGGATGGATCGATTACAATACTATCATCCTATTGTATTTGACGTGAGGATAATAAGGAAGGGCAGTGCAATATAAAAATACACATCAGAGTATCATTCACCTACTGTCCTGCCATAGTGCTCTATGCCATTTGACTACTGTCCTGCGCCACTGTTTCATGCTATTTCTTCACTATCCTGTGCTATTTACCTAACCCTTTCATGGGACAGTAATCAAATGGCACAAGACAGCAGATTAATAGTTCCATAGTACTGTACTGTAAGTTATTATCTCTGAAAAGCTTGTGATTCAAGTCTGCACAGTTTCTTCTCCTACTGCTACTGGAAAGAAAGGTGATAATCTCTTATTTTTTTTTATTTTTTTAACTTGGCTTCTACCCTTGCCCGCCGATATCGGAAGGTAAAGACACCAGTTTTCCCTTATGCAAAATGCATAGCGATATTGTAAAATAAAATATTAAATGTTCATACCATATATATTGATAGTCCACGTATATACGAATATACTGTATATTTAATTAGTGTTGTATGTGGTTTTCTAATAGTGAAGGTACTTCACAATCCTTATCAACAATTGTCAAAGTTGTAGGCGTTTCCCTCATTGTCATTTATGTTTGAAGGCCAAAATAGCCCTGCAATGCCAGTTGCATAACCTGGAGGCCATGAAAACGGTAATGGAGATCTCAGACAGTCAACTGGAGAGGTGGATCTTTGATGTCAATGTGTGGGCAGAAGGTAGGATATACTGTTTTATACTGTTTGATATGGTGCTTGATGTATCACTTCTGACTTAGCTTGGCTGCAATTCCAAAGAGGCTCATTGTAATCGTAGTCAAAGAGCACATACTCTGATTGCTGATGACGTGTGGACAAGATTATCCCCATGGGGACAATAAAGAACCTAACTAACCTAACTATACTCAATCTTAGCTACAGTTACAGAGAAATATGAAAAGATTGTTGAGGCTTTATTTTGCTCATACACCAAAAACATTTTTTCATGGAATCAAGAAGCATATTTCTTATCTCTTCATATCTTCCTCTCAGCAACAACATCCCCAAATTATGCTGATGTTGCCGCTGTTGCCAGCCGAATAGAGGAGCTGGTGGCAAGTGTTAAGAGGAGGTCCCAGCGTCTTTATAAGGACAGTGACGGATGCAAAGGACGTGCCCGAATCCGCCGAAAGATCAGGGAGGGAAAAAAAATCTTAAATTTTGTAGTGGAGAAGTTGTGTTGTTCTCCACATGTCTTGTAAGATTTGACTTGTATAGTTGTATGTTTGAGTTTGTGTTCTTTTTCCTTTGTGGTGGGTTTGTATTTTTGGTTTAGAAAATGTAATTTTTCTTCTTTATGATTCCATTGTTTGGACTGTGTACTACCCAGGACTACCCAGTGTACTACACAGTAAATGTGAATCTTGAAGTAAAGTTTTTTCTGTTATTTTTGTAATTCAAATATTTAATTCACTTAGAAACTTTATACTCTGGAAAAATGTAAACACTCTGGACAAATGTGTCAACAGGTTTTGGTACTTAAAAATCCTGTTACTTTGAAATCCAGACCTGTAGCTGTAAGAAATGAATTGCTTACATTTTATGATATTATTATATTCATATAAATATATATAGAAACAGGGAAGCACAGCAGCTCAGTGAGTAGCACTATCACCTCGCAGCAAGAAGGTCCCCGGTTCGAGTCCCGGCTGAGCCAGGAGTTAGCAGGTTCTCTGTGATATCCTTCAGGTAAGCTACAACAGTTTCAACCACAGTTCCAACCATGCAGGTTAATTAGCGATACTCAAGTGTCTGTGAGTAAGCCTGGTGATGGATGGGCCAACCACATCAGGGTGATGTGAACATCCCCAAAACATTCAGAAATAACATTTTCAAAATGAGTGAATGGAATGTTACTTTAATGTTCACATTAACCAAGAAAAAACATTCTTAATACATAAAAAAAAAACTGGACGTTTCCAACGTTTAAAAAACATTGAGAAATAACGTTTTAATAACATTTTCAAAATGAGTGAATGGAATGTTACTTTAACGTTCACATTAACCAAGAAAAAACATTCTTAATACATTAAAAAAACTGGACGTTTTCAATGTTTAAAAAACATTCCGAAATAACGTTTTCCTACCCTAATGGGAATGTTAGCAAAACGTTCTGACAACTTATTTTTGTTAGCTGGGTCGCCAATTCCCTTTGTCTCCAGAATGTGCGTACGCACAGCCAGAGCCGGTTCTAGACATTAGGAGGCCCTAGGCAAAATTCATGTTGGAGGCCCCCCACCCCCAATAAAAAAACAGTTGAAACAAATATGATTCCTAACCTTTTTATTTATACAGCATTTAATTTTAAAAGCAGTATATTTTTACTTACACAGTACATAACATAAGTTTGGACACATTACTATTTCTAATGTTTTTGAAAGAAGTCTCTTATGCTCATCAAGCCTGGATTTATTTGATCAAAAATACAGAAAAATAATATAGTGAAATATTATTAAAATTTAAAATAATGGTTTTCTATTTTACTATACTTTATATTTCTGTGATGCAAAGCTGAATTTAGTGTCATGTGATCCTTCAGAAAACTTTATAATATTCTGATTTATTATCAAATGTTAGAAATGGTGCTTAATATTTATTTTATAACCTGTGATACTTTTTTTCAGGATTTTTGATGATTAAAAAGTTGTTTTAAAAAAGTCTTCACTATCACTTTTTATATATTTAACACATCCTTGCTGAATATTCCTGGTTTTTTTCTGTATTTTTGATCAAATAAATGCAGGCTTGTAGAGCATAATAATAAACTTCTTTCAAAAAACATTAAAAATAGTAATGGGTCCAGACTTTTACTGGTACTGTATGTACATATTAATCAAACTTTATCTAAGGTAATCTCTTTTTTGTTTAATGAAGATGTTATTGTTGTTGTTGTTATTTTGCTGTTTTATTCAATTTATTCACAGTTAATCCCACTTCAGTAGATGAGCATAAGTGCTTTTATATTGCATTGCTACCTTAAATATGCTATACACAAATCAAGTGGAAGAGAAAGACACGATAGCTACTGAGCAGAAAAAAATATATAAACTGATAGGCTATTATTGGCGTAATGTCAGGGTATAATCTAATCATCAGCAGAATTTAAAAGATAGACCCATAGATATGAGATCCTTTATTTGAAACATTTAAAAATGTTGTAGTGTGTTGGCTTTTTAACTTAGAATACAGACGTCTTGTCTTTTAATTTTGTAGCTTTTTTACTAGTCAGCTCCCGACACGATGTTATTCATTGTACGCGCAAATTCAAAGCGTCGCGTCTGGGCACGTTAATGACGCTCGCGCTCTTTTAAACTCGTAATAAAGCGGTGAATGATTTTTCCAGAAATGACGCTGATCTACAGTACAAGTTTATATTTAGAATACATTGCAATCACTCCAAAATAGATGACGACAACTCACACACCTGCATTTTGAGCTGTGCTTCTTTGTGTGCTTAGGCTTTTGCCTCGCAGCACCTGATGGATGCGTTCGTTACACATACTTTCAGAAGCCGGCACCCGCTTTGTAACGGACACATTAATTGGTTTAACTGCAGTAATGTAACAGTCTATGGTTAAGATAAACATCGTCACTATTTTTAGTTAATTAATAAATATTGAAATAAATTGTAGATAGGACATTTGTACCTTTTTTTTAAGTCTTTTGTTTTTATTTTTTTTATTTTTATTTTTTTGTCCCTCTGGGCCCCATCCCGCCAATCGGGCCCTAGGCACGTGCCTAGTTTGCCTTTGCGTTAATCCGGCTCTGCGCACAGCTCAAAGTTTGCTTAAAGGTGCGCACATTCTCCCGTCAAGTTTGATTTTTATAGATCACAACCTTTGCGTGGGAACTGGCGTACGTACGTTTCCAGCCCCGTTTTGTGCGTACGCACGCTTTATAAATGAGACCCCTGATCATTAGAATGAAGATGCCACAGTCAGGCCCGTAAGGTTGTGGGGGAAGTCCCACAATTACAAATAAACTATTGCACACTGTGCACACCACACCTCATTCCTGCCCACTAAAACTGGCAGTCTGGGCAATGGTCAGGAAATTCAGGGTCTGTATAAAACCCTCGCAGGTCTCCATGTCTTCCGTTTCCACAGTACCCCACCCAGTCTTTGAAAAAACATCTGCAATTTCTGCATTGCACAATTTTAAAAGGGACACACGTCTCTTACAGCCTGGGGCAGTTTTTTGACATTCACTACACCTAAAGCAAGAACAGATGTACAATATGATTAGTAGTGATGTAGTACTTGAAGCTAGGGTGACCAAACGTCCTGTTTTCCCAGGACATGTCCTGTTTTCACGTCCTGTCCTAGCCGTCCTGTCTGTTTTTTAAAAAGTGATGAAAATGTCCTGGTTTTCATTATTTTTCATTGGGCCGCTTGCCTTTGCAAACAAAACATATGAAACCAGCTTTGGCTTTACCCCCTGTTACAACCCCAAGATGATTTAATATTGTCTAAGGACATTAAGGGAGTGACATTTATTTGCAACTGAATATCTTTAAGAAGTACAACGCAAAAAGTGGGAAATAATAATAAAGCAGAGGAATTCAGAATATGTAGGCTACATGGATTTATTCATATTGTCAGCCCATAAACATAGTGAAAAAAATAAACTTCAAATGATTCTGACTATAAATAGTCAGCGAAGATAAAGGAAAATACAATGAAGTTCACCAAACAAAATGAAGAGCACGAGTGTTGCTCAAATCAAAGAACAAAACAAAACAAAACACCTCTAACTATAACCATGAAATCTAATAGCTAAATCAAAGAAAAATCCAAAAAAGAAACATCTTCGGCGTGCTAACGCACCCCTTAACTTACCTCCACTAACTAACAAACAAAAACTACAACTCAAGGCAACACTCCCTAAACTAATGAACTAATACATAAAAAATTAAAAAAACACTACGTGTAGCACTATGTATGTCACGTGACATTCTAGCTTGCTCTTCAATGAACACGAGAACACACAGGTATAACCAATCAGAACTATACACAAGAATTAAAGAACTAAATAAAGAAACAAATTAACAACGAATGAGGGACACAGGGCTACATAATAAATCTTTACGAATAAATAAATAAAAATAAATCCATACAGCAAAAGCCCAGCCAAACCCCCTTCCTTAAAGACAGCGGGGGCACGTTCAAGTTCAAAACGGTGCGCAACGTTTTGCTACGGTTTCTGGGTTGAACGTCATGTTTCCTGGAAACGGCGTGCACCGGTGTGCAACGGGGTTTGAGATACGTTTTCTCTTGTTTGGTGGGTGTGTCAGAACTGCAGTCCAATCACCAGCAAAATGTATATCAAGCACGTGGTATTAAAGTGAACTCGCACAATGGGTTCAAGGAAAGTATTAAATTTACAAATGTGTTCGATGCAGCTCGGTATACGCAACAACTGAGGATATTAGTAGACATGTTTGTCGAAAGTTTTATTGTAAAAAAATATAGGATATCAACATAATGATGTAGTTGTTTATATTTTTAGCTTCATTGCAAGTGTGTTGGTATAGAAATAAACAATGGTAATTATGTGTTTTTCCTAAAAATGAGAAAGAAAATACAGGGTATTAAAACAGTATGAACTACAAATAAAGTCAGTATGTGAGGCTAAATAGATGTGTTTTAGTCTGAATTAGGTAAGATGTGTGCTTCCATTTCAGTTTCAGCAATCCCTTCACTCGATTGGGATGTTCTCGATTGGGATGTTCTCTTTTGTTCTGGGAGGCAAGTGCAGTAACTAACATCGGGCATATTTTGTAGTATTAAACACATATTTATACCGACTTCATCAGGCTCTGAAAATTCTTCACAAAGAACACAAAGAATGGCCTTCTCAGCTGCCATAGTTGCAACTCTTGCGTCATCATAACAGTGTGTTCAACGCATCACCGTTTCTGTTTAAAAAACGTTGTGCAACGTTTTGTCGGGACCATAGGTCGGGACTGAACGCAGCCCACGTTCTACCAGACTCTCGTACATTTAATTTGTACAGAGAGTCTGGCCTCTCTCCATTGAGAAACGTTTACTTCCCTGTAGGCGGGTTCTCTGTTAAAGTTCAAAACTATTGGATCTGCCCAGAGTCACTCAGGATCTGCCATAGCCAATTCGCTAACGTGTGGTCGTGACGTATGTCATGCGCCAAAACCGGCTGGAAACAACAAGTCCGAATGATCAGAGGATTATGTTTAGAATAAGATGTCTGTCAACGAGAGCTGCAGGTTTTGTTCATCGAATTTAAGAGTTCAAGGAACAATTGTAAATTCTAAATGTATATTTGACACTAAGGACAGTGATGTATTCAGTCAACTGTCGAAGCTGGGTCTAATCCATAGACTGTAAAAAATACGGACAAAGCGTCTGTGACGTCACCCATAGACTTTCTGAAGAACGGGTTTGAAGGGGTATGGGCGGCGCCATCTTGGAAAATCTTGGGAAATCCTAACCCCACCCACCTTCTGACGCAGCGCGCGTCACTCAGCTCGCTCTGCTACTCCGGTTATCACTGTGTATATTTTAGGCAACGAAATATGTTATAAAACACCATACGAACTCTTTTCGTTTTCATTTAAAGAAATCTTAAACATTATAGCCACACAAATGTGGTTCAGGCAACGCGTATTGATTATATTCACTGCACATAACTTTTGCCTATTTATAAAAAAAAACTAAATATAAAACACAAACCTGCCTCTTTTCGTTTGAAATATAATATAAAAATATTAAACATTTTAATATGGTCCAGGCAATATGTGCATTTGTACTAAACAACAGATGTTGCAGTAAACAACATTACAGATCATATTCGTTGTATTAAAATTTAAAATGACAAAACTCAACCCAGTCTCTTTTTGTTAAATTTCACTTTTATCAATATTAGCCATTATAAAAGTAAATGGTAAAGTTACAAGAAGCTATACAAATAAAGCAAACAATTCAGTCAAACATACAAAGTCAGCGCTCTAGTCTAACCATACAACGTTAAAGTTAAATAGCTTATAAAGTTATGAAACTTCCCCTCAGCCAAAACGATTGGCCAGGGAACTATAGATTCACGAAACCAAAAATCGCCCGTTAGATATACACAAGATGAATTATATCTCATGTTTAACCACTACAGAGACGCCAGAGACAGCGGCAAACCTCAGAACGACTAGCCGAGCAAAGGCTGTTCCAGGCGGGGTACATGACACAGTGCGCCCGGTCATCGCTGGATCTCACAACTGGATAAAATTTTCATAAATCTTTAAATAAACCACAGATTTGAGCTTTAAACAACTACATTCTCGCCTGAAAAACTCTTAAAACTACATTTCATGATACAGAAACAGTAGTATTATATGACAACTGTATTAAAAAATGGCGCTGCTTATGTTGTCATTCTCCGTGGCGCTGCCTTGTCAGCTGTCAATCAAGCTGTCAATCAAAGTTAACCACGCCCTTATTGTCATACATTTTATATCTAAATACGATCTAAACTAACGAGTTAGAAAAAAATTCACAGCCCTAATGTTTGTCAGGCACTCGGAACCTATCGAAAAATACAATAAAAGTCCATGGGACCAACCTGTAAAGTAAAAACATGAATTTATGCTGTGAAAACGGACATTTTAACATGGGGGCTATGGACATTTGCTCCCTTTTGGGACCTTCCCCTAGCGGATTTTCGATGTATTGCAGTTTTTCACACTTCCGGGTAGGCTTCATTTTTCAGATCAGAATGTTGCCGCTTGGTCTAATCATTAACAATACGCCGCTGCGGTCGTTTCGGATCTGCTGCAAATGCTGTGTACAGTGATCCCCAGGCTACTGCGCGATAAACAACTTTTCTGCCTCCTTCACTTGGTCCTCCATTAATGCAACAAGAGGGGAGACGACAAAAACTATTTGTTTGCTTTGTATCCCTATCGTTCGCCTTAGCTAACTCATTCACCACTAGAACTGCCATGGCGGTCATTTTGACCGTTTTGAATTTTGTATCTGCAATAACTTTGTTGAAAAAATAAATACAATCCTGCTGGTACCTGACTTTTCCTAAAAGTGTCTGTATTTTCATTTAAAATGTTTTTCATATAAATTACACATAAGGCAAAAAAAACAAATGAACATATTTACCTATTTCGGCCATAAACGGTCATATTGACCGCAATTGAATTGAATTTCTGAATTTCGCTGTATTATTATACCAATATACGCAACAATAAAATGTGGTAAAAAATACACTAAACATATTCAACAACAAATAATTTAAATGTAATGATATTCAGAACAGAACAAGAATGAAAAAATAATTAAACAAGCCAAAATGAAATGCTTTATAAGCGAAAGTGAAAGTAAGCGGGGTTAGGCTCACGTAACTAATTAGAATCAAAATGTTTCAACATTTGCGATGTATTTGGATGCTAAACTATTCTTTATCATAGGCTTTGAACTTCACTCACGTTCCAATATCGACGGAAAAAATCATCCTCTTCACACGTATAAAATGGTACGAATTGTAGCCTACTAGTACTGAGAAACAGAGCAGTGCAATTTTTATGTTAGGTTGACTATTATTATTATATTTTATTATGGCTATAATGAACAGGCTGCAATGTCAAGATTGCAATGCTGGAATATAGTGTGTGTGTGTGTATGTGTGCCCTTGTTTATATTACATTGTGGGGACCAAATGTCCCCATAAGAATAGTAAAACCTGAGATCACCTACATTGTGGGGACCAGCCAGCAGTCCCCACTTTTCAAAAGGCTTATAAATCACACAGGATGAGTTGTTTTGAGAAAGTAAAAATGCAGAATGTTTCCTGTGATGGGTAGGTTTAGGGGCAGGGGCAGTGTAAGGGGATAGAATGTACAGTTTGTACGGTATAAAAACCATTACGTCTATGGAGAGTCCCCACAAAGATAGTGAACCAGACATGTGTGTGTGTGTGTGTGTGTGTGTGTGTTTGCGAGCGCGGGTGCGATCAAACAGTGGAAACATGAAAACATAGGCTACTCCGTCATTTTGTTCAGGGCATCTACGGATATTATTTATTTATAAATGTATAATTAAACTTGTTTAAATGTACAGTTTGGTGTTGTTTTGTTTTTAAAAGACATCCTAATACAATAAATGCATTAATCTCTCAATTGGGTATTTATCATTAAAGATATAGAGTTTTGAATCTAGCGATCAAAATGACCGCTTGCGGCAGTTCTAGTAGTTATGGAATTCTGGCACTTCTAGTGCGGAGTGAGCTGGAAAATCAAACTTTTCCCGAACCCCGTGGGGAGGAGGGCCACAACATTACTTAATTTTTTTGCATCTTTTGCAGCGATTTTTTTGTGAGCATATCATTGAACACCCCTGACCACTCGGTGAGTTTCACGTCTTTGTAAACGAAAGTTTAATGCGTTTTATGAAGGATTGTTCCAGTGCCCATAGGCTGCCATTGTGTAGGTGGGGGGGAAAGCGAAATAAACCTAAAATTCTCGGGACAGCAGCATGTGTCCACATTTTAATCTTAACCGTTCTATTTCATCAGAAACGATCTGTAAACAGGGCTTTAAGTGTAAAATACCGAACTTGTCCTTTAAAAGCACTTACATTAGCACTGGACCGTCATCAGATTACAAAGCCTGAAACGAAAAAAAATAAAAAAAAATAAAAAAATTTTATATATATATCAAAAGCACGTCATGCAAATAACATGGTAAATGTTGCCTATTATGTGAAATGTCGAAGTTAACCTTAACAGTTACTTGGTAAACAGGTGGAACAGAGTGAATGCTTGCGAAGCCGCGGTAGTAAACCGCGTTCGCAAAATCAAACCAAATAGGCTACGTGGAAACAATGTAGAAATGCGAACGCAAATACTGACTTACCGTATCACTCAGTTGAACAATTTTCCATCTTCTCAAACTCTAAATCCCACTTATCGTCACAGGCGCAGGTTAGATTATTCAGATTATTCTTCCATCCATCTTCATGTAACGTTATGTCGTCCATTTTCTGCTGCACAGGCAACTACTGTTTGAAACACGAACCGAAGCTCACAAAATCTTAAAAATTGCTCACAGATTCGCAGACACTGTTTATCTTGATAACATGAATGATTATTCTGTTCAGTTAAATGAATCTCACTGACAAATCAAGTTTGCCTGTAGCTACTGTCTGCTCGAGTCACATTTGAACTGAATTGAGCGCGAAAGAAATCAATCCCACAATGCAATACCTTTTCAATACCTTTGCCCGTTGGACTCTTTGCGGTGAACCGCCCCCGCGAGCAAGTGTATTTCTTAGTTAACCGACGTGTGTCTGTGGAGGGAAAAGTCCGCTTTGCGCGGGTGCAAAATAGGAATGAAACATGCGTCGGTGTACAAAGTCAATTGCGCTGGATGCAAGATAGGGCCCAAGTTTTCTCTTGTTTGGTGGGTGTGTCAGAACTGCAGTCCAATCAGCAGCAACATGTATATAAAGCACGCGGTATTAAAGTGAACTCGCACAATGGGTTCAAGGAAAGTAATTTACAAATGTGTTCGATGCAGCTCGGTATACGCAACAACTGAGGATATTAGTAGTGATGTGCAGATCGAGGCTTTGTGAACCAATGAAACTATTGAACCAAATGTGTCATAATGTTTCGAGGCTTCGAATCAATCCGTCACCCGTCTCAACGGTGACATCTAGTGGTCACTTGCAGGTGTTGATCTGAAACAACCTTGACGAGCCATTAAATTTTTTTTTTTTTTTTTTATTATTATTGTATTTTTCTAATATGTGAAGCTTGTAACCTATAGGCTCCTCACTGTGCATAATGGTCCTGCAAAATGAATATTAATAAAAGAAATCAAGCCACAATGTCTCACTTTTTTAGAAAATTGTATTCAAAAATATTAATTTCTCTGCTGTGGAAGGACTTAGCCTACTTCTTTTTTTACAGATAATTTCTCCAGCCTTTGAAAAAATCCTCTCTCACGGGACACTTGTTGCTGGCATGCAAAGATATTTTTTTAGCTAGGACATACAAATGAGGAAAGATTACTGCTCTCTCTTTCCAGTAATTTAGTGGATCATGAGTTCTGGGCAAAAAACAAAACAAACAAAGTTAGGTTATGAACGTTTATGCTCACCCACTAAGCAAAAAGATGTCCGAAAGACGTCTTTTCAATGTCTTTGTTACAAAAATCGGACGTTGAAATGACGTCCACTGAGGAGCCAGAATGAAAGTTTTTATGACATCTTTTTTTGACGTGTTCTGCACGTCCGATATAGACGTTCATCGAACCTTCATACAAGTTTAAAAACTAGTTCAGATGTGGCCATTGTGGACATATTTCAACATCATTTATGGTCTCATTTAGACATAATTACTTTGACTATTGCTGTCAGATGATCTTAGTGAGAATGAACAGAGGTTTAGATGTTGATATTCATTTAATTTGAAGTGTCACCATTGTGGCGATCCGTGTTTGCTTTAGTTGGGCTCTTGGTCCCCGTTCCTTTTACTTTAACTTTTCTTTGGCTGCTGTAACAGTGTGTTTGTGTAACACAATTGTTGTGGCAGAGAAAGCCTAGAAAAAGTTTGATGTGTTATCACCTCAATGTTGATGATGACATAATCATCACAAAATGGGCCTTTAATATTGTGTTTAAAGTTTTGTGTTTATATTTGGCATTAATAACCACCAACCTTGTGGAACTGCATTAATGGTGCCAAAAGCATTAAAATGATCACTTATTGGAAGGTGTATAAAAAGCATGTGCACATGATGTTTTGAGCAAATGTATCATATAGTCACACAAAGACATCAAGATTTTGGATATGAATCACAACAACGGTGACAATCAAAACAAAAAAGCTTGGGAATTAAGGATGAGTTTTTGTACTATGAAAGCTACCCATCATGCATTGCAGCATGAAGCTTTTTTTTAAATTGTCACCATTGTTGTGAATCATATGCACAATCTTGATGTCTGTGTGTGACTATATGATACATTTGCTCAAAACATCATGTGCACATGCTTTTTATACACCTTCAAATAAGTGATAATTATAATGCTTTTGGCACCAATAATGCAGATCCACAAGGTTGGTGATTATGAATGCCAAATATAAACACAAAACTTTAAACACAATATTAAAGGCCCATTTTGTAATGATTCTGTCGTCATCAACATTGAGCTGATAGCACCTCAAACTTTTTCTAGGCTTTCTCTGTCACAACAATTGTGTTACACAAACACACTGTTAGAGCAGCCAAATAAAAGTTAAAGTAAAAGGAACGGGGACCAAGAGCCCAACTAAAGCAAACACTGGTCACCACAATGGTGACACTTCAAATTAAACAAATATCAACATCTAAACCTCTGTTCATTCTCACTAAGATCATCTGACAGCAATAGTCAAAGTAATTATGTCTAAATGAGACCATAAATGATGTTGAAATATGTCCACAATGGCCACATCTGAACTAGTTTTTAAACTTGTATGAAGGTTCGATGAACGTCTATATCGGACGTGCAGAACACGTCAAAAAAAGACGTCATAAAAACTTTCATTCTGGCTCCTCAGTGGACGTCATTTCAACGTCCGATTTTTGTAACAAAGACATTGAAAAGACGTCTTTCGGACATCATTTTGCTTAGTGGGCAGAGTGCAGAGAAAAATGTAGGCCTAATGGAATGTATAACAAATAGGAAAAGCAAAATGATGTCGTCACTGGCAGTATATAGGCTACTCATACGTAGACCTATAAAATGTATAGCCTTTTCACACAATATTATATTATATTCACATTGAAGCTATTTTTAACATGATTGCCAGTTGTAATTGGGACATAGGTTGTAGGGCACAGGGCTATGGACTTTCTAAACAGTGTCCCAAAAGTTTGTAATATAGCCTAGCCTCTGTCTGTCTCTAGCCTATCAGTCAATGTGTTGTGTAAATTTAAATATATATAAATTTAAATAACTAATCAAATCACACTATGTCACTAGCCTATATTATTAACAAAAATCCGCTATCTCAAAATCAAACTCCTCTCACAAAAACCCACGAGGTCAATATGTGTTGATTTCACTTTTATACAGATGTGCGATTGTGTGGTCTGTTCCCGACCGTGTCAATCAAACGCTGATTCGGCGGACCACACCTGATGAAACAGTGAAACACTTCGAGGCTTCGTTTGGCCATAGTCACGTGACATGGGTGTTTTGAATCACGCTTCGGATCAGTGTTTCGAAACATCTGCGGGATCTCGCAAAGCTTCGGAACGACTGTTTCGCGTCAGCCATCCTTAGATATTAGAAGACATGTTTGCCTTAAGTTTTATTGTAAAAACATAGGATATCAACATAATGATGTAGTCGTTTATGTTTAGCTTCATTGCAAGTGTATGACATTTGGTATAGGCCTAGAAATAAACAATTGTAATTAAGTGCTTTTCCTAAAAATGAGAAAGAAAATAGGCTTACAGGGTAGGCTATTAAAACAGTATGAACTGCAAATAAATCAAATCAGTATGTGAGGCTAAATAGATGTGTTTTAGTCTGAATTAGGTAAGATGTGTGCTTCCATTTCAGTTTCCACAAATCCCTTCACTCGATTGGGATGTTCTCTTTTGTTCTGGGCGGCAAGTGCAGTAACTGTAACATCGGGAATACTTTGTAGTATTAAACACATATTTATACCGAATTCATCAGGCTCCGAAAATTCTTCACAAACAACACAAAGAATGGCCTTCTCAGCTGCCATAGTTGCAACTCTTGCGTCATCAGAACAGTGTGTTCAACGCATCACCGTTTCTGTTTAAAAAACGTTGTGCAACGTTTTGTCGGGGCTGAACGCAGCCCTGTCTTTACTGCACTTTTTTTCTCTCTCCTCACCGCAACCTCTTTCTCACTTGTACTTTAAAGCCGCAGGTGTTTGGCATCTCAAATGATCACGTGGTCTCTGACATCGACACACCAGAGACATAAATACCGCTGTATTAAATCAGTGCTGTTGCATTCATTCTAAGTATCAAAGCACGATTGAGAAGAAACATGGAGACAACGAAGTTTTTCGTTTATTTGTTCACAGTTTCGGCATTCCTCTTGCATGGTAAGACATTTATTTATTTATTTATTTATTTATTTATTTATTTATTTATTTATTTATTTATTTATTTATCATTAGGTCAACGAATATGTGTTTATAGAGTTCCCTGCTCAAACCAGAGATTTATTCAAAGATCCAGACAAAGACCTGTCAGTCCAAGAACCAGGTATCCTAAATATTAATGAACCAAAATTATATTTAATACTATTTAATACTTTCTTTTTAATATTTAAATTTTTTTTTTTGTAGTAAATTTGTCAAGTTGTTATGTCAATGCAAATCAAATTAAACAAACTTTGAGTGTCTTTGTCTTAACACTAGTAGGCAGGATAACGCTATCATTTTATTTTTAATAAGATTTTTGTTTGTATTTCACTGTATTCTTTTCTTTATCCCCCTTTATCATTTTAAACAGCTATAATCTATTATAACCAGCTTCATTTGAGCCATCAATCTAGTATTTACAAGAAACATCTAAATAAACTTAAGGATTAGGAGGATTTGGGCTACCCGATTTTAAATATTATTATTATTATTATTAAATACTTTAGCATGCTGGAGAAAGTTGGGTTCAGTCAACACAGTCTCACCCCCAAACGTCACATACTGACGCGTCTTGACCAAACGGCAACAAGCCAGGGCCCGGTTTCCCGATAACGCTCACTCTTAGCCTGCTAAGAAGACTCGAAAGATATATCTTACTAAATTTGTTTATTTTCCTAAGTGTGTTCCCCGAACTATACCTTAGAAAGCTGCTTAAGATATACCTTTTTAAGTGCGACGTTACCCGGCGCTGTCCGTGGCGATGGTGCTGAATTGTTTGAAATCGATGGCTCGACAATCAATTATTCTCTCGTGCAGGGGCTGTTTATGTGAGAAAGCGGTGATCTTTATAAAAGAAGCACTTCAGAAATAGTTGAAATTGCAATTTATTATGATTATTGGATATTATAAAAAAATAATCCAAACTATAATAGCCTATAATAGCATAACCTACATATTTTAAAATTGTAACATATAGCCTATTGCTGCCACAATAACCTTTTCAAAAATTTACGTGCCGCCTTTTCTTTCCCATTTTTGTTCGCTGAGGTGGAGCTGCGATGAAATATTGTTCTTGTGTAAATACTTTCCAGCATTTCAGTAATAAAAGTTTACATCTTGCGTACGGTGCTCGGCAGTAATCAAAAAGGATTCAAACCGTGAATTTTGAATCTCTTGTAAACTCGGAGATTTGGATTCAGACGGCAATTAAATTACCACACGACCTGTTTGTCAAAAAACAGAAGGTACTAATTTGGCCAGGGATTTTTACGCGGATTGGGTGAGAAAAACACTGATATTATGGATTCGGACGACACTAAAATCACCGACTTACCCCTGTAAATGTTTAAAATACCGGACGAGCCCATGAGAAACAATATTAGCGTCCGAATAGGACTTAACTGACAGTAGCCTATGCTTTCACTGGCCTTTAAAAGAGCGTTTTAATTCAATTAATAATATTGTATAATAATATAATCAAAAATCTAACAACAATCAGTGTAATGACAATTTTATTCTTTGCATGAAAACACTTGAATTAGCCTAATTTAATACTGTCTGGGTGTATTAAAACTTCAGAATTATATTCATTTAGACCTGCAACAACGCTAAGAGAGAGCTACGAATGGTCCAGACCAACCTTACGAAAGTGTGACTTACAGAAGATATACTTAGCGTACGAACGTTTCGGGAACCGTCCCATAAGGTTAAGAGAGAGGTTAAGCAATAGGTTAAGAACTACTTAGAGATAAGAACGCTTTGGGAAACCGGGCCCAGAATGGTTAGCAATTGAAAAAGCTTCTTGTAATAAGACTTCTTTATCTTTAAAGTATCAACGGAAACAGTTATATATTTCTAACTTAACTGAAGTGGAAACAAGTTAAGGTATAGCTTATTTGACAATTCCTGATATATATGTGGATACTCCAATTTGTAGTAATCATGCTTTTCCTCCAGGGTTACATAAGCATAATTGTGAGTTAGAGACTTCGTTAGAAAGCACATTCCAGACTTTGACGTTTTGAATTTTGAATCCCAACTCAGAGAGAATTGCTCATGTCCCATGAGTGGTAGTGTGTCAAAATTGAACACTAGAAAAGGTGGACAAAACAGAGAAAATAAAACATGACTGAGAAGAGGAAATTGGTTTTAATAAAACATGTGGGATGAGTGCTTGAGAAATGTATACATGTTTTTGTGAAGGCCAGACACAATTCAGTTCAGGTCAAAACCTTAATAAATGTATCCCACGATTTATCCACTCTGTAATAATTGTAAAATGTCAAAAGGCCCCTTGTTTTATTCTTTATGGTCATGTAGTAAAATTCAGTCATTTTGGTAATGTATATTTCACTTTCTTTTGATCAGGGCCGGGTTTCCCGATAACGATGTATCTTAGCTCTTAAGAGCGCTTTCTACGTGCAAGGTTACGAACGCTCGCAGCAATTCCACGAGCGTTTCCAAAAAATGCACTTAACATGAACGCGCGAGAACGCGCTCTACGTGCTACTTAAGAGTCGCTGTCCATTCGTGAAGTGCTGAAACATAACCTTATAATCGTATTCTGAACGTTTAACCTAATAATTGTCATCTGTTGTGGATTAGCAATCAAGACAAGTCTAAAGCACCTACAGGCGGAGGCACTGATAAAATGGCTGGAAAAAAAAAAAAAAAAAAAAAACGAAAACATATACCTTTCAAAGAGATGAAATTAATGTCCTTTTAGAGGAGATAGAGTGAAACAAAGATGTAATTTTTAACAGATTTAAAGGATTTTTTATTTTTATTTTTTTGTTCATTATATTAAAATTTGATTAAAATTATTAGATTAAATTATTTCTATTTTTTTCTGACCTTTTTAATTATTTAATTTATACATTAATTTAACCAACAACAAAAAAAGAGTAATAAAGTGTACAATAAAGTACAATCAAAACCTTATATTATAATCACATTGCATTTGAATAAAGTTAAAGGTGTAATCTGCCGGTTGTCCTGCAGGTGTCCTCATAACTCTGTCTTCTTACGATGCACTTGGGGATGTACGATTACTCCAGAGCACTCGTATATCTACGAAGATTTTCAAGTGCTACTTAAGCTACGATGCTTTTGGGAAACAGACCATAATATTAAGATCAGTAGTACGATCGTTTTTACGATCAACTTAGGCTTACGATGCTTTTGGGAAACGCAGCCCTGGAGCCTCAGCCTTGCATTGGACTTTTAGGAGCAGAGAATGCTTTTTGTAATAAGTATCAGACAAAGGCCATTTCACTGTGTGTGATGCTTGCAAACATATTTAAAAGCTGTAAGTATCTATCTAAAAGTAGCATGTACAATGGACCCGCTTACGTTTGATGAGTTATTTATCCTGTATACTATAGTTACTGTTTTGGTGGCATTGTGCGTGTGTGTAATTTGTGTTTCCTCTTTTATTATTTTGGATACCTGTCATAGACATTACATCATTTTCTGTTGATTTCTTCTTCAGGTGTGTCTGGTGTTGATACAGACAGAGTGTCAGTGATGGAGGAAGATTCAGTCACTATAAACACTGGTGTTAAAACAAACCAACAAGAGAAGATTAGATGGTATTTTAATAACACTTGCATCGCTGTAATCACTGGAGATCTCAGTATTATCTGTACAGATGTTCAGTGTAATGAAGGTAATAAAGTTAATAAAGTTACTGAGAGATTCAGAGGCAGACTGAAGCTGGATAATCAGACTGGATCTCTGACCATCATGAACATCAGAAACACACACTCTGGAGAATATACACTACTGATCATCAGCGACAGCGACGGCAACAGTGAAAAGATCTTCAATGTTACTGTTCATGGTGAGTCATTATGTTTAAATCATATCATCATGTTTAATATATCAGTGACATTCAGAGCTTTTTCTCTTGATCTGCATCATTGAGCAGAACTGAATCACTTTCAACTGTTTAGTTTTTCCACTGATGATCCATTAGTTTTTAACAGTTTGTTTTGTTCTCTTCATTCCAGATCTTTCCATCTGATTAAATGCATTTATTATTTCATACTCGTTTTCATACTTGTTTTTAGTTCACAATAAAGTGCAACGAAATTGTAAATGTGTAAAAATCATAAAATGATCAGAAGTGTTTGCAAATCATTATAAATATTTTAGATTTATAATGTGCTTATTTTGCTATATTATAATGTAGAAATGTATATTTTAATGTAGTAATGCATTAATTGTATAAACATGTAGGCTAAAAAAAAAAAACTCCAGCAGAGTTGACATATAAACAGTAAATCTATACGAATAAAAACATCCACGATTAACTTGATATTTAGCAATTTTTCACTTAATTTTGTTTCTACTGAATTTGTCAAGATCCAGGAATTGAAAACGCACAACTATTTTCACACTTGTGGAGTCCTCTAAAGATCCTCTAGCATCTGTTGGTTTGTGTTTCAGGTGTTTCTGCTTCTGAACGATATCAAATGAAGAGAAAGACAGTGAAAGAGGGAGAATCTGTCACTTTTGATCCTAGTGTAAGAAACCCAGATGATTTGATGAAATGGTATTTTAAAGACATTCTCATCGCTGAAATCACTGGAGATCAGAGTCAGATCTGTACAGATGTTCAGTGTAATAATAAAACTGAGAGCTTCAGAGGCAGACTGAAGCTGGATCATCAGACTGGATCTCTGACCATCATGAACATCAGAAACACAGACTCTGGACTCTATAAACTACAGATGAGCAGCTGCAGATTCAGCATCATTAGGAGCTTCTGTGTTTGTGTCATTGCACGGTGAGTCTCATTTGCTCTTTAGAATTATAGCAACTTTGTGCCGGCACAGATCTGGCACATGTGGAAAGAAGATCTGAGTCACATGCGGTGTGGAATGATGGCACTTGGGTGGACCGCTCCTGTTGGCCAGATCTGGGCCACAAGTAGGCCATAGCAATGCCACATGTCAGCCAAGAGCAAAGACATAAAACTACTGGACCTATCTGAGCCACACAATCTTTCTATATTATTAATCTCAGCATTAACAAGCCTGTTAAAGGAGAACTCCGGTCAATTTTAACATTGAGCTCATTTTATTGTACATTTGGAGAGCTGTCAGTACAGAGAACAACTACAAAAATCGGTGTTGCCTACACCGAGTTATTCTATTTTTAAAATTTGCACCCTGTTGACTTCAATGGGGCAAGTACTAAACCTGCTTTTAGCCTCTTAACATCCTTGATGTGTCATTACAAGTGCACAGGTCATGTGAGTGATTCCTTCTGAGTGAACACGAGTGAGTCTGACTGCAGTAGATGTGAAAGAAATGTATAAAAATGATGTTATTTAAGCCAGCGCAAATACCTGTTTACATCCTGTTTTTCGGTTGAAGTCCAAAGTAGTCGATTGCCGAGTTCACGCGCGTGATCATAGGTAACTAAACCTATGCGCGTGAACTCGGCAATCGACTACTTCAATCGACTTCAACCGAAAAACAGGATGTAAACACAGGTATTTGCGCTGGCTTAAATAACATCATTTTTATACATATCTTTTACATCTACTGCAGTCAGATCCACTTGTGTTCACTCAGAAGGAATCACTCACATTTCTGTGCACTTGTAATGACACATCAAGGATGTTAAGAGGCTAAAAGCAGGTTTAGTACTTGCCCCATTGAAGTCAACAGGGTGCAAATTTTAAAAATAGAATAACTCGGTGTAGGCAACACCGATTTTTGTAGTTGTTCTCTGTATTGACAGCACTCCAAATGTACAATAAAATGAGCTCAATGTTAAAATTGACCGGAGTTCTCCTTTAACATGCAGAATCAATGAAGAGAAGAAGTGTGTGTGTGTGTGTGTGTGTGTGTGTGTGTGTGTGTGTGTGTGTGTGTGTGTTTAGGGA
Source organism: Squalius cephalus (assembly GCA_022829025.1). Classification (NCBI taxonomy): domain Eukaryota; kingdom Metazoa; phylum Chordata; class Actinopteri; order Cypriniformes; family Leuciscidae; genus Squalius; species Squalius cephalus. The sequence goes on from CM040807.1 coordinate 29,948,691, forward strand.
TAGGGTTAGTGTAAGGGGAGAGAATACAGTTTGGACAGTATAAAAAATCATTACGTCTATGGAGAGTACCCACAGAAGATAGCGAACCAGACGTGTGTGTGTGTGAGAGATTAATTCATTATTTCAGGAGACCAGGTGAAAAACACAGATGAGGTAAAATACTTCACTATGTCTTTATAGAAATCTTATGAGATTCTCAGGAGAGTGCAACAAAACTATTCATTTTATCTGTTGTGAAATTGATTTTTAATGATAACTTATAAACCTTTAAAATACAGCCCTACTGTGAGCTATGGGTATTAATCGTTAATATTTGCTTTTGTTGAAGCCGTCATTCTGCATTATTTCAACTTATTTTCAAAAATAATCGTTTAACAGTGGAATTTGTTATGGTAAAACTACATTACCCATGATGCTCTACTGAACATTCCACCAATCAGGGAGTGGAAAAAGATCTCTTTAGCTCCGCCCACTTTCATGAGTCTCCATGCACTCTCAAATACTTCAATATTTGAATATACTTTATAAAAGCATTTCTGCTCTTCTTCTGTAAACTTTCCCATGAATGAATGGCATTTCCATCAAAATGATCCCGATGTGAAATTAACATTTCAGACTGAATATTCACTGATTGATGGAAGATTTGCTGATTTCATGAGTTTCTGTGACAGTTACTGCTGTTCATTTCTTTCTCTTTAACAATCTGCAATTTATTGTTTCCAGGCGGAGAAAGATCACGTGATCCGAGAGAATCCCAACAGGATCATTGTGAATCTGCAACATTATTCCCATTGAGGAGAATCAGCAAAAACACACTTCAGCTGTTCAGCTTCAACCTGAAATACTTTACTTATTAATCATAAAACACTATTTACATGTTATGGAAATATTAACCTACTGGAAGCACATATAATTTAGGACATTTAGATGAGCGTTACTTACATTATCTGACCGTTTCAGCGTATAAACCTGGAATAGATTAACATTTATCATTTATCATGCTTATTATAATAAGTGCCTTGTTTGAGACGATGGATTAGGTGTTTGTTGAAGGTTGAGAAGGAGTTCAGTGTTTCTGAAGTGAAGATTCTGATAGAGACTCATTATAATGGAAACACTCGGCGGCGCTTATTCACTGTAGTTACTTCATTATTATTCAATTCAGTAGGCTAATAACCTACTTATTATCTTGATACATCCATAGGACAAATGCTTTGTGATATCTATCGATAAATTACAGGAACGTCTATCTGTCTGTCTGTGTGTGTGTCTGTTATTCGCATATCTCTCGAACTGTTAGTCCGATGGATTTCAGTGATTTTCAGTGATCTTCATTTAGATGTGACCAGTCACTAGAAATTTTTGACTTGGGGATGTTATTTTTTTTTTACAGTGTAATACAAAAATAGTAAACATTTTAATATGGTCCAGGCAATATGTGCATTTGTACTAAACAACATATGTTGCAGTAAAAAACATTAAGGATCATCTTCGTTGTATTTAAATTTAAAATGACAAAACTCAACCCAGTCTCTTTTTGTTAAATTTCAGTTTTATCAATATTAGCCATTATAAAAGTATAAGTAAAAGGTACAAGAAGCTATACAAATAAAGCAAACAATTCAGTCAAACATACAAAGTCAGCGCTCTAGTCTAACCATACAACGGTAAAGTTAAATAGCTTATAAAGTTATGAAACTTTACTTAAGCTAGCCCTCAGCCAAAACGATTGGCCAGGGAACAAATTATAGATTCACGAGACCAAAAATCGGCCGTTAGATATACACAAGACGAATTATATATAACCACTACACTGTAGTTTAACCACTACAGAGACGCCAGCGTCAGCGGCAAACGTCAGAACGACTAGCCGAGGAAAGGCTGTTCCAGGTGGGGTACATGAGCGCCGAGCGCCCGGTGATCGCCTGGATCTCACAACACTGAAAAAAATGTTATGTTGACTTTACTTAATTTTATTATGTCAAGGGGTTGCACGAAATAAATTGATCTAAATCCAGATATATTTTTTAATTTGAGTGTACTTATATTTTGTAAATTGGTTGTACTTATATTTTATAAGTAATTTCAGATTAATTATATTCATAATTTTAGCTTAAGTATTTTAAGTTGAATTTACTAAAATTTTTTCAAGAATCAGCCTGTGAATCTCAACAATGGTGACAATTATAAAGCATGTTGCAGTGCATTCTGGGTGCCACCAATCAAAACTCATTCATGGCTCCCATCATGCATTGCTGCATGAATAAATAATGAGCTTATGATCAGAGGTTATCTGTTTGTCACCATTGCTGAGATTCATCCGCGAATTCTTGATGTCTGTGTGTGTGCCTACATAAAAACTTTTTTGAAGTTTTTTTTTTTTTTTATTGATTTGATCATATGGATTTCATTGAAAAGGCTAAAAATATTATGCTGTACAAGGACAGTGCTGCTATAATTAATAAAGTAAACCTAACTCAGAAATTGGGCTCTATATGAATTCAGTGATTCAGGTTAAATGATTGTGAAATAATGATTATGTTAAAACACAACCAACACCATCAGATCACCTTTTCTATTTGTTCATCTGGCTGTTATAACTCAAGTACAGCAGCCAAACAAAATCTAAAGTTGACAGTTTAAGGGTAAAGAGCCCAACTAAAACACACACTGATCCTGTATGACTGATCCCCATGATGGTAACTTAAAATTACGGTTTTAACATTAAGGTTTTCTCCTTCAGTGATTCTCAGGTGTCTTCAATGTTGGCAATACAAAATAAAGAGTTCTTAATTCATCTTTGACGTCTGTCTGTTATTCAGATATTTTTGTTTAAATTTTTTTAAATGGTTAACTTTTAAGGAATTAATTTGATTAATTATTACTCAATTCTAATGTGTTAAATTTAATTAATAATATTGCTTGTAATCTGCGCAATTTTATTGAGTAGATATAGCGTATTCATTTTACAGTGTATATGGAAATTAAATTAAACATTTTTTTTTCTAATTACTTTTAATTGAATGAAATTAACTTGTTTTAAACAAGGGCAGTGAATTTGAAAATTAATAATAAAAAATAAGTAGGATTAAATAACACATTAAAATCAGTGAAATTAACCAGATAAAACATGTAACATTTAAGGGGTCAGAATCATTTTTTTCAGTGAACCTGGAACATTTTTTCATAAATATTTATAAATAAACCATAGATTTGAGCTTTAAACAACTACATTCTCGCCTGAAAAAATTCTTAAAACTGCATTTCATGATACAAAAACAGTAGTATATCTAAATACGATCTAAACTAACGAGTTAGAAAAAAAAATCACCCCCCTCACAGTTGTCAGGCACTCGGAACCTATCGAAAAATACAATAAAAGTCCATGGGACCAACCTGTAAAAACATGAATTTATGCTGTGAAAACGGACATTTTAACATGGTGGTCTATGGACATTTGCTCCCTTTTGGGACCTGCCCCTAGCGGATTTTCGATGTATTGCAGTTTTTCGCACTTCCGGGTAGGCTTCATTTTTCAGATTAGAATGTTGCCGCTTGGTAGTAACCTATTCACAAACTGTTTGCTCAAGCCTAGCATTTTTTCGGAGTTCACTGTGTACCCTGCTCCTTGAAATCTGTAAGTCACCTACGCCATTTACTTCTGTATATTATATCTATCTATAAATTACGGGAACGTCTTTCCGTGTGAGTGTGTGTGTGTTATTCGCATATCTCTCGAACCGTTATTCCTATGGATTTCAAACTTGACGGGTGTCTCGCTACAGGCATGAGTAAGTGCAGTGCCAAGTTTGACATTGTTTGGATTAGAAATGCAAAAGATATCGGTAAATATATAGGCCTTATTCACAAACACCGGAAAACCGCGGCCATATTGTTAACATGACATCTGTCCTGCCCCTAGCCGCACGCAGGTTTGAGTTGAGGGGAACAGTAGCTTAATGGCTTCATCTTGTCTATATCAAGAGAAGATAAGCTTGATTGGTGTGGACCCATATCAAATAGACCCAATAGCCTTAAGTAAAGATCCGTCCTTATTGCCAGCCGTAACTTATCCGGATATTTATTAAAATTTTACAGAGCTGCCAACTCTCACGCATTCATTTTCTCACGAAGCAAAGAGGGCACGGAGATAGACAGACTACAGAGCAGGTTACTTACAGTATGAGATAAAAAATCTCAGCTATCAGGTTCTGTCACTTTTATTACGAAATTCAAACAATAAATACCGGTTTGGCGCTTGTAAATGTGACGCGACAGATCCCTAGCGGCACGTGAACCGATAATCTCTAGCTAATAGTAAATAAACACAAATGAACACTGTTTTGCTAAATATGTGTACTATATTATATATTTATTATATGTTTACTTATATCATTAAATAAAGTTATTATAATAAAAAAATGCATTATATCTCTCTCTGTATGTTTACAGCATTAGGTGAGTTGTTTTTTTCTTGAGAAAAATTAATGCCTCTTGTGAAGCCGACCTAATATTTATCAATATTATTTAATATTAGATCAAAATATTTATTTAGTCAATATTAAATCGAATCACAATAATTGAATTGAAATAATAAAAAAGCGCACACCATTACACAACACACCATCGCGCTGTTTAAAAAAAATAAAAAAAATAAATAAATACAGCGATAATACCATGGTTAATACCGACGCTGCCTCGCTTGTCAATTGACAGACTGACAGTTGCCGTGGTTTCTATGTCAACAACATGGCCGCCGCGAACATTGATGACGTAGATCGAATAAGAACTATTATCGGTTAAAGAAGCACACACTGGCTTTTGCCGCTCTAGCCATTCTGGCTTTTGACCCTCACAGAGAGGGTCGAAGAAAGCAGTGGAGCTTAAGTAGCTTGGAGTTCCCTGTGTATCCTGCTCCCTGAATTGTGTAGTTCAATGTTCCACATTTATTGTATGTCATTATGTCAGTATCAGTATTTGCTTTCTACCATGCACAAATAAAAATGTCAATGAACTTTTGTAATTGTAACAATGAGCAGTCAAATACACCAAACCAACAATTACTAAAAACACAGACAAAAACTTTGCACACACTTTGCACTGCTCCCTGAATCATTGTGGATGTTAACTGAATCTGTAAGTCAGCTATGCTGTTTACTTCTGAATATTATATTTCATTCTGGTGTGCTTAACATTATCGCTACTGTGTAATAGTAGCCTATGCTATTCACCAACGAAACATATCCTATTCAATGTGTTCACAGTCTCTTTCACGGGCATCATTTGTAGTTGCCTATTCACAAACTGTTTGCTCAAGCATAGCGTTTTCTCGGAGTTCACTGTGTGCTTTCTATCATGCACAAATAAAAAAGTCACTGAACTTTTGCTGTGCAGTTGTAACAATGAGCACTCAAACACACCAAACCAACAATTACTAAAAACACACACAAAAACTGATTTTGCACGGGCATTTTGCACTAGTTTAGGAAAATGGAAACACTCAGATCAACATTTAACACTCAATGACAACTTAAACCTTTAAGACAAACCGACATGAGCTCTCGGCACAGTCAACATCATTATTTAATCTACAAATGTATTAAATGCAAAATGTGATTTGCACTACACATCTTGTACTGTCAGTTTTTACTTGACTTGTTATCAATGTACTATATTTGCATAATGCAAAGTGCAAAGTGTATAAACAATTATTTTGCTACAAAACAACATTTGTGATTCAGCCAGAGCTGCTTTATTTAGTTCATTACAACTCACAATCTGAAATGTCACTTTTGCTCTTTATGTTTCTCACATGTTTGTACTGTAAGTGTATAATTTTTCCTGTTGCTTTTAATAACAGAATGTGAATAAATGCAACATTTTAAATAAACTATTTCATTGTTATAAATGATCATTATTTAAGCAATTTATATTTTCAGTGAAAAGATTGTGCTAGTTTAGTTTTAGTCATTTTGATTTAGTCATTTTTATATGTACTTTTAAATATATGGCTAGTTTTATTAATTTTTATTTATACATGGATACAGTTTTAGTACTTCAACATAAACTAAACTAAATGTTGCCTTGACAACTAACTGATCAAAAATAAGTTTATTATTATTATTATTATTATTATTATTATTATGTTTCAGTAAACACCTTCAACAGGTCACACTGAACTACACACACTTGAAGGTTTTACTAAGTTAATTTAAATAATTAAACGACACAATCACATGATCACGGTTCTCTGATGTCAGCTGATGGTCACATGATCTGCAAAACATTAAATATTTTATATTTATAAAGTATTTTTGTATAGAGCTATATATAGATTTTCTGTGATTATAGTGTAAAAAGTTGTAAAGGACAATTTTACCATAAAATAAATGATTTGATTATTGTAAGAATTAATAATGTATTAATGTAATTAATGTAAGTCTTAAATTCTTAGAAATGTTAAACCCTGAAGCTTTTCTTCACATTATTACTGTTTCATATTTGACACGGTGTGTGATTTAAGACTGTAAATATGAGAGACTTTAACAGTCACTTCTGGAAATATCTAGAAACGCACTTTAAAAACATATTCACATTGTGTCAACTTCAACTTTTCTGGATGATCTGAGAACTTGTAAAACTTGTATTGCTAAAATTATCTGCAAGTTTCAGGTATCAGAGTTTTGATTTTGTTTTCTGTTTATTTATATTTACAATAATACAATATCTGATCATTTTATTTTTCTGAATTAATTTTTAAAGTAATTTTACCTCTCTGATCAGCTATTCTAAAAATCTAAATAATGTGTTCACTATATATCAGTGTTGGTCTCTAGTTTGATCTGAGATGTTTGACATATTTTATTATTTCTCTGTCACTTTAATAGACTCTTTTGGGTCTATACATGATGGTCAAACAGCATCAGTGTTTAATGATGAATCTACAGTTCCTGAAACTCACCGCTAGAGGTCATCACACATCACAGATTACACCACAATATTTACTCTCACACTACTCAGATCATACTACATCTAAATACAACTTATATAAAATATATAAACCATAAACAAGAGTATATAATGAGAATAATACGATTAAACAAAGTAAAATTTAAAGCATATGATATCTGAATATCATATAAAAAGTACATTGTGTATTTGTGCCTCAATATATTTCTTTCATCAAACAGTGATTTATTTTTCCATATCAAATCGAAAATATATTTTTATAAGATATGTCACAATACTTATGATATATCAGTTTCTTGATCTTCAGGGGCCGGTTTCACAAAGATAGACTTTGACTATGGCTTAGATATAGTATGTAGGAGCAATAATTAAGTGGGCTGTCACTCATCACTGGGTGGTGACGCGCTGGGTTTGAGGTCACGTGTTCACGGGAGGAGTTTTCATAAGGCGCGCATCTCTTTTGTGAATGGAATCTGTCATGGAGAGAGGGGGGCCGGGGTTGCCGTAGTTTTTGTTGATCGTTCGTTTGTTTGTTTAAATTACATCGTTTTCACTGGATTACATGCAATACGTGTACACTGCTAACATCTGCTATGTATGTGAACCAAAAGACACTTGTTTTAATTAAATGCCACAAAACGCATTTGGTTGAACTCTGTGCTTCTGTGATAAACACCAAGCAGCGCGTCATACAGATATACCGAACCCAAGCAGCTCCTCGGAAGCGACAACAGGGCTTGGAGTCGCTACATAGTAGATAGTCAGACTTCAGATAGACATCTAAATCAGACCGTTGCACAAAGCACTTAAGACTCTGACTATCTTAAGTAGGACTACACTGCAATGCATTCTGGGTAAAATAAGACACTTTTCAAAACAAAAAACATGGCGGATCGAGTAAGCGCATTCAACCGCTCAGTGCAGTTTACCCCAGCGGAAAATATGTGTTTGTTGGAGGAGTATAAATGATGGAGTATGTCTTTATGTTTCCACTGTTCGATCGCGCCCGTGCCATCTCTCTCTCTGACATACACACACACACATTCCAGCATTGCAATCTTGACATCACAGCCTGTTATTATGCAGCGTTCACACCAAACGCGAATAGAGCGTCAAATTCGCGTCTATCGCGTCTAGTTCGACGCTTGAACATTTTGAATCCATTCGCGCGTCCAAGGCGAATAAAGCGAGCGTTTAAAGCGAAATGGACGGTTGAACAGTCACGGTGTATTGCATTTCACGCATCGCCCGTGACGCTTGCGTATGAAAGGGAGCGCGTTGATCGTTGCTCGCGTTGACTATGTAACGGCCCTAACACTTACAAGGACATTTTACTTGGGATTGTAACGTTATTAACAAGAAGAAATGTTTAAATTATGAGCCATTTTCCCTTTTCTTTTGGCAGTTTGTAATGTAACTCATTGTTACTGCTGGTTGCCAAGGTAACATAGAGTCTTATGCTGCATTCACACCAAACGCGAATCTGCGTCAAAATTCGCGCCTGCCGCGTCTAGTTATACGCGTGACCACTTTGTGTGCACTCGCGCGTCAAGAGCGAAATTGACGCGCGTAAAATCAAAAGTTTGAAGCGAAATTTACGTGCGTCACGCGCGTCAGAGGCAAAAGTTTCGAAACCTGTTGGCGGCCATCTTTTTTTAGATGTTTATCGAGCATTAGCATTAGCATTAATCGAGAGAATCACCGCTCGTATATGCTCTGGAGAGCAGAAACAGCTGCGTAGGGGACATCGTCGCTGTACTCGGGTCCACCAAACCCTCCGGAGGGTTTCAGGAGTTTCACAATTTGCTCCAGGAGGTAGGTTTGGTGGACCTAACGGTGAGGACGCTGACGAGGACAGCGTAGGCCGTATAAGCCTCGGCCTCGAGTGGTCGCTGCCTGACGAGCCCGCGCTGTACAGCCCGGCGCGAGGTTCACCCTCTCCCGCACCTAATCTGTGATTTATTTTTGTTTTGATAATAAATGGAGCTGCAGCCTTCAAAAGTGAAACCTGTCCTGTGATTTTTTTTTTTTTTTATACACTAAATTGTGTTTGTGGTCTTTACATTAGATTAATAATGTTTCATATAATCTAGAATAGATATGGAATAACTAGCATTCAATACAAAATGACTATCTCTCATATATTGAAATCGAGTTTTATGTTTTTATTTGCTTTATTGTGCATTTTAGTCATATTACAAAATAATTTATTGAGGCCAAACATAAAATAACATTATAAACTGTCACTTCACCACGTGACAGCAGCATGCAAGCAGGCTCCTGATTGGTTAACGCGGCGCGAATTGACGCAGAAGTTCAGATTTTTCAACTCGGGCGGCAGACGCGAATTCGCGTCAAACGCGTGAATGCACAAATAGCACAAATAAAATCATTCGCGCGTAACGCGCTTAACGCGGCAGACGCTCAATTCGCGTCATTCGCGCGAACTTGACGCGCGAATGAGGCGAATTCGCGTCTACCGCGCTGCGCTAAACGCCTCATTCGCGCCGCAGGAATTTTTTACACGCGTAACGCGTCTTTGCATTGACTTAACATTGAAATCACTCGCGCCTGACGCGCTAGATGTGTCCGGTGTGAACGCACCATTAGACCTAAGTTAGCCTGGGGGTAAGGTGTCTAATTTTTTTGGTCTAAATTAAGTCAGTCTTTATTTTTGTGAAACAGTCTAACTTGCATTAGACTGTCTATGAGCAAATTTTAGACTTGTCTAACACTATAGACCGGTCTAAATTAGCTTTGTGAAACCGGCCCCTGGATCTGATGTCATAAAGCAGAACAGCGACAGTAGCCACGCCCACCAGAGCAGAGAGGACCAATCGGATCGCAGCTTCAGTAGAACCACAGCAATGAACATGGACTTCTGAGAGAGAAAAAAGCAATGATACAATAGGATTGTTGTTTTTTAACAAGCTGACTTTGTCCGGAAAACAAAATTGTAATAATACAGATTATGTAAATGTGCCGAAAATGAAGTACATCACGTTGATGAATAAAAATTGAATTACAACAAGCATGTTACGACCACAAATGGTGGGAAATTAGCGCAGTAAAAGTACAGATAGCCTACATCACTTAAAATGTACTCAAGTAAAAGTGCACATTAAAAATGATTTTATATAATCTACTTAACTACAATAACGTGAGTATTTGTAATGCATTACTTCACACCCCAGCAAATTATATGCAACAATAATTTATTTAACTGACACTGGAAAGTTTTCCTTGATATGATGTGAAATAGGCGCATGACGGGTTATGAGAGACGCAACTTTAGTTTAAAAGAATACAAAGACATTTTTATCGGTCATAAGTAACTTCTGGAGAAAAATAGCGCAGACACTGGGCAAAGATGAAACTTTCTAGAGTGCATGTGTTGACTCCCTGTGTTTGTACACGTTATCAAATGGAAATACTACTTTGAAAGGCTACGTATAGTCTCAAAGACCATGAAGCAGAATTAGGCCCTGTCCCAAATGGCACCCTAAACTCTCACGGTCTTCCTCCGATTCCACACTTCATGACGTAATGCCGCTTTGACTGTCGGGTAGAAGTCTGCTGTGGAGCTCACTTCTGTGCGGCTCGACAAACGTGTGCATCGAGGGTGTATATCGGCTCGTGAGCACCCTTCTGAAAACTAAACTGACAAATGGGACACTCTACGGTCTTGTGGACTTAATGGACATGCACACCAGGTGACCATTGTAAGTCCACAAGAACACATTCAGATGCAAAAGCCTCTAAGTGCCATCTGAAATTTTCTTCTAGAATGATAATTTTTATCAAGCTTGTATATTTAAGTTCAGTAGTTTCACTTAAATGACAACTAATAGGTCATTTCCATTGCTATTTAAGTGAAATTACTGAACTTAAATATACAAGCTTGATAAAAATTATCATTCTAGAAGAAAATTTCAGATGGCACTTAGAGGCTTTTGCATCTGAACTCTTCACATGTAGTGTGCTATTTGTGAAAGGGCCTTAGAGAGTGTGGATTTAGTGTGTGTTAAAGGAGAACTCCGGTCAATTTTAACATTGAGATAATTTTTTTGTAAATTTGGAGTGCTGTCAGTACAGAGAACAACGACAAAAATCTGTGTTGCCTACACTGTGTTATCCTCTTTTTAAAATTTGCACCCTGTTGACTTAAATGGGGCAAGTTTTAAACCTGCTTTTAGCCTCTTAACATCCTTGATGTGTCATTACAAGTGCCCAGCTAATGTGAGTGATTCCTTCAGAGTGAACGCGGGTGAATCTGACTGCAGTAGATGTTAAAGATATGAATAAAAATGAAGTTAATTCGGCCAGCGCACATACCTGTATTTACATCCTGTTTTCGGTCGAAGTCCATAGTAGTCGATTGTCGAGTTCACGCGCGTGATCATAGGTAACTAAGCAACAGTGGAGAACTCGACAATCGACTACTGTGGACTTCGACCGAAAACAGGATGTAAATACAGGTATGTGCGCTGGATGCAACTAGTATGCAACTAGTAAGTCAGACTGTAAACACACCCGTTGGCAGAGGGATGTGTGGAGTATCGTACCGAATGAGTGAACATATAAATCCTTTAGTGTAATGTGAATGTTGTCAGGGTTCTGCTGTGTTGCACGTGCTGTCCTTAAAACACTCTTGTGTGTAGGACTAATTTCTTACGCATCTAATCCCAAGCCTTTGCTGATTCATAGTTCTGAAAAGTCATTTTAGAGCTAGAAACGGAGGCTTGAGCCAATGAAAGCAGAATAATGCAGTTATTAATGCAGTTATTAGAGAGAGAGAGAGAGAGAGAGAGAGATTACGTGTGTGTGAATTACCTGAGTCTGTGTGTCTGTCAACAGTGTTCAGCAGCAGCGTCTCTACTGTAAGTTTATCTGCTTTAAGAGCAGCGCCGTTATTCCCTCGCTAGTGAGAAATTTCATGTAGGCCTAGGGTTGATTGTTCTGATAAAACTAACTATTTTACTGATAAAATCGTCAAAGCAGCGCTGACAACACGTTTCTGTGCGAGTGTGTGTCTGTACTGTATGTGTGTGCGTTTGAGTGGGAGAAAGAAAGTATGTGCTTTCCGGACATAGTAAAATTATGCGTAACCGTTTTTATCCTATTGTTTACTTTATTTATTTGCTTGTTCAGTGTCACTGTGGGTTTTGGATATTTTGTTGTTGAGGGTTGTAAGGACCTTTGAAATAACTGAAATCATTTGGTGAAGTGATATGGAACTGTAATGCGGTCAAAACCTGTCTGGAACTACTTTAGCCGAGTAAAAATAATTGCACACATTAGAACGTTCATCAACCAATCAGATTCAAGCATTCAACGCCCCATAGTATAAATCAAGGTAATTCTGAACATTCTATTCTATGTGTATTAAGAGCCTGTCAATTAACATTAGAGCGCCTCCCTCAGGCTGAATTACGCAAATACACTAGACATCTACCAAAGTGTGTCTGCATGTTCAGAGATTATGTAAAACTAGCGGCCAATCATAAACTAGCGCTATGACACAGAATCTGCCTCACCTTAATTTATGGATAGAGACACTACTGTCAATAAATGTGAAGAACTTAAAATGATCTGTACTCACCATAGACAGAAACATTGAATGTTTTTGATGACAGTTCAGATGCGATTATCTTTACTTCATAGAGTCCAGCATGTTCAGTTCTGGTGTTTGTGATGGTCAAAGATCCAGTTTGATGATCCAGCTTCAGTCTGTCTCTGAATCTCCCATCAGTAACATCATCATATGTGGAGAAGATTCCAGAATCTCTGTTTATTTTAGCTATCAGAGACTTTTTAGCTTTTATGTGTGTAAAGTCTGTATACAGTATATTTGTTAACTGTTAGTTGTAAAAAACAAAACTTGTTTAAACCTAATATTTTCCCCATGAATCTTTCATGTTCATATTCATGTCATTTCACAATTATACCATCATTAATAACACTGTTCATAAAGTAGTTTCAAAGGACCAAGTCACCATACATGATGAAGTCTGTGAAGATGCTGATGCTTAGTTAATGATGACTACTGTATTTGGGTGTCAACAGAATTCATGTGCTCTGTGCTTTGATTAGCCAGTTTTGGGTCTGTCCATTTACCTGCAGGCTACTATAAAGAAGACATGAACATGCTTGATAATTCAGATCAAAATGAATGTAAAAATATTAGTTCTCACATTAATAGATATACCATTCTAGCCTTTATGCATGCATGAGGTCATGCAGATTTTTGTATATTCCTTTAATAATTGAAGTAGTTTTACATGCATGAATTAATGTTTTTTTCATGCATGAATTCCTGATGATTCATGTACCATAACCGTAGCTTTATCCAAAATGGATAGTAAAAGATGATTCATGATGATGTAGCCTACTCATGTTACTTAATGTTTTAATTAAGGTGTTGTTAATCCATGAAGTCATGAATGAAAACTTTGAACTCGTGTTAGTTCCTGATGATTCATGAGATAGTAATGCATGAAGTAATGCATAATTTATGTGTGGAGTTTCAACACATGTGAAGTGTTACCTGTATTTTTGAAAAAGACAAAGAAAAAATTTAATGAAGGACCGAGCACATTTTTAATCTCATGTTTCTTTTGAGGTCATTCTCTCTGAGCGCGGAGTGGAGGCAGGGTCATACCTTTAGTATAAAAGCACCAGAGACCTTGTTCTCCATTTCACTTACTAAAACAAATGTAAGTCAGTTTCACTTAACATTTTTATAATCATTTTCAGATATATTTTGTATTTTCCGAGACATTTTTTAAACCAAACAAAACTGTTCTTCTTTCATTGTATTGTTGGAGAACTCATTACACACATTTTTTGTGTAAACCTACTTAGGATGGCTGATAGCAAGAGCAAGTATTAGCTTATTTTATCAAACAGAAAACAATACCAGCCATCAATGTGATCTTTTCAGCCTTTAAAAATGTACAATGTTTTTCCACCAGTGGCTGTGTACAAGTGGAGCCCAGCGTTTGTACAAGACCTTCTCCCTCCTGCCGAAAAGACAGCGCTTCTCTTCCATCTCTCTTACCTGTGCCTGGCCAACTTCCCCAACCTGGAGAGAATCATCAGGAGTCACGCTGTGGAAACTCAGCTTCTGTCTGGATCCTCTGATGCAACTATGTTGAAAGTACTGTTTCAGACTTTCTCTTGACTTCAGTATTTTCATCTCTGTGAAATTTGTGTCAATTCACCAAACATAAGGGGTTTGTAGTAAATGTTAGCAAGAGATTGGTTATGATAGTCTATACCTTAACAGGAAATAAATACATAATGTGTCATAATATCATGTTTTTTTTTATCTGACATTTTATGTAAAATCTTTTAGAACCTAAGAGTTTGTACACATCAACTTGGTTTGATATGCTTCTTATAAATTTTAAATGCATATCTTACATTTTTATAGCTTTCAACTTTGAATTAAAATTATAATAACAACAATTAAAGCAGCAGCAATATGAGCAGCATTTCAGAAAGATTTACAGGACAAATACAGGCAATAAGAGTTCTGAATGTTTTTTTTTCTAAGTCTAAGAAACTTGATCTTATTGTCTCTTCCATCTCACATTGTATTTTAACCAGTGAGAACCTGGTTCAGTCGCTGTTTCCCATGTTGGCGGAAGCTGTGGAGAAAAATAAGGCGTTTTGGCAGTCAAATTCCTAGGTAAAGCTCGAGTCTGGATCAAATAAATTATTACTGATGTGGACAGGATAATGGAAAAGTTAGAACATTTTCCTCATGAAACCATATTTCAAAAATACCTATAGCAGTTGAATTGTTCTACATGCAACCGCTAAAATCAGGCAGAAGTATGAACATGTTTCAAGCTAAACTTTTAAAGGGGGGGTGAAACACTCAGTTTCAGTCAATCTCATGTTAATCTTGAGTACCTATAGAGTAGTATTGCATACTTAATATCTCCAAAAAGTCTTTAGTTTTATTATATTTATAAAAGAAAGATAGGCTGTACCGAGTCTTTCCGGAAAAAAAACAAGCGGCTGGAGGCGTGCCGTGTGGGTGGAGCTAAAGAATCAATAAACAAACAGACACCTACAGTGGCCAGCTAAACAAATGTATTTAAACTAGGGCTGTCAAAGTTAGCGCGTTAATAATGCGTTAACGCAAAATCATATTAACGGCACTAATTTTTTTAACGTGCGATTAACGCAGCGCGTATTTTCTGTTTGACCCGTGGCCCAACCCCTAGTTGGAGAAATGGAGATACACAGTGTTGCTAATTTAGCGACATTGCAGACCCCTTTAGCGATTTTTTTCCCTTCAACAAAGCGCCCAAACCTTATTTAGTTTCTGAGAATCTACCGGTACCGCCGGTACTGCTCTCTCAGCACGCGCGCGCGCGCACCTCTCTCTCTCTCTCTCTCTCTCGTTCTCTCTCTCTCTCTCTGCGTCTCGCGCGGAGGAGCAGCGCTTTAACTCAGTTAAGCACAGATATTATGTTGCTTCTCTATTTTTACAAGTATAGCCGAAATCAGAGCACAGATATTGTCTTTATCTTATGTGAATTTGATTTCACCAGACGACGGCTCGATTATCAGAATTTTTGTGCAGATTAACTTAACATCTTGGAAGGGAGAGCTGGTTATGTCTTAATGGGTCGCGTTTCAGTCACCATTTCAAATTCATTCCGTTGTTTGACAACAGAAACAGTAAAATATACCAATGAAAACAGTTTTATTGAGAATTTAGCTTCATCAAAATGGGCACAGAGAGAGACAAACTACAATGTAATAGGCTAATAAATAATAAATGTACATTTAGCATTTTCAGAAGAGCTGCCCTGTCATGCAAAAATCTAAACATGTTTGTGTTAGTAAATTGCTTAGTGCAAAGAAAGAGAAGTAATGGTAACCTGCCATTTTTTTTTTGTTCTTTCTACGTGTCTAATAGACATGAACAAGTTCTTTGAAAAACATCTGTGACCTTTGAAACATCTCATCCTTATGCTCTATATTGACTATGGTTTCAATAATAAACATACATTTGCATAAAGCATCTATATTTATCCATGCCCACGTTGATTAGAGTATTACAAACTTGAAAAGTATTCATTTAAAGGGGGGGTGAAATGCTCATTTTCACTCAATCTCCTGTTAATCTTGAGTACCTATAGAGTAGTATTGCATCCTTCATATCTCCAAAACGTCTTTAGTTTTATTATATTTATAAGTTAAAGATTGGCTGTACCGAGTCTTTCCGGAAAAAACCGAGCGGCTGGGGGCGGGCCGTGTGGGCGGTGTGCTATAGCTGTGCTAACTGATCTAACAACAACACAGAGAGACATTTGAAGTAGTTTACTCACCGTGACTGCTCGATCCTTAAGCATTAGACGATCTGCAAATAAGTCGATCTGGGCTTTGTTTATAAAACAATCATCGTCGAAATGCA